>OZ012611.1:22730053-23357759 GCA_963942555.1 Aleiodes leptofemur | reverse complement strand
AAAGGACTACCGAGGGCTCTAGGAGACTACAGAGGGCTCTAGAGAACTAGAGAGGGCTCTAGAGGACTACACAGAGCTCTAGAGGATCACAGAGGGCTCTAGAGGTCTAGAGAGGGCTCTAGAGGTCTAGAGAGGGCTCTAGAGGACTACAGAGGGCTCTAGAGGACTACAGAAGGCTTCAGAGAGCTATAGAGGACTATGGAGGGCTATGGAGGGCTACGCAGGGCTATAGAGAGCTATAGAGGCCTAGAGAGTGCTATCGAGGGCTGTAGGGGGCTCCAGAGGGGCTATAGAGGACTATGGAGAGTTATAGGAGGCTATAGAGGGTTATAGAGGACTACGAAGGGCTATAGAGGGCTAAAGAGAATTATAGTGGGCTTTAGAGAGTATATAGAGGGCTATAGAGGGCTATAAAGGACTATAGACGGCTATCAATGTCCACATAGGGCTATAGAGGGCTATAGATTACTATAGAGGGCTATAGACTACTGTAGAGGGCTATAGATGAGTATAGAAGGCTATAAAGGGTTATAATGGGCTTTAGAGAGCTACAAAGGGCTATAATAAGCTTTAGAAGGCTAGAGAGGGCTGCGAAAGGCTGTCGAAGGTTGTAAGAGGCTGTTAATTCCAAATCAGTTATAAAAAAAATTCGTGCAAAGAAAATTTTTTTGTACATGATTTTCTTTATGACGGATTTGGAATCTTGTGGTCATGATTCGTGGACATTCATCGAGGAAATTCCATTCCGACCAATTCTAGGGGAAAATGCCGGTAGAAGGATTTTGTTGATAGATCTTCGCAAATCATGACCACGAGATTTCAAATCAGTCATAAAAAAAAAATTTGTACAGAAAACATTTTTTTGTACAAAATTTTTTTTATGACGGATTTGGAATCTAGTAGTCATGATTCGTGAACATTTACCAAAAACAATCCACTCCGACAGTTTCTGAGAAAGAATGCTGGTAGAGCAATTTTGTTGATGAATCTTCGCGAATCATGACCGGGAGATTCTAAATCAGTCATAAAAAAAAATTTGTACAAAAAAAATTTTTTTGGACAAAATTTTTTTTATGACGGATTTAGAATCTAGTGGTCATGATTCGTGGACATTTACCAAAAAAAATCCATTCCGACAGTTTCTGAGAAAGAATGCTGGTAGAGGAATTTTTTTGATGAATCTTCGCGAATCATGACCGGGAGATTCTAAATCAGTCATAAAAAAAAATTTGTACGAAAAAAATTTTTTTGGACAAAATTTTTTTTATGACGGATTTAGAATCTAGTGGTCATGATTCGTGGACATTTCCCAAAAAAAATCCATTCCGACAGTTTCTGAGAAAGAATGCTGGTAGAGCAATTTTGTTGATGAATCTTCGCGAATCATGACCAGGAGATTCGAAATCAATCATAAAAAAAAATTTGTCCCAAAAAAAATTTTTTGGGACAAAATTTTTTTATGACGGATTTAGAATCTAGTGGTCATGATTCGTGGACATTTACCAAAAAAAATCCATTCCGACAGTTTCTGAGAAAGAATGCTGGTAGAGCAATTTTGTTGATGAATCTTCGCGAATCATGACCAGGAGATTCGAAATCAATCATAAAAAAAAATTTGTCCCAAAAAAATTTTTTGGGACAAAATTTTTTTTATGACGGATTTAGAATCTAGTGGTCATGATTCGTGGACATTTACCAAAAAAAATCCATTCCGACAGTTTCTGAGAAAGAATGCTGGTAGAGCAATTTTGTTGATGAATCTTCGCGAATCATGACCAGGAGATTCGAAATCAATCATAAAAAAAAAATTTGTCCCAAAAAAAATTTTTTGGGACAAAATTTTTTTTATGACGGATTTAGAATCTAGTGGTCATGATTCGTGGACATTTACCAAAAAAAATCCATTCCGACAGTTTCTGAGAAAGAATGCTGGTAGAGCAATTTTGTTGATGAATCTTCGCGAATCATGACCAGGAGATTCGAAATCAATCATAAAAAAAAATTTGTCCCAAAAAATTTTTCACCGATGTGGGTCCTGCCTAACGGGGGGGGGGGGGGGGGGGGTCTTTTCTATTCCTTTACGCGCTATCAGACTATCAGACTATCAGACTATCAGACTATCAGACTATCAGACTATCAGACTATCAGACTATCAGGCTATCAGGCTATCAGGCCTTTTACAGGAGTACAGTAGACTCTAGAGGACTAGAAAGGCCTTTTACAGGAGTACAGTAGACTCTAGAGGACTAGAAAGGCCTTTTACAGGAGTACAGTAGACTCTAGAGGACTAGAAAGGCCTTTTACAGGAGTACAGTAGACTCTAGAGGACTAGAAAGGCCTTTTACAGGAGTACAGTAGACTCTAGAGGACTAGAAAGGCCTTTTACAGGAGTACAGTAGACTCTAGAGGACTAGAAAGGCCTTTTACAGGAGTACAGTAGACTCTAGAGGACTAGAAAGGCCTTTTACAGGAGTACAGTAGACTCTAGAGGACTAGAAAGGCCTTTTACACGAGTACAGTAGACTCTAGAGGACTAGAAAGGCCTTTTACACGAGTACAGTAGACTCTAGAGGACTAGAAAGGCCTTCTACACGAGTACAGTAGACTCTAGAGGACTAGAAAGGCCTTTTACACGAGTACAGTAGACTCTAGAGGACTAGAAAGGCCTTTTACACGAGTACAGTAGACTCTAGAGGACTAGAAAGGCCTTTTACACGAGTACAGTAGACTCTACAGGACTAGAAAGGCCTTTTACACGAGTAGAGAAGACTCTACAGGACTACAGAGCGCTTTAAAGGACTGCACAAGGCCATACAGTGCTATGGACGTCTATAGAGGGCTGTAGAGGGCTATAGAGGGCTTAAAATTACATATCTTCATGAATTAGTGCTCATGGAGCTTAAAAATACAAAAAAAAATTATGTGCAGTTATGGGCAGCTATGTTCAGCCCAAATATTGAAAATCTTCATGGATCGGAAGTTACAGAGCTCAAAAATACAAAAAACTAATTTCATGTGCAGCTATGAGCAACTATGTGCAACTATGTGCAGCCCAAAAATTGAATATCTTCACGAATTAGAGGTCGAGGAGCTTGAAATTACGAAAAATAATTGTATGTGCAGCTATTTGCAGCCCAAAAATAGAATATCTTCACAGAGGTCTCTAAAGGACTACCGAGGGCTCTAGGAGACTACAGAGGGCTCTAGAGAACTAGAGAGGGCTCTAGAGGACTACACAGAGCTCTAGAGGATCACAGAGGGCTCTAGAGGTCTAGAGAGGGCTCTAGAGGTCTAGAGAGGGCTCTAGAGGACTACAGAGGGCTCTAGAGGACTACAGAAGGCTTCAGAGAGCTATAGAGGACTATGGAGGGCTATGGAGGGCTACGCAGGGCTATAGAGAGCTATAGAGGCCTAGAGAGTGCTATCGAGGGCTGTAGGGGGCTCCAGAGGGGCTATAGAGGACTATGGAGAGTTATAGGAGGCTATAGAGGGTTATAGAGGACTACGAAGGGCTATAGAGGGCTAAAGAGAATTATAGTGGGCTTTAGAGAGTTATAGAGGGCTATAGAGGGCTATAAAGGACTATAGACGGCTATCAATGTCCACATAGGGCTATAGAGGGCTATAGATTACTATAGAGGGCTATAGACTACTGTAGAGGGCTATAGATGAGTATAGAAGGCTATAAAGGGTTATAATGGGCTTTAGAGAGCTACAAAGGGCTATAATAAGCTTTAGAAGGCTATAGAGGGCTGCGAAAGGCTGTCGAAGGTTGTAAGAGGCTGTTAATTCCAAATCAGTTATAAAAAAAATTCGTGCAAAGAAAATTTTTTTGTACATGATTTTCTTTATGACGGATTTGGAATCTTGTGGTCATGATTCGTGGACATTCATCGAGGAAATTCCATTCCGACCAATTCTAGGGGAAAATGCCGGTAGAAGGATTTTGTTGATAGATCTTCGCAAATCATGACCACGAGATTTCAAATCAGTCATAAAAAAAAATTTGTACAGAAAACATTTTTTTGTACAAAATTTTTTTTATGACGGATTTGGAATCTAGTAGTCATGATTCGTGAACATTTACCAAAAACAATCCACTCCGACAGTTTCTGAGAAAGAATGCTGGTAGAGCAATTTTGTTGATGAATCTTCGCGAATCATGACCGGGAGATTCTAAATCAGTCATAAAAAAAAATTTGTACAAAAAAAATTTTTTTGGACAAAATTTTTTTTATGACGGATTTAGAATCTAGTGGTCATGATTCGTGGACATTTACCAAAAAAAATCCATTCCGACAGTTTCTGAGAAAGAATGCTGGTAGAGGAATTTTTTTGATGAATCTTCGCGAATCATGACCGGGAGATTCTAAATCAGTCATAAAAAAAAATTTGTACGAAAAAAATTTTTTTGGACAAAATTTTTTTTATGACGGATTTAGAATCTAGTGGTCATGATTCGTGGACATTTCCCAAAAAAAATCCATTCCGACAGTTTCTGAGAAAGAATGCTGGTAGAGCAATTTTGTTGATGAATCTTCGCGAATCATGACCAGGAGATTCGAAATCAATCATAAAAAAAAATTTGTCCCAAAAAAAATTTTTTGGGACAAAATTTTTTTTATGACGGATTTAGAATCTAGTGGTCATGATTCGTGGACATTTACCAAAAAAAATCCATTCCGACAGTTTCTGAGAAAGAATGCTGGTAGAGCAATTTTGTTGATGAATCTTCGCGAATCATGACCAGGAGATTCGAAATCAATCATAAAAAAAAATTTGTCCCAAAAAAAATTTTTTGGGACAAAATTTTTTTTATGACGGATTTAGAATCTAGTGGTCATGATTCGTGGACATTTACCAAAAAAAATCCATTCCGACAGTTTCTGAGAAAGAATGCTGGTAGAGCAATTTTGTTGATGAATCTTCGCGAATCATGACCAGGAGATTCGAAATCAATCATAAAAAAAAATTTGTCCCAAAAAAAATTTTTTGGGACAAAATTTTTTTTATGACGGATTTAGAATCTAGTGGTCATGATTCGTGGACATTTACCAAAAAAAATCCATTCCGACAGTTTCTGAGAAAGAATGCTGGTAGAGCAATTTTGTTGATGAATCTTCGCGAATCATGACCAGGAGATTCGAAATCAATCATAAAAAAAAATTTGTCCCAAAAAATTTTTCACCGATGTGGGTCCTGCCTAACGGGGGGGGGGGGGGGGGGGGGGTCTTTTCTATTCCTTTACGCGCTATCAGACTATCAGACTATCAGACTATCAGACTATCAGACTATCAGACTATCAGACTATCAGACTATCAGACTATCAGGCTATCAGGCTATCAGGCCTTTTACAGGAGTACAGTAGACTCTAGAGGACTAGAAAGGCCTTTTACAGGAGTACAGTAGACTCTAGAGGACTAGAAAGGCCTTTTACAGGAGTACAGTAGACTCTAGAGGACTAGAAAGGCCTTTTACAGGAGTACAGTAGACTCTAGAGGACTAGAAAGGCCTTTTACAGGAGTACAGTAGACTCTAGAGGACTAGAAAGGCCTTTTACAGGAGTACAGTAGACTCTAGAGGACTAGAAAGGCCTTTTACAGGAGTACAGTAGACTCTAGAGGACTAGAAAGGCCTTTTACAGGAGTACAGTAGACTCTAGAGGACTAGAAAGGCCTTTTACACGAGTACAGTAGACTCTAGAGGACTAGAAAGGCCTTTTACACGAGTACAGTAGACTCTAGAGGACTAGAAAGGCCTTCTACACGAGTACAGTAGACTCTAGAGGACTAGAAAGGCCTTTTACACGAGTACAGTAGACTCTAGAGGACTAGAAAGGCCTTTTACACGAGTACAGTAGACTCTAGAGGACTAGAAAGGCCTTTTACACGAGTACAGTAGACTCTACAGGACTAGAAAGGCCTTTTACACGAGTAGAGAAGACTCTACAGGACTACAGAGCGCTTTAAAGGACTGCACAAGGCCATACAGTGCTATGGACGTCTATAGAGGGCTGTAGAGGGCTATAGAGGGCTTAAAATTACATATCTTCATGAATTAGTGCTCATGGAGCTTAAAAATACAAAAAAAAATTATGTGCAGTTATGGGCAGCTATGTTCAGCCCAAATATTGAAAATCTTCATGGATCGGAAGTTACAGAGCTCAAAAATACAAAAAACTAATTTCATGTGCAGCTATGAGCAACTATGTGCAACTATGTGCAGCCCAAAAATTGAATATCTTCACGAATTAGAGGTCGAGGAGCTTGAAATTACGAAAAATAATTGTATGTGCAGCTATTTGCAGCCCAAAAATAGAATATCTTCACAGAGGTCTCTAAAGGACTACCGAGGGCTCTAGGAGACTACAGAGGGCTCTAGAGAACTAGAGAGGGCTCTAGAGGACTACACAGAGCTCTAGAGGATCACAGAGGGCTCTAGAGGTCTAGAGAGGGCTCTAGAGGTCTAGAGAGGGCTCTAGAGGACTACAGAGGGCTCTAGAGGACTACAGAAGGCTTCAGAGAGCTATAGAGGACTATGGAGGGCTATGGAGGGCTACGCAGGGCTATAGAGAGCTATAGAGGCCTAGAGAGTGCTATCGAGGGCTGTAGGGGGCTCCAGAGGGGCTATAGAGGACTATGGAGAGTTATAGGAGGCTATAGAGGGTTATAGAGGACTACGAAGGGCTATAGAGGGCTAAAGAGAATTATAGTGGGCTTTAGAGAGTTATAGAGGGCTATAGAGGGCTATAAAGGACTATAGACGGCTATCAATGTCCACATAGGGCTATAGAGGGCTATAGATTACTATAGAGGGCTATAGACTACTGTAGAGGGCTATAGATGAGTATAGAAGGCTATAAAGGGTTATAATGGGCTTTAGAGAGCTACAAAGGGCTATAATAAGCTTTAGAAGGCTATAGAGGGCTGCGAAAGGCTGTCGAAGGTTGTAAGAGGCTGTTAATTCCAAATCAGTTATAAAAAAAATTCGTGCAAAGAAAATTTTTTTGTACATGATTTTCTTTATGACGGATTTGGAATCTTGTGGTCATGATTCGTGGACATTCATCGAGGAAATTCCATTCCGACCAATTCTAGGGGAAAATGCCGGTAGAAGGATTTTGTTGATAGATCTTCGCAAATCATGACCACGAGATTTCAAATCAGTCATAAAAAAAAAATTTGTACAGAAAACATTTTTTTGTACAAAATTTTTTTTATGACGGATTTGGAATCTAGTAGTCATGATTCGTGAACATTTACCAAAAACAATCCACTCCGACAGTTTCTGAGAAAGAATGCTGGTAGAGCAATTTTGTTGATGAATCTTCGCGAATCATGACCGGGAGATTCTAAATCAGTCATAAAAAAAAATTTGTACAAAAAAAATTTTTTTGGACAAAATTTTTTTTATGACGGATTTAGAATCTAGTGGTCATGATTCGTGGACATTTACCAAAAAAAATCCATTCCGACAGTTTCTGAGAAAGAATGCTGGTAGAGGAATTTTTTTGATGAATCTTCGCGAATCATGACCGGGAGATTCTAAATCAGTCATAAAAAAAAATTTGTACGAAAAAAATTTTTTTGGACAAAATTTTTTTTATGACGGATTTAGAATCTAGTGGTCATGATTCGTGGACATTTCCCAAAAAAAATCCATTCCGACAGTTTCTGAGAAAGAATGCTGGTAGAGCAATTTTGTTGATGAATCTTCGCGAATCATGACCAGGAGATTCGAAATCAATCATAAAAAAAAATTTGTCCCAAAAAAAATTTTTTGGGACAAAATTTTTTTTATGACGGATTTAGAATCTAGTGGTCATGATTCGTGGACATTTACCAAAAAAAATCCATTCCGACAGTTTCTGAGAAAGAATGCTGGTAGAGCAATTTTGTTGATGAATCTTCGCGAATCATGACCAGGAGATTCGAAATCAATCATAAAAAAAAATTTGTCCCAAAAAAAATTTTTTGGGACAAAATTTTTTTTATGACGGATTTAGAATCTAGTGGTCATGATTCGTGGACATTTACCAAAAAAAATCCATTCCGACAGTTTCTGAGAAAGAATGCTGGTAGAGCAATTTTGTTGATGAATCTTCGCGAATCATGACCAGGAGATTCGAAATCAATCATAAAAAAAAATTTGTCCCAAAAAAAATTTTTTGGGACAAAATTTTTTTTATGACGGATTTAGAATCTAGTGGTCATGATTCGTGGACATTTACCAAAAAAAATCCATTCCGACAGTTTCTGAGAAAGAATGCTGGTAGAGCAATTTTGTTGATGAATCTTCGCGAATCATGACCAGGAGATTCGAAATCAATCATAAAAAAAAATTTGTCCCAAAAAATTTTTCACCGATGTGGGTCCTGCCTAACGGGGGGGGGGGGGGGGGGGGGGGTAAGTGCTACGGATGCTACGGATGCTACGGATGCTACGGATGCTACGGATGCTACGGATGCTACGGATGCTACGGATGCTACGGATGCTACGGATGCTACGGATGCTACGGATGCTGCGGATGTTACGGATGCTGCGGATGTTACGGATGCTGCGGATGCTCCGTAGCATCCGTAACAAAATTTGAAATTTTACGTAGGAATGGAGTGTTTATAGGGAAAATTTGCAATTTCACATAAGGATGGAACATATTATAGGGGGGACAGCTGCAATTTGCAATTAGCGCGACTGCTCTTCTCAAAGCCGAGGACAGTATAGCAAGCTGCTTCCAGTGATTTTCAACCGTGGTTTCACTCTCTGATTGCTCCTAAAGATCTAGGAGGACGTGTAACACAGTGCTGACTCACTTTCGGTCCTGCTTTTACGTGGAAGAAGCTTGCAAGATTCTAAGAGGGTTCGTAAAGGCCTGTGTCCACGATCCAAGTTCTCGGACACAGTTCTCCACTCGAAATTGTTTGCTCTCCGTTGACTGCAGGTGGAGGCAGGGTTAATTTATGGCATTGGAGAATTTAATATTACATTACATATCTAATTCGAATTTTCATTGCTTCCTGACACTACTTATAATATCGCAAGTAATTGCGTAAGCTACAGAAACTGGTTATCGCTCCATCTCTCATGTGAACTTATCGACTTGGATGAAAAAATGCTGCACGTGCAGTTTTTTCATCAGAGGAATTCGTCCGCCATTTTCATCGAAGTTATTCGTGTCCACGATCCAAGTTCTACTCACTTTTCCTCGGAACTCGAACTTGGATGGAATTCTTTGATCGTGGACACAGGCCTTAAGACTCCTTTCACTAGCTTCCAGCCCGGCGATCACTTTGCAGTAGATACTAACAAGATACCAACAGTCGAGAAAATACAAAACAAGACTGCTTCCACTTGCTCTTACTGGATGTTACGGATGTTACGGATGTTACGGATGCTACGGATGTTACGGATGCTACGGATGTTACGGATGCTACGGATGTTTCGGATGCTACGGATTAATGGGAAATCATCAAAAATAGTTATTTTCTCTGCACTTCATGGACCTCTAGGACCTAGAGAAGGGGAATCAATCGATTTGGGATGAAAAAATTGAAATCCGCAACTCGTGTTGCCACAATTTGAAGGATATGGGGTCTCCCTTTCCGAGATATCGTGGTTAGTGGCTCAATTCCACTTCTTACCGGGATGTTCCATGGAAAATCAATGAAAATGGTAATTTTTCCTACTTCGAGGACCTTTGGGACCTAGGCAAGAGAAATCAATCGATTTCGCATCCGAAAATTGAAATCCGGAACTCGCGTTGCCCCAAACAGAATAATAGAAAGTCCCACCTTCCAAAATATCGTGGCTGGTGGTTCAATTCCACTTCTCACTGGGAAATTCTTTGGAAAATCATTAGGAACAGTGATTTTTCCTACTATGAACACCTTTGGACCAAGAGAAGGGAAATCAATCGATTTGGCATGGGAAAATTGGAATCCACAGCTCGCGTTGCCTCAATTAGGATAATATGAGGTCTTTCCTTCCAAAATATTGTGGGTAGCTGTTCAGTTTCACTTCTTAACGTGATATTTTATGGAAAATCATCACAAATAGTAACTTTTTTCTACTGTGTGGACCTCCAGGACCTATAGAAGAGGAATCAATTCTGCATTGGGAAGCTGACGAAACTTGCGATGGAAATCATGTGTCAGGAATGATTTTCTCGTATTTCTCAGAAATTCAACTTTTCTGGTCACGATTTGATGAGATTTTTTACAAAATTCACTTTTTTGTCCATATCTTCAATTCTATTTGTTGCAGCGGGAAAATTCCGGGAGGAGACGGAAGATGAGATCATTTGCCATCGATTTATAGGGTTCTGAATCGAAAAATATCGGTTTTTCAGATAGTTATGGGGTAAAAACGGATTTTTACAATTGTGTCGATAAATACCTCGAAAATCGATATTTTCAAATTCAAAACCCTAGAAATCGATGACAAATAATCTCACCTTTCATCTCCATTCGGAATTTTTACGCTGCAACTAATAGAACCGGAGATATGTCGAAAAATGTGAATTTTTTCAAAAACGGAAAGGGGTACTCCTTTAAATGTTGACCAAGAAAGGGAAATTTGTCAGAAAGACGGAAAAATCATTTGCGACACATGGTTTCTACCGCAAATTTCCTCAGCTTTTCAATGGAATCATCAGAGAAAATCCATCCCCAATATTTCTAATGATTAAGAGGGCTTATCACGATATAGATACTGACAATATCATAAAAACTCTTCAAATCAATGGAAATATTGGGGATAGGCTCTCTCTCATCATTCCATTAGAAAGCTGAGGAAATTTGCCATGGGAATTATGTGTCAGGAATGATTTTTCCGTATTTTTCAGAAATTCAACTTTTCTGGTCACGATTTGATGAGATTTTTGGAAAAAATCACTTTTTTGTCCATATCTCTGGTTCTATTTGTCGTAGCGTGAAAATTCTGAATGGAGACGAAAGACGAGATCATTTGCCATTGACTTATAGGATTTTGGATCGAAAAATGTTCATTTTCACGATAGTTATGAGGCAAAAACTGATTTTCACAATGTCGTCGATAAATACCTCAAAAATTGATATTTTTGATTTTAAAGCTCCATAAATCAATGGCAAATGACCTTACCTTTCACCTCCATTCGGAATTTCCACGCTGCAGCTAATAGAACAGGAGATATGTCGAAAAAAGTGAATTTCTCCAAAAACAGAAAGGGGTAACCCTGCAAATCTTGACCAAGAAAGTGAAATTTCTCAGAGAGACGAAAAAATCATTGGAGACACATGATTTCTACCGCAAATTTCCTCAGCTTTTCAATGGAATCATCAGAGAAAATCCATCCTCAATACTTCTGAAGATTCAGAGGGTTTTTCACGATATAGATACTGACAATATCATAAAAACTCTTCAAATCGGAAGAAATATTGGAGATAGGCTTTTTCCCATGAATCCATTGAAAAGCTGAGGAAATTTGCGATGGAAATCATGCATCAGGAATGATTTTTTCGTATTTTTCAGAAATTCAACTTTTCTGGTCACGATTTGATGAGATTTTTGGAAAAATCACTTTTTTGTCCATATCTCTGGTTCTATTTGTCGTAGCGCGAAAATTCTGAATGAAGACGAAAGATGAGATCATTTGCCATTGACTTATAGGGTTTTGGATCGAAAAATGTTTATTTTCATGATAGTTATGAGGCAAAAACTGATTTTCACAATGTCGTCGATAAATACCCCAAAAATTGATATTTTTGATTTTAAAGCTCCATAAATCAATGGCAAATGACTTCACCTTTCACCTCCATTCGGAATTTTCACGCTGCAGCTAATAGAACAGGAGATATGTCAAAAAAAGTGAATTTCTCCAAAAACAGAAAGGGGTACTGAAGGGATGTCGCTGTTGTTATTTTGCGCCACTTGGATGCGACATCTCTTCAATGAATTTGCTCGTCGGATAGCGATGTAAAATAATTGTTATTATTATGGAAAAAGGTTGCCACGGCTCAGGATCGAACCGCGGACCTTTTGGTTTCCAGTTGGGCACTTTGCCACTGAGCTATCCGACCAGCTGTGCTGATAATTTCGGTTTCTTGATGTTATCCATTGTAGCGTTCGCTACATACCTCCCCTAGTTGGAGAGAAGCGAAGCTAGCGTCTTGCGGAGCTTCTGTGCAGGTCTTGTGTTTTGTGTTTGTGTGTGTGATGGACATGAGGCTACTTTCTTCTCTTCCTCATGTGTGTATGGGCCACAGCTGAGTAGTCCTCGAAGCTGGGTGCTGCTGCGCTCGGGAGACTTCGTGCGTCGTCGTGGACCGTGGGGCTTGGGCGAAGTCTGCTGTACCGGCGGCTGATGCGACATCTGCGATTTGCGCGTGTCGAGACCATTGGTCATTTTTGTGTATTTTTCCTCCCCACTCCAGGCTTGAATCGTCACCCAAGTTCTGAAGGGATTGGTTGATTCCTGCGATGTTGAATGAACACTGAGGCTGCAGTCCTCGGTGTTGTAGCTTCGTCAGTGGTGCCGTTGTGTGGCGCTGTTGTTTTCCAGATGCTCGGAAATGTTCGTTGACGTTCGGGGTCACCATTTGAAGGGATGTCGCTGTTGTTATTTTGCGCCACTTGGATGCGACATCTCTTCAATGAATTTGCTCGTCGGATAGCAATGTAAAATAATTGTTATTATTATGGAAAAAGGTTGCCACGGCTCAGGATCGAACCGCGGACCTTTTGGTTTCCAGTTGGGCACTTTGCCACTGAGCTATCCGACCAGCTGTGCTGATAATTTCGGTTTCTTGATGTTATCCATTGTAGCGTTCGCTACAGTACCCCTTCAAATCTTGACCAAGAAAGTGAAATTTCTCAGAGAGACGAAAAAATCATTGGAGACACATGATTTCTACCGCAAATTTCCTCAGCTTTTCAATGGAATCATCAGAGTAAATCCATCCTCAATATTTCTAATGATTCAGAGGGTTTTTCACGATATAGATACTGACAATATCATAAAAACTCTTGAAATCGGAAGAAATATTGGAGATAGGCTTTTTCCCATGAATCCATTGAAAAGCTGAGGAAATTTGCGATGGAAATCATGTTTCAGAAATGATTTTTTCGTATTTTTTAGAAATTCAACTTTCCTGGTCAAGATTTGATGAGATTTTTGACAAAATTCACTTTTTTGTCCATATCTCCAGTTCTATCCGTCATAGCGTGGATATTCCGAATGGAGAAGCAAAAAGAGATCATTTGACATCGACTTATAGGGTTTTGAATCGAAAACTATCGATTTTCAAGATAGTTATATAGCAAAAGCTGATTTTCACGATTTTTTCGATGAATACCTCAAAAAACGATATTTTTGAATTCAAAGCCCCATGAATTGATGGCGAATAATCTCACCTTCCACCTGCATTTGGAATTTCTGCGTTGCGACTAATAGAACCGGAGATATGTCGGGAAAAGTCAAGTACGAATGGGAAAAGTGGATTATGGATGGGAGAAGTGGATTACGAATGGGAAAAGTGGATTGCGAATGGGGAAAGTAAATTAGGGATAGGCAATGTGGATCACGCATGGGATTTGAGTGATTTCGAGGGAGGAAAACACAAACGGAGAGAGGAAATGCTCCTTATCCGATATAATATAACCCCACAACTGAGAAACGTCATCTACAGTGGTCCAGTTTCACTACCAATTAGAAGTTCTGTGAAAAATCATCCTAGGTTGTGATTTCCACTTCAGGCATGCAGGTTCGGACTCCCTAGGAGGCATATTGAGTGAGTGTGAGGGAGGAAAACAAAAACAGAGAAAGCGAATGTTCCATATTGAGTATAATAAGGTCCTACGGCTGAAAAATGTCACCTACAGTGATCCAGGCCCACTACCCATTAGAAATTCCATGAAAAATCATTATGGATCGTGATTTCCACTTCAGGCATGCAAGTTCGGATTCCCTAGAAAGCATATTGAGTGATTTTGAGGGAGAAAAACAAAAATAGAGAGAGGGAATGCTCCATATTCGATATAATAAGGTCCTACGGCTGAAAAATGTCACCTACAGTGATACAGGCCCACTAACCATTAGAAATTTCATGAAAAATCATTATGGATCGTGATTTCCACTTCAGGCATGCAAGTTCGGACTCCCCAGAAAGCATATTGAGTGATTTTGAGGCAGAAAAACAAAAATAGAGAGAGGGAATGCTCCATATTCGATATAACAAGGTCCTATGGCTGAAAAATGTCACCTACAGTGATCCAGGCCCACTACCCATTAGAAATTTCATGGAAAATCATCCTGGATCGTTATCTCCACTCCGGGCATGCAAGTTTGGATTCCCTAGAAGGCATATTGAGTGATGTGGAAGAAGAAAAACGAAATCAGAGAAAGGGAATGCTCCATGTCCGATATAATATAACCCCATAGCTGAGAAACGTTACCTACAGGGATGCAGGCTTACTACCCATTAGAAATCTCATGAAAAATCATCCCGGATCGTGATTTCTACTTCAGTCATGCAAGTTCGGACTTTCTAGAAGGCATACTGAGGGATTTTGAGGAAGAAAAACTAAAACAGACATAATTTTGCATGAAAAAATTGAAATCTGCAGCTCGCGTTGCCCCAATTAGAATAATATGAGGTCCTCTCTTCCAGAATATCGTGGCTGGTGGTTCAATTTCACTTCTTGCCTAGATAATTTCTGGAAAATCATTAGAAATAGTAATTTTCTTCTACTTCAAGGACTTTCAGGACCTAGAGAAGGGAAGTCCATCGATTTTGCATGGGAAATTCGAAACGCGGAGCTCAGGTTGCCCCAACTACAAGGATATGAGGTACTCCCTTCCAAACTATCATGGGCAGTGGTTCAATTTCACTTCTGACCAGGCTGTTCATGAAGAATTATTGAAAATAGTAATTTCCTCTTCATTTTGAGGACCTTCACGACTCTAAAAAGGGAAATCAATTGACTTCGCGTGAAAAAATCAAAATACGTAGCTCGCGTTCCCCCAATTAGAAGAATATGAGGTCCCTCTTCTAAAATATCCTAGGCAGTTGTTCATCAATAGAAATTTTGAAGATAGGCTCTTCCTCGTCATTTCATCGAAGAGCTGAGGGAATTTCCGCTGGAAAAGATGTGTCAGAAAAGATTTTCTTGTATTTTTTAGAAATCCAACTTTTTTTATCAAAATTTCAAGGAATTTCAGGGAAAAATTCACATCTTCATCCATATCTCTGGTTCCGTCCGTCGTAGCGTGAATGATAAAAGTTCATTTCACATAGAACAACTTTTTTCCATTGTTGATTCGAAATCTATACAGCATGAGTCGTGTACATCCCATAGCCTTTTAGAGGCTTCTACATACTTCGAGGAGCTTCTAGAGGCTTGTAGAGCATTTTTAGATGTCTGTAGAGGACTACACAGGACTGTAGAGGCCTGTAGAAAACTGTGGAAGGCTAGAGATAGCTGTAGAAGACTGCAGAGGTCTCTAAAGCACTACAGAGGTCTCTAAAGGACTACAGAGGGCTCTAGGAGACTACAGAGGGCTCTAGAGAACTATAGAGAGCTCTAGAGAATCACAGAGGGCTCTAGAGGACTATAGAGACCTAGAGAGTGCTATCGAGGGCTATAGGGTGCTCCAGTGGGCTATAGAGGGCTATAGAGGACTACGAAGGGCTATAGAGGACTATAGATGGTTATCGATGTCTACAGAGGGCTATAGATGTCTACAGAGGGCTACAGATGTCTACAGAGGGCTATAGAGAGCTATAGATTACTATAGAGGGCTATAGACTACTATAGAGGGCTATAGATGAGTATAGAAGGCTATAAAGGGTTATGATGGGTTTTAGAGAGCTATATAGGGCTATGATAGGCTTTAGAAGGCAATAGAGGGTTGCCAAAGGCTGTCGAAGGTTGTAGGAGGCTGTTAATTCCAAATCAGGTGTGAAAAAAAATTTATCCAAAAAAAATTTTTTTGTACATGATTTTTTTTATGACGGATTTGGAATCTTGTGGTCATGATTCATGGACATTCATGAAGAAAATTCCCTTCCGACCAATTCTAAGGAAAAATCCCGGTAGGAGGATTTTCTTGATGGATCTTCGCGAATCATGACCACGAGATTCCAAATCAGTCATAAAAAAAAATTCTGTCCCAGAAAATTTTTTGGGACAAAATTTTTTTTATGACGCATTTGGAATCTCGTGGTCATGATTCGTGAACATTTACCAAGAAAAATCGATTTCGACAGATTCTAAGAAAAAATCTCGGTAGAGGAATTTTGTTGATGAATCTTCGCGAATCCCGACCACAAGATTCCAAATCAGTCATAAAAAAAAATTTGTCCGAAAAAAAATTTTTTTGTACAAAATTTTTTTTATGATGGATTTGGAATCTAGTGGTCATGATTCGTGGACATTTACCAAAAAAATCCATTCCGACAGTTTCTGAGAAAGAATGCTGGTAGAGGAATTTTGTTGATGAATCTTCGCGAATCATGACCAGGAGATTCTAAATCAGTCATAAAAAAAAATTTGTACAAAAAAAAATTTTTTGTACAAAATTTTTTTTATGACGGATTTAGAATTTAGTGGTCATGATTCGTGAACATTCACCAAAAAAAATCCATTCCAACAGTTTTTGAGAAAGAATGCTGGTAGAGGAATTGTGTTGATGAATCTTCGCGAATCATGACCACGAGATTCCAAATCAGTCATAAAAAAAAATTTGTCCAAAAAAAATTTTTTTGTACAAAATTTTTTTTATGACGGATTTGGAATCTAGTGGTCATGATTCGTGGACATTTACCAAAAAAAATCCATTCCGACAGTCTCTGAGGAAGAATGCTGGTAGAGGAATTTTGTTGATGAATCTTCGCGAATCATGACCGGGAGATTCTAAATCAGTCATAAAAAAAAATTTGTACAAAAAAAATTTTTTGATTTCTACTTCAGTCATGCAAGTTCGGACTTTCTAGAAGGCATATTGAGTGATTTTGAGGAAGAAAAAGAAAAACAGACATCATTTTGCATGGAAAAATTGAAATCCGCAACTTGCGCCTGATTAGAATGATATGAGATTCTGCGTCCAATATTTCATGGCTATTGGTTCAATTTCACTTCTTACCGGGATATTCCCTGGAAAATCCTTAGAAATAATGATTTTTACCTACTTTGAGGACCTTTAGGACTCAGAGAAGATAAATTGATCGATTTTGCATCGGGTAATTGAAATCTACAGCTTGCATTGCCCCAATTACTATAATATGAGGTTTCCCCTTCCAAGACATTGTGGCTAGTGGTTGAATTCCTCTTCTCACCGGGATATTTCCGGGAAAATCATTGGGAATAGTAATTTTTCCCTACTTTGAGGACGTTTGGAACCTAGAGAAGGGAAATCATTCGATTTTGCATGGGAAAATTGAAATCCGCAACTCGCGCTGCCCGAAGAAATCTATCCATAATATTCCTATTGATTTGGAGGTTTTATCATAATATAGATATCGACAATATCAACAAAAACTCTCCAAGTCATAATAATATTGAAGATAGGCTCTCTTTCGTTATCCCATTGGAAACGTGAGGAAATTTATAAGGGTACAGTCAATGGGTACAGGAGTACAGTAGACTCTACAGGACTATACAGGCCTTGTACAGGAGTAGAGAAGACTCTACAGGACTACAGAGCGCTTTAGAGGACTGCAGAAGGCCATAGAGTGCTGTGGACGTCTATAGAGGGCTGTAGAGGGCTATAGAAGGCTATAGAGGGCTTGAAAATTACATATCTTCATGAATTAGTGCTCATGGAGCTTAAAAATACAAAAAAAAATTATGTGCAGTTATGGGCAGCTATGTGCAGCCCAAATATTGAAAATCTTCATGGATTGGAAGTTACAGAGCTCAAAAATACAAAAAACTAATTCCATGTGCAGCTATGGGCAACTATGTGCTACTATGTGCAGCCCAAAAATTGAATATCTCCACGAATTAGCGGTCAAGGAGCTTGGAACTGCAGAAAAAATATTTTATGTGCGACTATATGCAACTATGTGCAGCCCCAAAATTCCATATCTTCACAGATGAGAGGTCAAAGAGTTTGGAACTACAAGGAAATATTTTATGTGCAACTATGGGCAACTATGTGCAGCCCAAAAATTGAATATATTCACGAATTGTCGGTCGAGGAGCTTGAAACTACGAAGAAAAAGATTTATGTGCAACTATGGACAACTATGTGCAACAATGTGCAGCCCAAAAATTGAACATCTTAATTGATGGGAAGTCGAAGAGCTCAAAGATACAAAAAAAAATTTATGTGCAACTATGAGCAACTATGTGCAGCCGAAATATTGAATATCTCACGAATTAGAGGTCAAGGAGCTTGAAACTACAAGAAAAAAATTATGTGCAGTGATGTGCAGCGATGTGCAACTATGTGCAGCCCAAAAATGGAATTTCTCCACGAATTAGAGGTCAGGGAGCTTGAAAGTACGAGAAAAAAAAATTATGTGCAGCAAAGTGCAACTATGTGCAACTATGTGCAGCCTGAAAATGGCATATCTTCACTAATTAGAGGTCCAGGAGCTGGAAACTACAAAAAAAAATTATGTGCAATTATGTGCAATTTTATGTGCAACTATGTGCAGCCTGAAAATGGAATATCTTCACGAATTAGAGGTCCAGGAGCTTGAAACTACGAAAAAAACAATTATGTGCAATTATGTGCAATTATGTGCAACTATGTGCAGCCTGAAAATGGAATATCTTCACGAATTAGAGGTCCAGGAGCTTGAAACTACAAAAAAAAAATTATGTGCAATTATGTGCAATTATGTGTAGCTATGTGCAGCCTGAAAAAGGAATATCTTCACGAATTAGAGGTCCAGGAGCTCGAAACTACAAAAAAAAAAATTATGTGCAAAAGTGAGCATAATGTGCAGCACCGATCGCACCACCGGGGATCGGGGGGGGGCAGCGGAGCGCGAAGCGCGACGCTGTCCCCCGGGGTACACGGAGCGCGTAGCGCTCCGCCATGGACCGGAGCGCGAAGCGCGACGGGCCATGTAAATCACGCGGAATACTGTAGTCCTATACGGTTGATTTTGAGAATTTTCTGTTTTTCGAAAAATCCAATATAGAGCCAGCTATCTGGCTCTATATAGACACTAATTTTTGTTGATTTTGAGAATTTTCTGTTTTTCGAAAAATCCAATATAGAGCCAGCTATCTGACTCTATATAGACACTAATTTTTGTTGATTTTGAGAATTTTCTGTTTTTCGAAAAATCCAATATAGAGCCAGCTATCTGGCTCTATATAGACACTAATTTTTGTTGATTTTGAGAATTTTCTGTTTTTCGAAAAATCCTATATAGAGCCAGCTATCTGGCTCTATATAGACACTAATTTTTGTTGATTTTGAGAATTTTCTGTTTTTCGAAAAATCCTATATAGAGCCAGCTATCTGGCTCTATATAGACACTAATTTTTGTTGATTTTGAGAATTTTCTGTTTTTCGAAAAATCCTATATAGAGCCAGCTATCTGGCTCTATATAGACACTAATTTTTGTTGATTTTGAGAATTTTCTGTTTTTCGAAAAATCCTATATAGAGCCAGCTATCTGGCTCTATATAGACACTAATTTTTGTTGATTTTGAGAATTTTCTGTTTTTCGAAAAATCCTATATAGAGCCAGCTATCTGGCTCTATATAGACACTAATTTTTGTTGATTTTGAGAATTTTCTGTTTTTCGAAAAATCCTATATAGAGCCAGCTATCTGGCTCTATATAGACACTAATTTTTGTTGATTTTGAGAATTTTCTGTTTTTCGAAAAATCCTATATAGAGCCAGCTATCTGGCTCTATATAGACACTAATTTTTGTTGATTTTGAGAATTTTCTGTTTTTCGAAAAATCCTATATAGAGCCAGCTATCTGGCTCTATATAGACACTAATTTTTGTTGATTTTGAGAATTTTCTGTTTTTCGAAAAATCCTATATAGAGCCAGCTATCTGGCTCTATATAGACACTAATTTTTGTTGATTTTGAGAATTTTCTGTTTTTCGAAAAATCCTATATAGAGCCAGCTATCTGGCTCTATATAGACACTAATTTTTGTTGATTTTGAGAATTTTCTGTTTTTCGAAAAATCCTATATAGAGGATAGCTGCGATTTGTTGATTTTGAGGATTTCTTTTAGCTCCACCATGCCTCGTGCTGCGAACTGAACGACGATCTGAAAAACCCTCGGTTTTCAGCCTCATGACATAATATACTATTATAGACTGTGATTATCCAATCTATTTTTTCTATATACATATACACGGTTTCAAGATAGGAGTTTTTATTTTATGGAAAATATGTTATGGTTTTTGTAAGAATATGAAAATTTTGGATTTCAATCAGGTGTATGCGAATAGTATTTGAAGTGAATTGAATCGAATAGTAATATTTAATTTGAAAAATGAATTGAATATGCAAAAAATGAATATTTTGAATAATAATGAATAATTCGAATAATTTGATATATTTAATTGGTTTCGAATATTTTTTTTGAATTTGTGAAGAATGATCAACATATATGAATATTTTATAAATAGAAAGTGTTGTGAAGATGTTGAAAAGTTTTTGGATTATAAATATTCATTGAAAATATTTATTGAGGTTTTTTTTTCAATTTTTAGTCATATTCAAAATGTTGTGAAAAATAATAGGATCGGGATTGGCAAAAAATAATTTTTGAGTTTGGAATTTTTGGTTCTAAATCTTGGATTGAAGTGGACATTAAAATGGAATGGTTGGAGGTAGAATTTTTTCTGATGATTTTATCGAAAAGTTTAAAACGTTTTATTTGAAAAATAAGTGAATAAATTTTTAGATTTTTTTGAGAATTCTATTTTGATGGGTCTTTTAGGAGGTCAAATTATTCTTTTTTTTGGAGAAATTCAGTTTTTTCGAAATATTTTCCTTTTTATTTATTGTAGTTATGTGTGATTGTTTTTGAATGAAAGGTGGAATAATTTGTCATTGATTTATAGGATTTTCAATTTAAGAATACGGATTTTAAAATAGTTATAGGATAAAAACTGTTGCACAATGTTATTAAATACTTGAAAAATTGATAATTTTAAATACTAATTTTTTAAGGTTTAATAGAATTTGAAATTTTTCGAATTTTTTGAATGAAGGGAAATTTAGTTTGTTTAAATGATAACTCGTTCTTATCTTGGGAATTTTAGGGGGAACAATAAAATTTTTATGATTATTATATCTATGATTTTCTGTTCTAGGTGTATGTTAACATTTTTTGAAAATTCGTAACATTAATTTGATTACTTATAAAGTTTTTCTTTGGTTGTTGGTTTGAGTCTTCATTTCAGTGTCGTATGATGTTGCAGGAGAAGGTAAAATGATGATAGCGGTTGTAAATTGAAGTTTTTTGACTTTCTCAAGAATTGTTGAAGTCTATGATGTTGAAAAATTTTAAATGAAATCATGGAAATAGGTCGGAGAACAAAAAAAATAACACTCGAAGTAGTCAGAATCATATCTCATGATGATTTATTATTTGATTTGGGGTGTTTCGAAATGCTCAGTTTAGGAGTGACTTATCTTTGGAAGCCTGGAATTTTTCGGAAAAAGTTCTATCTTGTTAGAATAAGATTTTTTTTTTGTAAAGTATTTTCGTATGTTTATATTTCTGAGGTAAGTTTAAATTTGTCAATAAAAACAATTTCTGCAAATTAAATAATGTTTTTATAAAAAAAATGGGCTATATTTGAGTAATATTGTTCATATATATAGTTGTTCGACTTCAAACTTACACAGTGGCATTTTTTCTATGGAATTGAAGTATTACCAGTGATTTAATGGAAGTATGGTGATTTGGGTATTGAGCTAGTTCATTTTTTTCATTTTCATTATTTCGGTGCAGCTCAAAATTCAAATCGTTGGTTATATAATTGTATTTAGTCACTTTATTATATTTTCTTTTTTTAAATTGTAAAACTGTATATTTCATATTTTGTTTGGTGGAAGTTTATGAAAATTCATAACTATTAATAAATATTATGCATGTATTCCATGTTTCAGGCTATTTTCCATTGCTAACGATTTATTGTACAATATGGCTATATCTGGATGTGGTTTTGTGTACAGTGAGTATTATGTATTTGTGTATAATGAGCATAGACAGATATCTATGTCTATCTAATCCATTGAAATGTGGAGTGAATGAAACGATGAAAAGAATGTATTTAAAAATTGCTATGGTATGGATCATTAGTATCACGATGAGTCTACTACTTCAAATGTTTCATTCTGAGGTAGGTATGTATAGGGGAGGGCCGGGCAAAATGACATACTCAAATTTTGGGCAACAAAATTAGAAGATTAAAAAATATTTGTAACAGTCGCATAATTTCTTTTTTATCTGATTTTAATTCATTTTTTCGTATTATTTTCGAAACAAGGAGAGTCGGGTCTCGCACTTGCCGTCTCGCATTGACGGATGATGGATAATTGACACAGAAATGGTCGATTTTTCAGATTATTTATTTAAATATCTTTGCAACGGATCGCGCATAATGGCAAGGAAGTTTTCGCAGGTTGCAAAAAAGATATTCAGCGATTGATGCTAATTTTTTTGTTGATTTTGCGTCTTCTGGTTAGAAGTTATAATTTTTCGAAGAAAAGAAACTGAGGGACTGTGTTATATTTTCACATTTTTCAATTATAATTAGTGCATTAAATCGTGTCAAGGAAAATTATGACATAATATTAATGATATCTAGAAGTACTCTAACGAGTTTTGCAGTGATCGGAACCAATATAACAGTGTAATTAATTTTTTTTCATGTGTTAGGTCATGCCGTTTTCCCAGTCCTAATAATTTTTTTTGTCATAAATAATCGGACGAAAATTTCAAAATAATTTGAGATGATTTAAATTATTTTGCTGCATATGTGTAAAAAATTTCCAATTTTTCCCGTCATTTCACGGTTTACTCTCCAAACTCCTTAACACACATGATTTTTATTTTTCATTCGCTAAAAGTACTCAACTACTTAATGACAAAGCTCGCTGACTTGCTCGAATATCGAATTATAAATAATTAGATCCACAATACATCTAGTAAAGAAATTGAGAAGACGCTGATCCACAATATAGGGTAGATAATTACAATTAAAAATGATTGTTTTACACAGGCAGTATAACATAAGCTTGAGAAACCTACAAATTCTCTAATGAAATTATTTAACGCATCCCAACTCGCGAGCGAGCGTAGCGAGCGAGCAATTACGTACTCCACTTTGCGAGTGAGCGAAGCGAGCGAGCGAGCGAGCAACTGCTCAACCCTAGAGTTCATTAAAATAAATAGTCGAAACGCTTCCCCTTCACATTTGCCGCACGAGCGTAGCGAGTGCGGTGGGTGGAGGGGAAGCGTACAGATTAAAAATTTGAGTTCCCTTCAAAAACCCACTTTATCGCCATCTATCATCATTCCTCCAAATCCCCTCGCCAAAATCAACTTTTTCGACAGGGCGCTAGTTTCTTCAAAATGGCGGCAATCAACTCAAGCCTCCCCACCCTCCTACTAACCTAAAATTTTAAGTACTTCCAAAAAAACCACCACAGAAGATTGCTGCCAACAAATTCGTGTGATTTTCCATCATATCAAACTCAATTGACCAGTATCAAAGCCAAAATTATCATAAAAAAAAAACATTTCGTTGTTTTAAAATTCAAAAATGTTCATATCACCAAAATATATCTGTAACGAGTGAGGAAACATTGCAAGAATACGTACATAAAGTGGCAAATCGGTGAACTCGTTTATTTTATCATTCAATTTAACAAAACTTTCATCACTGAAGATCCTGAAAAATCGCCTGTAATCAACAACAATGCTTCTTGTAAATTGAAACAGCCTCTCTACTGAAACGTTTTTTTACAATCTCATTTATATCAACACAAGCATTATTAACCCCGAAGAAATGTACTATTTTCCCGTGATTTCCCCAATGATTTTTTAATTTTCATTAAAATCATAAAATATTATATTTAAAATTAATTAATAATTAATTTAAAAAATGAGTGGTAAGGTAGGTGATAATTCCAGTGGAGAGGTTGTTAATGGGTTTAGAAGCTGCAGGGATTTGAGTGATATTGTATCATTGTATACAGCGAAGGGCCTTTATTTAAAGCCAATTGCTCGAATTAATGTGTCAGTTAATCTTCCTCAACTAAAAACCCCAGGTAAAATAGCCAAATCATTGAAAATCAGTTTCTTAAATTCAATTTTTTGTGATTTTTCATGCAGGGTGGCATGAATTGACCTGGAATACCTGAAAAACCTGAAAAAGTCAGAGAATTCAAAATTTCTAGAATAGTCAGAGAAAAATCAGAGAATTCTAATCCCAGTCAAGGAAATTTGTATTTCATTCTCTATATTTTCAAAATTTATTACATATTTAATCGAAAAAAAAAGAAATTTTTGTTTAGTCAAAAATCTGTGAAATGGTTAACAGAAAAATCACAGTTCTAAAATTTAACGTAGTTTCGGCTTTATTATTTGTTAAATTCTAATAAAAAAATTATTTTCAGGAATAATTAAGAATTTTATTGTGTATTCGAAAAATGTTTTTCGTTTCGTAGGTTCTGAAATTTTATTCTCAGTCAGGAAAAAGTCTGGGAATTTTGAAATCAGCTTCCAGTCGCCACCCTGTCATGCAAACTTGATTAAATTTTTCTTTTTTTTTTCTTTCCATCACATTGCCTCCACCCCAGACCCATTCTGGTCAATTCAACGAAACCCAATTAAAATGAAATTAAATAATCATATTTTTTCTCATCAAAGTATGTCAAATTACACACACACACAGGGACTTCTGGGTTCAAATTCCTTATATTTCCTTTCTCTGGGTTATTCTAAATGATAATGTTCCATAGGAATAGCAGGTTTTACAGCACATTACTACAATATAAACAGGAAAAACAATATCAACATGGGAGGTTATGGAGAAAATACGTTTGCTGATACGTCCAGACGAATTTGCCTCTCTAAAAGTAACAAAAAGTACACTGGAATTTGTCAGACTTGAGGCTGAACTTACTGACAGAAGCAGACTACAGAGGATATTGGCGAGACTTGAGGGACAACGGCTGAATCTTGCTGGTTTTTCAAGTGCACTAAAAGTACGTGCAGTTGAGGCAAAGGAGGATTTTCCAACTAAACACAGTTGGGACTCGTATTTTCGAGATGCCAAACACATGAACGAGCTCAAAGCTGGAGAAAGACCAGATACTATTCATATTAGTGGACTTCCAGTTAAATGGTTCAGTGAGGATGGTGGAGAGACACCCAGTGAATCTTTAATCATGAAGATCTTCAAGAAATGGGGCACGATCAGGAGGATTGATGTACCAGCCGCGGATTCTTACAGGACGAGAATGAGACTTGGGAATAATATTCAGAAATGTAGCTTTGGAGAGGGAATTTTCTTTGAGGCTTATATTCAGTATATTGAGTATATGGATTTTGTTAAAGTCATGGATTCCCTGAGGGGCATGAAAATCATGAAGAAGGATGGACAAAATTGCCTCACTGCTATCATAAAGGTGAGACTGGTTTTAATATGGGATTTTAAAGACTTGGGATTTATGGATTTTAATTTTTGGGTTTTTTTTTTCTGAGCATTTGAGGAGACTAAGCGAGAGATGGAGGTAATTAGGGAGAATGGAGCAAAATGGCGACTTCTGCGACTACATAATTCAGGATTATTTTTCAAAGCTAAGAACTCGATGAAAAAATCTGAAAAAAATTGACAATTATTGCTCTATCTCGCTTAGTTTCCAAGATATTTCTAGAAAAAAAAAAAAAAAAACTGGTGGGAAATGAAACCAATTTGTTGAAAAATTCAATTTCCTCTTTTAATCTCCGGACTTGGAGGACTACTTTTTAGGAATTCTGGTAATTCCTCTTCCATTATTTGTAAATAGGTTGATTTCGATAAAACAAAACACATGAGTGACTCCGTTGTGGCACACCGGGAGTTCGAAAGAAAGAGACTCATTGCACAAGATAGTTTAGCTGCTGAGAAATTGAGGAGAAAGGAGGAGGCTGATGCACAAAAAAAAGAAGAACTCAAGTATGTTGTTAATTTTATCATTACCCTTTATTAACATTTAATTTCCGTACAATTCTTATCTAAAATTCTTTCTCTCCTAAAGGAAAAAAGAGGCAGCCAACAAAGAATCTAAAGAGATGAGAAGAAAAAGGCGAGAAGAAAAGAGGAAACGTAAGGCTTTGACAGTGTTTAGAAAACAGGAGGAGGACAAAGTTTCGATGAAAATAGCACGTGAAGAGAGGAAATTAATAAAAGCACAGAGGCAGTTGGAGAGCATTCGTTTGCTCGATGAACTATTCGATCGAATTAAAGTACGTATCCGTGTGTTCATCTAAAATACTTTCATCTTCTTCTCCTCTGTGATGATAAGAAATGATAATAATAACGGAAAAATCTTTTTTTTTTGTAAAACGTTCACAGACTAAAGTTGAGAAAAAAGAGATAGTAATTAATGAATTAAAGCCAGAGGATCAAAAGGTGCTCGATAGAAAGTTGGACAAGCTGGAAGAAGGTTCAAGCAAAGGAACTAACAAGGATGATAAAAAGTCCGATAAGAAGAGTAAAAAATTGAAGAAGAAAAAATCAAAGAAAGAAAAAAAACGAAAGGTAAATATTTTCCGTTTTCTCAAGTACTCTATTTTTTTTTCTATTCTCTTCCTCTCAACTTTATCAAAAACCTATTAAATTTCAGAAAAAAGACAAAAAGAACTCCGCTGAGAGCTCGAGCGAGGACACCGACGAAGAAACTGATAGGAAAAAATTAAAGAGTGCCTTAGGTGCTAGTAGTAATACAAATCCACAAGTTGAAGTGGATCCTGGCCTCGGTATGCCAACGATGTATCCACGTTTTCCTCAGCCCTGGTTCTACGATGCAGCAGCTATGCTCTATCCATCCATAGGTACTTTCAGTTAGGAAAATCTCCTTTGATCTGCTAAAGGGGAAAATCCCTTTTCATTCCCTAACGGGAAAAATCTCCCCTCATCTCCCTCTAATCGCCTAATACCTCCTCAATAGAGAAATATATCTAAATTCTTTTTTACAAAAAAAAAAAAAAAACAATATTTCCTTATATTCAATACATTAAATGTATAATATACATTTGTATATTATATAAATATAATGAATATCATAAAATTTCACTAGCCTACCCCCTTCCTTGTAGCATAACTCGTAAAAATGATAATTTCTTATATTTAATACATTGAACATATATTTTTATATGCTTTTTATTTTCATAGGTCGTGGTGGTGGGGGTCCGATGAATCGATATCAGCGTGGCAGAGGCAGAGGTTTTCCCCGTCGAGGTGGCAGAAACGCACGATCAATGCGTGCATTCAATCCTCACATGTACAACGAACAATATTACAAATATTTTGCGAATCTTGCTGGCATTGACTACTACGAGAGCGACTACAACTCGAAATCACGTTCACGTAGCCGCGGAAGATCACGATCGAGGAGCAGCAAGTCGAGATCGAGGAGGAAAAGCAAGAGTAGAAGCCACTCGAGATCAAGATCCAGATCACGATCGAGATCAAGATCAAGATCTCGCAGATACAGGAGAAGATCAAAATCACGATCGAGATCTCACTCCAGGTCCAGATCACGGAATTCACGGGCAAGAAGAGACGACAGATCTTCATCACATTCACGATCACGATCCAGAGACAGCGGTAAACAGCCGCGTAATCGTAGAAAAAGAAGCAGATCTAAAATTAAAGTGACACGTGCTAAATCAAGATCAAATACACCGAAAAAAAGATCGAGAAGTAAGTCATGGTCATTGCCAAAATCACCAAGGCAACGAAGCTGTTCATGGTCAAAATGTGTTGATGAAGCAGAAAAAAAAACTGACCATGTTAATATTATTACTAGTAATCAATTGAAGACTGCTGACTCTGCTGATAATGGGTGATTGGTGTGTGTTTAGCCTTGTAATATAAAGTTGATTTATTACTCTTTTTTTTTGAAATATTAGTCATAATACTACTAGAAATTTTTTTTTTTTTTTGGACCACTTGAGTAAACTTTGATTTATACATATCTCAGTGGACTTTTCCTTGGATTCTTCAGTTTTTTTTTTTTTTTTTCAATTTTCATTGTACTCAAATAGTGATTAAGAATATAATTTGTCTTTTGATGAAAAAAATCACTACTTGTTTTTTTTTTATTGACTTTGATCCAACTTCAATTGAACGTGCACATGCAGAGGAATAGGGCTCGTACAAATTTTCTAAAGAAAAAAAAAAGAAACTTAGTTTAATTTATTGTTAAAATTTTTCGTTTTTCTCATGAAAAACTCGAAAGAGTCTTTTAAACTAACTTTTTATAATATTTTTTTTTTTAAATTTAATAACCGTGATGAAATTCTGGTTTGCGGGACGATATTCTTCATTCAAATCAGAATAAATTATTCATGAATTTTTTTTCATTTTGGTCCCCTATTCTCATGTTTATTCTTTTAATTGAAATTTTTTTTAATTTGTACTACTCACTAGATTCTTTTATTAAGGAAGCATCGAATTCCTCTATTTAATTTTTTCATTTATCCAAGAAGAAAAAATTTCGGGAAAAATTTTCTCTTACTGCCTTTCATTTTACTGAGGAATTTTAATAAAATGTCATCTCCCAATATGTCAATCAAAAAAATTTCACAGAGAATTAGAAAAAATGAAAATAAAAAAAATTAGTATTTTCTTTTTCGATTACTTCAATATAGCAGTCATCCCAGGCACTTCACGCAAGTAGTATTTTATTTTTTGTATTTAACTATTCATTAGAAATTAGGCAGACTAAATTTTCAATTTTACATAAAATGCGCATTATGAAATTTACGTGTAGGCATTAATTATAATATTTATTTTTCCATTTTTCTCCGATAATTTTATTTATTTAGACTAGAGTAGGAAATCAGTATTGTTGAGTATTAAATCTTCTTTTTGGATAATTTTTTTCAATTTTTTTTTTTTTTTTTTTCATTTCACTTCTGTTATCGTGTTAATTTAACGTTCATTACATTATTCTGTTTGTTTTTATTCGTCACTTAAAACTACGTAACAATATATACAAACATAATATGTTTACATCAACACTTATTTACAATTTTCTTCTTTGAGAAGTTTTTTTCATTATTACATAGACTAGAAGAGGTTTTATCTTTGAATATAACAGACTAGCTTTGTTCTTTTTTAATAATTGTAATTAATTATTTCTTTTTTTTTTCATTTTCCTTCAAATACTTCGTTAGGTATTCAGTTTAAATGAGTCGAATACGCAGTTGACACTACAGTCAATTAATTTGTTTTTTCAATTTTTTTTAAATTCAAATTTGAAAGATTTATATAATAATTATTTAATAAGTGAATCTAAATTTTAAAATATAATTCATTTTAAAAATCGAATCTACAATTTTTTTGGCTTTAATTTAAATTTTCAATCATTGACAAAATTCATTATAATCAAATGATTAATCTTTTATTTACGGAAGTTGTTTTTTTTCTTTAAATTCTCGATGCTTCTATGTCCCCTTTTTTAAATTCAAATTTGAAGGATTCTCATTATCTATTCATTTTTTTTTTCATTTAAATCTGATTATTCAGTTACATATGAATATTTTGTGCGAAATGGTGCTTACAAATGATACTCGAGAATGAGCTTTATTTATTATTTCGAATAATTTTTTCATTTTTGCTATTTATTTTTTTACATTAAAACTGTTCGAATATCTCCATTACTTAATGGCTATTTAATTTATATACGTGAAAGACGTTTCAGTGGTTTTTTTTTTTAAATCTAAAATTTACAATTTCAAGAGAATAAGGGGCAAATAATCGAACAGTATTGATGTTTAATTTCGATAGTTTGTTTTTTTTTTTGGATTGACAGATCGTTAATCTTGTGTCTGTTGGAGCAGTGTACAAAAAGATTTGGAGCTTAACGAGCTTCATTATTATGATTATTATGATTGATAATTTTTTCTTCTCATTTAATGAATTTTTTTTATGACAGCGCTAATGTTGAATAAAATTAATCTATTGCAATTAATCCATTGTTTCAATTATTTGTTTTTTTCTCATATTTAATATATCTTATAATTAAACATGGGCCCCGTATCACCATACACTACACGCAATACACAATTACTCATGAATAAAGGAATGTGATTAGCTTGATGTAATTTTTTTTTTCAACGATTTCCTCATTAGTTTTATTTGTTTTTCTCTTTGTTTTTACGTAAAAATGCAGATGATAAATAAAATTTTAATATGACTGCCAGGACGTATTTTTTCATGTATTATAGATGTTTTATAAATAAAATTTATTTAGGGGGGGGGGGGGGGATGAAGGGGACAAAAGGGGTAAAGCGGACACATCTTAGTTTTGATGTTTTATGGTATGAAAATCACAGACAAATTTCCAAAAAATTCCGAAAAATTAATTTTAACACACGTTTTTCGCCTAAAATTCCCTCAGCTTCTCAATGCAATCATCCGAAAATCTGTGTCAATCACACCGTTTAATTATTATCTCCATTTTACCCCACTTTTCCCTAATTAAAATGAATTAAAATTGCAAACAACTGAAAAATTTATAATCGGTATTATTGTGTACTATCAATCACTGATGATACTACAATTTTCATGAATAATACATAGATAATAATCATTTTTCATCTTACAAAAGTTTGCTGGCAGTATAGATGAAAATATGCGTTAATACAAAATCATGGGTAATAGAGATTCTATTGTGAATGATTATTCAAGAAAATTGAATTTTATCATTTTATTTAAAAAAAACAAAAAAAAAGAAATTATCTCTAATTAGGATTTTATCAAAATACTGCAAAAATTCTAGTTGTGAATATAAGGCCGTTCGTAACTTTAGGCTTAAATTTTCTTTTTTTTTTCACCTTTTCCGCAATTTCACTTCTAAGATTGGAGAAAAAAATAGAAGGAAAAAAAAACGCATCTACGTTTTATTGTTCGCTCGATCGACAGTGTGTTATCTCTTTCTTTCTCCCAGAGTGGAGACTTGGACAATTACAGACCAAATGAAAACAGTAAATTTTCATTACTGACAATGCGGGGAAAAATCGTGCCAAGATTTTCCCAATGTATTGCATCAAGTGGCCATTTATATATTAGTGCTTTCAAGTCTTTACTTCCTTTTTTTTTTATTTTCATAATTTATTACGTTCAGTTGTAAATAACATTTTTCGTTAATCGAAAAAGAGGTAATAGTGCTCTTGGCTTTCAGTTTATCTCTGTGTTTTTTACGTTTTTTTTTTTTTTTTTGTGCAAATGCAACACTGTGATCATCACTGATTACAAATTATAATTCTATCATCAATGAAATTTCTTGTTCTTCTATTTGACAAGTCAAGTGGTCCCAGTATTGCATGATAAATTGAATATTTAACAAGAAAAAAGTGAATTTCGTTTTTTTTTTCTATTCAAAAATGCAATTAATTCGGTAATATCAATCACCATGCAATTCAACTTTTGTTGATTTATTATTTGAATTTCGTATCGACTACTTTCAAGATTCGTTGCGTAGTAAGGGTCGATCTACAGATTGAACAGCAGGCTCATGGTATTTATTTAATTTCTATGAATTTTCATTAAAACTATAAAATTTTAAGAAAAATCGAATTTATTCCATCATCAGTTTTTTTTTTAATATGTTGGAAATTAAGTGAGATTTAGCGATTTATCATGAATTCTTTTTTGTAGCTCTTAAAATTCTCTACTGGACCACCTTAGGACAGAAAGGGCGTATCTCTATCATTTCCTGAGATATTAAAAAAAAACTAGAGAAAAGAATCAAATCAATTTTTCTGAAAATTTCATATTTTTTTTAGAAACGCACTTATTTTTTAATTGAAATAAATTTTTCACTGGACTATTTTATGGGAATTTCTGAAATTCATAATACCCCTCGATAATTGGCACAACGATATGGCCCGAGAAAATAATAATAATAATTTTGTGTGAAAAATTTATTTTCAGCGTTTTTTTTATTAGGTAAAACGCTGTTTTCCTTTCAATCATTCAATTAATCAATTCGGATTGATATTATCTAAATGAATAAACCTCTTCAAGCCTATTGTCGACGCCATCTAATTATTATGCGTCAGTTTAATCCATCCCCCTCATTTTTTTTTATCCCGTCGATAGCAATTAACGGTGAACGGAGAATATCGTGTCACTAATTTAATTTTCGTCTTTTACATTTTTTCATTAGTATTTTTTTTTTCATCTATTGATTTAATTCTTTTCATTTTATCTAAATATAGATAAACCTACTTTTTACGGATGCATTTTATAATTCGTGCTGAAAATTGTACACGAATCTTTGTATCAAAGATTAACATGTAGTCAATTTCTTCTTTTTTTTTCTAATGAAAAACGGGAAAATCATTTTTTTTTTGTTTAAAATTCTTGCTCACTCCAATTCCTACTTTTTTAAATCGGTATTTATCAATTTTTTTTGGTTGAATTTTTTGGTCATTTGACATAATAATTAGACGACTTTTATGTGTGTGTGTGTGTGTTGGAATAATATCGATAAAGTTTCTTTATAAGGACTTTTTTTTCCATTACGATTTAAAATTGTAAAACTCTACGATTCATACGGTCTTTTTATTTAATTTTATTTCAAATTTTTTTTTCTTTTTTCGAATAGGAGTAACAGTGAATGTTAATGAATTTTTTATGTGTATAGCAATAGTAACAATTTCTTTTTTTTAGGGGGAAGGGGGGATTTTTGTTTGTGTAAACTGTTGTTGAAAGGTATCGTTATATTCGAAATTATTAAGTTCCATTCTATTTTATCTGAAAACTGTGTAAAAATTTCTGGCATTTCACTTCTTTTTTTTTTTTTTTTCAATTTGTACAGAAGTTCATTGATTTTATAGTATTTTCATTTTTAGTCTCCATTTTTCAATTTAATGGCTTTTATCCTTCGTACATTCTGAAAAACGACTCGCAGTGTCATGGAACTCATTCAAAAACGTTTATTCAATTATTTCAATCTTTAAGGACCATTCGCGTTTTTTTTTCTTCTTCTTTAAATTCTTGAAAACTTTTAATTATTAATTCTTCTTAATTACTGGGAGGAAGATTAAATAGGAAGAGTGAGAAAATGAGATTATTCATAGTGCCAATAATAGCCATAAGTTGTTCCCACTCTATTAATACAGTTTTATCGATTTTTCTTCATGAATTGCATTTATCAAATGATAAAATGAATTAATAATCACTCCTTTTTTTTCCGTGAAATTCTTCCTCTATCGAATTTTTCTACACAATTTTTCTATTTCTTATGTGTGGTGAAATTGGCCATGGCTCCATTTGATTTCCTCAGTTTCAATTTAAGATAGTATCCCAGCCAACTCGAGTACAGTTAACTCCTTATTTTTTTGATGCCATATCAAAGATTATATTTTTTTACATTTTTCTGAATTTTTTCATAATTCTTGCTGTCCGTGTTATTTATGAGATATGAATTATCAAAGTTACTGAGAATAGCGGTGATGGAGATGAAACGCCCTAAATGGGACGGAAATGACGAAACTACTGAAAAAAACCACAGGGTTGACCCATTATTTTAAACTATTGGCCAAAGTGAACAGCATTTTAACTAAATAATAGAAGAAAAAAATATGCAGTTCACCGTATTGTAGTTCTCTCTCTCTCTCTCTCTCTCTCTCTCTCTCTCTCCTCTCTCTCTCTCTCTCTCTCTCTCTCTCTCTCTCTCTCTCTCTCTCTCTCTCTCTCTCTCTCTCTCTCTCTCTCTCTCTCTCTCTCTCTCTCTCTCTCTCTCTCTCTCTCTCTCTCTCTCTCTCTCTCTCTCTCTCTCTCTCTCTCTCTCTCTCTCTCTCTCTCTCTCTCTCTTCTCCTCTCTCTCTCTCTCTCTCTCTCTCTCTCTCTCTCTCTCTCTCTCTCCTCTCTCTCTCTCTCTCTCTCTCTCTCTCATCTCTCTCTCTCTCTCTCTATCTCATGCATGTGATAGGAGATTAATGTAAAAAAAAAAATCGAGAAAAAAAAAATTATATTCACAAGCTGAAGATATGGCTTTCGTTAAATAGTTTAATCACATTTCTGGGTAAATTAAAGCACGTTTTTCCCCGAATTAACAGGAATTAATTGAGGAAAAAAACTTACAAATCCTCATTTTTTCCCGGTTTTATCCACCGTACTCTGGGATACTACCTTAATCTATGCTGTGTGTCGTTTAATCGAACTATAATGTACTTCCAGTTTAATTTTTTTTCTCATTTTATTTTTTTTTTATCTATATAAAAATATCTTGTAAGTTGTCGTATCCAGTGAGCTTCGAGAGTTGAGATTCAAAGAAGAATTTGTTGGAGTATTTTAATTAATTTTCCTTCTTTTTTTTTTTAATTATTTTTTAATCTGTTTTATGTTTTGGATGACGATTGTGTCCATTTTTGGTCCCGTTAAGCGATGTCGAACCCGAATAGCGAAAGTGAATAAACCAATAGCAATGCAGACATAAGTAAATGATGGAAATAATGAAATTCTCAATATTTTTCATCCAACATTCAACTATTTTTCCTCATTAGTTATTTCCCCTTTTTTTTCCTTCCTCACTAAACTTTTTCATATCAAATAAAAAATAATTTCGAAAAAATCTCTCGTTTCTAGTTGATGACAATTAATTTACTTAATCTAATTTGCTCGCACTATATGCCGACTATCTGTCTTTAATAAAAAACTTATTATTTTCTGTCTATATTTTTATTTTTTTTAAATTTCATTTCATTCAGATAAGTGAAAACTATACGTCCCTGCACTGTCCCTGTACATGTGCGCTCGGTCATTTTTTTTTTTTTTTTACGCACCTAATGTGATAAATACTAAATAATCTACGGACGTTAAAGCAGATAAGATCACTTTGCATTCTTCCTCCTATAATTCATTTTACTTAAATTTTCTCTTGAATTAAGCACTTCATTCTAATAATCACGATGAATGTATTCCTTTTTTTTGTAGTTTTCACCATCAATTCGTCACCTCAATAACTTTTTTTTTTCCCTTTTTTTTAAAATCAGAAATAAAAATAATTCGCATCGTCGAACTTCATTTTTTCGTGTTGCTCTTTGCGGTAAATTACCCGTTTCGCCAAAATTTCGCGTCGAGGTAAAAGTACTAATTGTTATAACCCACTCCTTAAGGCCATCGTTTCATATTAAATTCTTATTACGCATAAAACTATAGTCAATGACTAATTTTTACGCAGATAAAAGAAGTCTTAGTAGATCCCCAAGTCAGTGCAATGTTGAAGAAACGGAGAGTTCAGAAGAGTAAAAGAGAAAGAGATAGAAAGAGAGAAAGATCTTTAGAAATAGAGAACAAGATTAGTAGAAGATAGAGAAAGAGCGAAATTTAGAAGTTTTGATGTTTTGAAAGTGATAGATAAACAGGATTCTTTGATATCAACTTGGAAGAATCGTGAGATGACGTAAGAATTTCATTAATTTTTTCTATTCATTTCCTCATTATCCATTTTCTCGATGAAATATTCCTCCTCAATTGCCTCCTTTTTATCTCATCACGAGAAAAATTTCATTTATTTTATTTTTTTTGTTCTTTAAAGTATACTTGAAAGATTCATAACGTATTTAATAACTTTAATAGAGACAGCATGGAACAGTAGGATAAAAAGATTGGATCGAAATCGAGTACCTTAATGATTAAGATATAGATTTTGAGGCACGCAAGAATGGGCAAAGGGGGGGGGGGCAGTCCGCAGCTATTGGAAGAATCCGCATTTTTATTAATCCAGTATTTTTTTTTCCATCTTCTTCACTCTCATTATTCTTCCACTTCGTATAGTCTCGAATTACATTGATACAAATAATCCTTGGTAATTCCGATCTGAACTTTGACATTTTCATCAGTCGTCAAACATAAAGCTCATTTCATTGCTTTGCTTCAGGAAAATTCATGATCGATCGAGAGTGTGTCACACACAGTGCCAGCTGTGTTATTTCACTCAATCGATCATAATTGATTCGAGCAAGAGTCTATTACAAATGAGCAATTATTAATTACGTAATGGAAGAAGAACGTATTTATTAGAATGAAAAAAATGCAAAAAAAAACTGGACTTTTTTCTCTTATTTTTCCTTTTTTTTTTTTCTAAATATGCAGATATATCTAGAGGTCCAATCGAATTCGAATTAAAAACAAAAAAAAATTACGGTTTTCATAAAATTTTAATAAGAATGCTGCGGCTGCAAGGACGAGGCTCAGCTATGTGGAGATGTATCTGAACCTTGACTAGTACCAAGTCCACCCATTCCAGCCTGTGCTGTAAGTCTTGTTGCTGACTGTGATGATGTTGGTAATGAATTTTGCTGCAATTGACGTGTATTAACACCACTACCACCACCACCACCACCACCACCCCCGCCACCTCCAGTGTCTGGTATCAAGTGTGGTGTTCTACTTGATACTGGTGGCAGTACTGGACTAGCTGGCCATGGATGAAGAGACATTGTACTTGGTGCATTGGGTACACTTCTTGAATGTGGCAGTAGTGGTGAATTTGATAGACTAGCAAGTGGATGATGAGCTGCTGAGCTCATATTACTTATACCTACTGTTAGTGTATTACCAATACCACTTGTTGTAACACAGCCACCGCTTGGTGTTGCTGCTAATGCAACTGCTGCATCTGGATGTAAAAAATTACGTCTTTGCTCCATTCTTTCAGCATGCTGGGCCAAACAACGTGTCAGTGCCTCGGGTAACATTTCAAGTTGCTCTTGCAATGATGTCAGCTTTTCCTCGAGACTAACCAAACGTTCTTCGAGTGTATCCTGACGTGTACTCATGTCTGATACTATCTCGTACACTGTATTTTGGGTCTATTTGGGGAGAAGGAGAGAAAAAAATGTTTTTAATTCAGGGCAAGTTTTTATGACAATTTTCAAGGGTTCGTATGAAGATTGCTAGGGGTGAATTTACGAGAATATTCGAGAAATTTTTTGGAAAAATATAAAATTTACCAAAAATCTTGAATATTCGATGAAAATCTTGAAATCTCCCAATTTCGAGATTTTTTGGCTAATTTCAAATTTTTCTGAAATAAAACTGATATTGATATGGTACAGATGGGTAAAAAAAGATTACTAGAGATAGATTTGAGAGAAATTTCTAGAAAAATGGGGAAAAATGTAGAATTTACTAAAATTTTGAAAATTGTCAAAAAATATAGAATTCTTCAAATTTTGAGATTTTTGGTTAATTTCAAATTTTTTCGAATAAAACTGATTTTTATGTTACGAATGGGCGAAGAAAGCAATTGCCGGAGTCAGATTTGAAAGAAATTTTTAGGGAAATTTAGAAAAATATAAAAAATTTACCAAAAATTTCGAGAATTCTTAGAAAAATTTCGAAATCACCAATTTTCAAGATTTTTAGTTAATTTCAAATTGTTTCAAATAAAACTGTTTTTTTGTTTTTTTTTAATTTTTCTGTGAATCAGAGAAAAATGTCTTTTTGGAGAAGGGGGGGGGGGGGTCTTTTGATACTTACCTTTGCCATGTCTGTTATGGTGTTGGCATTATCCATTAATTTTCGCTGATCCATTTTTACTTTTCTCAGTCTGAAAACATTAATTTAAACTTTCTTATAATATTATTTTTAAGGAAAAATTGGGAAATCCTGAAGGTCTACTTACGCGTAAATTGCAAGGAGAAATTTCCGCTGATGTGTTCGCACGCGACCTGGATTGACTCGTTTTACCAAACGCGTGTGCTTGTATATGAGCCATGTTTCACGTAATACATTAGCCGCTGCATTTTTTAACTGGAAAAATTCATCCAAAGAACACAGAGAAAAAATTGAATTATTTCTGCAGCGAATGGAGAGAATGTGTAACGAAAATTTGATTAAAATGATTGAAAAATTTCTCTCACTCGTTTCGTCAACTGGGTGTCCATCATGAAATTGTGTACGTGCTTCTCTGCCCTTGTCAGTTCTAATTTTCTCGAGACTACTGCAACCAGCAATGCCGTACATCCAGCACCCTGAAACACGTGGAAAAGGTTTTAAAAAGTGTTAGCATAATTATTTTTGGCTTTATGTTAAAAAAAAAGGTTTTTCCATTTAAACAAACGTTTTTTTACATTAGAAAAAAAACGTTTTATCATGTCAGGAAAGGCTTTTTAATGTACAAAAAGGCTTTTTTCATGTAAAAAAAAAGGTTTTATTATGTAAAAAACAAAGGTTTTTTAAATGTAAAAAAAAAATTTTTTTTTTACCATCATTCCCGTGGATACGGCAATGCCACGGCCGCAGTAGGTGTTGGGTACAATGTCACCAAAACCCACACTCAGAAATGTTATGGCAACCAGCCACATTGCGTTGAGCAGGTTTGCATGTTCCTCGTCGTGGAACCTGGATGATTGTAATCATATTGTGCTGATAATTCCTTATCTAACTAAATTTTTTTTTTTTTCTTTTCTCTAATTAACTACAAATGGAAAAAAGATGAAATGAATGGGTAGAGATAAAATTTTCGATTTTCAGTTATCGAATTCGAGCTTGGCCCACTTTCGAAATATGTAATTTTAGAGAATTAAAAAAAAAACGTAAAAAAATGTAGGAGATCTGTATTCTTTTAATTGGATTAACAGAATATTTTTTCATAGTCCACTTTTTTTTATTATTCCAAAATTATTTCTCTCTTTTATTCTCACTCGTGGCAATTTGTGCGGATGTGTTTTATCCACCGTTGAACCTCACTGCCAAGTGATAAAACCATGAACGTTATTTTTCATGGAATATGGGACTCGGCTTAACAGATGGCTTTTTTTTCAAGCGGAATAGTGCCTTTTCTCTTGTTCTCTCGAAAAATCGCTGGGATTGTAAGTTGAGGTGAAATATCGATTCTAAACTCGATAATCCTTGGCAGTCTATCTGTAGATACTGTCGAAATCTCTGTCGTGTTCTCACTCTGGTATGTGCATCAAGCTTGACTTTTTTCGGGAAATTGGAGATAGGGTACGCGATAGGGCGTGAAAAGATCATGTATAAAAATAAAAAAGATAGTTTTAGAGAAGCCTTCCATTTCGGAGCCAATATTCAAAAAACAAGAGTAAATGAAGAAAATTCTTTTTTTGTTAATCGTGACAAGGGCATGAAGTCTCAACTTCATAATTCCGCAACTATCTCAACGTTGAGCACGTCAAGCGCTGACTTTTTTTTTTCCACGGCAAAATACCAATCACGAAGAATAATTATAAAATCGTCATTCTAGACTCTTTTTACTCTAGGATCACGAAATGTTTACTATTGTATTCCAAATTTCTACACTGCACTTTTTATGGCTTCTAATGAAAAAATACTTTCGAAAATGAAAAAAGTTCATGAAAAAATAAAAGAAGAAATATGGATGTCATTGAGGAGATGAGGATAAAGAAAGCCGCAAAGAGTTAAGAGTTGTGAGTAAAAAAAAATTACACTGTAAAAATCGTTGGGGCTTTCAATGGAGCCTTTCTTTGAAGTGCATTTGTCTTTCAAATGTTCCCAAGGAATCTCCATCAATTTCTCCCTGTAACTCCTCCACTTTTCCATTATTCTCGCCAGTTGAAATGTAGAGAATAGTTTCTGTAGAATAGTTGAAAATAAATTGGGCAATTGTTCTGAATTACTTTTTTCTTCTTATTCTTTTTTCCTTGTTTTTTTGCAGGAGCACAATTCAACTACCTGTGCGACCAAAGGGGGAGAGTGGAAAATTATCACTGGAGCATCCACCCAGTTATTACATTTTTACAAGGGCCATTAGTCAGATGAGTATAAAGTTGAGTTAATTTTGGTGCCTTAAGCTATGAATAAAATAGTGGACATTTTTTTTTGCTTCCGCATGGAAGCTATGTAATCATCAGAATTTTCGATTGTAATTTTTTTAATAGGAGATAGTTAAAATGATCTAAATAGAGAGAAAAAAATATTTTTAGCGCAAGTCTGTGTGTGTGTGTGTGTGTGTGTGTCTGTGTGTGCATAAAAGTCTCGATTACAGCAAAATTGTTTTATAGAAAAATTTCATATTTTGTGGAAAACTTCTTCTCGAGAAACTCTATTTTTCAAGCTTTATTTGAAGAGAATTCGATCGGTACTTTTTGAGATATGTACATTTTTCGGAAATCCGTTTTTAATGGAATTTCTGGAAACTATTCAACTGATGTTATTTATACTCATATATTATCTCCAGAGTTGTAACAGTTAGATGCCTGTGAATTTTGAGCTTATTTGCATGATTATTTCTCGAGTTATTGGCGTTTTAATGAATTTTTCAAAATTTGATATTTTGATGATGGTTTGGAAAGAAAATGTATCACTTCCATTCGAAAGCATAATGTTAAAGTATTAGCAGAAAAAGCTATATCAGTTGGAAAGCAATACAATTATCCACGCCTTTTTTTTTCAATAACAATGACAATCAAAATGTTTAATTACCTCTCACACTGTCTTAGTGTCCATGATGCAATTATCCAGAGTGATACCATGAAAACGAGAAGTACAGTACCAGGACAGATGGTCATTAGTGTTTTTAATACGAATCTTGTATTGAAGTTTATACGATTCAAGGCACCTATGCTTCTTGATGATGCATCAGTGAATAATTTTGAGTGCAGTAACATTACACGACATATTAAGTATAATCGTAAAAACATTGGTAATGAGAGTGTCACGTCATATGGTACCCATTGTGAGCCCATATCACCGCCTTTATTGGCTAATTTTGTTGTCCATAGGAAGTAGTATTCACCGGGTATTGGATGAATTGCACATATCAGAAGTTCTATTGATATCTGGGATATTCGTTGCCAAGTCATTGCAATTCGCCAATCATCTGCGCAGTTATCAATCATGAACAACTGGAACAGAAAAAAATGAATTCACATAAAATTAATTGTTCAATTATTGATAATTAATTGAAATATTTGTTATTTTCGTGAGTTGTTATGTTCAGGAGTATTATATATATGACCCAAATAAGTTTATAAACACACATAGATATATGTTATTGATTTAGAAACAAAGAGGCGCAAGTGGTATGTATAAGCATAGCACTTACGCTCCTTCGTTTCTAAGGCGACTATATATATGCTCAAATGTAATAAATCTTTAATTTAGTTCAAGATAAATAGCTGTAAGGGGCAAGGGATGGTGGGGGGGGGGAAGGGGGGGGAGGGGGGGTTACCAATGTAAAAGACCGAGAGGCAATGCATTCAGAAATAAATTATTATTATCATTACTTTAAGGCACAATACTTGGGGTAGAATGGCCATTTGTATAATAAGAATTTCTTTATAAATTCGACATTTTTTTACCAAATTCGAAGATCAAACCTTTTTTTTTCACAAAATTTTGCAGTTTTTTGGTGGAAAAACTCGTAGAATTTTCAAAAAAAAATCGAAAAAAGTGATTTTAAAATATATGTTTTACTGCAATTTTCCGCATATTTTTAACGAAGTTCCTTAAAAAATTTTACCTCCACCCATTTTATGAAAATGTCTATTTTACCACATCTTTCTCATCTGGATGAAATTGATGATAGATCGGGGGAAAAAAGGCGCCACAGAAAGAGGCGTTGAGGTAACAGTCTGTGTGAGCATTTAGACGTGAATACTGAAAGCTGACTTATGTCCAAAACTTTTCGAATAATTTTACTTTCTCCTCCTCCCTCCCCCTCCCATTTATTCTGGCCTTCTATCATCCCCCATTCTTTGGAATTTTTCGTTCAATGATAAGAAGAAAAAGAAAAAAAAAGAGGCAAAAAGAGATAAGAACTCATATATTCTCCAGAGAGTGTAGAATTTAGTAATGCAAGAAAAGTCGTAAAATTTTAGAACGAGAGAAGAACGTTTGTGCTATTCCTTTCTCTTGTAACACAACTGGGAAAAGCATTTTTCCCTGAGGCTTTTCTTTATTTCTCTCTCGAGTTCGTTTTTTTTTTAAAATTTCAACTTCTCTTTCCACTTCTTTCTTCAGCGTAATCCGATGAAACTTTTCGTTTTACGTATTACATGAGACGCATTCGCTACATTTGTCTCGAAAAAAAAAAAAAATGACCAAACACGGTGAGCCATTGTCATTCAAGTACGTATGCCTGAACGAATACTGATACGCAGTCACGGATATTTCATTGGGAAGAAGGGGGGAAGGGAATACCACATGATTTTGTTGATTCACTTGTCAACTTACATGTTCCCCTTCAGGCGCAATTTTCTGCCTTTCTGTTATGTCGTTTCTTTTATTCCCAGTTTACTACTTAAACTAGAGTGAAGCCAGAGAGGAGAAATGGGGAAAATGGGAGAAAGTTGTTCGGAATTCTGGGGATTAGTTGGAATTTGAGTGGAAGTTGTTTGAAGCAAGATTTTTCTCATGATTTCAGTGGACAGTTGATAAAATTGATTTTCGGGGAATTCTTGCGAAACTGAGAAAAAAAGTGGATGAAAGTTATTTTAGCCATGTTTTTTTTATGGTGGGGGAAGATGGAGATAAGGGGTAAAATGGAGATGTGTTAGTTTTTGTATTTATTACTGTGAAAATTACTCGGAATTGATGGAAGTATTGGAGATAGGATTTTCCTGATGATTCCATTGCAAAGCTGAGGAAATTTGACATGGAAATTATATGTTGTAGCCGAAATGAATAAATTGAGTGGATTGTATTTACGAGTGGATAAATGCCCCCAAAATAGCACCGACGCTAGTCTGAAATATGGATAGGTTTCCTTTTCTCCAATAAAAAGAATCCGGATACACTTAGATAGACATTTAACTAACACTTTCGTTACTTGATAAAATACATTGATTCATAGAAAATTAAACCGACCGAAGCACCAATGGATATTGATAGAAAATCGTCACATTGATAACAGATAACGCCGAATTACATGGATTGACCGTTTTGTACCATGGCTTGATAATGAGAAATGCAGGCGTCTCACCCCATGGTTAAACGATGATTCCTGCCGAATCCTTCAGCCTCGTTCCCCGGTAGCGAGGCTGGCCCACCCGAGTGTAACCGGCACTATCCGAACTAATTCAACCGCGGATTTGTCAAGGCTCTTTGCCAAAAGCCTGAACATTCATAATTTGCTCAGGATTTGAAGGTTAAAACCTTCTGTTTTTGAAAAATTTCAGATTTTCGGGAGTATCTAAATAGACTACAAGTATTTGAAAAATTGATTAAAAAAAATTTGAACCCGAAAATTTGAGATCAACCCCAGGTCGCTACGACCAACAGAACCGGATTTATAATCGAAGAAGTCAATTCTTTCGATTTTCAAAAGGATTCCCCTTTCAAAACTTGCCTCAAAAAAGTAAAATTTTCATAAAATTGAGAAAAAAAAGTTGTCACACAAGTTTCCACATAAAATTTTCTCAACTTTCCAATGGAATTATCATAAATTCTCTATCGTAAATCCTTCAATTGGAATGTCTGTTTTACCCCACCTCCCCCTACTTTATCCCCAAGAAATATGTGGCTTTTATATCTCATGAGCAAAAAGTCTTTGGACGGTTTTTTCCCCCAGTTTTTAGGTCAAATGAACCACCTAATTCAATGGGAATTGTGGATACAGCCTCTCCCTGTGCATATGAGCAATAAGTTGACGACAATAGATAACAGCCAGATAAAACGGTGGGAGGGGGGGGGGTGTCAGGAGAGTAAAAAACGGAAATGACTTTGTTTGACCCGTAATATTGTTCTCGTGAGACAAAGCTATCTTCTACGCACAGATATATATCCTCCAGAGGTTTTCATATCATCACTCTCCCCTCCCCCCCCCCCCCCCTACTTGTCTAGTGAATTTTCAGTGCATTCACTTTATTCACTCTGCTCTTTGAGTTTCTTGAAAAGGTTTATTTAAAAAAAACCACGAATGTAACGAAAGGAAATAAAAGGCGAATAGTCTAGACTTTATGAAGAGTTTGTATAACTATATATAATCAAGTATGAGAAATTGCAGTGGTGGCAATGGTGACGTTTCAGAAATGGAATTAGTTCTGAAACTTCTATTTCATTCTCTCTCTTTTCTAGAGTCTTTCGAGTTTATAGATGAGAATCTTTTAAAAAGTTTTTTTTTTTTTTTTTTGGAATAATAAAAATGATCGTGGACCGTAACATAGTGACAATGGGATTTTTATGAATTTTTTTCACTCTTTCAGGAGTCATTGCTGATTCATTTTGACTATCGAATTCGTGTTTATCCAGGAAATTTCATCGATAACGTTAAATTTCGTGGGGAAAATAATGGAGAGTAGATGCAAAGAGAATATTTTATGAAGCTCGAAGAGCATGAGGAGTTATTCAATGAAAAAGCGGAAATAAAGTTATTTAAAAGCTCTTTGTCATCATTCTCGAGGAAATATCTTTACTTGGAATTTTAACGAGATAGGAGCATTTATGTTGATAGAAAAGATCGAAATAAAGTGAATTTGCGAGTCAAAAGTATTCGAATTTTCTTTTAAAAGTGGAGGAGTCAACAAAAAAATTTGAAAAAATTCACGAATGATTTCCACATATTGGAGCATTTTCTCAAATTTTTTCAGATTTTTTCATGAACTCCTTCACTTTAAAAAAAATCCTCAATCGTGTTACCGTATTGGTCCATTTTGCCCCCCCCCCCCCCCCCAGTCACCCCTCAAAATCGCGCTATCTCGCTTAGTTTCCAAGATATTTTGAAAAGAAGGGGAAAAACCTGGATTTATGATGCATTTCACTTTTCGAAAAATAAAAAAATAAAATAAGACATCTTCAGGCAGTAATTAGTTTTCTTAATTACGGATTTAAAATCTCGTGAAATAGAAAATTCTTAAGTTAATGAAGAATTGAAAAGAGACGAAGTGGTTGGAGTCACGTAGAATTAATACCTCAGTGAAAAGTCACGAGGAAAAGGTCAGGATTCACTTGAAATATTCTCCTCGAAAACCACGTACTTATCTCCTCTATCCCTTTAACCTCCCTAAATTTCCTCTAATAAGCTCATAAAAATTCAAAACCCCCTCATCCCCTGAAAATAGCCCGGGGCACGCGCTTACAATTCCCTTATTCCACGGACGAGTGGAGAGAGGATTTTAGCTGGTGTTACCGGGTCTGACACATCTCGTATCACTACTACTTGCTTCGGTTTCGCTAATGCCCAACCCACAGTCGAGAGTGATTTAGTAGCACATCGGACATGTCGACAAGCGAAAAAAAAAAAAAGGAAAAAAAAAGAATATAATATAAATCAGAGGGCCAATTTCATAATTCACTGAGCTCCAACACCACCGCAGGCATCATCAATGAGCATTATTATAGTTGAGAAAAAAAGAAAAAAAAAAAAAGATAAATGGTGATGGAAAAATATGCAGTTTGCTGATAAAACATTTCCTCTTTTCGGTTCATCGATTTTCACGTCTTGTCACTGTTACCTTGACCATCAGTTAAACAGGAAAAAAAAATCAATCGTCCTGTCTCATAAGATAAATAATTCAAATGGAAAAAAAAAAAAAAAAAAAAACTAACAATGTCGAAGATAAAAAGAACTTTTTTGCATATTTTTCTGGGATTTTTGGGTTTTTGGACTATTGGCTCTGGGGATCTTGCGCTTATTTCTTTTTTGGGGAGGGGGGGGGGGGGGTCATTATATTGACTATTGGCTGCTTTTCATGGTCATCGACAATAATGAGGCTTATTAATATTGTCCACTGGATGAGATTAAAGGTTGCTCTATTGATAGTCAGTTCATACTGTAGAGATACTGAAGATAAATCGATAGTCTCGTCGCTATGAAAATAAATATATAACAACCATGCACATGACTGCACTGTAATAGCCACGAGTGGACGTACGATACATCGGATCATGTAGAATTTTTTTTTCAAAGCTTATTACTAGTTTCTTCGTAATTTTTTGTTCCTTTTTTTTCGTGAACTTACGTGGGAATTTTTATTTGATGGGTTTCTTGTTTTATTTTGTTTGAAATTTAATAAGAGGGGAAATTAATGCTTAGATATTCTCGGAAAACTGGGAATTCTCCAAATGAGGAAAAATTAGCATTAAATGTATGCTAAAAAGTGTAATCTTCAAAAAAAAAAGGAACAAAATTGAATTTTATGAAAATTCTGGAAAATGCGGTAAATGTGTTTTTTTTCGATCTCCGATTTTATGAAAAATCTTCTGAGTTACATTTTTCCAATATCATTGGAATCTCCAAGAAAGAAAAAAGAAAAATAACATGAATTTTTTTTTATGATAAACTTCATTTTCTAAACATTTCAAGTAAATGCCATAAAAATTTGATAAAATCATTAAATTATCTGGCAAAAAAAATTACAATTGAAGCTCGAGAGCACGTAGAGCACGTAAAAAAAATGATTTACGATATGAAATATATATATCTGCAACAAACCTGTACTAAGATTCTGTAGCAATAATTTAATGGCTCTTTGGTAAATGATTTATGAATTCCCTTGAGAGTTCCTTGAGACTCTCGCTCCCTTTTCCTCTCTCTTTTTTTATTCTCCCGATACGAGTCTCTTGGCGAGTGTTCAATCCTGTGACACGAGAATCGTGTGGCTGGACTACAAAATACACGCTGCGATTGTGAGGAAAAGAGTGAGAATTGTAAAAAAAAAATTGAGGAAAAAAAATAATGGCTTATGAAAGTGGAGCTAGTTTTGTGCACTGGAAGAAAATCAATGACATACATGGTGACACTACCAATAAAATAAAACCTCCGAGTTTCCCGAGGCCAATATTTGAATAGGATGCTCAACATTATTGCAGGCATGAGTGAAATGATTGGAGGTAAGAAAAAAAAAGTGATGAGCTCAACATTTAATGTATTTTTCCGTAAAAATTCTCCCAAAATTCTCTCGCGCTTAAGACATAGAGAAAAACTGGAGCAAAATGGACCACCAAGTCGAAATTTTTGACGATTCTTTTTTCATACACAGAGGGAAATTTCGTATGTACACTTAACGAAAATCCTATTGTTGAGGTCATTCTCGTAATCATCACAATTGATTCTAGTACACAGTACTAAATGTTTAGTAGATGTCACCAGGTCCTTGTGCGAGAATTTTGATACGTTAGAACAGCAGTGGCAAATGTCACTACGACTACATTAATGTTGTTAAAATTTTACTATTTTCAGTATCGGAAAGATATTAGATTTTCCTTTGCAGAGATAACCCAATTCATTAGTTGTTACTCTTGTGGCTCTATGCAGTATAAAAGTTTCTATAATTGACAAATGATCATACTGATACTTTCACTATGCGAAAATTGTAATCACTAAATTGTGATCATCTTCTTCTGTTGCAGTAGATTCATATGGTTTGATTCACTACTTGACATGATAATACTAACTCTTCATGTCTAAAGTTAGCATTACCAAATCTCAATGGTTGAGGTCTTCTTCAACTATAATTTTATTGTTACTAAAATTATATTTTTCTCTCTGTGTATAATGACGGAGTTTTCGAAAAAATCTGAAAAAATTTGAGAAAATGCTCCAACATGTCTACTTTTTAGGTGAATTTTTTCAAATTTGGTAAATATGCAGAATAGCGCCCATAAAATTTAAATAATTATCAAAAAATATGGAATGCGCAAGCGAGGTTTGAACTCACAACCATCTGATTACATGTCAGGTGCTCTACCAACTTAACTATTGCGAGTTCCTATATTTTCCTTCAAATCTTTGACTAAGATATATCTCATCATATTCGCCACCTCCCTTCCTCAGGTAATTTTTGAATTAAATTAATTAATTCTATTTTGGGCTCTATTATACATATTTATCTCAAATTTTTCTGTAGAGTCCTACGCTCCGAAAAAAAATCCTGGATCATATCGACTTGGTGGAGTCCATTTTGCCCCGATATCCTCCCCCTATAACAATGTCGCTACGTGATTGGAAATAATATTTTATACACAATCGAGACAGTATCAAGAAGTTGGCAAGGATAAGCGCCACGAGACACTGAAAATATGGATTTTGGCAGAGTACTTGGAATTTTTTTTTATTTTTTTATATATTTTTTTTTGTTGCAAAAATTCTCTATTCTCTAGCTCTGCACAAATTCCCAGGACTCCAGAATTTTTCGGCGAGCATTGATTGGTCGTCATTTCATTAAAAGCTCTTGGCTTGATACTCTGCCAAGTTCGTTAGATAATTTTTTTTATTTTTTATTCTTTCGAGGTAGAGGAATTTAAAAAAAAATTGTTTTATTCTGTTGGCTCCCGTTGGATTAATTCCCTCCCTCCAATTTGAGTAATTTCGGTAATTTGAAAGTGGTAATTGGAGTAAATAAAAAATGCCTCACTGCAGAGGTAAATGGAATTGATAAAAAATGGGGTTTTGACGAGGTCATAAAGTAGTCTGTAACAACATTTCCCTTTTTCAACGTTTTTTTTTAGTTTCTTCACTTTTTTTTTTCTGCTAAAGTCCTTTGGGACTCTTGCCAAGGCTTCTTTGAAAAATGAAAAAAAAAGGTCTCAAACCGATGAGAGGGAATTCCTCATTTTTATTATTTTCTCTTCTCTGTTGTGTATTCTGCAGAAAAAAAAATTAAACGATAAACAGGATGCGAGGATATGGAAAGTAGAGGCACGAGAGACTGCATATTGTAGAAGATGAAAGAGTTTGGTACATGGTGGCATGAAGAACATGGTCTTGCACCTGTCTGGGTCAACCGCTGCTTCATTCGAAAGTGCGAAAACCACAAACACACAGCCAAAGTGGTCGATTCACGTTCCGCACGATTTCAAATTGCCTTTTTTTTGAGCTAATTTGACGGAATGAATTTAAGACACACAGTTGGTTCAAGTGAATTCTTCGAAGACTAATTAAATGCTAGTAAGAGGCTCATGCTATAATCAATTTAAGACGTGACGAGAAGACCAATTTTATGAAGTAGAGGGATTACATTAAAATGGCTTCTAGAAGACTGTATAACTAAACTTGTAAAAGTCTTTGGGAAAGTTTGGAAATTGTGGCGTTGGAATGGGACATTGATTGTGTCCTAACTGCTTCTAGTTTAATCCCTGGTGATCGTTACTGACAGTTGTCATTGGGGAGTCGACTGACAATGGACTTTTTGATGGATTAAGTTGCCAGGAGATTAATGCTTTAATAAAAAAACGAAAAATTTTAGAGTATTCCTTGAATTTTTGAGGATTTTTTGAAGAAAGTTCTGGTTCTGATTGTCGTAGTGTAAAAAAAGAATGACTGGTGAGAGGTGGGATCATTTGCCATTGATTTGAGCAACAAAAAGAAAGGGAATTTCCGAAAAAAATTGGAAGGATTGAGGCAGTATTCTACTAGAAACACTTGAAAGAAAAAAATGCTTCTGCGAATTCTTTATGAAATTATTAATGAAGATAATGATGTTGGGTTTCTAGAGTTTTGAATATAAATGCAAAAATAGGAAAAAATAGCAAAAAAAAAGGAAAGAAACTAAATTTAGCCTACAATTTTCTAATTTTTCTTTTCAAGATTTTAACATCAGCGGAGATTCATCTCCTAATCGAAACATTGTATTTAAATGATATTTTTGTGATTAAAAAGTGTATAAAATACATGGAAACTTTCAATGTACTTCAAGACTATCTTTATTCAGCCTAACAAACCCTAAATCAATATTTCTTATTAATAATCTCATGAAAAATTCACAAAAATAGCTTCTTATCGCGCTTTTAAAGTAGACTACTGCCTTAACCCTTTCAATACGGCAAAAAAAAATCAATTCCAGCGTGCCTTATTACCGAGAACAGTGATTTTTTCCTTCAGGTGGTTATTATAATGAAATAATTTTTCTGCCTAAAAAGCTGAAAGTCTCAAAGACGCATAAACGACCCCATAACGTTGCATCATCAACAACAAAGATTTCAGTAGTGAAGCGGTCAATCGGTTTAAGTCGAAAAAACCAAATTTTTCAGGAGAGACGAAAAACGTATTGCATCTACATAAATTGATATTTATGTGCACTAATCAATGGATTGGGTTGCATGGGCAGTTCTTTCTCTGACTGCAAAGTTACATCGTCCACCTACAAGTATTTCTCTAAATTCATCGACTTAGCTCGAAATGTATTTCACATTCAACGAGCTAAGTCGACTTAGCTTCTCAGTCGTGCAGAAATGGTCAAGCTATGTTGACTTAATTCAATTTCCGAAAAATGAGTGAATATTGAGACTTGATGAATATTTCTTTATTCTTGACGATTGAAATGAGAGACACAGGTTGGAATGAATTAATTACAGATACATTATCAAGATGGAAAAAAAATCTAAAAAAAAAAATAATAATGAGTAAATCCATAATTTATGGCGGTGAATTAATTAAATTCTAAAAAAATTAATTATCTTCATCTGAGTATCTCGCGATTATCTCGGTGAATAAGTGAGATAGAGCGGAATGGACGTCAATTTGGGATTTTTAGCAGTTTTTCGTGATTATCTCGGTGAATAAGCGAGGTAGAGCGAAATGGACGTTGATTTGGGATCAGGATGGAGTTCTCCAATTTTTCGCGATTATCTTGGTGAATAAGCGAGATAGAGCGGAATGGACGTTAATGTGGGAGCAGGAGCAAGTTTTTCCAGTTTTTCGCGATTATCTCGGTGAATAAGTGAACTAGAGCGAAATTGACATTGATTTGGTGTCAGGAGGGAGTTTCTTCAGTTTTTCGCGACTATATCGGTGGATAAACGAGATAGAGCTAAATAGACATATGGGATTATGAGAAAATTTTCACATAAAATAATATCCTTTTGATCCCAAATCAACGTCCATTCCGCTCTATTTCACTTATTCACCGCTATAGTTGCGAAAAGTCTCAGAAACTCCTCCCTGATCCCAAATTAACGTCCATTTCGCTCTACCTCGCTTATTCGCCGAGATAATCACGAAAAACTGCAAAAACTTCCTCCCAATCCCATATTAACGTCCATTCCGCTCTATCCCACTTATTCACCGAGATAATCGCGAAATACTGGAATAACTCCTCGGTGATCCCAAAGTAACGTCCATTTCGCTTTATCTCGCTTATTCACCGAGATAATCACGAAAAACCAGGAAAATTCACTGGTGATCCCATATGAACGCCAATTTCGCTCTATCTCGCTTATTCACCGAGATAATCACGGAAAACTGGAGAAACTTTCTTCTGATCCCAAATGAATGTCAATTCCGCTCTATCTCACTTATTCACCGGAATAATTTCGAAAAACTGAGGAGACTCCCTCCGACTCCCATATTAATGGCTACTTCGTTCTATCTCGCTTATTTACCGAAATAATAGCGAAAACTACAGTACATTATTCACGTCCTTTGGGGACATGATCCACGTCCTTTGAGGGACGTGATCTATGTACTCAGGGACGTGAATCATGTACTCAGGGACGTGAATCATGTACCGAGGGAACGTGAATCATGTACCGAGAGGACGTGAATCATGGACATTCGGGACGTTTATTATGCTGAACAATAGAGCATAGTTCTCGTCCCAATTGGACGTGAGGTAGGTACTTAGGGGACGTATTTTACGTCCAATTGGAAGATCTTGATGTACGACCCGGATGGGCATGAATTACGCCCTATGGATCGTGATCCAAGACCAGAGTTTTCTGTGTGTATAATAATCATGGGGAACATGTATATACTGATTTCTTTAATTGTGCAGAAATACTAGGAAAATTTTTTTGATTCCGTGACCAAGAAGCTATGTCGACTTAGCCTTTTTTTTTACTTGAAATTTTTCGAGTTAAGTCGACATAGCTCCATGGGTAATTCTTGTGTTTTAAAAAGGCGACTTAACCCATTTTACTTTGTTCAAAAAATGACATCAAATTTCATTTCTCGGTCATAATTTTTTGGGAGCAGATGCGACAGACCCTATAGAGTCTATTTAAGTAAAAAAAAAAATTTCGAAAAAAATCGACTTAAACCGATTGACCGCTTCACTACTGATTTAACAAGCTTTCTTTTATAGAGCTTTGATGGGACAGCATATGTCCCATGCACTTCAAAAGGATTGAACCTTCATTTTTTAGTTCAAAATTTTCCATTCTTCAAATTTTTTTGTTAGAGACCCAACCAGAATTAAAACCAGATTAAATCTTCCAGGCATTTAAACTCAACTGAAGATTGAAGAACGAAGATGAAGATAGACACGATATGCCCAGATAGTACAAAACTGCCCGGATTTAACTTTTTCCCACAATAAACTCAGAGTCAAGTGATGTTAAAGATGTATACACTAAGATTCATGGACTTCTGGAGTTTCCGTGATAAGCATTTGTCATTGAAATAACATGCCTGGAGCTGACAGATTAAGTAGAATTCATCAGTAACTGCTGATGTTACCACACAAAAGCAAAATTTTAACACAGTTGAGACTGTGTAGAAACTGTTCAAACTCAACACGCCCCTCATCATCTGCCATTCTCCACGTGTCTGTAACACAATTCTTGTACGTGAGAGTAACGAAGGGATCATATCAAGTGTCCTCTTGCTTTGTGGGTATAATACGAGACTGGAATAATAATTTTTACAAATTTCAGATGAAGTCAGCACAGCACCTGTGGACAACAACACACAAAGCAAGTAATAAGACAAAAGATGAGTATATTCATGGTGAAACACACAGTTCAACTACATAAAATGAAGTAACAAGTCCTGAAAAAGCCTCAAAACTTTTTGGAGAGTAAAAAATGTGCGGGTTAAATGTCGGCGTCAGAGAAGTTTCGTAAATGGAAAATTGTGACAGGACAGCTTGGCATGCTCACTGAATAGTAAAATCTAAACTAAACAGAAGAGAGAAGTAATGGAAGCGTAATTCTGAGTGAACGCTGGTTAAAGACAAAATATGGACCACGAGGGTAGTCAATCTCTGGGCTAAATGAAAGAAGTACAAAATCCAGGATTATCATCAGCTATGCAGGAGTATAATGCACGCGAGTTTAAGGGGAGATTAACAGAGCAAATCAGGATATACTGTGCAGTTATATCGTGATATTTACGTTTTCAAGGTATATATAGGTTAGTTTAGTAATCCTCGTGGGTACACTTTTGGTAATTTAAGCTGTTATTTGGTTGAGCGTGACGATAGTTATGGCATTGTCTCGCACTTTTGACTCGTACAATATATCGCTATGGACAGCTTGAATTGGCAATTTGGTTATTTCTTTCATTTTAAGGAGATTCCGCAATGGCCGCATTGCAACCCAAGCGTAACGTGACAAAAATGCAGTACAGCAACGAATTCGCTTAAACTGTCAAAAAATAAGCGTAACCCTTAATTTTTGGTGGGATTTTCTTTTTTATCAATTCTCGGAACTGATTGAACGATCAATCTCTCATGATTATTCTTGTTACTGTTGGTTAAGGAAATGATATAATTTCCGTTAGATTACAAATAAGGTTACGAATCTTCTTTTTGACATTTGGAATGACAATTGTGATAAAATAAGTTATTGTCAAAATTTAAAAACAAGAAAATCTATTTTAACTAATCACAACAACATTACAATCGATAGAATAAGTTCTTTTTTTCTCATTTTTTGCATATTTTTTTTTTATAAGTCCAGTTCTATAACAAATTGAGAGACAATCCTCTTTAGGGTGTAAGACAAAGGTATTTGAAAGCTCTAGGAATTGGAAATTTGAGGGACGTCATATTTAGAGGGAAGATGGAATTTTTTTAAGTTAAAAATTTCTGATTTTTTTGCGTTTTTTTCTTCATCTCTCAAATTTTTGGTTCCGAGGGCTCCCCAATATCCTCGTTTCTTGCACTACAAAGAAATCATCCCTCAATTCGCCATAGGGCTGGACTTATAAAAAAAAATATGCAAAAAATGAGAAAATTTTTAGCTTAAAAAAATTCTATTTTCCCTCCGAATATGACGTCCCTCAAATTTCCAGTGCCTAGGGCTTCCAAATACTTTTGTCTTCTACCCTCAGAAATATTGTCTCTCAATTCGCCATAAGACCGAACTTATAAAAAAAAATATGCAAAAAATGAGAAGTTTTCAACTTAAAAAAATTCCGTCCTCCCTCCAAATATGACGTCCCTCAAATTTCCAGTTTCAAGGGCTTCCCAATATCATCGTTTTGCACTTCAAAGAAAATTGTCTCTCAATTCGCCATAGGGACGGACTTATAAAATTAATCCTTCACAGTCTCTCCAGTACGTTAATCTAAAATACATAAAAACATCGATTTTTTTGTCAGCCAATCTTGTTTTTCCTATTTTATAAAATTTCTTCGAATAAAAACGGAGATGAACGGTTTTTATAACAAGAAATACCCTTAAATCAGTGAAAATGAGTAAATGCTGTGGGTCTCATCATTGACATGAGGCCCAAAGCGCGCGGAAATTCTACGGATATTTCTACCGATATTTTCACGGCTAGCTTCAGCAACATTCATGAATGTGGATAACCAATATTACTCATTTGGTTGGGATGATTATGGAGATATTCTTGAATTAATTGCAAGAATCAATGCTGAAAGCGTATTTTCATCAGAAATTTCTTCAGACTTCCAACAAAATTACTAACGAAATAACTAGTTTTTTCCCTAAATTGAATTTGTTTCCATGAAGACATCTTTTGGTCCAAGTCATATTATATTTGCAGCGTCATGGCTGTTTAGATAGAGATACATGCCTCCAGGTAAACGACCAAAGACGCAATATATTCTCACAATAACGTCATACCAGTGAAAATGAGCAGCTCTCTCGGCTTTGACCTGCTATTACACAGAATAGAAAAGCCATCCCCCGACATTATAACGACCAGGATAAACTAGAATAGGCGTAACTCCCAGAAGAATTGCCACTTTTACAAGCCTACGTAAAACACAACCCAACCGAAAATCTCTTATGTATTTCTATTTTTTTTTTTTCTACGAGGAATAGACAAAGATAAAGATACAAGATAAGATACAGATCGAGTCATCACTTTTGTGTGTGGGAGTTACAGTCACGTTCTCATCCTCCAGTTTCTTTGAGTCCCTCACTGCAAATCCAGGGGTCTCATTTTGAGACCCCAAGGGTCTCATTTTGTAGACACTTTTGAGACCCCAAAAGGGTCTCATTCTGAGACCCCAAGGGGTCTCATTCTGAGACACAATGGCGGCCGAGCTGGGGAATTTTGTCGATAATGCAGAGATAGAATTCCCCAGCTATGTAGGATAACGCTCAATGTTAATAATATAAAGAATTATAGAATTGAATTCTGAACTCCGCGTAATTATTTGTTGATATTCATCAAAAAATTCGAGACGAAATTTTCATCATCAAAAAAATTTCCATTCAGAAATTCCTCCTATACATTATCTGAAAGACGCTGAGAAAAAAAAGTAATAAAAAATATCAAATATTAGTTTTTCCATTGGTCAACTAATAATTAGAAAAATTGTTGGATTTACTGAATTTTCCGCATTTAAATAAATCAATCTTCTAAATTTATTAAATTTCTTTCATCTAAACAAATGTACTGTTTGAATAAACGAAATTCAATAACTTCTTTAACTATTTTGAAAAAATATTTTCTAAGGATCAATGGCACAAATATTTGAAATATTTGAAAAACCAATAGGTTTCAATTTCTCTATGTAACTTATTCTGTTGAAATTTTTTCTATAGAAATTTCTCGGCATAAGTTTCCTCTTCATTCGTTTTTTCGTTTTTCATTGAGAACTTCCAACTAAACAAGCCGGGGATTTTCGAAAAATTTTTAGCAAAAAAAGAGACAGAATTAGTTGTATCAATTTTCTATCCAATTGCTTTATTCTAAATGATGTTTGGGAGGATCGTAGCATTCTCAATAGAATTGATTTCGTACGAGGACATTGATTGTCATCGTACGAACGAATTGATTTCGAATCCTGAAATAATTTTTTTTTTTGTATCAAACTGGGATTATGAATATATTTTCTTCATTAAGAATGATTTCATTAGGTATTCTTTATGAACATTCAACAGAAGCAATGTTAATTTCACAGCAAATTAAATGAAATACATTGCAATCTGAGAGGAAATGGATGAATATGAAGGGATCATTTTGGAGAGATAGTGTCTTATATATTGATAGTAAGGGCATTTTTTCTTAATAATAATTTATTTGTTCAGAAAAATGTAAAAAATTGTTCTATTTTTCTTTTCGTCATTCTTTTAATTTTTTTGCTTTTTTTGACCCCAGTGGACTAAACGTCGCGTCAAAGTGCCAATAATGTTAACAAATAAGAATAGCAATGTATTGGAGCAATAAGTTATTTTATTTCTTGAAATATATTAGATTATTAAAAAGGGAGCAGCCCTGTGGAGGGAGGTGTAACGAAGTACTATGTAGAGAGCCGAGAGGCTATACAAGGAACGAATAAATAATGATCAAATTTTTCAAGATTTAAAGGAATGTGAAAAATAATTAAAAAAATTAAATTTTCAATCAACTTTTCATTTCTAGGGCTCATTTTATTCCTCATTACACTCTTCACAGATTCACTGAATGAAATTCGAGAAGTTCATCTTGTATAAATTGTTATTAACGACTTTATACAAATAATCAACATTTTTAAAAGTATTGTTCGTTCCAATTTCAAACTTTTGTGTGAGCAATCACCAGATTGACGATTTATTCACCGCTCGAATATTTTAAAAAAATTGCGCATATGTTGACAGCTTTTCGCTGCGAAATTAATCGTCAATTCACCGCGAACTTATCGTTTTTCAACAGTAACTACGAAACCGCCAGGGATCTCATATTTTCGCTTTTCAAAAGTATATGATAACGAAGTTAGCGCACGTCTCACAATTTTTTACATTATTATTATTATTATTTATTTGTTCCTTGTATAGCCTCTCGGCTCTTTCCATAGTACATCGTTGCACCTCCCTCCACAGGGTTGTTCCCTTTTGAATAATCTAATATATTTCAAGAAAAAAAAAAACTTATTGCTCCAATACATTGCTATTCTTATTTGTTAACATTATTGGCACTTTGACGCGACGTTAAGTCCACTGGGGTAGAAAAGAGGAAAAAAATTAAAAGAATAACGAAAAGACAAATAGAACAATGTTTTACTTTTTTCTGAACAAATAAATTATCATTAAGAGAAACTGCCCTTACTATCGATATATAAGACACTATCTCTCCAAAAATGATCCCTTCATATTCATCTATTTCCTCTCAGACTGCAATGTATCTATTTCAATTTGCTATGAAATTAACATTGCTTCTGTTGAATGTTCATAAAGAATACCTAATAAAATCATTCTTAATGAAGAAAATATATTCATAATCCCAGTTTGATACAAAAAAAAAATTATTTCAGGATTCGAAATCAATTCGTTCGTACGATGACATTTAATGTCATCGTACGAAATCAATTCTATTGAGCATGCTACGATCCTCCCAAATATCATTTAGAATAAAGCAATTGAATAGAAAAAAAAATAGTCTGAGTTTCTGATACAACTAATTCTGTCTCTTTTTTTGCTAAAAATTCTTCGACTGAAAATCCCCGGCTTGTTTAGTTTGAAATTCTCAATGAAAAACGAAAAAACGAATGGAGAGGAAACTTATGCCGAGAAATTTCTATAGAAAAAATTTCAACAGAATAAGTTACATAGAAAAATTGAAACCTATTGTTTTTTCAAATATTTCAAATATTTGTGCTATTGGTCCTTCGAAAATATTTTTTCGAAATAGTTAAAGAAGTTATTGACTTTCGTTTATTCAAACAGTACATTTGTTCAGATGAGAGAAATTTAATAAATTTAGAAAATTGATTTGTTTAAATGAGGGAAATTCAGTAAATCCAACAATTTTTCTAATTATTAGTTGACCAATGGAAAAACTAATATTTGATATTTTTTATTACTTTTTTTTCTCAGCGTATTTCAGATAATGTATAGAAGGATTTTCTGAATGGAAATTTTTTTGATGATGAAAATTTTGTCTCGAATTTTTTGATGAATATCAACAAATAATTATGCGGAGTTCAGAATTCAATTCTATAATTCTTTATATTATTAACATTGATCGTTATCTTACATAACTGGGGAATTCTATCTCTGCATTATCGACAAAATTCCCCAGCTCGGCCGCCATTGTGTCTCAGAATGAGACCCCTTGGGGTCTCAGAATGAGACCCTTTTGGGGTCTCAAAAGTGTCTACAAAATGAGACCCTTGGGGTCTCAAAATGAGACCCCTGGATTTGCAGTGCTGGAGTGCTAAAGAGTAGTGGATCTTGTCCACAATTTACCAGTAGAAAGCTCCGGATCTATTTGACATTGACGAGAGATGAGGGGCCAAAAGAGCAATGGCAAGATAGAATGAAAAGAAAAAAAAAACTACACGGAGAGAAATTCTGACGAAAGTATAATGAAAGATTTGAGTGAAAATTACTGAACCTTCCGGAATCGTGGGACATTTCGTGACGTACACGAAATATTGAAAAATTAGTTGATGATTCATCACAAGAGTTCATTAACAAGTCACAGGAGTACATCGAAAATGGCGCTATTAGTGCGTCAAAGGTTACCAAACCATCTTCGTCGAAATTTCGCGTGAATTCATGAATTTTTCATCTGTGCTTATTAGCTTTTCGTTGATTCTTATTATTTTTTTGTACACCTAGTGAAATGTCCCACGTTTGATGGGAAAGTTCGGTACTTTTTGGTGAAAATTTCTTTCCATGTGGTGCCTGACGATTTTTATATCCGTTCGAACACTGGACCACTCATTCTATAATAATTGAAGAAGCTTGGAAAATTGGAAAAATGGGAAAGTCCAGTACTTTTTGGTAAGAATGCCTTTCCGTGTATAGAATAAAACAATAAATGAGAAATCTTTTCGGTAAGAATTGTTTTTCTTTTCTGAATAATGTACACTCTGGAAGAACGGAATAAACGAGGAAATAGTGGCAAAATGGAACATACAATTCTAGTAAACTTCAGATTTATACGAATCTTGATGCTATCAATGGAATCATTGGAGCAAACGATTCTTTCGAAACTTTACTATTCACTATGAATCGAAGTTTTGCCTTTTTGGATTAAAAGTTATTTCACTTGCAGATAAATTGTTAGGTTGCTTTTTGTAAATTGAGTGTTACTTATTCGCAATTTACGATGCTACATTTTCTTGTCTCGGAATTTTTCTATTCAAACCGTTTTCAGGATTTTCTCAAGATAAAGTGAAAAAAAAGACAAAAAATGTGCAAAAAAAAAAAAGAGACGAGAATAAATTTTTCTTGTTGCAGAGAATTACATGGACCGAGGTTAGATGAAACCGCGTAATAATACTCAGTTTCTGCTGATGTTGCACTTTTTCATTGAATAATGATTCTGCATAGTTTGCAAGAATGTCATCTTGCAGAGGAGAAAATGAGCTGGAATTCGATGGAGAAGATGGGAGGGGGGGGGGAGATGGGGAGGTTGATTGGTGTGGACATTTAACAGAGGGAGTAAGAATTGAAAGGTAAAGCAGAAATGGAGAATGAAAAAGAGTCACAGTACATGAGAGAAAATAGGTTCCTTTCCGCATGCTTAGTCTCGCCTCGTCGCTTTTGTGAACTATATTCTGTAGAGCTACGTTGATGCCTTTTAGCTTCTACGTTTTTTTTTTTATGCATCCTAGAATAACTGGAAGGTGACCCAGTGGTTGAAATAGTAGTAAAAAACCATCAAATTTCCATAATTCCTTTCCTTTTTCTGCATTATCTTTTTCAATTTTTTCATGTTTTTAGTTTCATTCACAACGCACTTTGGATAATAAATTTGAGTTACTAGTTACTTGTTGGCTGGTTATACAAATGAATATCTTGTCGGTTGGTTTCCATCCCAAACTCTTCAACAAATTTTCTTGTTTTTTTTTTCTTTTTAGTTGGCCAATTTGTGTTTTTCCTCTCTGTATTCATCCTTCGCCTTCATTCACAACGCACTCTGTATAATAAATTCTTGGCATGTTGTAAGTTACTCTTCGTCTGGTACTTCTCTGGTGTTTCCATAATGGAGAAACTGCGAGAGACAAATTTTCAGATGAATTTTCCTTCTGCTCTCGGTAGAAAGTAAAGGAAAAAACGACAGTAGAATATCTTCAAAATGTGTATACGTATGGTTATTTATCTACTCCAAGGGAATAGACGAATACTTTGTTGGGTGTAGGGAAAAGGGAGAGGGTTTGTCGGATTTTCGACATTCAGCGTCTAAAAGGTTTTCTATGCCTCAGCCTTTTTTTGGACAATATATATGCTCCTATGTCCTCTCGGTTATATATTCTCTCGGGTTATATTGCTCGAAGAAAAAAAAATACAGTGACTTGAGGAAAGAAGGGAGAACTATAATCAGGGATACTAGCATGAGCTAGAAACAGCTGACCTCGTAAACTATCCACGATTTCATCCCTCCCCTTCATGGCTTAGACTATTTTACGATCGACTACCAGCATCCAGTATCTGTGCGGTTCGTAATAAAGTATATATACCGATTACTTCTCCCCCAAGTTTTAAATCCAACAGCGTTTCCGGTTTAGTGCAGACACAATTCTCCTGCTGTTCGTCATAAAATCCAGAGAGTAGTCTCCGGATGAATAAGATTATGAGACAGGTAAAATCAGTTATGCACACTGTTTTCGTATTATTTCATCTGCAGGTTCTCAGCTAATCAATTTATTCGGCTATATCACTGAGAACTTGATTCGTTTGGCTGAAACGAGCTTCGTTCACTGTTGACGAATGGTAGTTAGAATGGCAACCAAACTAATATTCGTTAATATTCGTTAATAATGGTTCGTTTAGGAGGCTTTGATTGAGGCAAGTGGACTCGCGCTACTAAAAGAAGTGTCTTACCAAATTTCTTAGACTCAGATGCCCTAATTTCACACGAATTCTACGTTGAATATCAATTCAAGAATTTTCTAGCACAGCCCAATGATGACTGATACTTCAAATTCTTCGTGAAGCTGAAGATGATGTGAATGCATCAGAATCATCTCGTCCGTAGGTTAGGAATTGCACAGAAAAATCATGGCTACTTTAGCTACTCCGGGAGACGCAATTAAGTTTCTTGGAATAAGACACATGAAGCGTCTCAAAAGTTACTACCGAAACGTCTTATAAGTGACTACCGAAGTGTCTTAAATTCAGACACTTATTTTTGCCGTGCAATAATTCAAATTACCCAAAATGTACCTTTTATGACGAAAAAAAATTAATTTTCATGAGAATAATTAAAATAAATTACTTCAACGAGGAAAAACAGATCCGTGCAAAAATGACGATTGTATTTGCCCATCGTAGTGCCTCAACTCCGTATTCGTTGATATTTAACGAATACGCTGTTGAGTAAACTGGCTCGGGTATTTGAGGGGATCTAATATTCGTTCAATGCAACTCAATCCGTAAGTTAACTGTTGACTAATCCTTTTCCCAGTGTATTCTTCGTGACGTGTGTCGATAAACAAAGGGGCGAAAAAGGGAATTATGACGAAGTGCAGTGCCAAATCGAGTACAGTCATCTGCAGGTGTCGTGTCATCCCTTCACGTTCAACGGAGAATGGAAACTTCTATTTTCTCCCTTTTTCCTATAAATATTCTTCTTTTTTTTTCTCACTGAATCTCATTGTGCCGTGAACGGGAGCCGAGGACAAGAATTTCCAATGTAAAATTCCTCTTTTTGACCCAAAAAATTCATACCCCGAAGGATCAAGATGAATCACTATGATCCCTTCACGCACATATATATATAGTCGCTCCTTTTAACTTGTTTACAAGCTGACATAAGGATAACCATGGAAGAACTTTGTGGCTCAATGACAGGCCCGCGTGTGTACTTTTTCATGTCCCTCAAGGCTCTGTGAAGTTCAGCAAGACAAACTGATTCCACTGGGGAATCTGGGGGCTTCACAATCATCTGGAGAAAATAAAAATCGGAAATAAATAGAAAAAAAATGGATAGAGGGCTAATGAATAGAACGAATACAATTTGGACTAATGGAAATAAAATATATATTGAAAGAATCTCCTTGAAAAAATCCCTGGTAAAAATGCCCCTTTTTTAAATTCTCAGATTAATTTTCTGAGTTCAGCCAAGACCTCATAGTCGATATATAATAAATATATATTTTTTATATTTTCTCATATTTATATATATAATATATTTCGAGATATATTTTTATATAAATTTCATATATAACTATATATTTTTTCTACATTCTTCATGTATTTTTCGATACATATACATTTTTTATATTCCAGTATATAAAAATGATTATATTTTACATAAAATTATTATATATTATATATTTTATTTTTATTTTTTTTTCATGGGGCATATGCGTCGGCATACTTCCCTTTGTTTCTTTAGCATTTTCCATTCTAGTCCAGTCTCCATTTTCGCCCCAAACTGATGAAATTGCACCTGAGTAAACACACACGTTTTGCCACACGATTTAATTTAATTCTCGCTAGAGTCGTTCCATTCATTACATCAGCTAATTATCCGGATTATGATTTTCATACGTTCCAATTTCACGTCATTATTAAAGGGAAAAAATCCAGAGAATCCACCGTCCATGAATGAGCCCATTGAATTCCTCGAGCTCATCAATAAATTCGTGAAATTTCTCTGACGTCATTACTATGACCCATGAGATTATTAAAGAAAAAAAATATGAGATATAAAGAGAAAAACAGACTCATATTATGTTGACAATTATGAATGAATACCGCTCCCCTTTTTGCCATTGAGATCTATGAAACTCCGTAATGATCTCCAAAGAAGGAGCATGTTACATGGGGGGATGTATTTGATGAAAGGAAGAACAGCTAAATAAGAGAGGAAAACCATGTTAATACAGTATCTCTCCTACATATCTGTTAGACACAAAGTATAATTTTTTTTTTTTTAACGAAAAAAAAATGTGATGTTTCCTTTTATGTGCGAGGAGAATTCCGGTACAGAATGAGAGAATGTGCTGTATTTCTAGATAGGTATTCAATGATTTGATATGAAACAAAACTTGAAACTACAGTTTTCCCAGTGATATCCAATAGTTTTCAACTGCAGTATTGGAAAGTAGACTTGTGTATCAACGAAATTTACACATGTTACCAATAACTTTCCTCGTTTTTGCTTCCGAATGGAAGCTTTTTTAGTTATAGAGAGAGAGAGAGAGAGAGAGAGAGAGAGAGAGAGAGAGAGAGAGAGAGAGAGAGAGAGAGAGAGAGAAAGAGAGACATATAGTCGAATCAATAACAGACGTTTCTTCAGTTTAACTGTACAACAAAAAAAAGTTTTTGTAACTTGTGACAAGCACTGTCAGCTTTTAATGGAAGGGAATTGTTGGACAATTGAAGTTTAAATTTATGTAGAGACATTGTTATAATTATTGGGATGTAATAAGCGGATGGGGGGGGGGGGGGGGGGGGGTATTTTGGAGTGGACAACTTTCCCATTTTTTCCTGCGAAAAAACGAAGTGGTGTATGTTTTTTTTTGCTGCAAAAACCTATTGTTTTCCGGCACATTTTTGGCAATAATCGTGAGATACTAATAATAATAATAATAATAATAATAATAATAATAATACTAATAATAATAATATATAGACGTAAGTACACTTACTACGAACAAAAAGGCGTATCTCCATCACCTGTGTCTTTTTGTTATTTTAAATTTATAATAAATAAGAAGGCGTGAGTCCGAAAGAAATAATTGAATAAGAAAACTATAAAAACAAAAAGACATTAGTGGAATTAACGACATATAATCGAACCAATAACAGGCACTTCTTCAGTTTAACTGTTAAAAAAACAAAGTTCTTGCAACTTGTGACAGGCGTTGCCAGATATTAATAGAATGAGAATTGTTGGACAATTGGAGTTTGAATTTATGTAGAGACATTGTTACAATTATTGGGATGTAATAAGCGGATGAAGTGCCTGCGGATGAGGGATGGGAAGTGGAGAAGGTATTTTAGAGTGGACTGGAACGTCGAGATTAAACGATCAACTAGAGAATAGAGGATTTAAGAGTGAGAGAAGTGGGGGGGGGGGGGGGGGAGGAAGCCATTCGGTGGTGGATCCAGTGAGAAAGTCAGAGGATAAAAAGGATGTGACCTCGCTTCCCTTGTTTTTTTTTCTTAGCCAATGAAAAAGATACGGAAGAAATAAGAGATAGAAATCAATTCTCAACAACTGAACATACGATTCTGTATACAGTTCGTAACTATATCCGGTTCTTTTCTGCAAGTGTTTCGGACTGGTCCAGCATAGAGCTAGTTTGAGGGGCGGAGGGGGGGGGGGGGATGGAAATCAACCAAGTAAGGGAATACACGTAGAATTTTGTTTCTAGAGCGGTAAATGATTCATCGAGTCTTCGATTATTCGATGAAAGAGTTTCTTTTATTCATATGTCGATGAATAATGTATACTTGGCAATGGCAAATACGGGAAGAAAATTTTTTGGGAAAGATTCTTATCGTGTAGAGAGCTTTGTTTTATTCACTTTACCTGAACTTCTAAGGCATGGTAAGCAAATATGAGGCCAAGCAGTATCACAGTAGAGACAGAGATCAGGGTTTTCAGTGCAGTCGAGTAGAACGAGGCCTGTAACACAAAAAAACAGACGATAAATTATTTTTTTTTTGGAAAATATATAATTATTGGTAGGGGAGATCGGGGGAAACTGGACCCTTGAAGAAAAATAATGCAGGAATTTTTTTCGAAGTGAAGGAGGCTGCAAAAAAATATGAAAAAAAATCAGAAGATACTCCAGTATGTCCATATTGTTGGGGAATTTTTACAAAATTTTTCGTTGGGGTCTTCATTCCTAAAAAAGATCCCAGTTGAATTAGCCTTGCAAAACCATTTTGCCCCAGTCTCCCCTATAAATTGAATATTGAAATGGGGGCAGGTGGGGGAAAACGGGCGACTCCACTTGAAAAAACTAAGTTTATTGAAAACCTGTATTATAATTAATTTTTAGGAATTTTTTAGAAAAAATGTTTTTTTTTCAAGTCGAATTTTCGAAACATTCCTGAAAAATGATTGTAATATATATTTTTCATCTAAAATTTTCTCAATTTTTCAATGGAATCACCGAAAAAAATCTATTTCGATCAGTTTGACAGCAATAACCATTCTGCCCCACTCACCCCTACACAGACGAGCATACATGAATATTTTTTGCAATAAAAATTGAGAATCACATAGGAGCATTGAAAATAGTATGGAAAATTCAATTTCTCCAAAGTCTTTTTCAGCTCTATATACATCGTGATGAAGTATCGAAAAGAGGGGAAATCTCAGTGAAATTGTCTTCCCTTCATAGGAATATAAATGAACTGTGTTACAACGAATAAGTATGGATATCCACAGGACATAAACGCAAGATTTCTCTACGAGAGAGTGAGTTGCCACGACAACTGCGAATATCTGACAATGCGCATGTCAGTTTCGACCAGGACATAGTTGGTCACGCCCTTTTGAAAATTGATAATAAGGATCCATCATTTTCCCCCATGAATTATTAATTCATGCATTCACGTGTTAATGTTCCACTATTTCATTCGTCGTAAAATAAATTTTACGGGAATTTTCTATCCGGAAAAATTCTTCATTCTACGGTCACGTAATTTTTTCCTTAATTTTTTTTTTCCCCACAATTTTTTTTATTTCCCCTTTTTATAAAGGACTGCTTGGAGCAAGGGTTACACCCAGGGATATTCATCAATGTTGATCGAGCACTACGATGTGCCTGTTCAACTAACCGTGACAAGAGTAATTGGACCTGGTTGAAGTATACGAAAAGGGAAAATACCTTGTGGTGTCGGAAAAAAAAAAATCAATTTTAACACGTGTCCAGGATTCTTTCACCTGTCCAATAGTCCCAGGTATCATTCGCCCATGCGACATCACACGTGATTACACAATTGTAATAATGAAAGTGGCGAAAGCTCCATAGAAAAAAATATAAATTTAAATTTTTTATTTTATTTGCAAAAAAAAATATAAGTCGATTATAGAATTTTTGGCGGATATTAATATATCGTCGCCTTAGAAGCAAAGGGGCGTAAGTGTGATGCTCATACCATAGCACTTACGCCCCTTTGTTCCGCAGGCGACGATATATTTTATTTATAAAATTAACAAGTAAAGATAGAAAATTCGATATACGTCGAATATACAATGATTATTATGTCAAATTGATGAAATTATATTATTCATTGTGTTTATATTTCCTTTATATTTCTTAAATATATCTTTTTCATGTCGAATTTCATCAATTTTACATGATTATAATTGTAATTATATATTCGTAGTGTATTTATTGTCTATCTTAATTCTTAATTTGACGCATTAAATATTGTCGCCCTAGTAACAAAGAGGCGTAAGTCCAAAAAAAATAATTTAATATAAAAACTATAAAGACAAAGAGACATAAGTACCATAATTTAGTTGAAAAATTCCAAAAAATGGAAAGATATAACTTTGAATATTCTCATATCAGATCGGTATGGCTATTTGCGCCATAATATCCCAAAACAATTCCAGAAAAAATATTGGATATTCCTGCACCGGGAGTCGAACCCAGGATCTTCCGATGTCGCGTCGGACGCTCTCCCGATTGAGCTATCCAGTGATATACCAATTTCCATTCGAATTGCCTTGAAAAGTCGCTCACTCAGTACATACCCCCACCTCTGCCCATCCTGCAGTAATTTAAATTAAATTTAATCATATTTTTGGCATATAATTGAGTATCCGTGACTTTAATATGGCGTAAATAGTCATACCCTATCAGATGAAGAAATCATAACAAAAAAGCATGAGTGCCAAATTAGGATTTTCTGAAATAAATATCCAAAAAACAAAATGACGTAAGTCCAAGACGTGACGTGGAGAATAAAAAGAAAGGTAGTGTAAATGCGGAGATACACTCCAGGACATCATAAAAAACATTTTAGCATGATTTTTGGAGATATGCATTTTTCACAACAGAATTTAGGGTTTTTGGCACTTACGCCACTCTGTTACTAAGCCGACGATTTGCATCAATCCCGGATAGGATTTCTAAAATCCAATTATATATTTTTTTTGCAATTAAAATCCACAAAACATATATTATTTTACATTTATTATACATTTTTCATGAACATTATTATATGTCTGAACGGAAGGGAATCGCATTTTTCTTCAACTTACTGATGATTACGACTTAACGAGATTCGAGTTATCCAGGTTCTACTGTACAAACATTTTTTATGGAGCAAATTAAAGAACAATAAACGAAATTTTTCACATTTTTGTGAAGCGTGCAGAAAATGGGTTAATTGAGCTGCATTTAGTAGTCACGAGTGAAATATACAAAGAGTTGACGAACCGTGGAATTTCAAACACTCAATGCCACGTAATAGGTAAATTAATAGCCAAAGTGAATTCAAGTACTAGACGGGGGTAGGCATTTGTCGGCAACTAGGTACAACTGAACTCTACAGTTTCGACTCGTGATAGTTTCAAGTTTCTCTACTTCATTTACTTCGACTCCTACTCTCCCAGTATCCTTCCTTCAACAATAGTTTGTGAATTCCTATGTCCACACACAGTGGCTGAAAATTTTCGATGATATGGACGAACTTATAATTTACCACTTCAGGAAGTCTGATAGCAAAGCTCATCATATTCCAAGTGTATTTTGACGAATAAACTTTTTTATTAGATACCAATTTTTTTTGCATAATTCGATGAAGATGACAATGGATAAAGTTTATTTTTCATGTCTTTCAATTTTCACATTTTAATGAGTTTCGGAAATTTCATTCATTTCATAATAATTGCATACAAAAAAATTTATGAAAGCCATTTTTTTTCCTCTGTTTATTTTTTTCCATGAAAACTTTACTGAATACCGTATTCTGAGTCTCGGAGAAAATAAACAAGTATTACGATAAAAAGGCGTTTTAAAGGTTTTATGAGTAGTGAAAATAGAGGAGAAAAAATCTTGGAAGTTACCGTCGAGATTAATATTTAAAACGAGAATTTCTTGTCTATTTTCTTTTGGTCTAGAGCTCAGGAGACCGATGGATCTTTGAGAAAAATGAATAGATAAATGAATAAAAAACTTTGAGAAAAATTCCGGTGTAATGAAGGGGAAAAAACTTTGAATGAGCTTTTTTTTCACCATGAAAATTGTGACAAAAGAAAAATTGAGGATTACCAAGTAGCAGGTCTAAATAATATACTTTTTTCCCTTTTTTTTCTAAGTTTTCATAAATATTCTAATTATTCCGATATTGTAACATTTTTACCGATATTAAAACGATGTCCAAGATAATGAATTGTTATCGAATAATATGATAAATATCCAATATTGTTTGGAATTTGACTCACATTGTTCCAGCATCTAGAACTGGGATTGGAGGATCCGCGGTTTTTAAATACCAATATTGCCGCCATTCATGTTTTCATGTAATTAATTGGATTAATCGTCACTATTTATCCGGTAACAGGTGTTTTTTATGATTTGAAAAATTAATAGACATTCTGATGAACAAGAATATATATAGTTATACAAGGAAAAAATAGGTCTGTAACCATGAATTGTTGCAGTGGAACTGGAACTGAATTTCGCTTATGTAGTTCTAATGCTAATTCAATTTTTTAGAAAAATTATTTTTGACCCAATTTGTCTGGTAACATGGTGTAATGTAAATTTCAAAAAAATCTCATGCTGCTCTATTAAAAGTGCCCAAAATTGAAAAGGGAAAATAGATTATCGGAACTACTTGAATATCCTTAAACGATCTTCCGCATGACCGATTATGCTAATTCAAACGACTGTTATTTCTCATGATTAGTATCTATCGAATTCTTCAAAAAAAAGTCAGCAGAATTTGTAGTGCAATAATTTTGAGTATGATCCAAGTATCGGGCATTGAGTTAGCTAAGGAGACAGTGTACTTGACCGCCTTTCATCGGGCAAAAGTGGTGAAGAAAGAGGAGTAACAGTGGTATAATATCGATAGAGTCGAAGTGTCTACTTGAGTGAGTTCTACTCCATCGAAAGTGTGCATTGAACGTGGAAACAAGTGTTCGAGTGGTTTTCCTCCACCCCTCCCCCCCCCCCCCCCTCTCACTCCTCGTCGTTGTCATATTCATGCCTATCAGTTTATTACAGTAGCCAATCGATGAATTATATTATCCGTTGAATTATTCGCAGCACTGATTAGCCCAATGGAAAATTTTCCCGTCCACTGTATTTTCCAATTGCAGTTAAAATCAGCGGAAAACCACTCGATAATGAAATTAAACATAGCGAGAGAAATTGATTGGGAATTGATTCCACTGTAATAGCTAAAATCAATTAGTGGTTCAGAGTCTAGCACTGGGATACTACGCAGAAGAGGTGTTAAATTTCCTGTTTCGCTATAGATCCCAAATGCTTTTAACCGAGAAAATTTGTGTATATATTCCAGAGTCACCCGCATTCGATAGGTAAAATCGTATTCTACCCTTCACGCATCGAGACACTGAGTGGGTCTAGTGGGTTTGATGCAATAAATCCACACACATGAACACACACACACGTACACACTCTGTGCTGCTTGTGCTCTCACGGTAATCAAGCTCGAGTCAATAGCATCCTGATTATTATTTTTTATTTTTTTTTGAGGTGATTTACCTCGATCCTCGGTGGCGTGAAATCGTCCTCAAGATAAAATGAAAAATTTAGTAAATATACAATGGAAATCAACAAAACTACATACAATCACTTCTATCAATGCATAAGGGAAGATGGGGTAAAATGGACACATTTCTAATTTTTATGTTTTATATTGTGAAAATCAATGAAAATCTTGAAGATAAGCTTTCATCTTCAAATTTTAACCAAAAAGTGAATTTTTTCGATTTTCGAAAGAAGTACCCCTTCAAAACTTGACCAAAAATGTAAAATTTTCAAAAAAATTAGGGAAAAATTCCTCTGTTTTTCAATGAAATCATCAAAAAATCTCCATCTCGAACTGTTTAATTGAAATATTCATTTAACCCCACCCTTCCTCTATTCAATTTAAATCAATCAATTACCTTTGTATAAACTCCAGCACTCGATAGTTCATTTTCAATAACCATAACAATGATTCCAAACATTCCCATGACCAGTGCATAATCACTGATGCGTTTACGCTTTTCAAATAATGCCTTTCGTCTACCAAGTCTGTAGCCAACATTGGGCTTGTGTTTTGAGCCTGGTCCAATGCTGCCCGATGGCGCTAGTTTCATTGGTCCACCACCTAATCCACGTTCATCCATGTAACGTGGATATTCTGAATGTACACCAACCAATGCAATACCAGCGTCATCGCCCCCGGCTCCACTGCTCAAGACACCCACGCCACTTGCACATCCACTTCCACCTCCGCCTTGTCCAATTCCTGTCCCACTGCTGCTTCTCATCGCCCCGGGGATCGAGAGTGTTGACACAGGCTTACGCAGCTGAAAAAAAAGAAAATCAAGAAAATTAAGGTTTATTTTAGTTATTTATTCGTCATTAAAAAGAAATTGGGGCGAAATGAAGCGGAATTTTTTATTTTCGAGTGAAGGCAATTACGGAAATGTTTCAAGATATTTTTCAGAACTTTTCCGAGAGGAAAATTTCACTCAATTTCATTCGAAAATCGTTCATTCTGCCCCGGTCTCTTCTGTTTATCTTTAATTGCTCATGCCAAATTGAATTAACATGCACTCATGAAAATCCGATTAATTAATCAATCGGATTCCGTCAATTAGAATAGGGAGTGAGAATCGTGATGAAAAAAAAAAGAATTTGGTGATTAATTCCACTTGTCGGCGGTTTTTTCTCTATGTTTATCAGAATATGAATTATCCTGAGGCGTCAAGTGCTGTCTGAATTCATTACACGACCAACCGCCTCGTTTGACTTTGAAGATTCACCTATTTGGCTTTGTACGTTAATAGAAGCATGAATAACGTAGTATCTGAGGTATTCAAAGGCGGGGAAAAAGGAACAGAAAATCAAGCTGAGGGAATATTTGCTTGAGGAATTGAGGGGAGTGAAGAGAAATCGGTGAAGGAAATCCTAGGTATCAATGGTTCAATAGGAAAAAAATAGAAAAATGGACAGATATCTTGCAAGGATTAAAATTTGTAAATACTATCAAAATTGGAGAAAACCCTTGTGGTTTTGAAAATGTCGAATAAATGCCATGTAAACATGGTTTAAGTGTAAAAACCGTATTTATGCTGAATATATACATTATGTATACCGTTTGTTGGTGCAATTTCAACTCGACAATTTCACGAAATTAAAACATAAGTGATTTATTCATAATTTATATTGTTATTCTGAGGTGTAAGGGGAGAAGTGAACTCTTAATAAATTAAGGAATATAGTTTTTTTTCCAGTTTTAAGGTTTTTATTGTACTGAATAATTTTTACATCACAGAAGAGTATTGACAATAATAGTATATTGTGTGGTGATATTTGATTCCTGCCTCAAGGGCTCAACTCAAATTTTTTTATTTTTCATTTCAACTCGAATGTGATAATGGAATTAGTTGGTTTTTACAATACATCTCTTTTTGCTCAGTGAATTTATGTGAATTTTTGGGAAAAATCTCAAAAGTGAAAACCTAATTAGTAATTCTGAGGAAAATAACTGACACTTTATTCTAAAATTTCCTGGTTTATATAGGCTGCAGGAAACGAGTTAGTGTTTTTACGATTCAACCGTCGACATTTTTGCGTCATGCTGTTGAGAACTCGCTGACAAATTTCCTGAAGCTCTTTCCAATTTCATAGAGTCGTACATAAAAAAATGTGAATTATTAACATTTTCATATGATTACCATTATTAATATTCAAAAAATTATCGGTTTTTTCCTGATGTCGAGGCGTTAACTGGACGATACAATAACACAAGATAGCAGGATTTTCGGTAAATGTGCAGATTAGCGCCCATCCTAAAATTTAAATAATTATCAAAGTCAAATCTTCGGAAAAAATATGGAATGCGCAAGCGAGGTTTGAACTCACAACCATCTGATTACATGTTAGGTGCTCTACCAATTGAGCTATTGCGAGTTCCCATACTTTCCCTCAAATCTCTGATCAAGATATATTACATCATTTTCCCCACCTCCCTTCCTGAGGCAAATTTTAAATTAATTTTTTATTGTGGGCTCTATTTTACACAATTACCGGATTTTCGTACAGAGAGCTTTTTTCTTTAAAGCCCTTGTTGTCTACAAAAAAAAAAGATCTCAACAAGATTTTGCTATCTGGCAATCTTTATTTTCCAAGATATTGTTCATTCAAATCCATGAAAAATTCAATATCTCCATTTTACCTTTAATGTCCATCTCCACCCCATTTCCCTTTACATTTATTATCCTTCTGTTTGCCCTAGACGACGTCTGCAAGTCTCAGACATTGAGACGAGTCATGCCAAAGTTCAAGAAATGAGGGTTAAATGAAGAGGAAATAACGATGATGGAGGATAGATGATGGACTGATTGATGTTTTGCAATTAGGAAATGTCATATTGATGAACAGTCTTTTTTCTCCAAGGATTCGTAAGTCATGAGATTGATTTACCATCATAGAATTCACTTAGATTAGATAAAGTTCTATCATTTTATTAGTGTTTTGGTATTAATTAAACTGCATGCATGTAGATCGAGTGATTTTGGGGTACATGCGTGTGTCTCGTTGAAAGAGGTGGTGCGAAGGAGGAGAACTACGCTTCACTTGATCGTTCAATATAACAAAGGGCGTTTGCCTGCAGAACAACCATGGACTACGCTTCAAAATCCGTGTGCCCTAGTTTCCATGGGAATTCAATAGAAATTGCTTCCTGATGATTACAATGTTAACGTTAACGATTATTTTCATTTGTTTTGAGGGGAATTATTATGCATTTTATGCTGTTGCATAATTGTTTCATATGAATTATGGAATATTTCAAGGGTGGATTGTTAATTTTGTAGATTTGGAAAATGGGAATTGTTGGCAATCGGTTGAAGTACTTGGGATAGGATATTTTCAGTGATTTTGGTGAGAAAATGAGGAAATTTCAGGTGGAAAAGATGAGGTAGATGTGATTTTTTTTTACATCTTTTAGAAAGTTCGATTTTTTTGGTCCAAATTAGTTAAAACTTTTGCAACTTGCAAAAAATTAAATTTTTTGCCATTAATTTGTGTAGTTTTGAGTGAATTTTCAACTATTTTGAAGTGAATTATGAAGCCTTTCATGGGAATGACCTTTTCCCGGTATTATTCTCTCAAAAATGGATTAAAATTCATTCAAAATCACACAAATCGATGGAAAATGTGCTAACTTTTCACCTCTCTCTCCAATTTTTCCACTACGACCTTTAAAACTAGAGATATTAAAAAAAGAGTAAAAATTGTCAATCAAAAAAAATTTAACTCGTTTAAAAAATTAATTAATGCCAATTATGACATATGCATTTCATCGAAAATTTCCCCAATTTTTCAATAAAATCACTGAAAAAAATCCATCTTCACTAGCTTCACTGAAATATCCATTTCACTCCACTTTCCCTCAATTGTTTCTTTTTTCTCTTGTTCATTATCCTGCTGAACAGTACAAGACTCTCTCTGTGATACGTGTCAATGCGTCCTTATAAAAAGGTCAGGCCATTCAATGTACTGCTGTGTCATAAACTTTTACGTAAGTATTTTCTTTGTTGGCGTGTTTCATAAAATTCCCGTTGATTTTACTGATCCAAGACTTTTTGTATGGTGCGTTTATCAGTTCAACGTGCAGCCCCATCGTCATGAGAGTAAAGTAGATATTGTATTTATTTTCTTTACTATTTTTCTCCCTTTTTGTTTCGTTTTTTTTTAAATGCTTTTTCTCGTGTAGAAAAGCGTGATTCGTTTTCTAAGCACCACTTGGAACACGCTTGTTATTTTTTTCCTTCTCATTTTCGTTGGGAGGAGAAACTATTAAAAGATATTGGTTTATATAAACTTAGAAGTGATAAAAAAGCAACGAAGTCATCCCATGGATAAAGCTGCATTGTACTTTGATAAAGTTCCATCCATGGAAATTGCAAAATATTTATTATCTAATTCCAGAATTTTAAGGGCCTCAATGGGGTTTTTTTTTAAACAAACACTTTTCCTCATCGCTAAGTTCAATAGATCACTTACACTCCTCCATGAAATAACACAATAAAAATCACTTGGATGTATGTAACAGCCTAAGGGCTGAGGCTACGAAAATCTATAGAAATTGTAAAAGTGAACACTGAAAAAAAATAATTGGTAATAACAAGCGAATATTTGTTCCATTGGTTCTTAACAATTTTTTTTTTTAATAATTAAAAACATTGTTGGAATTACTGAATTTTTTAAATTTAAACAAATCAATTATTTGTATTCATTGGATTTTGTTCATTCAAACTAATCTAACTAACTGTTGGAAAAAACAGAAAATTCAGTAAATTCAACAACTTTTTAATTATTTCAAGAAAATATTTGTTGAGGACCAATGAAACGGATATTTAATTATTTCTATTTTTTTTTCTTATTGTATATATCTACTGTACTTATTGGTATATATTATGTTGATAAAAATCTTTGAACTTAAGGATGGTTGGGAGGTACGATCGGAGAAAAAGTTAAATTTTGGTATAAAATCGTTAATAGCAATTTATAAAAGCTGAAATTCTCAAGTTTGATTCCGCGAATCTGTGAAGAATGTAACGAGGAATAACATGAGCCGTAGAAACAAAAAATGAATTGAAAATTGGAAAAATTTCATCATTTTTTACATTTTTTCAAATTTTTTGAGATTTACGGGACTCTAAAAAATGATTAAAATTTTTCATTTTTCAATTAATTTTTTGTTTCTACGGCTTATTCTATTCCTCATTACATTTTTCACAGATTCACTGAATCAGATTTGAGAATTTCATCTTGTATAAATTGTTATTAACAATTTTCTACAACAATTTAATTTTTTCTCCGATTGTGCCTCCCAATTACCCTAAAACTGAACTTTAGTGACTTATTATGTCACTTCAACCCTTGGGAAAAATAGTAAAAAATTTCTCAATGAAATCTATGCACAGAGTATTGATCACCGAGTATCTTGGTTTACTTTTTTTTTTCGTGCTAGGGTAGAGCTGAGACTGAGAGACACAAAGTGACAGGATACCTCCGTGGGATATGAAATTTCAGAGTGAGGCAAACGAAGAGAAATTCCAACATTTTTTTTTCTCTCCTATTCTGCCAAAAAAAAAATGACGTATATTCTTCCTTTAGCCTTTCAACTCTACAGTTTACTTTGTTACCACATTTCAAATGAGGTGGAAGACCTGATTTGTGTGATGGATGGGCAATCCCATTCTGCGAGCTGTTAAAATGAGAAAAAATTATGGAGAATAAAAAATTTTTAATTCTCAATTATTCAAGTGTTTATAAGATTTAACGGAAAATGATATTTCCCCTTTTTCGAAATTCTGAATTTTTTAAATAATCAGATAATTTCCAAAATTTAATGACACTAAAAAGCAGAAATCTGAAAATTTTTAGATTTCCTCTTCTTTTAGCAAATGAATTATTAGAAAGAAACAATACATCGTCGGCTTAGAGTCAAAGGGGCGTAAGTCCTGTGTATGAGCATATTACTTACGCCTCTTCGTTTCTAAGGCGACGATATATATCATATTAATATTTGATATTAATTCTCTCAATTTTGGTTCTCAATTCATGTTCTCTTCTTTTTGTTAAACAAAAAATCTTAATTTCCATGAGCATATATGAGTGTTTCTTGTCTTTCTACATTCCAATATAGAAGAAAAACTCCCTACACTATCCTGAATTTATTATTTTGCCTTTTTTTCGAATAAAATGAGAAGAGAGTGATAAGTGGGGATCGAAATGGAGTGAAGAAATCAGGAAAAGAAGAAAAAAATGAGAAACTACAATCTGCACGATAGTAAGATAGACTGTGTTATTGCTTTGGAGAATAGTAGAAGAAGAAGAAGAAGAAGAAGAAGACAAGGGTAAATTCAATGGTAGTCATGGCAACGTTCTTGTTTCCCTCTGATTTCATGATTTTTCTTTTCTCTTTTGTGTTCTCATCCGCCTCTTTAATCCAGTTGCTCCCATTGATCAAGATTGAAATCGTCGACTTATCAGACTGCACTAGATCATTCGGGACACGCGTGTGTGTGTGTGCGATTCCATATGAATAGAGTCCAGCAAAAAATTCAATCACGTGCACGAAAAAAAAAGAACCACAATCATTTAATCAATTTAACTGAATCAGAAAAGAAATATGGAAAGAGAATTTGTAAAAAAAAAACAAATGCATCTGTACAATCGTCACATGTTCCTCTCTCAAACAACTTGTTCAATCACAAAAACGACGTGAGTCCACGTGAGTATCCGGGGAAAATCAATAAACTCAAACGAGAAAGGGGAAAATACACATCTATTGAATGTGGAAAGGGGTGAGAAACGAGTGAGTAACGCAGTCAAACTAAAAAAAAAAAAATTCGCATGCTTTCATATACATATATATGTATGGATATATACTAACAGAGTATACGAATTCTATGAGGACTATGGCAACGAAATCAGAGCGCGTTGATTGCAAAATGCAAACTGGCGTTTAGTCAGACGATTAAATCGATTCGCTTTGGCGACCTGAGATTGAATTCCCGTATAAAATTGAAAATGAAAAAATAAAAAAGAGGAGGGAAGTAAATGGGTAAAAAAAGCAGAGGAAGGGGAGGGGGTAGGAGAATAACAGGAGGTAGGATTATTGATGAATCAAATAAACAGAATGTGCAGAAATTTCAAATACTACACTGTTAGAAAAAATTGGAAATTTCATAGACAATTTGATGGGAATTTTCATAAACGTGATATTAAAGTTTTTTTGATGAGAAGATGTTTATGAAATCTTTGAGTTTCAGAGGAAATTCAATGAAATCTATGAGTATTAAGTAGAATTGAGACGAAAATTCTACAACTTACTTGAATTTTCAACTGAACATGAATATTTAGAATAAAAATGACTTGAATTTTCAATTTTTTTTTGGAATTTTTCCTATTTGTTACTAAATTTTCAAGAAACAATTGAACTGAAATTTATAAATTTCATTGATATCCAGGCGTGAAATTATTTGAAAATCGATGATGTGTTTATTTTTCAATGACGAAATTATCTGAAATTTCTGTAGAAATGTGACTGATTTGAAGTTTCCGGGATTTTGCACGGAAAATTCAGACGGAAATTTTTTAACAGTGTAAGTTGTGATTTGAGTCCATGAAGCTATCACACAAGGGCATCACTTGTATTCTCGTTAGAATGCTTTTGCTCTTGTTGCGTTCTTTTTTTCTTCTTTTATATGCGTCTGTTATGTACGCTTCAGATAAATTGGAGTTGCTAGTGGAGTGTGTTTGTTTTACGCCAATTATGGAAGGCAAATTCTATTGGAGCTTGTGACCACATGTTCCGTATTTTCTAACGAATGCTCCAGGCATAGGTAAATTTACAGGAACAAAGTGGCAGTCAGATGCGCCATGTGGAGACAGAAGGCATTACACACACACACAGACACGATGCACTCTGGAGAAATCTATGATTAAAAAGAGGCAAGATACAGGCAACTATTTGTGTGTATTATACATATGTTGAAGGGGCGACAGTTCAATTTTCTTCGTTTCTTCGTGTATATCTACGTCTCTCTGTCTCTCCCTCTCTTCTGGTGTGCAACTATCCCATGGGGCATTTCTCTTGATTAGAGAACCAGAATTCCACTGTATTTGTAATTACAGTACTCGTCTCACCTTCAGGGAAGAGGTCTCAGTCCTATTTTCACTTGAGATTCTTTTTTTTTGCCTCTTTTTTTTACTACTCAAGTGCTTCTAATTTAATTTTTCATTTTACTTTTAATTACTTCATTCCAGACACTCTAGCAATTTATGTTTGGCAATTCATATATTTTTTTCTTTGCAGTTTCGCAAGGTATTTGAAGGAGGGGAATAGAGGAAGGGGTAACTTGTGCCTCGGGGAAGAAGCAGTGTTTTTTTTTGTATTCTTGGGCTGGAAATTTTTCGATACTCTTGAATTAAAAAATGAGGAATTGTTGTTATTAATTATTAATGGAAAACAAAAGTTTTTGTTTATTCAACAACTTTTGGCGTATTTGTGAACCAGAGAAACAGGCGAAATTGCCCGGAGCACGAGGATCACCACTGAAAATAAGCAGAAATATACGGACATAATACGTGCTCTATAGCTATAGTTATAGCCTTATCTCTTTCTCTCTCTCTCTCTCTCTCTCATTCTCTCTTAGTGCTTAGCTTTATGCTCCGGGATATTGCAACAGTCGACATTGCATTATACACAGGTTCCTTGTGGTAGACTGCTAACTTGTTTCATTTGTAAAATACAAAGAGTTTACTTAATCGTATCCAATGCTTCCTCTATATATTCATATATATATATAGAGAGAGAGAGAGAGAAGTGGGGAAAAATGAAACTCCTACACATCATAATTCAGGAATTTTTTTTGAAGTGAAGGACTTGACAGAAAAAACTGCAAAAAATTGAGAAGCTGCTTCAATATGTGAACATTTTTGGTGAATTTTTTTCGTTTTTTTCGTTAAGGCTTCACTCGTAAAAAAAATCTCAAATCATTTTTAACGAACAGGTCCATTTCGCCCCCGTCTCCTCTATTATTTAGGTGGCTGCGGCTTTTTTCCTGATGAATTGCATCATTTGTCAAGGAAGAAACTCCATTTTCCGACGAAAAAAGCGCAGTGATTTTTCGCAGTTCCTTGCGCATTACCCCCGGCTTCTCAATGTTTAAAGTCCAATTTTACGTGGAAAACGCCACATCCAAAAAGTCCACTGCATATTTTATCCTCAGGTGAGATTGTAATATCATCACCATGGGGGATTTGGGTCAATGCAAAAGTTTAGTGATATTGCACACACACACAGACACACACATATACAGAATCCTTACATTCTCAAATCTCCTGTTCTCCGATGCCATTGTCCACCTCTCTGTTCTTTTTATTTCTCTTCCTTTTTTTCCTTTTTTCACATATCCATTTTTCTCTTTATTTGTACTTCATTGGCAACGAAAGCTCTCATCATCATGATATTTGGCAACGAGATCGTTCTTGACCCGAATAACTCGACACAATGTAATACAAAGTGATATCATGTAGTATAAAATCTCAATTTAATTATGAATTGATTAATTAAAACATTTTAACCCAAAAAAAAATTTGAGAATTTTTTTTCTATGAAGGTCCTCACCAAAAAAACGGAAAAAATTTGACAATATTGCAGATATGCCGGAACATCTTTATGAATTTTTTCACATTTTTATCACAATTTGCCTCTTTTTCTCAGCATGATACATGATCATAACTCTATTTGCTGTGAGTAAAATCTCGTAAATCAGAAAATGTCGATAAATGGAGGACAATGTTTTTTCCATGATAACAAAGAAAAGTATTAAATCGATGTAATTCATCTGCTGACTCTACCTTCTCTATCATTCCATTACATATAACCAAGAACTTCCTGAGCAATGCCTATTTCCATAACCACTACTCCTCGACGTATCTCCAACATTTCTGATTTTCTCCATCACTTCCAGTTCTGATGAGAAATTGGAACTTGGTGTTACCGTTCACGATTTTTTCCATTCCAACGATTCCACGATTTTTCCGACCAGGATCGAAGACTGATGATAAATACCTAGAGGGCTGCCAATGAAGTGCAATATATCATAGAAAAATAGCCTTTCTCTCTTTCTGTGTGACTCTGGCATTGTGATAGCAGTAAAACGAAGGAAAAAAAAAGAGTTCAAGAGAGGAAAAATGAAAAAAAAAGGGGAAATAAATTGGAAAAAGGAATTAGCTGGGAAAAATTGAAGAAAAATAGAGAGAAAGTTGATGCACGAGCTGCTGTGATCTTCATTTCTCAGATATTTTCCTTTTTTTTTTTCTTTAACAAAGTTTAACACTCAGAGCAACATGAACGCAAATTCTGTTTCTCTCTCTTTCTCATTCATTCCAATGGAGTCTTTGGTGTATTTCTCGAGAGAAGTTCTTTACTTTGAAACAAAATCATTTAAATAAATATGTAAAATTCATCGTCTCGAGCCCAAGAGCTTTTTCCTCGATATGCAAAGAAAGAAAAAAAATGAGCAGATAAAAATTATAATTTATACGTTCTTCAAATGAGAAGAAGAATATTTTTCTCCTATTTGAAATTCATAAAAATGGTAAAAAAAAAATAAGAGACAGACAGACACATAAATGAAATATCCAGTATTTTCGCCTTCTAGATAACGAGATATTCATTTCCCATTGGAGGGACATCAAATGTATTTTTGAAAAGGCAAATCAAGTGGTAACTACTGTATCCACGTAGACTACTCTGAATTCGATCTATGTTTATATCTCGTGGGAAATACTTGTATGATCTTTTTTTTTTTACAGGCAAGTACTTTCTCATGAGAAACTAACGTAATTTTCCGGGTTTTTTTTTCCTTCTTTTTCCAATCATTCATACATATATGGTATTTTATTCATGAGTTTGGTTGAGAGATTGGGAATGATAATGCAAATATATTCCTGAGTGCTTCATGAGTTGATAAAGTTAGAGCTTTTGTGAACTCGAAACTCAAGTGGTATTAAAAACAAAAAACTTATGTGTCAGTTTAGTCATGGCGTCTTTATACTGAAAATAACCAGAGATGTAATGTCCTCTGCATTTTGATAAAGAGGAGGTAATTAAAGGGCAAGGGTGACGAATAAAAAACAAGGGATGCGGAGAGGGGCTCCAAAATTTCCAAACAGAATCCACTTTATTCTCAGAACACTAATGATAACATAAAATCGATTTTTTTTTTAAATTACGTGGATGTGGATTTTTTAAAAAGCCGCGGCTCTATATAGCGATTTGAAAAAATTATCCAACAATGTGAACATGTTAAAGCATCTTCTCAAATTTTTTTAGATTTTTTTGAAAATTCTTTCATACTAAAAAACAATTGTAAAGGTCAATGTGTAATTGCTGATGTTGAACATTACCTTTTGAGCGTCATCTGAGTCAATTATGACTTTTTCAGGTGAAATCGGTGGAATTAGGGGCTGCGTTGCCATATCTTGTTATTAAAAATTGTACATTGAAACAATATGAAACACCGTGTTCATCACTGTCTCTTAATTGTAACACGTAACAACTCACCGAACACTTTTTATTATTCATTTTTAACATAAAAAAAACAATTGATTATTGTTTTTTTTTTCCTGGAATTTATTTAATATCTATGGAGCATTAGTTTCGAAATTTTTTTTATTTTTCATACTTGAATACTGGCTTTTGTATTGTACACTATTGTTCATGACACTTGTAATGAAAATGGCTTGATACAGTGGCTCCCTTTAACATTGTACATTTAGCAGTTAGAATACTCTCTGTGTTGTAGAGTTTGTAATTACAATTTGTTGACTATTAGTCACTTGAAATTCTGTACGAGATGTGTCTCTCAGTGAATTTCACCACTTGATATATCATTCCATGTATTATGCCGATACCAACGATTATTCGAATATCTGTGCACTCATTGCTCTCCTCATTGCACATAATGGATAAAGTTATACCTCAAGCTATTACTGAAGGATTTATCATTTCCGGAGAGTTGATAGAGTATTGATGGAACTATGAATTAATGATTCATTGTCTTTTTTTTTTAATGAATTCCGGATCATGACATTGTGGTAGCTTTCGTTTCATTTTTTTTTCAGAGTGATGAGCTTTTTGGAAAAATCTGAAAAAATTTGATGATAATGAAGACAAACTGAAGCATTCTCCTGATTCTTTTCAAATTTTTTGGTGAAGCCGCGAGAAAAATGTGAGCTCTCACATATTCAGTGTCTTTTTCGAATAAATTCCGGATTAAGCTATCTTCTATTTTTTTTCAGAATGAAGGGCTTCATAAAAAAATCTGAAAAATTTGGTCATTATGGAGACATGCTGGAGGACTCTTCTGAATTTTTTCAGATTTTTTAGTGAACCCGCGAGAAAAATGTGAGCTACCACAACCTCTCAAGCTGTTAAAAATCACGAATAATTTAATTTCAGTGACAATATTTCTCTGTAATATCAAGAAAGTTAATGACATTAGGCAAATATCAATATTCGTAATCGCCTTAACGGATTACCAATATCTCCCTGAGTTTTCCTTTCCTCCGATTCTCTCGTGTCCTAGTTTTTTAACTCCTCCTTTTCACCATCCCAAGTATATACGCTTGAACCCAAATTTTCTCACTCTCCCTATTTCATCTAGATATCACAGGGCCAATATTAAACATATTTCGTATTTTTTTGGTATTTCGCCTATGAATAAATTGACGCGCATATCGATTTAGTAGCGAGATATTTTGTCTCTGAAACTGGGTCAAATGATAAATTTCCATAATTATGGAAATGCCATTATTTTTTTTTTAGTCTAATTGTGCGTATTCATTCGTGCTTGAACAAATTGTTTTGTTTGTTATTTTTGTTCTCTCTTTCTTTCTATATCTCTCTCTCTCTCTCAAGCCGCTATAATTCAATAGAAAATTCTCAACAATGCAGTCACATTTGAATCATTCGTCCGAAGAATGCGGGAATAATGTTTGAGGGTTTTTTTTTCTCTTTTCTATTCTCCTTTATTAAACGGATATTATGAATTTATTTTGAAAATTATTTAACGAATAATTACTCAGCGGTTATTCGATATTAATTATTCAATGTGAAAACAACTTTATGAATATTCATGAATTAAATTATCACGTGAATCATACACATGTGAGTGATTTTGTCAGTCTTGTGTTTAACTGTAATCATGGAATTATTATTTTTTCAACCTGTAGAAAATTCAGTTTTATTTGTGACTAGTGTCAATTCAAACAAATAAATTAAATATTTAATTCTAATCACTTTGAGTCAAAATAAAGGGGGATAACGTGGGCATTTCCGGCAGAATTGACGTGAAAGTTTGTCAGTGTCAAACAAAATAACTGGGAATTCAAGAGGCCGTATGTTTACCGAGCATCGTACTTTACCTTAACACGAAATATCTCAGGTCATGCTGTGAGGCCACTAAATGGTACTTATTAACGTTTAAGGGGTAAAAAAAGGGCTTTTGAGGGGGAAATGGGGTGAAATGGACATTTCAATTAAACGGCTTGAAACAGAGATTTTTTTAATGATTCCATTGAAAAGCAGAGGAAATTTCAAATGGAAAACATGTGTTAATTTTTTATGAATTTTTCTGAAAATTCGAGTTTTTTGGTCCAAATCTGGAAAAATGCATTTTTTTGGAGGATATCTCCGGTTCAATTGGTCGTAGCGACATGGGGTTGATCTTGACTGAATAATTAGTTCTTTTCCCATCGATTTATGCAGTTACAACTTTTTTAATATCGTTTTCTAAATTACCTATTGTCCATTTTCTGGAAATTAGTTTTTGCTCTGTATCTATTTTAAAAAATTGATAATTTTTTCGATAATTTCTTTTCAGAACTAGATAAATCAATGGAAAATGAGCTCACCTTTCATTTGAAACCAACTCCAGGTTACTATGACCGATAGAACCAAAGATATCCTTGAAAATGTGAAATTTTTCAAAAATAAAAAGACTTCAACTTTTAGAACGTGATTTAAAAAAATCAAATTATTGAATAAATTCCGAAAAATCAATCCTGACATATGATTTTCATCGTAAATTTGCTCATATTTGAATGGAATCACCAGAAAATTTTCATCTCGAATATAGCCATTGATTTCCAGTGATTTTTATAACATCAAAATTAAAATGTGTTCATTTCGCCTCTTAAATTTTTCAAAAATAAGTCTATTTTTTCCCCACATTTTTTTTTCTTATATTCTGGAATCTAATGGACATACTCCTTATTCCAGGATATCCTCAGAAAACTATTGAAAGAAGAAAAAATTGATATTTATTGATATTTCCATCAGAAAAAACGGTTGAATTAAAAAGTTGATTTTTCTTATTTCATTGAAATATGATAATTATTTTTGAACAATGAGTTTAAGAATTTCCGATTAATCACTAGGGAACCAACGCCTCTAACCCCCCCCCCCCCCCCTCCTCTCGTCTTTTATGCTTATTATTATTAATGATTTAGTTTGATTATTCCGTCGAGTAAACTCGGAATCTCGTTAGTATTTCTCTCGGTTTATTAATGCTCGAATATAACTACTTTAGTCTCGTTAATGTCAACAGCCACTAGTGCACTAGCAAAATGCAGGACTCGAGTATGAAAACTTTGAAGGGACAATGAATTTTCAAAATACCATTAAATAAAATTGACATTTCGATGATCTTAATAAAAATTCTCATTTGCACGTGTTTCGTCCTATTTCGATGCAAATAATTCGAAGAATTCGAGTGAAAAAATTAATATGTATTGCAATCACTGCCTCAATTTCTAATTAAAAAAAAAAACCGCGGAATGAGACAAGCGACATTTCATTTCTCTTCTATCGCCCCTCGCGTCTCTATCAAAATGGATTTACGTATAAAAATTGACGAGGTGACAATGGAAAGTGAGAGAATGAGGGGAATAGACAATTGGATTTGCATCGAAATCACGTCTAGGTGCTTTTTGCCTTAATGAATACGTCCGTTCTTATGTCTGTGAACTCGTGGATAAGACCAATTGCTCGTTTTTATAATTTTTCACTTTAACCCATGGAATTTAATTCCAACAGATTAACACGAGCATTTTATGATCATGAAATTAACAGAAATCTGACCATTTTCTGCATATTTCTAAACAGGATAAATAAATTATAAGAAAAAAAATTTTTTTTTTAATTCGCATTTGTAGTTTTTTGAATTTATTAAATATGCATAATTTCAATTTTTTTCATAAATAATTTTTTTTTTTTAAATAAAAAAAAACGAAAATCGTCAGATTTCTGCTATTTTCAGTTACTCCAAAAATAAATAAAAAAAAGGCCCCAACAAATCACAATTATTCATATAATTCGTCTCATTTCTCAGCGTCAAAGGTTTGAGAAATAGAAGAAGAGATAGAGATAGAGAGAGAGAAAAAAAAACTACCCTCATTATCACTTACTCTTGCCCCTCCCCAGTGTTTTTTTTTTTTTTATCACTGAACTCGAAAATTTGGCAACATCACTAGGAAATAGATCAAAAAAAAACTTCACTCGTAAAACCTAAAACACTTTTTTTATTCTCAAAGTTTCAATTATCTCATATTTGCACAGCAATGATGAATGAGTGTAATCACAATACGTATTACTCATTAATGGACCAAGGTGGTCCTTCCCAAGTGTTTGGACCACTGTCCACGAGGTACATTCCTCCGATGGTACCTCGTTCATCAGCATCATCACACATTTATTAGATGCTATAATATTAAAAGTAAATAGTACACAGAATTAACGTAAATCACTCGAAACATCACGTCCATTGTGAATAACATGAAAAACTCAAGTCCATCTCGATTTTTATTATTTTTTTCGTTTTTAATGCCTTTTTTCAACGTTTCAAACTGTTCCTGAGACTTCAAACTAGTCTTCAGATTTTTTTTTCTTTCATTAGAGTCTTCAGACTTATGTTCAGGCGTAATTTTAGGGAAAACACACACTGTGGAGTGAATTCTTTTCTTTTATCGACGAATTTTTGGCGGAAAGAGCAGCCGTGGCGAGCGTCCGCAAGCTGCGACGCTCCCGACAGGACTGCGCTGCTGTCACTTCTTTCCTCTTTCCCTTGCCCCACGCCGCGGAAAACCCTCCCCCTCACCCCCTCTTTTCATCCCCTCAATCTACCCCGCGCGGCGAGTCGATCTCGCTTGCACCCTCGCCCACAGTGCCACCGCATACTTCCTACAGCCCCGAGACTATATACATATATAGAATATATTCTCTCTTCAAAGACTATTTTACCCCCGCTAGCGATCTAAAATAAGGCGAAAAAAAGAAGTGTACAGGTACGATGAAATCCATGTGAATTTTGCATTTATATGGGAGATGCGAGATGTCATGGGTTGATAGGGATTGAGTGAAAATTATCGCCTGGTTCTCTACTCCCAGGGAAACGCAGTTTTCAATGAATTTGAGGGGAAACAGTGGGGAATTTTTTGTGACTGAAATTTGCAATGATACTGAAAATAGCAGATATCTGACAATTTTTTTTTTTTAACAAATAAATTATTGATAAAAAATAGAAAAATATGCAAATGTAGAAAATTTGAATTACTACGAGTGCAAATTTTTCAAATATTTTTTTATAATGATTTCTTTGTTTAAAAAAATGCAAAAAATGTGAGATATATGTTGAGTTCATTACAATAAAATCGATTGTATATCATCATAAGCGAGATAGAGGTATTTCGCCCTAATTCGGTTTTCTAGTTCTTGAAATTCTCTTCAAAAAAAAGGATCGCGTCAAAATCGCTTAGTTTCTGGGATATTTAGAAAAAAAGGGATATTTCAAGAGCCTCAAAAAAAAAAAGATTATGGAAAGATTGTCCTATCTTGCTTAATTTCCAAGATATTCAAAGAAAAAACTGATGATGAAATAAAATCGATTTGTCCAAAAATTTAATATTATTAATTTTCTCTGAGTAGCTTGAAAAGTCATTCAAGTTCTTGGGAAGGGGAGACTTTGATATTCATCACGAACTTCATCGGGAAATTGTGTATCACGTAATCGTGCGTTACTCAGAAGAAAGGGAAGGAGGGGGGAGGGAAGGGGAATCAGGGAGAAGTTCAAAGGGAGAAAATAAAAGTTATAATGGGGTGGAGTGTACGAGACAGAAGAGTACAGTTGTGTGTAATTATTCTGACCGAAATTGCGAGCAACTGTTGAGCCGTAATACTTTTTACAAAAGAAGCCACCGGGGATAACAACTGGAGTTGAGTGGAAAAAAGTAAATAGAGGACTGTAGGGTGAAATGGAACACCTGCGATAGAATAAATTCCCATTGAAAATTGCAGGAGAAAAATGCACCCTCTGGATTAATAAATTTATTTTTAGAAGGGGTAAAACGGTTACGCTCTACTTTTAGTGGGAAAACACTAATTTCATATTCTACTTGAGATTGTTGTTTTTAAAATGATTTTATTGATTTCCCCCTTTTTTCCAGTGGAAATTCTATTAAATCCAGAGGTTACTATTGGTAAAATGGAGATTACAATGAAACGGCTGGAGACAGATTTTTTTTAACTTTTCCATTGAAAAGCTGAGGAAATTTCCGATGAAAAACATGTGTCAGTATTAATTTTTTGGAATTTTTTAAAAAATTCACTTTTTTTTTTAGCAAGAACTGAGACAAACTCTTTCCGTTTTCGATTTTCTTCACTTTTTCGGGGATATCTGTGCTTGTATTCGTCGTAGTGACTTGGGGTTAGTCTCAAATGAAATATGAGATCATTTGCCATCGATCCATGTTATTTTGAATGAAAAATCATGGATTTTTGAACTAATTATGTGCACTTTTGTGAAATTTAGTTTTTTCTTTTATAAATACCTCCTTTAATTCTACGCCACCCTCAATGGTCTTACATTTATTCCAAGCAACTAATTAAATATATGTAAAAGCCTAAGGACAGACGCTATGTGCCTTGTTATTTACCTTTAAAACTTTTTAATATTGTGAAGTTGTTTGTATTTATGATGATAAAATTCTTGAAATAGTAAATCTTATTTATAAAAACCTCAAAAATCAATAATTTTCTATTTCAAACCCTCATAAATCGATGGCAAATGATTTCACCTTCCATTCAAGACCCTCCCCAATTCGCTCCGACAAATAAAGCCAAAGATATCCCTAAAAAAGTGAAATTTTTCGATTTCCCAAAGGATTAAACCTCCAATTTCCCCCTAAAAAAGTAGAAATTTTAAAAAAATTATCAAAAAATCGATGTCAAAATATGTGTTTCACTGCTAATTTTCTCACCTTTCCAATGAAATCATCAGAAAAAACTCATCTCAAATATTTCCACTGATTTCTAGTGATTTAACCCCACTTTCACCCTATTTATGATGCTCTCCATAAAGAGGTGAGGTTCGTGAAAGGGAGTGAGAGTTATCCAACTCCTACAATAGTAGGTCAACGTCTAATTGCGTGAGCTCGTGACCACTGTCAGTAGCTAAAACATAAATATTTAAATCAATAACACTGAGCACCTCTTATCACAGGGGCAACAACCATTCCTATTAATTTATTATACAATGTCAAAGACTCACCCTCACCAAAAAGAATCATTAACACCACGATTATATCACTGCCTTCAGCTTGAACTCAAATTTTTTTGCCCCAAACTGCACGAAAATTTTGTGGGAATCATTAAAATCGATAGACAGGCATCAATACTTGTTTATACGATTCAGCACGCAATTGCCTTTTTATCCTCATATTTATTTTATCCTCGACCTTCATCCTTTTCCCCAAACTCTCGTTATTCGCAGAGTTAACTTATAGAATGGAATAAATTTCAACGTTAAAGCAAAATTTTTGCACTGAGTATTTTTGATTAAAATCCTGAGTGTCAGCTTGATTGCAGGTCATGATATAATACTGGCACTGGCTGAAAGTGCTATGTATCTATTTTAATTAAGGAAAATATCCAAGTAGTTCCGATAATCTATTTTTTCTTTTCAATTTTAGTCATTTTCGATAGAGCTGTATGAGGAGATTCTTTGAAAATTTACTTTACACCATTTTACCGGACAAATTGAGTCAAAAAGTAATTTTTGAAAAAAATTAAATTAACATTCGAACTCCGTAAGTAAAATTCAGTTTCAGTTTCACTGCAACAATTCATGGTTACAGACCTATTTTTTTCTTATATAGCTATGTAGGGGAACGTGGAGCAAAATGGACATTGTAATGAAACAGTGGGAGATAGATTCTTCTTAATGATTCCTTCGGAAAGCTGAGGAAATTTTAGTCGAGAAACATGTGCCAGAATTAATTTTTTTAAATTTTTTGATAATTCGATTTTTTTTGTCATTTTTGAGGGGTGAAAGCCTTTCGATTTTTGAGTAAATTCAGTTTTTTAGGAATATCTCTAGTTCTATTGGTCCTAGCGACCTGGGACCGATTTTAAATGAAAGGTGAGATCATTTCCCATCGATTTATGGGGTTTTTAATTCAAACATGTCAATTTTTCAGATAGTTATGGAAACTTTTGTAAAAAATTAAGATCATCGGTTTTTGTCCCATAATTATATAAAAAATTGATATTTTTGAATCCAAAACCCCATGAATCGATGGGAAATGATCTCACCTTTCATTTAAAATCGGTCCCAGGTCGCTAGGACCAACAGAACTAGAGGTATGTCCAAAAAACGGAATTCGCTAAAAAATCGAATGGCTTTTACCCCTCAAAAAAGCCAGAAAAATCGAATTCTTAAACAATTAATTCTGGCACATGTTTCTCGACTGAAATTCCCTCAGCTTTCCGATGGAATCATTAAAAAGAATCCATCACCAATATTTTCATTCATTTAAAGATTTTTTCATAATAGATGCATAAAAACTCAAATGTGTCCATTTTACCCCTCATGTCCGTATTGTCCCACCTTCCCCTATATTCTTGTTCATCAGAATATCTATCAATTTTTCAAATCATGAAAAACGCCTGTTACTAGACGAATAGCGACCATTAATCCAATGAATTACATGAAAACATCAATGGCGGCAAATTTGGTATTTAAAATCCGAGGATCCTCCAATCCCAGTTCTAGATATTGGAAATGGGTGTGATAAATAAGTTCTCAACACAATTAATTACTTTAATATTCAAGACTTTATTTAATTGCACGAGGATGGACCGTCAGTGCATCGGTGAACTCTCTACGAGAGACTAACAACTTGTCACCAAGGCCCGAAAGTATCGGTACCTAAAGACAAAGAACCCTCAGTTCTTTCTCCCTATGAAATCATTGTTTATGTTTATGTTAGTCGCCGACTCGCCGGCTCTTGCCACGTCGATTTGGTTTTGAACTCATAATCTCGATTTAAATAAATGATTCTCAGTAAAGATATAAAATAATAATCCAATACTAGATGCTGGAACAGCGTGAGTCAAATTCGAAACAATATTGGATATTTATAATGTTATTTAATAACAATTTACTATCGTGGACATCGTTTTAATATCGGTAAAATGTTACAAAAGCGAAATAATTAGAATATTTATGATAACTTAGAAAAAAAGAAAATGTAGATCATTTGGACCTGCTACTTGGATTTCCTTAATTGGAAAAAATTCACGTAAGCAGACACACAATTGAGTGCATTTGGTGTCTGGATGAGTTTGGATAGTCAAGAAATGGCCAGAATAGCGATAGAATTCCCCACAGGCTATGGTAATATTCCAGACACCATCTTCCCAGCTTAAAATTTAATGGGCAAAATTACTGGTGCCTTGTATTCAGATGTACAATCGTTGCACTTCTCCATTAACTTTTGATGTAAAAGAAGGAAAAAAAAAGGAATCACTGGAATTCTACGTGCGAGAAATGTCTTGATTTCTCCTCGTGAAATTCATTGTTCAATTTTTCGGCTGCACGTAGTCGATACCTGTAAAACTTTACAGTCGACTATTTTACACGAACGCAAATGCATCTGCACAAATGCACAAATGCACCTGTGCTTGAATGTGCATGTGAATGGAAATTTTATGGGGGTAAAAAAAAGAGGGGGGAGACAATTCATTTTAGAATCTGCCTTTTCCATTCGACGATTTCAAGTGGAAAGTAATTTTCGTGCAGTTCAATAGATAGTGCAGGACAAATTCGAATATTATACGATCTGCAATACACAATTGAGCTTTGGACACAATCTTTTATTTATTCTTTTCTGTATAGTTAAAAAAAAATCAGTTCTAGGGGAAAATGGGGAAAAATGGATGCCCACATCGAAATTATTTACGATTTTTTTTTGAAATGACGGAGTTTGCGAAACAAATATGAAAAAATTTGAAAAGATTCTTCAACATGTCGCCTTTGTAAGTGAATTTTTTCAATTTTTTTTAATGGAAGCCTTCGCTCTAAAATCAATCGTGAATCATATTGACTCGGGGTTCAATTTTGCCCCGGTTTCCCCCTATTTCAAACAATCCGAGCTTAATCAAAAATTTGGATTTGATATTTTTTCGAATTTTTCCCGAATTACGCTCAAATCTACCTCTGCCAATCTTCCTTTGCCCATCTAGCTATAAAATCACTTTTGTTTCAAACAATTTGAGATTAACCAGAAATCTTGAAAGTAGGAGATTTTCGAGATTTCTGGTAAATTTAATATTTTTCCCAATTTTCCTTGAATTTCATGCACCAGGGAATTTATGAGATAAATGCTTTTCACCGGATTCGGAAATGAAAAAAATAATAATTTGGATGCCTTTCTTCTCCATAAACTCGCGGATCAGTCGCAGAGGTATTCATCGGATGTAGAAACGGTTTTCATGAGATATTAACCATCCAATATCCTGGAAGTTCGAAGTTGCGTAAATCATGAGGATATTCAGCGCGTTCCAAGCTTTTTTTTATTTCTCGTAATACCAGAACTTTTACGGTTTCATCATATTGCTCGAGTTGTTTAAACGCTTTTTTAATTTTTTTTTCACGTACTCTATTGTCATGCATTTCGGATGAATTTGTGCATTGTTGAATACTCGGGAACGATATGAACACGCGGAGGGAAATATATGGTCGCGATGAAATGTGTTCGGGAGAAAGTGTAATAAGTTTGAAATATGCGCATGCATTTTTACACAGCTTTTTTTCCCCCTGTTTATTTGATACATATACTCGGGAAACTTCATCTCTCGTGTATTCCGAATTAATGCACTTTCAGGGACAACATTTTTACCCAGGAGTTAAAAAAAAAAAATTACGTGTTTTACATTGTGTCCGGGAATATGCATTTATTAATCGCGTGTGATCGTGATTAAATCGAGGCGATTATTTATTTGTCTCATTGTTGAGTATTAAAATGTTTTTACAGAGATTTTATTGTCTCTAATTGAATTGTCGGTTGTGCAATAAATTCACAGGGGTATTTTATTGTGCTCTCTTTTTTTGGGGGGCGAATGAATATTTCAGTAAAATACTGGGAGATAGATTTTTGTTCTGAAAAAACACGGCACAATAGATATAAAAATTAATTTCACATATTTTTCACCTGAAATGTTTTCAGGATTTTCAATAAAATCATCCGAAATTTACCGCTGTTTTCATGACGTTAAACTCCGAAATTTTTCTGTTCTTCAATAAAATACAAACACAATAAATTATCGTTTTTTCACCTAATTATATGCACTTTTGTAAAAATTCGTTGTTGTTCAATAAATACCTCGAAAATCAATTTGACAAAATTTAAAAACCCCTAAATTGATGACAAATGATCTCACCTTTCACCCAAGATCAACCCCAAGTCACTCTGACCAATAGAACTAGAGATATCCCCAAAAAAGTGATAAAATTGTGATTTCACAAAGAAAATTAATTAAAAAGTTCGAATTTTCTCTAAACAAAAGTGAAGTTTTTTAAAAATTATAAAAAAATAAAAACACAGTACATGAACTGTTTTCCATGACATGTAACAGCATATTCAGTATCCGCATGATTCTAACAGCGTATGTTCTACTATATATACTGTCTCATTTGAAATACAATCTCGTTACTATTATCGTTAGAGCTCGTTTGCACATTCAAGAAAGTATGCAGACGGACGAATCGTCATGCTCATTTTCTCGTCAAGAATACCTTAATTCCACGAGAATATTCCATACACTTATTATATTTACGTGCACAACGACATAATTGAATTAATTCAGTTAAATCCACGAAAATTAGATTCCCACCTAAAATTCATGATAACCATGGTATGTCGACATTCAACAGATTCAAATGAAATACCCCTAATGAATATTCATCAAATAATTCCCCCCCCAAAATTCTCCAAATATTATTTCAATTAAATGAAAAGATTGACGTAATTAACACAGTACATTTATCTTCATCTCCCTCTTGTCCAGATCCTTTCAGCCTTTATTCCTCCTACTCATTAGGTAATTTAACGAAAGAGAATGTTCACTGGTCCATGAGCAGGGTTTCAGCGAAAAACCTCGTAACAGCGTCTGTTCTTGCCTAATCCATGGACCCTCTGTGTGTATCTGTCAGCCCCGAAGCGATTCCACGAAAATGTTTCCCTCTTCTTCACAAATTGACGTAAAACACGTAACTCTAAAATTCATAAAAAAAAGAAAAAAATTACTTGTTTTCTGCGAATATTTCGAATACTTCAATTCTCCGAGTTTCCTGGGACAATATTAATTCATTGATTTTCTCAGGGTCATCGTAAATACTTGATGAAGTACAAATAGAAGATGATCATCCTTTATTTTTTGCAATTAGCTGCTGATGGACGAAATCGAATATTCCAGTGACATCTAGACCATCAGTGTCTTGACAAGACTCAATGCCTGACGTTGATGCAGCTCTCCATGTGACATGAAACTCTAACGTTAATGTCATTATAGGGGTCGAATAATCTTGCTGATACATAGTAGATTGTGTTACTATGAGTTGGTGCAGTTGGTACAGGTCAGCAGGCACCAGTGTTGAAACTATTTCACTCACTCACTCTCTGGATCTCTCTCTCTCTCTCTTTCTCTTTGGATCACTCACAAAGTCCAAAGTGTGCATATGTCTATTACCATGTATACATGTTTTGTGTGTCACTATAATGCCAGTTGATAGTCGTTGTGGAACGTGGCGATTGTGATAACGCATTAGAATATCACATGAACATAGAGAGAGAAAGAGAGAGGGTGAGGGAGAGAGAGAGAGAAAGAGAGAGAAAGAGACATGGCATGACGTGCTTCAAATGGTGAAGATATGTATCGGCAGTTACTGTTTATGTCGAATTGTGTGTCCATGGAAATTGTACATGAAGTGGCTCTGAGTGTAGCATTTTTTGGATTGATTCTTTATGCTGCTCACCCTGTCAATTTTACACGTGTCTCTGAAATAGTATATTACGTAGCTAGGAAGTAAGGAAGTTCACTGCAAAAACTAACGTTTCAAATTAAGATACTTTTTTTTATATGATTTGAGAAGACTTTGGAGAAACTGCTGATAATGAATAGTACTTGTAATATATCTTTGGATATTTAGTACATTACGCAGCTAGGGTGGGAAAAAGTTAATGACCTCACTTCGTTTGGGAGAAAATTTTTGTCGAAATTAACTTTTATCCGTCCATGGTACGTATAGTATTGTTATCCTTTTGAAATAATAAAACAGTCCGGTTTGAAGAAATAGTATATTACACATCTAGGGCGGGAAGAAGGCAAGTGCGACAAAAATTTGCCTCCCGAGCGAAGCGAGGGTGCCAAATTTTTGTCGAGGTTGACTTCTTTCCGCCCATGGTGTGAATGCTATTTTTTGCATCGACGAAGCGGAAAACAGCCGTTTTTAACCGAGCGAAGTGAGGTTAGAAACGATTTTTTCCGCCCGGCGATGCAGAAAAAAAATATTTTTCTCTAACTGATGTCTTAAGTTAAGATACTTGTTTTTACAGTGTTAATCGCGACAAAAATAGCCAATTTTTTGTCGCAGTTGACTTTTTCATTTCTATGGTGTGAACAATATTTTTTATGCCGAAGGAAGAGAAAACCGATGCTTTCCAACTGAGTGAAGCAAGGTTAGAAGCGTCGTTTTTGCTGCCTAGGTCAAAAAAAAAATTAAACAAAATAGGGTAATGAAGCGTTTATTTTTGAGATGGTTCATGCGGAATTATTTGACTTCAGTTATTGTGGAGTTTTAGAGGCTTTAGGGGAGGATCGATTCTCTTATTGGTGAAGGCACATGGGACGTGAGCCAAAATTGCAGAGAAGAGACGAGTCAACTCGATGGATGGACAGGAGAATAAAGTGCCTTGGACTTGGAGGCAAAGCTTATTCTCCACTTCTCTCCTTTCGTCCCTTCGTCTTCATCTTGTTCAGTTCTCAGAGCCTCGCGGAAATTGGACGGTGTATTGGCATTCAGTCGCATCTCTCATTTTTCATCCTCCATTGCTTTTGAGAGTTTTCAAAGTTTTAGAACACAGACATACACAAGTCTTGGGCTCTTTACCTCACAGATCATCGGGGGCTTTATGCCTGTGATGCCTCATCGAAATTCGTAAACAGAGCTTTTGTGATGGACGGCAATTTCACGTACATTTGTAGGAGAAACGATCAATCTTTTCGTATTTTGTGATGAAGTAGAAGGTTTTAGGGTTTATCCAGAGATTTTAAGACTTCCATCAACTTTTAAATTCTACTTGTACTTATCTGTCTTTCTACTTTAAACAGAATGGTTAGAAGCACTTGAAATTGCCAGAATCAAGTCCTCTTCACTTCTTCAGTAACTATTAATTCACGAAAATTATATGCACCAAGGAAATCACACAGAATCAAAAGCTCGCGTGGAATACATTACCTTTTTGTAATTTACACTGTTCACAGATTCGCAGAGTACAAGTACTACTAGTGTAATCAGTACTCTACAGTATGAACATCATTCAATGAGCCCGAGTATCTGTGTACGAGGATCCACACATTAATACCGTGTAAATTTCCGAATTTATTTTTTTCTCACACACTTGTTTTTTTTTTCAATGTTTATTAGTTTGTCATGTTCTCCAAGCTCCTTTTTTCAAATAAAACTCCAGGGAAAAAGCGATTTCTCCGGAACTCGATAAAATTACGTCTAAATAAGGATAGAACAAATAAAGAGGAAATAAAAGAGAAAATAAAGGCTGAAAATCATGATTTGATTTCTTTTTTTTCTCTCTTTTTTTTTTCAACAGTACTGAGAAATGTTTTGTGGGCTTTAAAAAACTTGTGTGTCAGTAAATCGTTGAATGGTGGTAACGCTATATAAAGAAGTAAAAATGCAGTAAAAAAAAAAAATTCACTAGATTGCCACTACAGTTGTGCACTTGCTACGAAAGGAGAAGCTCATGACACTTATGCTGTACTTAAATGTACACTAGGTTAAAAGAATAAAAAAGTTGAAAAAAAAACTTGCCAGTGGGAATTGTGTGGTGTAATGAGAGAATTCAAGGTTTACTCAGGTCTCTGAATTTTATTCACATTTTCGCGTAATTCCAAACTCATCAGAAAAAAAAACACACGCTCACTCCATAAACTTCACGACTCGATTAAATTCCTTTTTTTTTTTTAAACATTTTTTTTATACTCATCAGATGATAGATCTGGGATCAGTCCTCGCATCATTACACTTTATCCGGACACTTGTGTGTGACGTGACGAAAGGGGAATTGGGCTTACTCCGGGAACGATTCGATCATCGGATATCGAGAGAGCCCCAAGTACTTGAGGAAAAAAAAAACCGGCAAACGAATTGGAAAAGTTTTTTTCACTTCATTGATGAAAAAGTTATTTACTCTCAAGTGCGACAATTGAAAATAGTAATGCAAACAGAAGAAATGAAGAAAAAAAAAAGAAAATAATACAGTATTTACCAGAAATTAAATGGAAATACTGAGAGACTTGTGCAATTGTGTTTCTCGGGGATTAACTAAGTAATCGCAAATTTCTCTAATCATTCGTGAATTACTTGTGATGTGAACTACGAAAAACTCAAGTGTGAATAACTAAAAAAAAAAGATACTAAAAATAGCAAAAATCTGACAACTTTTAGTTTTTTTTTCTTTTTTAACAAATAAAGTATTTTGAAAAATGAAAAATATGCACATGTAGAAAATTCAAAGAACTGCAAATGCAAATTTTTCATATTTTTTTGGTGCAATAATTTATTTGTTTAAAAAAATCTAAAAAATTGTCAGATATGTGCTAATTTTTATTATCATAAAAAAAAATTGGTTTTTTAACATAATTTTAATTCCCCACCGTCTTGACGTAGGTGACGGTCTCAGAAGTGGCCTCGGTGAGGGCTCTCCGCAGCTTGGAACGACGAACCTGCGACAGCGTACGAGGGCAGAGAACAACACCCTGGGCCCCAGTACCAGAACCAGAAGCAGACGCTGAGCCAAGACCTGACGATGGCAGAGGTGACGTCGCAGCAATCGACGATTTGCACCACCACCAAGGAAACTGAGTGTTTTTTTTTTATATATAACGCTCAAGTTATTTGCAAAATCTTGAAATAAGTAGTTTAGTTTAATTCTTTTCAATGCCCATTTTTTGATGAATTAGTTCATCAAAATTCGGCTGATGTTTTGACAAGTTTTTTTGCTCAATCAGAGGCAAATTCTAAACAGAGGCAGAATCCAAAGTAGTTTGGTCATAAATCGTATTAGTCGTTGAGTTTCTAGGACGAAATGAACGAAAAAAAGTCTGAAAATTGATATTTATGATTAAAAACCTATTTTTTGATATTAAAAACGAATTCGAAAAAGAATTAGTGAATTTTATTAATTATATTATTATGAAATTATCCCACATCCGACAATATTCTGGATTTTTTCGGAATAAATGAATTATTATTAATAAATATTTTTAATCTTTTAATTATAATCTTTTGCCCAACCTAAAAGGGCAAAATCTTGCATTTGTTCATGAGACACCATGTTCTTTCTCTTCATTCTTCTAATTATCATTGACCATGGAAAACGGTCACTTGCTTAAAAATTTGACAAAATAGTTCAGATTTCTATGAACTTTCATTTGAAATTCATTTTATATTTAAATCTCTAAGCTCATGCATTGACCAAACTGCTTCAAGCGCTCAAATGAACCAATTCTGTATCTTGTCAAAACATCATTGAAAAGAGGCCAGAGATGTCTTGAGTCCTAGAGAGTCACTACGTTTTCTCTAAGTTTCTACAAGTGCAGAAGAGTTTCTCGTGTATTTTATCGTTCAAAATCCGAATCAATTCCCACAAATCTAATAGTCCAGTGAAGATCATCGAGTAGAATTGACGTTAATCGACGGATGAGCCACAGTTGCATAAACACAAAGTGATATGGATAGATAAAATGAAGGTAAAAGGTTTAACTCTTTGATCAAGAGAATCGGGTCGTAATGTCGTTGTTCGAAACGATAAATACAACAAGGGTTTGCGTGTATCGTGAAAATACACCTTCCTCTCTTCCACTTCCTATCTTTCTGTTCTAGTCGCTCAATAACGACCCCAATGTACTCGGAATCTCTACGAAAAACGGTCAACCCACCACCACCAGTCCCCATCCAATTTTGTGCAAAACCTATAGGACTGATTTGTTATCGTGTCCTTGGTTTTGGTTATCGGGCCAACTCTCATTGTTCCACTTTGTGCATTTAAATCGATCGGAAGACAAACGAAAAACCAATCAGATTTTCACGTCATCACCAGCGGTTACAATGAGAATATTCCCATTTTGTTTTCAGTCTCAGTAAAGAGCATGGAGAACATGACGTCTGACATGATGTAATTGGATTTAATGAAGTATGGAGTATGATGTAAAGTGACAGCAATTAGAGAAAATGGAAATAATTACAATTAATTCATCTAGAGTGCTTTCTCTATAGCGACGAAAGGATTTCATTCAAGATTCAAGCTGTCAACAATATGGAAATATCAACGGAGACATTAATCATGTCGTAGAGAAGTGTCCTGCCTATATAGTGGCGAAGAGAAGAAATGAAACGGAAACTGTTGAATTATACCCAATTTCTTGGAAAGTATTCAGTCCTTAATTGCTCCACTAAATATGAAAGTTCTAACAATACTGTGTCGAACAATGCTTTTTTACATTGTATAAGTAGCGAACTGTGTTTCTGTTTGTTTACTAGTGAACGAAAAGACTTTTCGTTCAATCGTTAAAAAAAGGCACTTTTTGGAACTAGGTGAACGTAGCAGCAATGTCGAAATAGTTTATTACTTAACAAGTGCGGTAAAGTACTTTTCAGTACTTGCAGTATTTATATATTCATACAGTAAATATGTATCTTCACCTCAGAAACAAAAGGGCATAAGTGCTATGCTAATATACAGGACGTACGCATTTTCGACTCTAAGGCGACGATATATATATCGTACAGTACTTCAGCATGTAAGTTACAGTATTTTATTGTACAGCGTGCGAAAAGTGCCACTGAGCGCATGCGTAGCGTGCGTAAAGTGGCACTTTTATGCACGGCCGTGCGATAAAAGTATAATTCTCTCCACTCAAAGGCTCACGCCAGTGTTAAGCCCCCTCTCTTCTCAATTGTATCATAATTTTGTGTTATTTTGTTTATTCTTGGTATTCTTTTTTTTTCTCCCCAGTCGAAAGGGCCGAAATAGGCCTAATAGTAATAGAATTTAAAGAAAAGAATCATCCAGAACTGCAGTAATACATTGACGAATTTATTAACTTACACCAACTTGGAAATTTCAGAAATCCTGGCAATAATAATGATCAATGAACACCTTATTCTTGCAGTAAGGGCGTGTCATCTTACAATGAAAGCCGCAGTCATGATTGCACAAGTTTGGCACCATGCCAAAAGCTGACAGGAAGACTCTACAATATCTCTTCTTTCAAATACCAGTTTTGAGGGCCCTTTTCTCTCTCCCTCAACTTTATGCATCTCTTCCTTCTTGTGTTCCTATAAACTCAACCTACTGAAACTGTCGGCGCTAATGACCTTTCTTACTCGTCCGTTACATTTTATGTATATATCTATATGATACTGGCTGCTCCTTTCCACGTGAAAATTCGAAAAGATAACAGCGAACTAACTGACAACTAGACGGTTTCATTGATCCTGTGATACTCATTAAATTCCTTATCCTGGTTGCTTAACCTCAGAAACCTTTTGTTCCCTCAATCTCGGTTTTTTATTAGCTTCTGACGTTTTTCAGGGGTTCATTAAGTCTCTTTAGATTTGACCTATTGATTGATTTAGACCTTTTCAGTATATAACGAACTGATTTAAACATGAAAATTTACATTCACCCTCTCCTTCTCAATTGTGGAAAACGGTGAATATTCCACTGAGGGGATGCGCATTCCGATTCCCAGAGGTTTAATGGATGTTCATTCACTCCTCAATGAACCTCCAACAGCAGTGCGAAATTATCTCGATGGGCTTTCATTCTCTCGTTTAAATATATTACGGTGTTTTCCATCGTGTTTTAATGCTCGCGATTTCAATTCTCAATTTCATTTGATTTTAAACGATCATTTCTATTGCAAAGAGTTGGTATTCATTGAAGAATCTGGGTGTTCAATGAGGGGATGATTTAATGGGTTTTTGCGATTTTAATGGAGGGAAAATTGTGTGGGGTGAAACATTTTATTTGCAATGCGATAAATCAGTGGAAATATTTGAGATAGGGTTCTTTTTCTGATGATTCCATCGAAAAGTTGAAGAAATTTTTGGTGGAAAACATGTGTCAGAATTTATTTTTGAGATTTTTTTGGAAATTCAAATTTTTCAGGGGAAATTAGGGATCTAAACCTTTAAAAAATTAGAAAATTCCACTTTTTTGTGGATCTCTCCGGTTCTATTGGCCGTAACGACTTGCAGCTGATCTTAGATGAAAGATGAGATCATTTTCCATTAATTTATGGGATTTTTAAGAGAAAATTTGCGATTTTGAGGTATTTGGAGGGTAAAAACCTAATTTTCATGAAAGTGCCCACAAATACCTCAAAAATCGATATATTTTTTTTCAAATCCCACAAACAGATGGCAAATGATTTCACCTTTCATTTGAAACCAATCCCAAGTTGCTGCGACCAATAGAACTGGAGATATCTTCGAAAAAGTGAAAAAAATTGAAAAACTAAAGCATTTGACCCCACAGTCATGTCCGAAAAATTAAAATTTTCCAAAAAAATCAGAAAAATAAATTCCAATACATGTTTTCCACCGCAAATTCTTTCAGCTTTTCAATAGAATCATTAAGAAAATTCCATCTCAAACCGTTCCATCAGAATCCTTTTTATACCCCCCTCTCCCCTAAAAATCGCTGTTTACTGACGTGTCAATGATTTATCGGTGTTTCTTGCTCTCCATGAAAAAATATGAAGACTTTATTCTCAGGCTTGAAATCCGCGTGTTTTCTCACTCAGTAAATATACGAAGAATTAAGTAGAGAAAAATGAGTGACGGGAGTATGAGAGACGAGAGGAATAGAGATTAGGGGAGTGAGTGCTGAAGAGTTTGTAAAGCACGTACATGAACTAAGGGGCAGGGGGGGGGGGGGAGAAAGTGCCTTGAAAACAGAAGAGGAATGAAAAAAAAAGAAAAAAAACGGAGAATTGAGAAAAATGAGTGAAAGGTGAAAACTATTCACGAATGCGAGAGAGTGAGAGATACGAGGACAGAGAATCTTGTCGTATATGTACATAAATGATGTGATCTTCAATCCCTGCCAGCTAGTTCCTATCATTTTATTTCTCCCTTCTATTTCTTCCCCTATTTTCATCGTTATTATTTATGATCTTTCTTTTATTATATTTTCTTCATATCCTTCATGCTTTTTTTTCTCTATGAAATAGGAAAAAAAATGGGGCAAAAAATGAACTTCCGGGGTAAAATGATTCAGGATTTTTTTTTAGAGTGAAGGACTCCATAGAAAAATCTGAAAAAATTTGAAAAGATGCTCTAATATGTAGACGTTATTGGTGAATTTTTTCAATTTTTTTGGTACAGTCCTTCACTCTAAAAAAAAACTCGAATCATTTTGATACTGAGGTCCATTTTGCCCCAATTTTCCCTTTATTTTTTTTTCTAATTTTCAACCCAGATTTATCATCCAATTCGTTAAACCGAATTCTCACGCGCTGATTATTCAGTGTTTAATTGATTGTTATTTTCCATAACACAATGGTGAAATTGTATTATCAATGATAAAACATTAAATCCAATTGTTTTCTCTTCTCTGACAAGCACTCTGTTTCGTTATCTGATTATCATTTGGTGTTGCGAGCAATTTAATTGTATAAAATTACATTGAAAACTGATTTGATGTATAAACTTGGAAGCAATTCAAATTTGATTAATAGCAAAGGTATTTTCTATCTGCAGTATAAATTTCCGAAAAATTTCACATTTACAGAGAGTGAAATTAATAATTTTAGGTGGAAAGTTTTTGACTTCATTTCTGCATGAGAGAATTAAATTTATTTAATGCTGTCAAGTTGAAAGAACAATGTGAAGCGCTGGTAATAAATTCTGACTCTAGTCATCTCTTCCGTTTGGCCCTGGTGCGTCCTCTCTCGACAGTCGAGAAATCTTCCCTTGACCCGCTTGTGCCGACTGTAGTGAGCTCGCAACATCACACAAATACAAGCATACATCACTCCTCTCTCTCTGCTATCAAAGTCGGTAAAACATCCCTTACCCTCGACACTGACAATAAAGCAGATTTCTGCATGAAAATTACCTCAAATTTTTTTCCTCTTTTACTTGATAACGATAATGATATACTGGCTAATGCTAAATTTCGTCTATTTCTATTGTGATATTGGTCCTTTGAATTCTTCGGAAAATCATTCTGCACTAGATTTTGAAGTGCACTTCGCGTGTATCTCGCGAATTGAGACTCTAAGGGGTAACGGAAACCCTTGTATTTGTACAATATATATACATTGAATTTTTGAACTAATTGTTTGACGATATTCATCAATATTTTTATCATAAAAGACTGTGAACGAATGAAGAAGGTAATTAAACATTCGATGCTTTTATTATTTTATGAAAAAATTGATAATTATTGCTAAATGGGTTCCAAAATTCACAATTTACTGGCTCTTCCATTATCCCTTAAGATAGTAAGTACCGCCGGTACTCGAATTATCGTTCAGAATTTACTGAAATTTGGTACATTCATAGATCATGATAAGATAATGATCCAATCAAATTTTGAAGGAGCTTCACTGAGAAAAAAAAAGTTCCAGTCCCAAAGAAATGTAGTTTGTGCAAGAAGACATGGAAAGTTCGTCTTCAAAAAGCATCATCTATATCTATATCTGTAGAAATCAAGTATATTCACTTGTACAAAATACATCTTTTTGAGGACAGAAATTTTTTCTCTCAGTGTACAGAGAACCAGTAAAAACATATTGACATCGCTTTCTTATTTATCTGCGTTTTGGTAATTAACCCTCGGAGTACACACCTCCAAACAAAACCTCGGAGCACACACAGGGTCAAATTGATGCCATTCCATTTTCTAAGTGCTACATCTCAAAAACTATTCCTTTTTTCGGAATTTATGTTGTGAGGTTTTTTGAATTTATGTTATGAGTACGATGTACTTTCGAATACAATCATCGCTAATTTGATTTAACTAGTTTTTAATGGTGAAAAAATTAATCGAAGCTGGACCTCTCTTCTAAAGTCAGCCAATTTGAATAAAAAAGCCTATAGCTTCGGAGCCGAGTATTTCAAATATTTCTATCCATTTCAGCATATTGTGGGCCAAAAAAATTTTTGGGGTCAAAATGACTCCCAGTGTACTCCGAGAGTTAAACCTCAAATGTGCTGTGAGAGGGTAGCTCCTATAGTTCCTGCCAACAGATATTTTGTATTTTGAATATCCCGTGCAACTCGTCCACCAATGAAATTTAGGCGTTACGGGAATTCGATACATTCGATATTGATTATCGCAGTTCTATAAAATCTGGCAATGTGTTTTCTTTAGAAAGAGAAAATTATTGATTCAAATTAAATCTAGTTACGGTCAGCAGCCGAACAAGTTCAGAGGTAACAATCCTGGCGCAACTCTAATTCCAATTTAATTTCATGCACATACCTATGGTTCCGTTCAAACTCGGAATAACCAATGATATGTACCTCTAAATACACGAAATTGCATAGAGAAATGCAGTGCCCCTTAATCACACAAATAGCTGAATAGCTACTGCATTAAGTATTGCGAAAGCCAATAGCATTGGAGGAAGCTACCGCAGAGAATTGAGATGTGGAAAAATTCCGGAAAATCTATATATATTGAGAGAGAGAGAAGGAAAAACCAATTACCACAATTTTTTGCTTCACAAGCCAATCAGATTATATTTTTTACTCTCTATGTTTTTTTTCACTGCCGTTCCCATATCTCAATTTCACTAGTTTGTTATTGTTTGCCTCTTTCATCATACTTTTTTGGAAATTGATTTTCTTCTTGCATCCGGGGAATGCACTCTCGCCAAAGTTCTATCTTTCACTGGCATTCATCCATTTGGAGATGTTCTATACAAAATCTATGACGTTTGCCAAATTTTTCATGCGTAAATTCAATTACTCTCAAAACAGAATTTCTCTACTCATTTCCTTAATGTAAATGGTATTTGAATCTCTTTTTTCTGACCTCAAGCTATTTGAATTTAGATTATTTGATTTTTTCATTATATTTGAATGGTTAAAGAGCGATTGAAGAACAGAGGATTCTTTGTTACTTTGAAAGACTCAACTGTTATGAGATTTTCATGTTCTTTTGATTTACATCGTGTTTTACATGAAAATAGGCATTATCCTTTGTTCCAATTTTCTTTGTTACTGTTGGAAAAAGCTGTGCACAATGAAATATGAAATTACGTATTTATGAGGTATTATTATAATTTTTTTTTCTTCTGATTTCGCTAATTAAAATTAACCATTACTCTGAAATAAACTTCAATCAGCTTCATTTATTTATTTTGCTTCAAAAATTTAATCTTTAAAAATTCTTTGCTGAATACTAAAAAAACAGAATCTCAAATTGAATATATCAAAATGCCTAATAGAAAGAAACCCATTTTGAATTTCTTCATTGAGAAGAAAAGTAGTAAATGAAGAAATTAATTGTTTCAATGGTCCTTAACAAATAATGTTTTCCACTAACTAATTTTTTTATATTTTGAAACGAAATCTACTAAATTCACCATTTGCTTCATTAGTTCCAAACAAACATGATTTTTCAACAATTAAAAAATTCATTAATTTTACTAAATTCACGCATTCTAACAAATTTTTAATAACTTCAAAAAAAAATTTGTTAAGGACTATTGAAACAATTCATTCCATCTATTTTACTACTTCTTTTCTCAGTGTCGAGAAACTCGATCCTGATACATACATATCTATATCAGGAACGCAATTCAGGTCTCTTATGAAAATAATCTTCCATAAAGTAATTATTTGAGCCTCACTAAAATACTCGAATTGATTTTCGCACAGAAACCTAAATCGAATTTCTTTCAATACTCAATTTAGAATTCTTTATATTTTATTATGTAATGAGGCGAATTATCATGAAAATTTTAATCATTATCAGTAGTTAGTAAAAGATGACAAGCCTATTTTATACTGAACAATTATACATTCTGTCCTCGACTACTGGTGGAGTCATTACTTTAACGTTGTTAAAATCGATTGACTCATGGTCAACACAACTATGCAGTAAATCGATACTCTATTGCCAATCTTCATTACTGTCATTTTTATATTCTCCCTCAAAGTTTACTCACTGTGAAAATTATTCATTGCGCTTGACTTATCATTATTCTCCATGAATTTCATGATATTCAATGAAAATTTTGACATTAATCCGTTTTTACTCTATGTTGTACTAGAGAGCACAGAGTCAATAAGCATTTTACCAATTCCAAGCGATATTCTCTGGAAAACCTTTTTTCAGTCTCCCCCCCCTCCCCTCTTTCCGAAATCAATATATGCGGATTATGAGATCGTGTCACGTGTGTAAATGTGTGTGCAGAGAGAGATATACAGTTGCATTTGATTTTTGCACTGTTTGCTGGATCTGGATGCGTAGGAATTCGTCAACGTGGCAGTTTGCATAAATTTAGGGAATGTATTCAATGTATCAGCATGTGGAGAGGAGGAAAGTGGGGGAAAATGGATATTGCGGTGGAGCGATTTGGGGCATATTTTTTTTTGATGATTTCATTGGAAAGCTGAGAAAATTTTAGGTCAAAAACATGTGTTGCAATTTATTTTTTGAAACTTTTCGAAAACTTAGGGGATTTCGGAGAAGAATTATGAGTTTTTGGGGAATATTCCCTTTCATAATTATCACAATGCGAAAATTTGAGAAGAAGATGAATAAGTGAGCTCATTTGCCATCTTTTTATGTGGTCTCGAATCAATTTTTAGCGATTTTTGAGAATTGCAAGTAATCACTATATTATTATTTTAAAAATCAATAAAAATTGGGTGAAACCTCCCTAAATCAAGGGGAAATGATCCTTTTCTTCACTTCGCTTAGAAATTTTCACGCTACAGCAATTAGAACCGAAGATATTCCCAAAAAATCCTCTAAAAACCTATTTAAACACATAATCTCCAATGTCATCATCTTAAATGTCCTACCTCAAGTGCATCCACGAATTTCAATCAATTCCCATTGCAAAAGCCATAAAATTCCATTTTACTCCACTCAATTATTCCATCGGATTCATAGCAAATACCAAATGATCCTCCTCAATAAAACTGCAATATTCCACAGCCACAAAATGATATGAGAATCTAATCATCCCAATTTATCCATGAAATTGCCATTTTCCCTCCTTTCCTTTATACTACCGATACTTAGAAGAAATTTAATTTAAGTAAGTGAGTGGTCTTAAAATCCCATTGAATGCATCACTCTGCAAGCTACATGTTTATCCTCTTGCGACTCTGCATTCTGCTTGAAGACTGTCATCAGGTGGATGAGCAAGTAAATGCGGAGATATAAATGAGTCTTGACGAGATAATAGCCCCCGAGAAAATTCAGAGAATCGACCAGAGGAAGAAATGCACCAGTGCATATAGTCAAAGCGTCATTCGAAGTGCGCAAGCAAATGAAAGCGATTATTTTGAATTTCACAAGAGAGAAATATTATGTTCATATTAATAAATTCAACTACGCCCGAGGAAATTGATGCAATGAACTGTAAAATACGAATGAATTTAGATATAAATAAATGATTATTTCATTAATTATAAAATCATATACGATTATTTAAACCAAATTTACAATTCAAATTTAATGGAAATTATTTATTTATTCTACTAGTCGGACTCGAAAGCCTGTGAAAATTCAACTTGCTGCAGGACGTAATTTGAATATCATTGAAAATTTTCAAACTACTGTCTCATTAGCGAATGATTAAACCAAACGAATCCAACTGATCTCGAGATTGAACATGTATATACAGATAGAACTACTCAAGTAATCTCAAACAAAGTAATTGGATCTCGTTCTTCTGCAGAATAATGTGCACCTAATCAGGCACCGGAGTGGAAACGAAAGAACTCAGATAATTAAGTAATGCTGATTTAAGGACCAGGAGAAATAGCAAATTCACGAAAAAACAAAGCAGAATTTTTTAGAATTAAAGAGAACTCTTGTGGATAGTTATGTAAGAAAAATTTGGAATATTTGAAGGAAAAAGGATCATCTATTACCTGCCGAAACTGCCGTATTCCACCATTGATTCTAAGTGAGTCAGCAGCAATACCAGCAATTCCATCACCTGGTTCACGTAATTGTCTCAGTGATGCACTTGGTGCAGCACCAGAATGAAGTGGACAGCAAGAACCTGAACATGAACACGCTGATGCCTCGGGCTGTGAGCTCTGTCGTATTATCCGGGCACTGGGTGATGTTGTTACGAGTACTGGTGGTGGTGGTGCTTGACATGGACAACAATGATGCCCACTCTTGACGCTCTCCCTTTAAAACAATGTCGTTTGCTTTGGTTATGAAATATTCGCTTTAATATATTTTCAAGGCAAAAGCCCGCATGGAAAGAATCTTTCATTCTTTCTCTATTCTATTGTATAATTCTTGTATCTCTACTGTGTTTGGTATTCCGTTGAATTGCGCACTTTGATTAAATTATAATTAGAATTTTCTATGGAATAACGAGAATTAAGATGAAGACAAAACGTCTCTCTTTACTGACACTAGCAGATGCTGTTTCGAATTATTTGCTATTTTCCTAGATCCTCTTTATTCGTTTTCTTCAAAAATCTTCCTTATTTCATACATCTTGGATGGAATGATACTTATATTCTACACAAGATGTTAGCGTTCTGGAATCAATAATTCCAACAAGTAGTTGATTGTTTTTCATTCACCTTTCCAAAAGTACTCCTCTTTTCTTAGAAATTATTTCATAAATATTTATCTTCCATATGTGAAGTTAAGCTGAATATGAAAGGAGAAAAAAAAGTAACAGTCCTACTAGCAAAACGCTTATCTCCCTGTCGATTCCAGGGGATAAAATTGATTTCCCCAAGGATATCCCATGGCCCATGCCTCTTCGTATAACAGCAAGACTACATGAAATTTTCAACTTCTCTCAGAGCACTCAGCTTGTATATTTCGACTATGAGATACAGATATAAACTTTTGTTTATCTAATGCCTGTTATTATTATCATCCCCAGTAATTACCGCTTGTTAGATGAAACTAGTGATGCAACCACGGTAAAACAATAGACTACTCAAACGTCGAGAAGCGCTCCCATTTTGTCTCAAATAAACTTCAAGAAATCTACAGACAGTAGCAAGGAGAGTATGTACACGTGTACGTTAGTGAAACTGTGTATGATGTGACCTTTTCCAGATGACCTTCTAAACTCAATTCCCGAGAAGCTCCTAAACTCGATTCATCATGTTTTTATGACTCGAGTTAAAAAGTTAGTGGAATTAGTTGAATATCGAAAATAGGATCATGTATAGATGTGATATTTAGTTATGATTCAATTTTGACAATGATGGATTAATGAATTTAATGAAATAACCTACCTCGATACACTGCGTGCCAGATGAAGCGCAGATGAGGGTGCGAGGGAATCTCGTCTATCACAACGGCAACGGTTGTACTGATGGGACGGTTGTCTGGCACGATAAAGAGTGGTTGTGGGATGATAGGATGTGCATTGCTGCTGTATCTCACCATCAAGACGACAGTGCAATTCGATGTCTGGAACTGATCTAGTTGATGGATCATCATTGGTAGCACTTTCTTCAGAACCACCTAGACCAGATACTGATAGTTGTGGTGATGCAACTAAGTATGTTGCACGATCCTGTCGTGTTAATACAGGTTTTCCTTGTGATCCAGCAGCAACAACAACTGGCGGTGGTGGTCCACGTGTCAGAAGTGCTGCAGTTTCCTCAGAACTACCGTACTCAGTACCATTAGCATGGTCCTGTGAACCGGCATTTCCATTCGTGTTCATGGCTAATACCGGTGATCCACTTCTTCTTTTAATCAGTCCCGTCACGTCGCCATTTCCTACAATACCACAAGAGGCAGATGCATATACATTAGACTCCAACAATACATAGATGATCTTCATGATGTTGTTAAGTTAGGTTTTTTGTTCATTTTTGTTGAGAATTAAACTCAATTGGATGTTTTTTCTACAAATTTTAGCGAAATTGGAGAACAATATTTATTGTTGATACAGAATTTCAACTGAAGTTAGACAAACATTGGTGACAATTGTTGGTGAAAGATTCTGGGGAAATGTGGATTTAGGACCACAAACTCAATTTGGACTTTTCAACTTAAAGTGAGATGAGTGAATACAAGAAATACAGAATCTTCAAAGTACAGAGGGGATAAAAAAAAAAGTTTATATACTTTTTCTACAAAGAATGAGAATGTGCAAATTTTTTTCTCCATTACTTTTTGTAAAATAAATTCAAATTCATTCCTTGCCACTTCACAGACATTGTGGAAGAGAATAGAGGTAAAAAGAAGAAGAAAAAAATAAACCAGTATAGAAGTGAAAGCTTATTCGTGGATATAAAATTGTGTGCATAAAATAAAAGGTCTCTTCCCTTTTACTCTAGTGTTACCGTATTCAATTTTTTATAGTCTTGTTTTATAAAACCCAGCATCTGCGATTCAGGAGACACGTACATTTTCGTTTGTCTATTTTCATGAATCTCTGAGTATTGCGCGCGTGTGTGTGGTAAAAATGTATTCATGGACCGTGAAAAAATAAAAGTTTAGAGTTTACCCTTTCTCTCTTTCAAATTCTGGCATTTTAGAATATAAATTAATCGGATTAATTCAACTGCAGTAAAAGCTCGTCAAAATAATCAAGATTCTCACTTCGCCAACTCTTCCAATTCCTTGGATTAATGAAATGAACAATAGAATCCATTGAAACTATTGTTTCCATAAATTCAATTTAGTCAAAAGATTTGATAGGCATGATTGAAGCAAAGCAAGAGGACTCCAATTCTCATTGACAAGTAGACCGAATTACTGAAGCTGGATGTCGATAGGTGGTTTTCAAACGCTAACCGTTTATGCATTCACCAACACTAAAGCACCTTTGGTTTATATAGGAAGAGCGAGGAAAACTGGTGGATCACATCTCCCTACTATCTCTTTTCATAAAGCTCATACGTGCGGAAATTTACAAAAAAAAAAAGGTTTACTCGGTCACTCGAGCAAGCTCTTCGCTTTGGAATCGTGCGAATGGGAATTGCATTGTGACCGCTTTTTGTGTATCGGATACTGTAGAATACTCTTGAGCATGATACGTGTGTGTCGATGACACGAATTTTTTCGAAATATGGAATATCATCACAGGATGAATGGACTCGACAGAGCGTTATTTATCGTGATAGACATGAGTGAGAACGTAAAATGACGGTCAATTTTTGGAATCAAAACAGTCGACAAATGACCGTTTTGTGATCATTTCTGAATGAAATGGGAAATTTCTGGAAAATGTTCGTCAATTTCTTCTTTGGTCACTTTTTCTTGCCGTTTCTTAATTAAATGTTATCTTTAGCGACAGAAATACAAAAATTTAGTCACAAAAAAAATAATTAGTCTATTTAGATGAAAATTGACCATGAAGACCATGTCCATTCAATTTTTTGGCTTACACGTTCCAGTTATAATTTTTTGATGAAAATCATTACTCATCAGCATTCGATCAATTGACCGATAAAATGACGCTCATATTTTTTCCATTCAATCTCTAGACACGAGTTCAAACAAGACTGATTCATGTCGTTATATATAGAAGGATTAAAGCTGCTTTACGACTTTAAGAGTGTACGATAAAGCTGTGCATGCAACTGTTATATGGAACAGAGACCTCCCATTGTGTCTATATTTCAACGGGGGGTTCTTCCTGATATCTAAAAGTTGTTTCAGAAGAGCCTCGTCTAATAAGGAGACAGAGGAGAATGTTAATCAAGTCAGTGAATAAAACTCCATGAATAAACATCCAAATGCACTTGACAATTGTTGGAGTGGATTGGACGCATAAGTCCGGGATTTGAGGGTAAATAAAACATGAAGATAAACCTGATGCCACAAAGCAGTCAAATAGCATTAGTTAATGAAAAACAGCAACAATAAAAATGGTATTAAAAATTCTTCTTTTGCTTTAACTATTAGAAGTGTATTAGACTCTGGTAGAAAGGGTTTTCAGTTCGTGTCATGTTATGCAGAAACGGTGAGATTTTTATAGCCGAAACGGATCGATGGTGGAGCTCTGATAGGCTCAGGGAACACAAAGTGCATTGATAGCATTTTGATAACTAGGACGATAGTCACTGCATTTTTAACGTGATTTCGATCAGAATGGATCATATGATGAATTATTTTCTTGTTTTTCGGTGAACGCATTTGATTGGTTATTCAATATTTAAAGCTGTCTTATCATCAGAATGATGATGAAAATTACTGGTCACTTTTTTTTCTTGCGCAATACCTTGGTTTGAGCAAACAAGAATCAGGAAAGCTAATGCTCTACTAATTGATACAAAGTACAGGACAAGAAACTGTTGAGATAGCTTAATTTTAATTGGCTCTGATGGCTAATTTTCTGCTGAAATATTGGATAACATCGTGTACAACACAAAGCACGTCTCTACCTGAGTACTTCGTTCTATTTAATCAAAGATACTGGGGAGAAGCTGTCTGAGCTTCTTTCCCCTAGGTTTTTAGAAGAAAAATCAGAATTCCACCCTTGAGCCAATATTCAAGCACGAAAAAAAATATCAGAGGCGATAATAAGATCAAGATCCTTTACGCACGTTTTTTTATTGGCAATTTTCACGACGTTGAATTACATTCCAAATGTCTGGTTTCATGATATTAAACATTACTTTCACTGATCTTGGTTGAGTTTTGTTACTATCGAAAAGTGAGGGGGAAATGAAAAAAAAATCAATATTGGGAACATCGGAGAATACAAAAAAAAGGGGGAAAAGGAGGAATTTATAGTCTGAAGGGGTGATTGCAGAAGAGATTCTGCAAAGGTTTTATCGTATCCTGCCTACTGCCTTATTTATCCTACCTCAGGTCTCACCGGTTATTAATTGCCTCATTTCGTCTTTCCTGTTCTCATTATTCTCGTAGAAGGTCCTCTTTGCTATTTTCACTGCCAACACGAACAGTAGTCAAGATTCAGTGAGCACGTAATAAAATTCTTATCTTGTAATTCAGGATAAATTATTTGAGTAAGAAAAAAGCTCTTCTCACTTTTCTTCTTTTCTTTTTACCCTAAATGAGCCGTGAAATTGACTAATTAATACACTTTCTTCTTTGAAATTTAATTTAGTAAAAGATGTGGATTCCCAAAGGATCATTTCAAATTCATTTGAATTGTTTCGTTCTTTTTTCATGACTTTGTGAATGTGAATTTCCCGAGAAAACTTTTTCCACTCTTTAATTAGTGAACTTGAGGACTAAACTAATGCAAAACGACTATTTTCAAGCGTAATTGGATTGAGATCGGTCAATTGCTGTCCAGTTGAAATCCTCATTGCAATTGAGAAGATGGTCAGGAGTATTTGTCTGAGTCAGAGATTATCTCCAGGCTACTTCTATCAAGAAGATTACCTGTCCCCCGCCTTCAATTTAATATCAGATGAAACCGAGAAAGATAAAAAAAAAAAGGGGAAATGAATTGGAGGAAAAGGTAACCAGAGGAATACAAAAAGGGAGCCATCGTCAAAATCGAGAAGGGTCATAGTAGAAAAGACCGAGAAGCCTTCACACAACCAAACAGCTTTGACCCTCATCTTTGTACACTGCCTCAAGGGCAAATCCGTATACAGTTGATTCAACAAAGAAAGAAACTTCGTGGCAAATATTTTGCTAATCAACTAAATTTTCTCACACCTACCGAGAGAAAAAAATTTCCTAATTGAGAAGAAAATAATAGAACAACGTAAAGTACATTCATCACTGAGTCAAGCAGCTCTGAATAATTCATCGTCTCAATCATATTTTTCTTCTCTTCTCTTGAAGCTTTTACGTGGCAATTTTTTTTTTTAAAGCAAAGTGGAATTAAAAAATTCATAGATGCCTGAAGAAGTTATATCACCTGAGGCCTTTCCCCCTGTCGTCGAAAAATCCGTTCCCTTGGTACATGAGAGAATATGTATCAAGAATACAAAGTGTTGCGTGACTCTGACACTTTGTAACGAAAATTTGGGTCAACTCAATGGAATTCATTGTGTGTCTAGCTGTACACCATCTTTCTGCTATTGAGATCATTGATCAAAAACATTGTATTTACGAAGTTTACGAGGAATATCCATTCATATTGTGATGGTTCAAACTTATTTGCTTTTAGTTATGTGTATTTTTCCAACTCCCATAGATCAGATACCTTCAGCTACATTATCGAGACACAATGTATAGTCATTGCCGTACATTTTGTTTTTTATTCCCCTTTCTGTCAAATATTATCATTGTTTGTTTAAATATCCCGGAGCTCTTTAATGATGTATTTACAAATAAAATTCAGTGTATGTTGATGAAGCTCATAAATTTATGGATTGATGGGTCATTCAGTACGAGGGTGTGTTTGCATGAATACGAAAGCTCCTCGAATATGCTGTCAGCCGAGAGACCCACATAACCAAGGAAAATTGATTAACACCGTTCTCCATCAGCCCTGAATATATATTTTTTTTAAAAAAGTGGACTTAATCTCAGTTTCTCGAAATTTACATATTTATGATGAGCTTGACTTGAGGTAGTTCTAGCACTACACGAATTTAGAGATTGATATCTGAAATAAATTTTGAATGGAAGCTTATGTACATCTGAATCTCGTGGAATTTCTGATCCATTGACCGTTTCGTTTGATCAATAATAAATAAAAGAGAAATAGAAATAACACGGTGTCTTAAGGGTCAATGCAGGCTTTTGCACTTTTAAGTTAGGCAAAAGATTGAAATCTGGAAAATATAAATCTTTGAAAAAAGTAAAAAAAGGAAACAACAATTTACGATTTAATTTGTCAATGTTTAATAAATGATGGTTTTTTCTGCATAGGGAAATACGTGCATGAATATTAATTTTTTTGGGTGTTTTATCTGTTTGTTTCTTCCTCGACACTCAACAACTAGTGTGAAAAACGATAGAATTACTTTACTATCACCACCTCCTTTTTTCATGATCCAAAGGAACCAACTGATTTATCGATAAATTCATAGCTCTCTTCTGCTTCTTATCCTCGTATTCTTCTTCTTTTAAACAAACTCACTTGTGCTCCAGAAATGTCAGTTTGCCATGTCTTTATCGCTTCTCAGCACGAACTAACAAACGCAAGCCATCTTCTAGGCACGTGACAGGGGGACGTAAAACACGATGAGAACAAAACATCCAGGCTTACACCAATACCATGTTTTCTTTTCGTTAACGCTTCACAAAATAATACGAAAAAAAAAAATTAATAATTAAATTGAAACAATTCCTTTGACAAATTGGTATAATGAGAGGAATAACTTCTGCTCAAAGTGGAGTGGAATAAAACAGAGCATTCTAACTTTCTGCACCTTTTTCTCATTCAAAAATTCAGTATATATATTTATATATATATTAAAGAGAAGTACAAAATGAAATTGTGTATGTACATGTATAATGAATACCACTGGGGAACTATTTGTGTGTTTACCCTGAAGCAAGAATATTCAGAATAGTGCGAGTAATACAGTGATGGTGAACCACACGAATTCCGTACGAAAGAAGTACCAGGCACCTCTGTAGTAGAGTATAAAATTAAAAAAGAATGTACCATGTTTTCTTTAAAAATAGGATAAGAAACGTCTTGGGAAACATCACGTGTTATTTTCGAACATATCATTAGTGAATGAAGCGAAAACAAAAAAAGTATTGAAAATACAGAAATAAGAAAAAATAGAGGTAAAAAAAGGTTAAATGGATACTAAACTAGGTCTGATTATCCTATTGTCTTTCATGTTACTTGAGTGTCGATATTGTGTACTGCACTTTACATGAGGGTCACTGGATTTCATGCTATAGCTCTGAATATTATATAATATACACATTTTCAAGGGTGCGAATAGAGTATTCAATAGCACAATGTTTCCTATGTGACCTCATATTTTCATCGGGTATTGGAATAACGATTTGTCAACTTGTTCTACATATAACTCAATTATCACTTGAAAACACGTTTCTTAAAGCGACACGGTTTTTCATTAAATTCGTTTTATCAGATAATATCAAGAGCATGAATATTCTGCTCGGAGGCGGTGATGTTGGTTGGGTTAAAACGGTGATATTATTCGTGTTCTCAAAGTTGAGTAATTGTTGTAAGGTAGAATAACATGAGCCATGTATCACTGAGAGTCAAATGATATATTGAGGAACCCTGGAGAGACGTATGAATCTGTTACTTGCTTGTTAGACAGGGAATTCAGGCTCTAGTTTTGCCGTTGACACTTGGATCTTGTCGACTAGGAGATTCGCAACTGATGCAACAAACTTTTTTGTTCTATTTTCTTAAGGTAGTATTCCAGAAGAAGGTCGATAAAACAGAAAAAAGTGAGGTTTTGTAGGTTAGTTTCCAATTAATTGCGGATAATTCGGGCAAAACGTGCTTTAATTTACCCGAAAAAAATGATTAAACTATTCGAAAGTCATATCTTCAGTTTGTGAATATAACTTTTTCTTCTCGAATTTTCTTTACATTAATCTCCTATCACATGCATGAGATAGAGAGAGAGGCAAATAATTACGACTACCTTCTAATTAAAATTTCTCAATAACTGAACGGTGAATTGAATCGTTTTTTCTTCTATTATTTAGTTGAAATGCTGTTCTCTTCGCCGATAGTTTTTAAATAATGGATTAACCCGGTGGTTTTTTAGTGATTTCGTATTTCCGCGCGATTTAGGGCGTTTCATCCCCACCACCACTATTTTCAGTAACTTGGATAATTCATATCTCATAAACTGCACGGACAAAAGATATGAAAAGGTTCAGAAAAATGTGAAAAAAATATTATCTTTGATACGGCATCAGAAAAATAAGGAATTAACTGTACTCGAGTTTGCTGGAATACTACCTTAACAGCAGTAATTAGCTCCATTGGGAAGACTTGCATTAACTCTTTAGATCTTCAAAAGGGAATGAAGTCATGCACAAAGTCGATAAGTGCCTGATGCCTTTCATTTCAGCTACTTCAAACAGTTTTCCCCATTGAATTCAACTTCCTTCTCAATGTTTAGTGTTTTGCTCGTTTTATTACCGTGTTTTGTCAAGTATCGCTGTAATAGCCGAGAGGTAAAATAGACACTTTTAATTAATCGTGAGTCACACTTTCACGGGGATCTGCTATTCTCAATCCATTAAGCTAATTGGATGCAGAGAGACGTGAGACAAGGAGAAAAACAGAAGAGAATTTAAAGCGTTGAAAGGGCAAAGATGCATGACATTGAAGTCTCGGCACGATGACATACGTCAACACTGGTTGGCTCAACAGAGATTTGCTTACGTTCTCAAAAAAAAATTTAAAAAAAACGGGGAATGGGAAAAGTTCGACCGGCAATTTCTGTCCAAAACTAAAGTTTCCGTTTCGCCTCTTATATTCTCTTGAACCCCAACTCCCCTATTAGATAAAAGATATCGGCTGATTATTAAGAGAACCGATACTTTTTTTATCGACCATTACAGGATTAACTGTTACAACATGTGGTAAGATCTTGCCATAATTGATTTAATCCCTTCTCCCTCCTTCTTTATTGATGTCCAGCATGTTAATCGAATTTTATCCTCAGAAACTTTCCTAAAACCGTGAACCTAGCACCTAGCACCTTCAAGTTCATCGACTTCTCGAGAAATTATTTTACGTACAACTTATTATAAGTCGATGTGCTTAGAGAAGCCAATAAAACCCAAGTATTTTCAAGCAAAAAGCCAGAGTATTCCAAAGTTTTCATAAAACTTTTTGGTTTATTTATCTGTTAGTATGCGAAAATAGCTTAAAGAATTACATTAAAAATGTTTTTACATTCTCAGTTACGACCTTATAACAACAGTATTACATAAGAAACTATATATCATAGCAAAGCTATAGCTCTTGATATTTGGAGTGTCTACATGAAAAGAACAAAGACCAGTGAATCAATAAAATTGATTAAAATCAATATAGAAATATCACAGTTCAGTTGCCCTTATCTATTCGTTTTTTTAAAAGTTAACTTAAGAAGTTTGACCTTTTAATGTGAAATTTAAAATAGGATTTCCGTCTAACAATTGTTAAATTATGACGAATTAAGTGAATAAAAGACAGTGACAAAGAAACATCATACTAAAGTGTATCTTCTGCTTCAGTTGATAAAAACCGAGTTAATGGGAAAAAGAAGAAATAATGGAAATCTCCAGTGATATTTCTGGCTTTTTTTCTTCGCCTTTTCTCTCTGGATTTTAACATTTTTTTCTACTCAAGAAAAGAAGAAAGGTGGAGCTGCTTTTTTTCTTTCTGCTATTTCTCCCCAAGTGGGTTGGGTTCGACATTAACAAACTTGGAAGGACAGAGATATACGTGACCAATTCATTCAAGAAGCTTCATGAAGTAGTCGAGTGACTCTCCCCCAAAAGTCCATCAGTAAATTTTGAATACAAGCTGTGGACTAATGAGTATTCACTTCGAAGACTTCATTTTATTTCTGTGCTCTTTCTCACTCTATCTCTATCTTTTGCTTTCATTTCCTCACAGCAACAAAGCAATTTGTTGATCATCAATTTACCAGAACGGAAATCGATTTTACTCAAGTGCCCTGGATCGCCGTAAAAATATTTATCGTTGACATAAAATTTTCCCCCGATTGACACCTCCCTTGAGAAATCGTTGGCTATAGTTGGTAAATTTTGTCTTTTTTTTTTCCCTGTCGGACGAGAAGAGCCCCCTAAAGCTTAGACTTTTTTATGTTCCTCGAAGCCGTAAACATGTTTGCGAAGTAGTGTACTACGTGTACTATACACATTGAAGTGAGAATTACGATTTTCCTGAGACTCGACCCGCAGCTTTACGCGTTTTATCACTCAACAAAATTCTTGGTCCATGGTTTTTTTTCAATTATCCAAAATATATTGAGGATGATTGAGAGGTACAATCGGCAAAAAAAGTTAAATTTTTGTATAAAATCGTTAATAAAAATTTATACGAGATGAAATTCTTAAATTTGATTTAGTGAATATGTGAAAAATGTGATAAGGAATACAATAAGCCGTAGAAACCAAAAATTAATTGAAAATTGAAAAATTTTCATTATTTTTTACATTTTTTCAAATTTTTCAAGGCTCAAAGAAATGTAAAAAATAATGAAAAATTTTCAATTTTCAATTAATTTTTCGTTTCTACGGCTTATTTTATTTCTCATTACATTCTTCAAAGATTCACTGGATCGGATTTCACAATTTCATCTTGTATAAATTGTTATTAACGATTTTACACAAAAATTTTACTTTTTTCCCGATTGTACCTCTCAATCATCCTTAAGTTTATATGTTGATTCATATCTATAGATCATGGAAAAACGAAGAGAAATACCCAGTGTGTATGAGAATAAATTTTGCATTCTTGGAATAATGCCAATTCGTACAGAAGAAGTACGTTTATAAATAGATATTAATAATTACATACACGTCGAATCGTCCAATAATTCAACTCAGCCGCAAAAAGGGGAGTCCTCTACTGGTAAAATTTTGCACCCATTCCATATTCACATTCAGAATCTGATATCAAAAGGATCTTCGATAAACTTCAACCAATATCAGGAAACCCTCAAATTATAACCCGCAAAAACTTTGAGGAACATATGTTCCATCGAGATAAATTACGAGCGGTTGGAGCAAAAAAAAAGAGGGGGGGGGGAGGAAATGAAAGAGGATCGATACACCGACGTTCAATGAGCTTCACCCCATCGGCTTGACTCTTGACCGAGTTTTTTTGTACACTATACATTGTACTTTATAATTCAATGAGAATTGAAGAATAGAAGAGAGGATCATATACACACATACACAAAATCACTCGAGACGAGTTCAATTGTTAAGAGGAGAAAACAAGACTCATTTTTATCGAAATCTTCTAAGAATCTTGAAGAATAAATCTGGGAAAGTAAGCGAGATAACGCGATTTTGCTTTTCTATTCTGGAGAGAATTTCAAGAGATAGAAAAGAGTATTAAAAGAGGCCTTAGCAAAATCGCTTTATCTCACTTAGTTTCTAAAAATTTAGAAAAAAACTGACAGAAAAAATCGAGTCATTCTTTTTGTTCTATTTACCACTGAATTGTGCTCCTCCAATCACTTTTGAGTGGCCAATGCCCAATCAATAAAGTAGAGATTCATTCTAAATGTTTTTCCCCAGTGAAAAACAAATTCTTCGAAGCTTTGCTTTGAAGTACCTCTTATTTACGCTGTTTATGCATCCAGTTCATTGATTGTCATCGGTTCAATGCAATAGATACTTTGAATTTACTCAGACACAGAGGGGTATTGGACTGAGAAGCAAATGTTGTCGTTTGGTTAACTATAAGACGAGTTCGAGAAGTTCTATGAATAGAAGTTGGCTCCAAGTTTACGTCCCTCTGTGACCCCAAGAAAATAAACTCAACGTTTGCTTTAAACGTTATTTGTCATGCGAAATTTTTTCGTGAAAAGAAGAGAGAAAAAGAGAAAATTCATTCTTTCACAAAAAGTTTATTAAATTTTTAATACTCATTCCTTCAAGCATTCTTCAGCTAGAAGAATTTTTCAATCATGTATTATTTTTCTAGATTGTCAAAGACACACAAACTTGAAATTACATGGGGACGCTTCAAAGGTCATACTTTAATCGAGAAAAGACAGGAGTTTGATGCACGAGGATGAAAACTCTTCTCGTGGCAACTTTTTAAGTAGTAATTATAGAGTATGGTCGATAAAACAGTAAAAGATGAGGATTTGTAGGTTAGTTTCCAATTAATTGCTGATAATTCGGGGAAAACGTGCTTTCATTTACCCGAAAAAAGTGATTAAACTATTCGGAAGTCGTATCTTCAGCTTGTGAATATAATTTTTTTTTTACATCAATCTCCTATCACATGCATGAGATAGAGAGAGAGAGAGAGAGGCAAATAGTTACGAATACCTTCTAATTAAAATTTCCTAATAACTATACGGTGAATTGAATATTTTTCTCTTCTATTATTTAGTTAAAATGCTGTTCTCTTCGCTGATAGTTTTTAAATAATGGGTTAACCCGGTGGTTTTTCAGTAATTTCGTTATTTCCGTCCGATTTAGGGTGTTTCATCCCCACCACCACTATTTTCAGTAACTAATCAAAAATGATGAAAAAATTCAGAAAAATGTAAAAAAATATCATCTTTGATACGGCATCAAAAAAATAAGGGCTCAACTGTACTCGAGTTCGCTGGAATACAACCTTAAAGGGTTTCTTCCACCAGCCTCTCGTTTTCATAACTTTATTGTTGCTTGGGAAACCACGAGAATTGCTGTAGACTCTTGTAACTTTTTCTCATCTAGCTGCATCAATATTATTCAATTTTATTATTTTATTTTCATTATTATTCTATTCACAAGAATCAGAATATTCCAACTCTCTCGTGAAGTCGTTCATCTTCATGTAAATTTATGCTCTCTCAGCCTACCATTGAAACTTGTCTGTAAACTAAAATAGAAAAATAGCGAGAAACACAACTCCCCAGTTATTTCCGGTCTTTTGCATTTTATTTTCTCCGATGATTCCATCGAGAGAGTAACTCAAAACACCTTGAATATTATCCTGTTTAATTAAATCAAACTTTTCAGAGCAAAATTTCCAATTATTAAATTATCCTTCAATTAATTCTGATGACTCTGTGTATCCAGAATAATTGATAAATCACGAGCACAATTGAGATATTAATCTAACCCAAGTACTGAATTATTGAAGTGCCGATAATATAATAATGAGAGTCCACTCTTTAAAGCAATAAACCCCTGATAAATTCTGAAATCCTTTAATCCATTTTTTTCTGCACATAGATATAGTATTGCTGCGACATGCCAAACGGATTCCATTTCTCTCTCTCTCTCTCTTCATTCACCCCGCGTTATAAACCGAACGACTCGAAAGGAAAAAAAATTCTCCACCATCAGAAAAAAAAAACCTCCAGATTTTATCATAAAACTCTTTGAATATTCTTTTATTCCCATTAATCCGCGTAAAAATTTCATTTTCTCCTCTGGCCAATACCATCTGCTTGGTTTTCCACGATATTTTATGGCTCCATTATCCCCAGACCGTCGTGCAAACACGTAGAAATACAAGAAATTTACTTTTCCCTGAATTTATTCTCAGCAAAAAAAAAAGTAAAAGCAACAAAAAAAATGATATGGGGGCGTTAGGTGGTGATGTTGACACACCATTGTGTGTCCGTGTGTACGAGAGTCTTTAACGAGATATTTTTTTTTGCTCTCCCCTCACTCTACATAACACATGTGGCCCTTGAAAGTAAAGAAAATGCTAGGCCCTCGAGTGCATGAGTGCAAAAGAGAGAAACGACAACCTCTCACTCTTTTTTTTTCTCTCTCACGAAAAGGAGCCAAGGAATTTGTCATTGTCACACTCGAGAGTTTCCGGGGTTGTCTATTCTCCTTTTTTTTTCCTTCTCTCCCTGTTTTTTTGTCTCTCAATCTTGACCTACAACTCTTGTCAAAAGTTAACATCACTCACAATCAGGCCTGCGGATAGTAAGCACAATCATATATATTATCACCTCAGACCCAAAAAGGCATAAGTGCTCATGAATAATCATAGCACTTGCGTCTTTTTGTTTCTGAACCATCGAGAAAAGCTCCATCTACATTTGACCATAACACTTGGGTATATCTGTTTTCATTGGCTCAGTGCCGAAACGTGAGTTGCATTTTTTTTCCTCCTTTTTCTTGTCAATGATATCGCACTCGTTTCTTTTATCAGTGTATTTCACACCCACCGCCAAAAAAAGGGGCGGATTTAATCTTGACACATACACACACACAATTGAACCCTCTTTTCTCTTCACTTTTTTTTTCCTATCACTCCTTTTTTCCCTAATTACAACGAATTCTTCAACCACCAGTTTTTTACATCCACTCTTTCATTAATTTCAATTCCAATTGATGCAAAAAAAAAATGAAAAAAGGAAAAAATCATCGCGAGTTTATTCATCATCAGTCAGGCAAGATCGCAGGTAATTCATTAATCTCAATTCACGTGCATTGTGAATCAGGCAATCGTAAATTTCAACTTCTCGAGATATCAAGGGACACAAGTAGAGCATTACTCCATCTCTATCTCCCTCTCTCTTCCTCTTTCTTATGAACAGAGAGAGGAAGAGAGGCTGTTCTCAGTAATAAGTAACAACGGGAATTCGGCTTCCATGGAAACGCTGCACTGGTTGTATAAAAAATTAAGAGTCCAGGAGTAATTCCCCCCCCCCCCCCCCCCCCCCTTCCTGCCTTTCTCCTCCCACTAAGACGAGAATAGAGAAAAATCGAATTGCACGAGAATACCTATTAAATCCTTTTTCCATTAGTTTTTTTTCACTCTATTTTCTGTAAAATTACTCGGTTTTCCCTTTTTTTCTATCCTAGATAATCTCGAATTTTTAATGACTCCATCAGAATTATCTCATCTCATTACGATTGGAAGAAAGATAATGGAAATGACGAGCTTTTGCGTGCCATGGAAAAAAAAATAAAGGAGCAGATGAAGCGCAACAAGACTTGCACATTGACCGATACATTTGGAATTCAACAGGCTACAAACTCTCATTAAATTCGCTCATCCGTGGGTTGACCTTATTACAAGGAAAATTCAATAGTGTGTGTCATCCAAGAATAGACCAAATGTAGACAACTAAAGACACATCTATGGCCACGAAACGTGTGTTTAATAGTTGGAAGAAGGTAGACAAATTTATGACGAATTATAAATTTAGAGAATGAGGAACTAATTGTAGTTTGATGATGAATTCATTGGAAAATGAAGTTTTTAAAGGACTTTTCATGGAAATTTCGCCTCAAAAAAGCATCGATTATCTGTATCTATATCTATAGAAATTTAGTATATTTACTTGTACAAAAAACATCTTTCTGAGACCATGAAATTTTTTTTCTCGATTTTTTTAAACACATAAATTAGAAGAAAAAAATTATTTGAAAAAGTAGCACTCATAGTTTTTCAAATTTTCTATATTTAAATATTTTTTTTCTTCAATGATTCATTTGCTAAGAAAACAAAAATTCTCGGATGACTGCTATTTTCAGTATCACGAAAAAAAAGGAAAAACTCATTATTCTAATTAGTTCCAATTGAAAAATGTGCCGATAGAGGCGATGATTAAATTCTTTGTATTGTAATTCTTTATCACAATTTACAGCTCTTTATCACTATGTATTGCAAGTGCAAACCGGCGTCTAGACTCCACGTGGATAAATATTCATTTCTTTCTTGTATGTGTATCGAGAAGATAAGAAAATGAAGTGCAGAGGTAAAAGTATTCGGGTTAAATAGACTCTGGCACTGGCGTAAAATTTCACGTACCATAAATAAATTGTAGACTATGAAATCACGAAGAAAAAAATATAAAAGTGTAGGATCAATTGAATATATATCCGAGAGGAAATTTCAACACTGCAACTGCTTTTGAAAAGGTCGAATGCAAAAATTTAAATTGCTGCAGCAATTTAATTTAATAAATTTGCAGTTGTGTGTATGTGTTTCCATTAAAAAAACCGCATATTTCAAAAAAAAATAAATAATTTCTTTACCTCATGAAGGCACCACGCCATTGAGTCTTCTTTTCATTCCTTTTGAATTGCCTTTATATTTTCTTAATTAACACTCAATAATTCCACCACATCAATGTTATTTTCACCGCCTACACGCATTGCATTATCCTTCACACTGAGTTAATTTTAATTAATAATAAAAAATAGCGTTTAAAAAAAAAGTTATCTCTTCCCGCAGTTAAACGCAGCAAGAGAAAACCCGTTTTTTTTTCTTTTCTTCCACTAACAGATAAGAATAAGTTCGAACGGAAAGTAATAATAAGAATTAATTAATTTAGAGAGGATGCGTGTGTGTGTGTGTGACTGTATGAAATTACCATCTAACAGGTAGTTAATAATAATAATATTCTTCGGTTTTTTTCAAATACGTGTAAAAAGGCGTGTGTATTTATGGAGCGCAGATGAGACACGCCGGGCGCGTCTTTAAAACGCGTTCGCAGTGCAACTCACCCGCACAACACACTGAGGGTAGAAACGTGGTTGCCCTCGCGACGCAATCGTACTGACTCGGGAGAAATCGGCTATTTCCGGTGAAACGAGGCGCTCAACTTTGTTAAGCCTCGAGCAAGAGAGACAGAGAGAGAGAGAGAGGCGCAGAATTAAGGGGGAAAGAGAGACACAAAGTGTGTGTATATATATATATATGGGTATGTATGTATGTGTAGTGGGTAAAACCTGTGTAGAAATTTATACGTACTCATGTGTATTCTGTTATAGACAGAATAGAAGGTAAGGTACTGTAATCGTGCACTTCTAACGACCACTGTTAGACTCTTTTGGTATAGTGTATGTTAGTGTACCCATCCACGTTGTCATGACAACGTTAATTCAAAAATATACTCCTGTGTCACAAAATGGATTATCACTTATGACTTACTCATCCCTCTTGCCGGTTACTCAAACATACACACACATACACTGGAAGAGAGTTCATGCCTTTTAATTTTATGCTTGTACATTTAAATTAAATGTTTTTTGTAGTAATTTGAAGGCTGTAAAGTCCTTTGGAGGGGAAAAATTGTGAGGGAAAGGAGGGGGAGAAAGAGTGATGGATCACTAACGGTGAATTAATTAGTCAAATCCAATGGGACATGACCAATGAGCTATTTTGTTTGGTGCATCACAAAACTGGAGTGACGCTGGGGCTACAAACGACTGTCAGAAGGTCGGCGAACTCTGTCGCGCTGGCGCGTTACCCCCTCTACTTGCAACATATTCTCTCTCTCTCTCTCTCTCTCTCTCTCTCTTGCAAAAGGCACACTTTGGCTGTACTACTGCCGCCGTCACGCCACGGGTGTCCTCCCTTTTTATTACTCTTTTTCTCTGTTTTTTTAAGGTCTCTCTCTCTCTCTCACTCTTGCAAGCGCTCTGTGGGTCGTCGGCACAGCCTTTTCGTACTACGCGCTACCATTCTCTTATAGTCTTTCCTGTTTCATAGACGTTGCGCCACATGCACTACCACGATTCAGAGCTTTTGGTTCAACAGACGAAATATCGATTCTCGGCGGAATTGGAAATGCCGAAATTATGGGGGTTAGTGGAGGGGGAGGGACTGCAGTGGGTCAGGTGCATGGGAAATTTGAAGATTAATAATTTAACGGGGTGAATGGGGAATTCATGGTTGAGGGGTCATTTGATGATTTTGAGATAGTGACGCAGTGTACTTGAGGATAGTTAATTCATTATTTTTTTTGGGGCCGTATCAAAAATGATATTTTTTTACATTTTTCTGAATTTTTTTCATGATATTTGATCGTGTAGTTTATGAGCTACGCAGAGAAAAATGTTTTCTTAATTTAAGAATGTGCAGTCACTTAATTTAAGAATGTGCAGATCACTTAAATCAAGAAAGAAAAAGTCACTTAATTTGAGTGACTTTTACTTTCTTAAATTGAGAAAGAAAAAGTTACTTAATTTAAGTGAGTTTTATTTTCTTAAATTAAGAAAGAAAAAGTCACTTGATTCAAGTGAGAAAAGTCACTTAATTTAAGTGACCTGCATATTCTTAAAGTAAGAAAACATTTTCCTCTGTGTATGAATTATGAAAGTTACTGAAAATAGCGGTGATGTGGATGAAATGCCCTAAATCGGATGGAAATAACGAAATTTCTAGAAAAAACCACAGGGTTGACCCATTATTTAGAATAATAGAAAAAAAATATTCAATTCACCGTATAGTTATTGAGAAATATTAATTAGAAGGTAGTCGTAACTATTTGCCTCACTCTCTATCTCATGCATGTGATAGGAGATTAATGTAAAAAAAAATGATATTCACAAGCTGAAGATATGACTCTCGAATAGTTTAATCACTTTTTTCGGGTAATTTAAAGCACGTTTTCCCCGAATTATCAGCAATTCATTGAAAAAAAAACCTGTGAATTCTCATTTTTCTCTGTTTTATCAACCCTTACTCTGAGATACTACCTTAATTGAATTTTCAGAAAATTAAAGAAAAAAACAACCCACCGTTTCTTTGGTTTGCGCATAAATTGAATAATCTGAGGAGATTGAGGAAAGCTTCCAACTAAAAGGGAAAACGAGAGCGACGTGCGGAACTGGACGCAAAGTTCTCTAAAAAAAAAAAGTAGAAATGGAAAATATAGAAAGACATGAAAGAAGTAGTAAAAGGAGAAAACTTCTGAGAGAAGTGTTTGAGCGACGAATAAAATGGAAATGCTTCTTTTTTTTTGTTTATAGTTTCTTTGGCACTTTGTCAAAGTAAAAAATGAAAAATAGTCAAAGAATGAGAGAGCACTAGAATGTCAGGTGCCTGATATGTACAATTGGCGGATGAAGAGGAAAAGAGTGTCTTGCAAATGCACGGATGGTTCGAGCGTACGTTGGTCATTCTACTGAAAATAGAGAGCGCGAGAATCGCCCACTATTGTATTTTCACATTCCTTTCTCCCGGTCCTTTATAATAAAATATTATCCAGATTATTCATGACGCTCTCCATATATATTCATTATCGTTGATAATTCCCCAGTTTATGCAATTGGCATAGTCCGCAGCGAGAATAAATTTGCTCTCAATGAGTTAAAAAGCTCCAATTTCCATGTGGATTTTTTTTTTAATTCACTCAAATCCTCTCGAATCACTGCAACGAGAAAGTGCAAAAGTTGAGAGAAGATTTGAGAAGAAAAATCCGTTTCTGCAAATTCTCATTCTCTTTTTTTTTTATCAAAGTTTTACTGTTCATTTTTATTAAAAGTGTAAATTCCTTGATTTTATCGGTCCTCTCTTTCATTCACGTTACAATCACACGAATAAGCCCCTATTGCAAGGATTTAGATAAGAACACCCAAGTTTCGAAATTTTCCGTTCACTTTTCATGCTTTTCTCCTCTTTGCACGTAGTCTTTACAATGGATACGTGAGAAACACAGAACGAGCATCAAGTTTCAAACTCGTTTCTTCAAGATTCTCGAATTTTCTCAGATTTCCTGAGATTTTTAAGAATCTCCAGCAAAAATGTCCTTCGCGTCTCTTAATTGATGAAGGAATTGAGTTACCATTGAGCTAATGGGTAATTTGATGCACTTAATGAACAATTAAGCTGTTTTGGAGCTCAAAAAAACCGAAAAAACAGATAAAATAGGCGATATCATTAAAAAACTTAGAAAAAATCGAAAATCAAAAGAGTTCAATCCCTAATTTATGGCCAAAAAAATCGAATTTTCAACAAAATTCAAAAAAAGCATTTCTGAAACATGTTTTCCACCTAGAAATTCGCTCAAATTTCCAACAGGATCCTAAAAAAGAGAATTTACTTCAAACCATTTCATCAAAAATTCGATTTTCTCCATATTTTCGATCTTTTTCTGAAAGGAATCCCTTAATTGATGGAAGAATTGAGTTACCATTGAGCTATTTTGGAGTTCGAAAACCCGATAAAATGGAAGATAAAACTGGAGATATCCTCAAAAAAGTGGAAATAATCCCAGATCGAAAGGATTTAATTCTTAATCCATGCAAAAAGAAAAGAATTTCGTAAAAAATTGCTAAAAATTATTTCTGAAACACATTTTTCACGGGGAATTCCGTCAGCTTTCCCATAGTATCCTAAAAAAAATCACCTCAAACCATTTCATCATATTTTCCATTTATTCTCCGAAGGAAATCCCTCAATTGATGAAAGAATTGAGTTACCATTGAGCTAATGTGTAATTCGATGCACCAAATGAATAATTGAGTCATTTCGAAGCTCAAAAAAGCCGAGGGATCCTTTCATAATTGATTATTCGAATGATCCAAGGGTCAGAAGATGAATGCGATGACGTTTTCTTGATCCCTCCATGGAAAATCCAAGCCACTTTCTCATGCTACGTGAGACGAAAGAGATACAGAAAATGGAGAAAAGGGAAGCTCTTTAGATGTAGGGGCGTAGAAAAGAGAAATTGGAGTCATTCGTGCTCGTTACACAAACTTATACTTCTTTCAAACGCCCCTTGCTTCGTGCTTCTACCCAAATATTATCTATTTGGGCCACTCCAAGGATCGATGACAACGAAAACACATCTCTATTTCTGCAAACAAAATAATTTATAAAAATGAAAGTTAAAAAAAAATAAAAGTCTTTCAACAACAAAGTTTCACGTTTTTCTTTTTTTTCTCACCAATTTATCGGAACATCGAGTCATTATAAATTCGTGAAATAATCGAGGCTCGTTACCTGGTAGGGGAATTCGTTATTGCAAGGCCTCTCGGCGACTCACTCCTCATAGTTGGATACTCGCCAATATATTCCCCATTTTTTTTTTTCGTCATTTTCACTCCTCGTTTCACCAATTTTTTTTATTTCTCTTTCATTTTATTTCATTCTATTGCGCACATCGAGGCACAATATAGGCCTCGGGACAGGGAACAATGGCGAATCATTAGCTTCGATGCTCTGTGGGTTTACCCTCTTTTTTTTTATGAACATTAATCATTTAAATACCATCCAGTTCGCCTTGCACAATTTTTATTAACGAGAAAGAAAAAAAAATTCAACAGAAAAAAATTTTTAAAAACCAATTTACCTCATCTCAATTTTAAAATTGAAATAATTTGTGGTAAGAATAGAAGTTCTATTTTTCTTTTTTTACTTAAAAAAATTATGTGGAGTTTAGCCAAGAGTAAATATATTTCATGAAGACACGCAAATACGGAGAGTGATGAAAGACATACGGGAGAAATGTTTTAAAAAGTTTGGCAATTTTTTTTTCTCGGTGAGCACTAGGACGTGGATCCTGTGTGAAAAATATCGAACATATGCTAAACTTTTAGATTGGATGGTTTAAAAAAATAGGGAAGGGAGGGGGGAGGGGTAGAGACTAGTGCTTGTGGTATAACAATTGTAATCTGAATCTCTCTCTCGTCGCTTCCCTATAATTGGAATTTTGCCAAGCAATTCAGTTTCTGCATGAAGAAAAGGGGAATTGCATGCTACAGACATCAAAAAATAATGAAATTTTCCAGAGTTTTAAAGTTCTTGTATCAAAGTCTGTTCATTCAGTTCATTTTATATCTTCGTAATGAGGGAAATTTATCAATTTTCAAGTTTTTGCAGAGTTGAAGGATTCGATAGACAAGTGAAGATGATAAATTATGAAGGAGATCTTGGAGATTTCGAGTCATTGGTTCATGGGGCAGACAGTTTTTACTTCAATCGAACTCACCAGATCTGCCTGCACACCATTTTAAGTTGTTTTCATCTTCTTTTTTCTCATTCATTCTTGGTAATCGGCTTCAGGTCCATTCAGTGGAAATAAGAGGAGTCTTGAGTCTTCTAAAGAAAGTTGGAATGAATAAAGTTGTACCGTAATTCCTTTTGGCTTGGTTAATCTCTCTGAGTTTTCTGCAGAAGATTTATACAGCAAATGCCATTCGTCTATTTTTTCGAAATAAAATGAATTAATTCGATTATTTGATAGTGGTTGAAAAAAAAATTGATTTGGTGGAGATTAAATGATGAAAATTGATGGAAATATTTGAGATAGGCTTTTTTTTAAATGATTACATTGAAAAGCTGAGGAAATTTCTGGGAGAAAACATGGTTCAAAAATTATTTTTGAGATTTTTTTGAAAATTCAATTTTTTTAGGGAAAAATTGGGGCTCAAACCCTTTAAGGTAGTACCGCCGGTACTAGATTGACCGTTCCGAAAATTCTGAAATTTGGTACACTCGTAGATTATGATAAGATAATGATCCAGCTAAATTTTTAGAGGGCTAGCGAGATTGAGTCAAAAGATATTGACACTTGAAATTTCACGACTTTAACATTGAGCCTTATGGGAAATCGCACATTTTCTCACATTTCACAAAACTGACCGTTCCGATTTGAATAAAAAAAAGTGCAGTGATATAAAACTATATCTAAAACATTTGAGAACCTTGAAAATACAGGTTCCGAGCGTGTGATAGCAGTAATTAGTGAATAACTATGAAAACTGTACTTTTCATATGTTCTTTCTCTTTCTTACTCATTCGGAACGCTATCTAGTGTGCAAACACTGCATGATTCAAGCGAGATACTATAACCACTGACTAGGGCAGTATCGGCGGTACTACGTTAAAAAATTGAAAAATTCCAGTTTTTTGAGGATATCTCTGGTTCTATTGGTCGTAGCGACTTGCCCTTGGTCTCAAATGATAGGTGAGATCATTTCCCATCAATTTGAGTGGTTTTGAAAAGGAAATGATTGATTTCTGAAGTATTTATTCCCATTTTCAAGTTCTCACTGTCATGAATCATTCTATTATATACAATTATTTATAAAGCTTATGTATAAGCTTAGAAGGCTAAGACTACAGCGATAACTCGGAGGCTTAAATGCATATTCATAATGAGGATTTGGTGCTTGTGCTATAATAAAAGTGAGAATGGAAGGGATCATATAGGAAAAATAAATAATTCTAACAAGAAAATAAAAAACCATATTCCAAAAAAAATCCTATTTCAGAGGTATTTATAGGACAAAAACCGATTTTCTGAAAAGTCCACTTAAATACTTCAAAAAACGATATTTCTCAATTCGAAACCCCATAAATTAATGGCGAATGATTTCACCTTCCATTTAAGACCGACCTCGAGTCGTTGCGAAAAATAAAACCTGAGTTATCCCCAAAAAAGTGGAAAGAAATAAAAAATCAAAAGGATTTGTTGAAAAAATAAAATTTTGAAAATAATTTTAAAAAACCATTTCTAAAACATATTTCTCAGCGGAAATTTTTTCAGCCTTCCAACGGAATCCTTCAGAAAAATTCACCCCAAACCATTTCATCAAAATTCCCATTTTCTCCTATATTTTCCATTTATTTTCTGAGATAAATCCCCGGATTTATTTTTTTCAAGTTAAAAACAACTGTGAAAGGAATGGTACTTGCAGGCATACCTGTAATCCGCCAGCTTCCTTTATACCCCACTTTTTTCACCAAGTACCTTTTAATAGCTTTCACCGTACACTAAGAGTAATGAGTAGTGAATCTAGATTATCATGCCTTTTCCTCCAGGTGTAAAACGTAGGAGTTATTGATTTCTTGAGGTTGGGGTCACGTTATATTTCCCACTATAAACATTTTGCTTCTCATACCTTTATCCTCCCTTCTTGACAACGTCTCATCCTCTTTCTCTCTCTCTCTCTCTCTATCTCTCTCATCTACCCCTCAAAACTGATTACACCTATATATTATTCAGTACAGTGTTGAATCCACGGCGGTTAAACTGCAGGTGAAACACCCCAGTGGACTCGGTGTTTTGGCCCAGTGCATTTTCCTATATCTACTAGAGCTATTCGTGTATATAAGTGAATCGTTCAAGCGATCCTGTAAGCCCCGTTGGACGGTTTGACACATGGCGAAGCCAGAATCAAAATCTATGCATCCACACACAGAGTATCAAATTCGATATACACGCATATATACTGTATACAGCCCATTCTCTGACACCTCCCACTGAATTTGCATTTTCTGTATATATATATGTATATATGTGTGTCGTAAAGCGGTGGGATGTATGTTCAGAGCTTTTTTTTTTCAATACAAGTGCAACTGCAAACAGAATACAGGCACAATGCCTATATATATAGTGTGCATGAATTTCAATTTATAAACACTGGATATTTTGTCATTTTCCCTTTTATCCTGGGAAAAACACGATTCGATAAAATTGAAAGTCATGTCAAATTAAATTGATATTTCCATACTTTGTGTCAGATTATTTCGCATGAAACTATGTCTAAATTTAATAAAATCATTTTTGTGTGTTTATGTTGTTTTATGAACAAGTACTTGTCACGATTATTCACACATATTTCATGCTCAATTTTATGGAAATTCTTTGATATATTGTATTTCAAAAAAATTTCTATGCACCATATCTTTGGGAGATTTTCTACACCGACATGCACAGTGCATATTTTACATTCTTACTCGAGGCTAGGCATTATAAATTCAACGTTTAGTGGATAGAATGAGTATGATCCTGAAATGGGGGAGTTTATACATCATTTCTGGATAAATAAATGATGCTGAGATTTTTTTAAAGGGAATTTTCTGGAATTAGTGCTGAGGGGTGGGGGAAAGGTTAAATGGACTTTGAGGGGAAGTGGAAATATCGAATTTTAGAGGGAAATGTTTGGAATTCGATTTTTTTTTCAATGATTACATTGACAAAGCATGCATTTGAATTGATTTAAATAAAAACATTTCCTAGCCTTTTCTCTTAAAAAATTGACAGCTTTACGATTTACTAAAACATGAGTCTATAGGGGAAGGTGGGGCAAAATGGACATCGGGGGTAAAATGGACACATCTAAATTATTAGACAAATATTATGGAAAACTCTTGAAATTAATGGAAGTATTGGCGATAAATCGTTTTTGATGATTCCATTGGAAAGCTGAGGAAATTTTAGGCGGGAAATAAGTGCCGGAATTGATTTTTTTGAATTTTTTGGGATTTTGACTTTTTTGAGCATTTTAGAGGGGTAAAACGCTTCCTTTTTGTGAAAATTTTCAGTTTTTTGAGAATATCTTCGGTTCTATCTATCGTAGCGGAAAAGTTTCGATTAGAGGTGAAAGGTGAGATCATTTGCCATCAATTCATAGGGTTTTCAATCTAAAAATATCGATTTTTGAGGTATTCATGGGCATTTTTGTGAGACAGTTTTGTGAAACAGTTTTTGGCCTATAACTATCCCGAAAATTGACATTTTTGAATTCAGAACTCCATAAGCCGATGGGAAACAAGCTCACCTTTCATTTGAGACCAACCTCGAATTGCTACGACCAATAGAACCAGAGATATTGGCAAAAAACTGAAAATTTTTGAAGAAGGAGAGGCTTTCCCCCTCAGAAAAGCCAAAAAATATCCAATTTTCAAAAAAATCGAAAAAAAATTATCTGACACCGGTTTTCCGACTAAAATTTCCTCAGCTTTTCAAGAGAATAATCAAAAAAAATCCATCTCTAACCGTTTCATTACAGTGTCCATTTTGCCCCACTCTCCCCTATTCATGAAAAATCCAAAAAATTGTAATTTTCTTTTAAACAGTTTAAAGACTTATTCTCCTCTAATCAACAATTACAAGAATTTTTCTGTGACAATTTGGATTACATGCTGATAATCGTTTAAGGTCATTGTAAAAGGGAAAAATAAAATCCATAGATTTTTTCTAAAGACTAGAAACAATTGAAAAAAAAAAATTAGAAAAATTAAAATTGGAAAATTACTTATGATTTCTATCATCATTTATTCATAAAGAAAGTAGAAATTAATATTATTTTAATATCTATGTTCAACGTAAGGTGATTTTAAATTGTTCAATCATTTTTCTAAAATGAATATTAACGTCCTGAAGAGATCTGCACAAAGCAGCCAAAATGTTGCTGCAATTTTTTTGCGATTGACGATTACAGACGCTTTTTCTTTAAAAAATAAAATTATTGGAGCTTCATCCCCTTTTACCCCATCAAATGCTCATTGTTCTTGAAGGAAAATATTCTGCTCATCATGCCTGTAAATGGCAGAATTTCGTCGCTACATTATAAAGGCACTGACCCAATTGTTGTCCCTCATTCAGAATCTTTTTTTTCTTTTCTTCCTGAATTTAATTAGGCTCCAACTAATTTCTTGACGAGATAACCAGGCAACGCGAAGATAGCACTCAACACCATCATAATAATAAGTAGTACAGCAAAAATGCAAGCAATACGCCATCTCTGATAGCGACAGACAACGAAGCAACAAGCTTTCCAGGGATTACGAAACCAAGAGAATGAAGTGTCTGGACGTCTGAAATAAAAAAAAAAAGAAAATAAGATTTTCTTATAACTCAATTGTCTACTAATTGTATTATTTTTCTTTCACTCCATCGCGTGTATAGCCAACAGCTATCTCGTCACGCTTTGGAAACTGAGAAAGGATAAGCACATGCTGGCAAGAATAGAATTAAGCATTTACTCTTGTGCCAAGATAAAGTGAAGGAACTTTATTGATTTCCTCGAATTCTGATGAATCTGTTCTGATCTAAAATTGAGATGAGATGAATAAGATGACAATTTTTGATCCACTCGTGTCGAGAAATCTTCAACCAAATGGAAATGTTCATTTTCGAATATTCATTTCCGCGACAATTCCCATTTCTTTTTTTTTCACGTACGTCTCAATTTCTTCCTCCACTGTTTTTTTTTTAATCTACATGGCATGTGCATGAAATCGTTAGGCACGCAAAGCCATTACGTTTTCGATAACAATCGGCGTTGCAGAAACTTCAGTTTCACCTTCAAAAATTCAACTACTCGAAATGCAAAATATCATCGTGCTTCAAAAAGTTCAAGCAACTTTGTTCATACTTTTAATTTTAGTGTATAATTTTTTTTTTTTTTTTATATAACTTGCAATTTATCGTCGAGATATGGAGGGAAAAAAATAATAATAGAGCTGATTAGACGATAGTTGGACTTTAAAAAATTGTTGTTTAACTAGTCTCGTGATGTAGCGTTATTTCGCAGAATAATCAACTTAAAGGGCAAGCCTTTTAATAATTTAATTACATTTTTCTATGCATTTTGCACATTAGTTTTTCTCATGTATTCATACTTACTCTGGTAGTGGTAGAGGGCTGGGTCCATCTCTCCCCTTTCCTACAGGCTGCTCATCAGCCTCGGCAGCTGGAACTAAAATCATCTCCATCTCTACTTTTCCCTGAAATTAAAAAAAAAGCTCAATATCAACATCATTGAAATGAAATGATTTTTTTTTAGATCGAAGCCCTCTACCAAAAAATCTGAAAAAATTAGACAAATATGTAAACATGCTGGAGCATCTTCTCAATTCTTTTCAGATTTTTTCCTTGACTCGCCTATTTTTTAAAATTAAATTTATTCATAAAACTCGATGTGATCAATCTTCAAGCTCTTTCGATAATCTCAGGGATAGTTTTCCCCTTTCCCAAGTACCCATAAATTTAGAGAAGAGGCATTATAGGTCTAGAACGGAAAAGCATGGTACACCGGTAATGAGCTCCTGCCACGGCTGCACCCGATGAACCTCACTAGGCCTAAGTCTAGTAATCAACATTACCAGAGGCCTACACATTCAGGTAAGTAGCAAAGCCACGGGATTTTCAGTTGAGCCCCATACCGTTGCAGACTGGTCACGAACACAAACGAATGGAAGTGCTTGAAGCACGCACATAATTTTTCCGTTGATTATACACAAATTCTAATAGCTGAAAGCCCCGTAACCAGCAATTCCATGAAGTCTGAAATAATTTAATGAATCCGCAGGATTTTTTTTTTGCTGTTATGCGTCGAAGATAAGCCGCGTTATCATCGTTTGATACAAGCATAGGTCGGGTCATGTCCATTGGGAGAAGACAATACTGCGAACACTTGTCTGAGTAAATACCGGACATATATATCTGGTAGCAATCCATCCTCCGATTGATGGTCCACGTTTGTACACTGGATAATACCAATTTGAGTTGTGTATAGTGGGCATTATGATTGGCTCCTATTATTATTGAATAATATCACGACAGTAATTTCTGTAAATTAGTTTTAACGATCGTCCTACTGTCCTACTTTTCAGTGAATATATATATATGTATATATAAAATTAATTAATCGTGTTTACCCAATTAGCGGCAAATGCACTCGCAATGAATCGCCAATACCGAAAAAAAGCGCTAATGACATTTCCACCGGAATTTTTCATATTCTAGTTGATTTTCTCACTAAACTGATGATTCGTTTGACGTTAGGGAAAATATGTTATGGTCAATGAAAGTTTTTCATGGCGAAAATGTATTTACCGCTTGCATGAACTTTCCGTCGAGGGCAGTGCAGCTGAATGGCCACCAACCTCTTGTTCTCATGACTTTGAACAAATTTATAGTTGGTGATTTCGGATCTGTGACCCTCAGAGTACAATTTCTCGAGGTTTTACTACCACGGGACATTCGGGACAGATCCATTGTCAGAGAACCTGAAATTTTCATGAAATTATGGGGTCAAATTTTTATCGTACTACTCTAAGGGAGGGGGGTGTAATGGGTATTCGAGTGGAATGGCTTGAAATTGGATTTTTCAACGATTCTATTAAGAAATGTATAAATTTCAGATGAAAACTTGTGTCAGAATTTTTTCTTCTTTGGAAATTCGACTTTTTTAAGCACAAATCCTATTTTTTTCATTTTTTCAAAAATACGGTTTTATTCGTCGCAGCGACTTGTGGTCGGTCTCAAATGAGAGGTGATATTATTTTCCATCAATTCATGTGGTTTTGAAAAGAAAAAAATCGATTTTTGAGGTATTTATGAGCTTTTTCTCACGAAAGGTAGTTTTTGCCACATAGGTACCTCGAAAAACGATCATTTTCTTGTGAAAACCACATCAACTGATGGAAAATGATCTCACCTTTCATTTAAGACCAGCTGCAAGTTCTTAGGACCAATAGAATCGGAGATATCCTCAAAAAAGTGAAATTTGTCAATTTTCCTGAAAAAATAGAACTTTCAAAAAATTCGTAAAAATGAATTTTCACATGTTTTCTGCTTGAAATTTCCGCAGCACTTCAATGAAATCATCGAGAAAGATCTATCTTCAATATTTCCATTCATTTCTCACAATTTCCACAATATAAAAACCACAAAACTAAAAATGTGTCAATTTCACTCCACCCACCCCTAAAATGAGAATATGCAGCATTTTATTCATGACAATAATTCTTTGAAATGTAATGTGTTAGCATCAGTCTCAGCAGTTTGATAAGACGAGATGGGCGGTAGTTTTGGTCGCGTACCGGTACTTGGATATGGACCCTTGAGGCGAAGAAAAGCCGCTTTGTCAGCGGAGAATCACACCACTCCAAGATCCTCCGCTTTTCTTCCTCAGAATTACAACAACCATAAAAAAAAAGAGAGGAAGTAGAAAATGAAAGGAAAAAAGAAAGGAGAAAAAAAAAGAAGGAAGTTCGATAAAGAGGAAGAAACGAGCAAACATATCTTCATTTTTCCATACGACATACTTCTGGATAAAACATATTTTTTTATCTCCTAAATATATATATATAACTCCATAACAGTATCGAGATGAAAATAGTAGAAAGCATTGGCTTATCGATCCGCAAAGTTTGTCCAACTGAACGATCCGTTTTCTAATACCACCGAGGATTGAAAGAAAAAAGGAAAAAAAAGAAAAAAAAGAAAAATCCCTCACTAAAGTTTCTCTTTGTCCAAGTGACTTCCAGTTTATCCACCAACTAACTTTAGTGTAACAGGAAAATTCTGATTCGAATTTCATTCTGTGTTCATGTGTTTATCTGTGTGTGTGTGTTTGTGTTTGTAATATCATTTTACCAAGAAAATCGTCTGGAGAAAAATGATCGCTGTCCCACACTTGTAAATTCAGTTGACACGGTATTTTTTGTACAGTCTCATCACGTGCAAGAAGTGAAATTTTTTTTCTCACAATCATAAGATTTTCAGGACGTGAATAAGTGAAGCGAAATACGAGTCTCCAGTTGAAATTTCCCTCGCCATTTAGTGAATTATAGTGAATGTCAGTTCTCTGATTGTCTTCATAGAGAATCCACCTGTAAAAACACATATTTTTCTGATTGCTCATAGGGATATTGGAAAATTCATTAACAACATTAAATTATTGTCAAATCGCGATTTGACGATAATTCACCGATTTCACAATAATTTGATGTTGTTAATGAATTTTCCAATATCCCTATGAACAATCAGAATATTTAAAAAAGTGGAAATGAATCCGATAATTAACCCTCGGAATACACACCTCTAAACAGAACTTCGGAGCACACACAGGGTCAAATTGACCAGACTCCATTTTCTTAGTGCTACATCTCAAAAACTATGCATTTTTTTCAGATTTTATGTTGTGAGGTTTTTTGTAGATGAAACAATGTACTTTTGAATACAATCATCATTGATTTGATTTAACTATTTTTTGATGGTGAAAAAACCAATCGAAATCGGACCTCTTTTCTAAAGTCAGCTAATTTGACTAAAAAAGCTTATAAGCGTGGGAGCCGAGTATTTCAAATATTCTCATTCATTTCATCATATTCTAGGGTCAAAATGACCGCCAGTGTACTCTGAAGGATAAAACACATATTCCTCGCCTTAGAATCAAAGGGGCGTAAGTGTTATGCTTATACACAGCACTCACGCCACTTCGTCAATAAGGTGAGACTATTTAACTTCATAACCACAAGAGATTAGGTTTTGAGGATTTTCGTATAAGTTTAAATATAGCTAAAGGTATTTTCAGAGAGTTTAGTAGAAACTTACGGTCACTGGTAAACTACTGGCTTTTCTCTACCAAGCTAAATTTAACTCGAAACACAGTTATATCGTCGTCCTAGAGTGAAAAGGGACTAACAAGATAGGAAATGTGGAGGATTTATGCCTTTTTCGCTCTAAGGTGATAATATCGTCACGTTAGAAAGAAAATGGCGTAAGTGCTGTGTATGAGTATAACATTTACGTCCCTTTGTTTCGGAGGCAACGATATAATGATACATTGTAACTGCAAATTTATTCTTACCCTTTAACATATATGTCCGAGCACTTTTCACCAGTTAACACCTGATTGTCAACCATTGGCACATCCTCTGTATTCCATATTATAACACGTAGCTCGTATTCCTCGGGAGACTGGGGTGTAATGTCAACGAGTGGCTTTGGTGGAAGCTCATCGACGTGAAACATGTCTATCCAAAGCTCCAATTTACCCTACATCAACGGTAGATCCATTAGCTCAGCTAGATGACAAGCTAAATCCCAATGCGATCAATCGTTTCCCCACTAATTGACCAATCCAGTGAGAGGGATCAAGTAAATGCAGGCGAAATGTCGAGGTTTTTCAGCCTAATTTCACGCAGTTTCTGAAGGGGGAAGGGGGGGGGGGGTGATCACCAACCTGTTCGAGTCCTGGTTTTTTAACGTTGAAAAGTGCTCTTCTTTCTACGTGTTCTGGGACGAGAGATGTGCCGCAGACAGGGAAGGTTTTCCATTGGTGGAGGACATTAAGAGCCATGCATTCATTCTTGTCTTAAGGTAGTATCGTAGAGTACGGTCGATAAAACAGAAAACGTGAGGATTTGCAGGTTAGTTTCCAAGTAATTGTTCATAATTCGGGAAAACGTGCTTTAATTTACACGAAAAAAGTGATTAAACTATTCGAAAGTCATATCTTCAGCTTGTGAATATAATTTTTTTTTACATTAATCTCCTATCACATACATGAGATAGAGAGAGAGGCAAATAGTTACGACAACATTCTAATTAAAATTTCTCAATAACTATACGGTGAATTGAATATTTTTTCCTTCTATTATTTAGTTAAAATGATGTTCTCTTGGGCAACTCTGTGGTTTTTTAGTAATTTCGTTATTTCGGTTCAATTTAGGGTGTTTCATCACCACCACCGCTATTCTTAGTGACTGATAATTCATATCTCATAAACTGCACGGACGAAAATTATGAAAAAATCATGGAAAAGGTGAAACATATCGTTTTTCCTAAAACAAAAGCCATCAACTAACTGCCTCTTAATTGCAAATTCTCTAGAGTTTGCAAATTACAACAAGCTTTCACATAAACTCCAAGATTTGCATCGAAAGTTTACATATTTCATGACAATTTAGTTTAAAACTTTAAACTCGCTCAATTCCTCGTGTTACCTTGTTCACTCGTAGCATTCAGTGACGCAGTAAACAGAAATTTTTGTTTTCCAATTTTCACAGCTGAATTTGAGTACTCGGGTGAAGGTAAATTATTTCTCTTGCAGAGCAATTGAAGAATCTGTGTTGGTCTTTCACGATCACGCCAAGCATTGTATCCTGTTTTGCTGTATGTCTTTGATATGCCGCAGTGACCTCGATGATTACTGTAGTATCGATTCTCGATATCGATTTTAGTTTCGCCAATTAGATCGTCCGAGCTTGTGGCATCATAGTCCCACACTTGAATTGTCAGTATGTAGTCTTTCGGTAATTGAGCAGGGATCTCAAAGCATCTGGAAAATCGTGATATTAGGGAGAATGAACACTCCATTAGGATTAGGGGAGCTTACTTTCCGAATACAGGATTCGATTGATTGGGTATGTAGTTTTTTTTATCATTGATAATGGTTTTTCCTAACTTGAGGTAGTATCCCAGAGTGCGGTTAATGAAACAGAAAAAAATGAGGATTTACAGATTAGTTTCCAATTAATTTCTGATGATTCGGGGAAAACGTGCTTTAATTTATCCGGAAAAGTGATTAAATTATTCGAAAGTCATATCTTCAGCTTGTAAATATAATTTTTTTTCTCGAATTTCCTTTACATTAATCCCCTCTCACATGCATGAGATAGAGAGAGAGGCAAATAGTTACAACCACCTTCTAATTAAAATTTCTCAATAACTGTACGGTGAATTGAATATTTTTTTCTTCTATCATTTAGTTAAAATGCTGTTCATTTCGCCAATAGTTTTTAAATAATGAGTCATCCCCAGCACCGCTTTTTTCAGTAACTTTGATAACTCATATGTCATAAACTACACGGTCAAAAATTATGAAGAAATTCAGAAAAATGTAAAAAAAATATCATCTGCGATGCGGCATAAAAAAAAGGGGTCAACTGTACTCAAATTCGGTGCGATACTACCTTAATGCGCAGATATGGATCAGAGGTGCCGGTGACTGCGTCGCTGGGATGTAAATTGATTGCTGAAAATTAAAAATAACGACTCATTGAAACAGCATTAATTATCAGTAATCCGAGAATCTATAGTTCATCAATACAATCAATAAAATTTCCCGAGTAAATCAATTTGAATTAATGCTACGTTAGCCTGCATTCAATACTGGCAATGCGTGGCATCTCATATATCAAAGAGATTTGTCCAGCTGAAGCCTCTCATCTACTGTACAGATTAAATGAAAATGTAAAATTAGAGCTACTCTCGAATTTCAGCAATTTCATTTCAAAATTACGTAATAACTAATGAAGATAATGGATTATCAAACATTTTACCTTTCACTATATACACTCGCACGAGTAATTTAACTGATGCCTGAGATGGATAATCTGCGAGTAATCCATGCGATGCATCATGTCCATTCGTTGCTGTGCAGACAAGTTTTTCCGGATGAGGCCAGGGATAAATTGCAATTTGACCCTGTAAAGACGTTATATATATATATTTGTTTATCCATTATCTATCCCAAACGATGGAGATCAGTTAAATTGGTAATATAAAATTTCAATTGTTCGGAAGTAACGATTGAAGCAGTAAATCCTACGGCTTGATTGGATTTAATGGTATAATTTAATGATTCTACATCAAACAATTGGATAATCCATATGTCATGGAAAACAAATCTTTACAGTAGTCATAAAATCAATCACACAATTGGCATGTCTAAAATAAGATGAATATTTCACTCGTTTGGCAATTGTCCAAGTGTTTAACGCTACAATATCGTAGTCTTAGAAACAAAGTGGCGTAGGTGCTATATTTAAGCATAGCACTTATGCCCCTTTGACTCTAATTTGACTGCATGTTTGAGGGAAGGGGAATACGATTCTTAGGAAGACAGATGGTGGAGTTAAACGAAGAAGCATTTAGCTGATAAAAGCGGAAGCAGATGAAACTGATGTGTATTAAGCTAAAGACTGAAAGGAAAACAGTATATGAGGGCAGAAAAAAAAAAGAAGGAGATAGCAGAAAAAAGATTCAACCTTTAATGTTCCAGAATTATTCTTCTCGTCGTTATCCAGATCACCGGATTTTTTTCCTCTTGACAATTTAAATGTCATCAGTCTGTCTTGAAACTCTTGGAATTCGGGTATTAGCTCCAATTCCATTGGATAAATCTGTTTTACGGGGAAATAATGTCTCATTTGTATATTATTGAATTTATTTATTTATAAATTACTTTGAATGTTGCTACTGGCTTTTGTCGCGGCAATAGAATTTGCTGAATGCCCAATCGCTCGTATCTCTCTTCCTTGATAAATGAAACGAGAAAAATAAACGCTTGTTTCATTTTACATAATCGTGGGAAATTTTGCGAAAAGTAGTGTCATGCTTATTCTCAGGGAAAATAGAAAAATATGAAGCAAGTGTCATATCCTGAGGGTGTAAAATATACGAGTAATAAATATTTTATGATATTTCTGTGCAAAGTACCTCCAGGGAGGCAAAATATTTGCTCCACCAGTCGTGACTCTCATCCTCGTCATTTCCATATTTTACTTCCTCATTTTTCCTGTTTTTTTCATTACCAAATATGAATGGCTTAATAATGGTCAGGAATTTTTCCATTTTCAAGTGAATATCACTGTCAGTTTTTTCATAATTTATTCCTCCGTGTCGATCTTCTCTTTTTGCATCATAATCGATCGGTGGTGAAACTAGAAATTCAGTGTTATTGAGATTTTCAAGATTTTTTCACCAACCATTTGTTAATAATTTAAAAACGAGGAAAAAAACAATTCCCCTAGCTTCAAAAAAAATTTGAAAACTTAAATTTCAAAAGTTTGGAGTGACCGAAATAAAAAAAAATTAGTTTATATTTTGGTTTTGGCCTAACTTGACCCGACTTGACCTAGTTCAACCTAATTGGATCCTTTTTCACCCAATTGAGGAGAAATCAGCTAAAATTTTCCTCGTTTCTAAATTAAATCTATTCATTTTTCTGTTAGATTCACGTGTCACATTAAAATTTACAGAAAACAGGATCCTGTCTCTTTGATGTTGAATCAATCTCGTCTCCGTATATTCTAGAAATGTAATCTCTCTGGGAAATCAATTTTCTCAAAAAAATGTGTGCCGTAGGAATTATATGAACGCCCACGAATTTCAAACAGCCAAATCCACCCGAATCAAATGCTTTGATAGTGATTGGTGGATAGTAAATATGGTTCACTGGTAAATCCTACAAAAGCATGAGAAAAAAAAAATTCATGAAAAAAATCACAGACAAATCGGATTATCTTATTGTACCAATTCTATCATGATATGATTTTCCTCAAAGTTGCTGAATTTCTTCATATTATCGATAGTTCCAGATTTCACATGAATACCACCACATTCTAGTATTATCCTGGGTTTATGTACCTTCATGCAATTGATTTTTCTCATTCCTCTGACACCCCAAAAGATTACTTCCATCCGATGGCTCTTCATTGTTGGCCTTATATCATCCGGCAGATTATATATATTATATTCAGTTGATGCATTCAGTGGAATATCTACAATTTCATCATCTTCTGTCTATAGAATCGGTAATTTTTTGAAAAGAAGAATAATTCAAAGAAAATATTCTAAATCAGAATACTTGATCATCAATAATTCATTCAATGAGCAATATTACAAAATTCAAATAAAATGTTTCAACTTTTATCTTTCTTCATCATATTGTTATCATGTTTTTTTTGCATCGCAATGAAATGCAAAAATTTTCATCATATGTCATAGAATGAGATGTCCAATTTCACATCGTGAAAAGGTAATGAGTAGGAGACAAATAAAGAATAAAAATTCTCACATAATTGGATAAAACAGAAATGAAAAAATAAGTGAAGCACGAGATTATGCATATCATACATTTGCATTAAAAAAGTACTCAAAGTATATCATCGACGAATCCAAAAAAGTGTTTTAAAAAAAATTAAGTTTGTCTTCAAGCCTGTATATTGTTACCTAAGAAAAAAAAGGGCGTAAGTGCTATGCTTATGGCACTCACGCCACTTTATTACTAGAGCAACGATATCGTGGTCCTAGAGTGAAAAAGGCGTAACAAGATAGGAAACGTGTACCATTTTCGCCCTTTTCACTCTAAGATTACGTTTAATGTAAACAGAAGGATATAAATAATTTAGAATAAAAAGAAAACTTTAGAACAAAAAAAATCACGTAATTATTTCAAAGAGTACGTACTATCTAGATTCAGAGTTACAACTGAATCTCAAAGGTAGTTTCTCACCTCGATGAGTTCAAAAGCAGCTAGTACATTTCCCTGAAAATTCCCCTGGGTTTCAAATTTGTGCCACTTAAGAGTAGGTGGAAATTGTGGAAATGAGTACGTCTCATCTTTGAGCTTAACAAGTGGTACTGCAATGCATCTTCCGCAATACTCCTTCGTACCCTAATCAATAGCAGAATTCACTGCGAATTAATAAACTCAATGAATTTTAGTTAGGGGAAAGTGGGGCAAAATGGACATCAGGGGTAAAATGAACACATCCAAATTTTTAGGCAAATCTTATGGAGAATTCTTGAAATTAATAGAAATATTGACGGTAGATTGTTTTTAATGATTTCATTGGAGAGCTGAGGAAATTTTAGGCGGAAAACAAGTGCCGGAATGAATTTTTTTGAAATTTTAGCGATTTTGATTTTTTTGAGCATTTTGAGGGGTAAAACCCTTCCTTTTTTTGGAAATTTTCAGTTTTTTGAGGATATTTTCGGTTCTATCTGTCGTAGCTTAAAAATTTCCACGGGAGGTGAAAGGTGAGATCATTTGCCATCGATTCATAGGGTTTTCAATTAAAAAATATCGATCTTTAAGGTATTTATGGGCATTTTCATGAAACAGTTTTGTGAAACAGTTTCTGGCCTATAATTATCCCAACAATTGATATTTTTGAATTCGGAACCCCATAAATCGATGGGAAATGAGCTCACTTTTCATTTAAGACCAACCCCGAATTGCTACGACCAATAGAACCAGAAATATTTGCAAAAAACTGAGAATTTTCAAACAAGGAAAGGCTTTACCCCTCAAAAATGCCGAAAAATATCGAATTTTCAAAAAAATCTAAAAAAATACATCTGACACTCGTTTTTTGGCTAGAATTTCCTCAGCTATTCAACGAAATCATTACAAGAAATCCATCCCTAACTGTTTCAATACAGTGTCCATTTTGCCCCACTCTCCCCTATACCTATTTACACATAAATCCAGATCAAAGGCCTCCATAACGACTTTTGGTGGACGTGTCTTTATGTCCTCAGTCGATCCATATAATTCAATCGGTGGAAAAACCAGAGTCTCATCCCATACTGGCGCTAGACTCTGTGTAACAGCCTGTGAACAAAGAAAAAAGCTATTTTACACTCGTTCATTTGGTTCATACAAATGGGAATATTCGTTCATTCAGAATCCCAATTTACTCTAGTCATTGCAGTATATCCGTGGAAAATTACACGAATGCATGGATCCATGAGACCCGAGGAGTCCATTCCCGGATCAAAGCAGCCTTGGAATAAATGTGCACGTAATTGAAATTTCTACGGAAATAATAAAAAAATGAGAGAGAGTATTTTTTTTTTTTTTTTGTGATTTTCTTCAAATTATTTCACGTCAGTCAATACCGACATTACCGATATTAAATTGTATTTCAGAAAGCGCGGAAATGCTTCGGTACTTGTGCTATGTTCAACTTCATATCCTGAGGGTATTGAGCTCCAGCAAGCCGAAGAAAACTTGGCATTTCCTAACCAGAGAAATATTTCTATTTTACAAGCACTATAGTCACTGCTTTCAGTCTCATTTCCTCTATTCTTCATGAAAAAATTGATTCTATGTCCGCATTTGGAGCCACGGCATTTTTCTTCCTCTGAATAAATAATTTTAGATGCTGGTAAACGGGCCATTGCCACTCGCCTTGTACCAGCAATCATCCAAATGAAAACATCCGGAAATGCATGCTGTGGCTGATGAATAAATTTCTATCATAAGCACCACAAATGTTTGAAGGCTTTTTCCTTCTAGTCAAGTCATAAAATTTTTTCTTTAAAACGTTTTTATTATTTTTAACTGGAGAATTATTCTGTCAGGATTAGGGGAAGGTGGGGTAAAATGGACACAAGGGGCAAAACGGACACGTGTTAGTTTTGGTATTTTGTACTATGAAAGTTACTTGAAATCGATGGAAATATTAGAGAGAGGTTTGTTCTGATGATTTCATTGAAAAGCTGAAGAAATTGCCCATGGAAATCATATGTCAGAAATTATTATATAGAATTTTTCCAAAATTTCATTTTTTTCCTCAAAATTTGACCAAACAGCGAAAGTTTCAAAAAAATTTAAGAAAAAACATTTCACACATATATTCTATCTGAAATTTTCTCAGCTTTACAATGGAATCATTAGAAAATTTCTATCTCGAACCGTTCAATAGGAAAATACCCATTTTACCCCATTTACCCCTATTTGAGAGAAAAACTCACATCTTCTGAAATTTTACGGAGTTTATGGAGGTATTTGTAGGCATGAATAACGACTATACGAAGGAAATTATTATTGGATAGTTTCCCATTGATTTTGATAATCCTGAGAATATCCTCAATACATTGACGGCAAAGATTAACCCGATGTCTATCCAATTTTGTGGTTCCTCCATTTTCATCGTATTTTCCAGTATCCAGTATATGAAGATACTGCATGCAGTAATGTTTCAATGACCCAATTATGCCATTATAAGTCTGATACGCAGCACTATTCTCAACTGCAATGAGCGACTCCAATTCCGCTAACTCCTCTTCCTGAAATGCCTCTTTCATTAGTCTCTAAATCTCCCCACAATCATAGTGTCATGAATAGTCAGTGGAGTAAAGCACAAAAAAGGGGAGAAAAGTCGACTGCACTATAATGAATTTTTGAGAAACAACTGGGGAAATAATGAGAGATACTTTGATTAGAAGTGCATCAACTTTCTGGTGCATTTAAAAATGTAAATTATAGAAGTCTTAAGTGACACGACAAAATTAAACTATTGTTAGCATTATTCGTCCCAAATGTCTCGTTGAATTTCAGGATAATGCAGTAAGTCGAATAATCTCGAGAGATTGTCAGAGATACATTATATAGGGAAATATAGAGTAGGAAAAAAGTTAGGACGATTTGAGAATTCCATAATGGTTAATTGGAATAGAATTCCCTTTCAAACTTGATTTTCACCCATTTCTCTTGGAGATACGAGGTTTTCCTTGAAATTCCGCAAAAGTTGCATAAAAGCATGTTGATGGGGGGGGGGGGGGGGGGGGGGGGCAAAAGTCAAAACGATTCAGAATATCGAGCACCCGGGTGATTTTTCGGGCCCAGTGGCTCTTGCTTTGTGAGAGTGACCATTTTCATCAAATCGAAATCCAAGACCCGTTCGAGATATCGTTATGAAATTTTATAGGCTACTTCCTGATATCATAGGGAGTATCACTGTGGAATTTCATTGGGAAATATGGAGTAGGAAAAGAGTTAGGATGATTCGAGAATTCCATAATGGCTAATTGGAATAGAATTCCCTTTAGAACTCGATTTTCACCCATTTCTCTTGGAGATACGAGGTTTTCCTTGGAATTTCGCAAAAGTTGCATAAGAGCATGATGATGGGGGGACCTGGGGGGCCAATAGCCATGAAGATTCAGAACGTCGAACATCCACAGTTATATTATAGAAACTTAGCGCGCGCCGCGCGTGCGATATAACTCTAGTTGTCACATGCAAGTGCTTAAATAAATATTTTTTTCAGAAATTTTAATTTTTCTCCATTTTTCTCCTGGGAACGCTAGTATTTTTCATTTGATAATTGAGAAGTAGACAATGTCTCCTAAAAAATGACCCTGTTGTCATTCCACTATGACAACGAGAAAAGTTAATTAAAACCTGAAAGTTTCCCAGTTTTATCTTATGATCTCAATTTTTGTATAATATTGATTTTTTTCATGAAATGTGATTATTTGAGGGAGACAGATCATATTTAGGCCTCTATTTTGATTTAGAAGTAGAATTCAAATATAACAAACAATGTCATAATGGTACATTACACACCTAGAGAGGCAAGAATATATCCGGTGTTTGTATGCTATTTCTTCCACCAAAGGGTATAAAGAATTAGGTTTTTAGAGGATTTAGGATTAAAGTATCACGGCAGTTATTAGCAGATTATAAAATTGAGAATTCCATTAGGAAGCTGTCTGCCACTTGCATTGACAGAATCTGAAATTCAAGCATAGTACTGAAAATTTCAAGTAACGCACAAGGACCGGATGCCTGCTTGTTTTTTTTTTAATTACCATGCATGAAGTACTCACTAAAAAATCAGCAATAAATGTGAGACTGTTGGTATTTGAAACCCTCCATTCCAGTTTTGGCCACCAGGATTTAACATACATGCAGGGTTTATTGGATCCTAATGGTAGATAATTAAACTTGCCATCTGTTGTGCTCGTTAATTGTGGTTCAGTGTGGCTTTCAAAGTCTGGGCGCTTCTCAAGTATCACTTCATCTAGAAAAATCATGACCACTATGAATTCTCACGTTAAAAACACAACGTACAGAGATAATGAACATGCTCCATATACACACACAGAGAGAGAAGATAGAATTTCATGAAATATCATGAATAGACCCTTAATTTTACTTGAAAAAAAAAATATATTATGCCTCTATTATCTCAGATAGAACCATGAGAATTCACTCGGGAGCGTTAGTGCATTTCCTTTTGATGGGCTTTAATTCAAGATTTTCACCGCTCACACAACCCAGAAACTTCTCCAAATCCCAAGCTCATTCTGTTGAGTCTTGCCCGGAGATTAAACTCCGCATGTACTTACCGGTGCACACACATACACGCTCACACACACACACACACACACACATACATACTGAAGTGTATTATCTCTAGACACATAATGTTTGCTCATCTTTCAATGAGGACAGCTCATCCTCTCCTCAATGCAGAAGTACTGTACAACTATTAATAACACTAATTACTAAAAGAATGATTTACTCACCAACGATACCATTATCATTTACAATATTGTAAGGAAATATTTGACTGCCAGCGTTTCCAAAATTAATTTCAAAACTAATAGACTTCATCATGAATCTGCATCGATCAATCATGCATACATCGTAAATTATTCCAACAAGCAAGTACTCTTCAATTGCCCAAAAATTCTTCTGAAACACATTAAAATTAAAATTATGACTAGGGTCAAGGACTTGGTATGGAAAGGGAAATACTAATATATGTAAAAAAAGAAGAAGAATAATACACACGTATTCGTTACATTTCGTATAATTTCGTCTCATTTTTCATCTTAAATTTCGTATTATTTCTAAAGTTAATAATAATTTCGGGTTACAATCTGAGAAATAGTTAAATTTTTGTATAAAATCGTTAATAACAAATTATCCAAGATGAAATTTTCAAATATGATTCAGTGAATCTGTTAAGAATGTAATGAGGAATAAAATAACCCCTAGAAATGAAAAATTTATTGAAAATATAAAAAATAAAGAAAACTCTTCAATTTTCAACTAATTTTTTGTTTCTAGGGCTCATTTGATTCTTGATTACATTTTTCACAGATTTACTGAGTCAGATTTGAGAATTTCATCTCATATAAATTGTTATTATTGATTTTATTCAAAAATTTAACTTTTTTTCCGATCGTACCTCTCAATCATCCTTAGAAAAGGGATACAAAGAATTAAGCCAATGCAAAATACATATATATATATATATATATATCAATACAGGTCAAACCCCACACGCATTACTCTTCTTTTTTTTTGTTTTTACATATATTAGTATTTCCCCCTCCATACCAAGTTCCTGGCCCTGATTATGACCAATTTTCTCAAATCCTTTGAATCTTTGGTAGAATTGAATTTAAATAAACGCAGTAATTATTAATCCGAAGATTGTGTTTGTTTCAGTTCAACCCCTGTTCGAACATAGTATCTGTCAGTGGTCTATTCAGAATCGCGTGACACACCAACAGACCGTTTATTCTACCTGATAAGAAGCTATTACGTTAATGTAATTATATACCCGTGAATTTTAAATTTTTATTTTGTTGAAAGAATGAGAGAACAGAAATCGACGAGTAGTAGTAATTCTTCAGCCTACTTTCCAATGCTGTCTTCATAAATTTTACAATAGAATAGCCAATGTACCGTGTAACAGGAAATTGTGAAAAATGTAAAAAAAATATACTCGTTTCAAATAATAAAAAATTGATTTATGTCTATCCTTCGATAATCCAGGGTTTTTTTTTTTTTGCTGAATATCTCATGCCTCAATAATTGCTGTAGTCGGCTCAATATCCACCCCAATGCCCATAGACCCTGCTGGATCATCAATTTCCGTCCTCAAGGAAAGAAGCACTCTGCCTCGATAAATGGATCGTACGCTCTGACACTTGCTACTGCAGCAACACTCGCTATCCCTCGTATCGTTTTGATAGAAGTGAATAAATGATGGTCCATAAGTCGGGAGGAATCCTGTTAGCAGATTTTCACTAAATAAATAACATTTTTCTGAACAAAAAAGGTGAAAAAAAAGAAGAAGTTTACTCTCATCTCCACTTTTTTTTCCACATAAATTTCAATTTTCTCGAGCTATTTTTCAAATCAGATTATTCCTCTTTTTTTTTATCCTTTATCCTTCAACGCTCTTCCATTTTTCATATGCTACAATTTTTATTAGCAAGTGGACGAAAAAAAAATGCATAAAAAGTGAATGACTCACCGTATTCACCAGAATTTGATAGCCTAGCTAGGTTGAGCATGTGAGTAGCGAATGTTGGAGAATTGCACCCGTGAACTTTGTCTTTTATGGCAATTCTAACACGATGGGATAGTGGTGGAAACATTTCCCTGAATACGAGCCTCTCGTTGAAACGTGGAGAATACGTGTTCTTGAAAGAACTTGTCTCAGCCTCAATAAGAAGGAAAAAAATATAAGGGTAAAAAAAAAGTGGTTCAATCTCGTAGAAAGATTGCTATGAACATTTTTTTTTTTATATTTATAATGCTTTTAATTTTGTGAAATTTGTGAAATCTATCGGGGAATTAGAATTATTCATTTTTAAATGAAGATGGAGTGGTTTTTTTATTTTTATAGAGTCAAGATAGAATCGATTTGTCTCGAAAACATTCCGTGACTTCGGGTTGACGGATGACACATCGAAATGAGAAATAATGTATTTCTGGCTGGCCAGAGAGCGTCATACTAAAAATTAAAGGAAATTCGTGCCGACAGATATTTATAGTCTGACGTTAAAAAAAAAAAAAATTATTCAATAAAGTAATAAATCAAGCGGTGATAGCACATGACAGGGGGGTATGAAAAAAAAATGGAGAAAAAAGATGCTTGATGACTTTTAGAGCTCTACTTTGACAGTAGTTACCTTCATTCCAGCGAATGATATCTGGATATATGGATTTATGGGTTTTTTTAAATTTCTGTGACAAAACATTGACTCTCTGCTTGGTAAACCATCAGCTCTGTATACCGTGAATATGTATCGGGCTCTTTGTCTGCTGATCGATAAGAAATTTCCAATTGGCAATAGTAAATTCCTGGAAACAATAATTTGTCAATTTCAGGTGTAATTTGAAGCTTTTAAATGATAAAAATCACGGAAATTCAACGGAAATAGTTGAAATGGAAAATTATCTCGAGGATTTCATCGAAAATTGGAGAAATTTAGTGGAAAATAGAAAGGATGATACTTTCAATTTCCCTGAAAAAAGATTTTTTGAATTTTCATTCCCAAGATGAGACTTTGACCCAAGTTTTATTTTTCAAGAAGTCATAAAATTGTATCAATAAAAAATAAAAAGTGCATCTCCATCCGTTCCCCTGAAAATCTCAATTTTCCAGAAAATCAAACAAACTCTTCTAAAACCATCAAACACTCCATTAGATTGAGTAAATGATAAGTTTTATGTGTTATTCCATTTATTGCGGATAAAACAAAGAAATAGAATGTAACAATAAACTCAAACGAAGAGCATCTGGAAAATTTTGAACCTCACCCCTCAATATTGTCTTCACCATCTGTTTCCGGATGTGCTTGCAGCTTTTCGCCTTTAGCAATTACCGATATACTGCATTTTACGTATCCCTTGGCTTGTCCAGTCGAGTCACTGGGGTCCGTGAGCATTGCCCATTTATGGTAATACTCATGATCTGCAGAGACACATGAAAAGTGAATTTTACCAGGAAATAACTGCTTTACCAACAGGCAGTCATCGGACGGTGGAACTATCGCTCGAGTTGAACTCCTTAGTACAAATTTCTGTTAACAGATGCTGTAAGCATTCAGTTTACGCCGAGTATAAATTACTCATTAAGGTGATATCCCAGTGAACTTGAGAACAGTTAACAATTAATTTTTTTCGATGCCGTATCAAAGATGATATTTTTTTATATTTTTCTGAATTTTTTCATAATTTTTGCCCGTGCAGTTTATGAGATATGAATTATCAAAGTTACTAAAAATAGCGGTGGTGGGGATGAAACGCCTTAAATCAGACAGAAATAACGAAATTACTCAAAAAACTACAGGGTTGACCCATTATTTAAAAACCATTGGCGAAGAGAACAGCATTTTAACTAAATAATAGAAGAAAAAAATATTCAATTCACCGTATAGTTATTGAGAAATTTTAATTAGAAGGTAGTCGTAACTATTTGCCTCTCTATATCATGCATGTAATAGAAGATTAAATTTAAATAAAATCGAGAAAAAAAATTATATTCACAAGCTGAACATATGACTTTCAAATAGTTTAATCACTTTCTTCGGGTAAATTGAAGCACGTTTCCCCGAATTATCAGCAATTAATTGGAAACTAACCTACAAATCCCAATAATTTCCTGTCTTATCAAACGTACTCTGAGATACTACCTCAAATTAAAAAAAAAATAATCACCAGGCTGATCCCAAACAGTCGCAACTTCGAAGAAAATCCCTCCATGAAACTTCAACCTCAAAGACCTCTTCAAGTACACGGAAATGGAAATTCTCGTACTCAGAAGAACATCAAAATCCCCAATAAAGTCAAACACGAAATACTGTAAATAACACACGTCATTAAATAACCCAAACTCTCAGAAATGTGCAAAAAGCATTACCTCGTTGTAAAATGGGCAATCAGTTTTCTCCCGAACCCCTGTTCTCTTCTTTGCATCTCCAACCTTGACCACCACCAGCGGATTTGCATTTGGCACTAAATGTTGGGCCTTCAGGATGGTGATCGCTATTTGATAAGCGCCAAACTCACCTTTGCTCCTTTTTCCAAGCATAATTTTTATTATTTACTATCAATTCATCCGCAGCCAACTTCTCGTCGTGAAGATCCTCAGTTTCATCGATTCTAACGCAGTAGCAAAGAAAAAAAAAAGAAAGGCAAACGGATTTGGAAGAGCACCAAGAACCAAAGAAATTCGGGAGTGTCAGCACAATGTGTAGAAAGTCAAAAGAAGGAATGAAATCTTACGACGTCTTTGGATTTATTTCACCAATTTGTTGAGACGGGCCGCGCAGGTGCGAGCACACGAACAGTTTGTAGCATTCTCTTTCGACTTTACACACTCAGATCGATTTCAGTGGTATGTCTAAATTGGTAGTGCCTTGCAGGTCCACCAAATCTAGATCCACTGCGAAAAATTTAAAGGAGGAGAAAAGGTGGCCGACGATCGAACTACGGATTATATTGACACAAACACACACATACACACACACACAGACAAAAAACACTATTTCGTTTTTATTCATTCTTTATTTTAATTGTAAAGAGGAGAAGTCCCCTTTTTCCCCCTTTTTTTGTCCACTTGCGACAAGTATGTTGAATGATAATATTTTGTGTTGATGGAACTCTTGACGTATCAACACACAAAAGTCTGAAGTGTCAGGTTGTGTAACTGCATTGGGGTTGAGCTATTCCGTAATTTGACAGTCACAAGTGTGAAGCTTCTCATGTCAATCTCTTTGAATGAGAATACAGAAAAAAAAACACACACTTATCACCTGTATTTTCCAAAAGTATATATCCATTCAATTTGTGTTTGTACTTCTGGTAAATCAGATAATAGCCACTTTTTCTACCAAATTTCATAATGACTAGATTGTTACGCGCGCTATTTGCAAATTGGGACTTCATCGTAATCAATAGGGTAGAAGTACCAGTTTTAGTCACCTTTGCACCTTCATGTTGACCCCAAAAAAATTTTGCCCTAAAATATGATGAAATGAATAAAGATATTTTAAATACTCGACTCCTACTCTTATAAGCTTTTTTATTCAAATTAGCCGACTTTACAAGAGAGGTCCGATTTCGATTAATTATTTCATCATCAAAAGATAGTTCAATCAAACCAATGATGATTGTATTCGGAAGTAAATTGTTTTATCTACAAAAAAACATCATAACATAAATTCTGAAAAAAAAGCATAGTCTTCGAGATGTAGCACTCAGAAAATGGAGTGGGGTCAATTTGATAAGTGAAGGTAGTTCTATACCTACGCGGCATTAAAGATTAAAATCTGAAATAAATTTCACCTGAAAGCTTATATGAATCTTAAGTATCTCGTAAAATTTCTAATCAGCTGACCGCTTTGTTTGGTCAATAATAAATAAAAACGAAATAGAAATAACACGATGGCTTAGGGGCTGATGCAGGCTTTTGCACTTTTAGGTTAGGCGAAGATTAAAATCTGGAAAAAGTCTTTAAAAAAAAGAACTGTGCTTACAAAATGGTTCATATTCGAATTTGGCCAAAAAAGGTACAGTGGTGACAAACGGTACTTCAATGACTCAATGTCACATCAATTTCCGATCGATAATTTTCAAAAATCGATTAATCGATTCGATTTCTCACATTGAATTCAAAATATCGCATATGACTCGAATCGTTTCATTTTCACCACTTTTATTAGTTTGAGGAGCTCCATGATGCAATTGAAAGAATTCTTGAGTGATATAGGTTGTATATTAAAGAAGGAATGGAATTTATACTGGGCACTTTTAGGTACGTGACTCGATGAAAACTAATCGATCCACATGAGGCATTCGAGAGAAGCTTGAAGAAAATGCCGAAAGATCCCACAAGAGAGATCCGCTATCTTCATCTATCTTCTCTCTCTGTCATAGCATGAGACATGATCAACGCTATCATCTTGGTTTATTTACAAAAACACATGGTGAAGGGATGCTGGAGGTAAAAGAGAATGATAGGGTATGTAGTGTAGATGAAGCTTGGACACCTGGGGAATGCAGACCCGTAATGTTGGTAGCTTGACATTCTTCGTTTGAAATAAATCGGCACATTTAAAGAATTTACGAAGTAGTATTGCCGGTGCGTTTTGCGCCCGTTAGTCGGCACACAAATTATACCCATCAGTCACTAATCTACTTCGTCTCCATGAATTGATATTTTCCATTTCTGTTTTGAAGGCAGAAAAAAAAGGCATGGATAAATACATTCTTTTGGGAATGTGAGAGAAGTGGAGAAAGATGTTTCTCTGGTTATCCCATGATTTTCTCGATTTTTTTCTAGGTTTTTTTTAGGCAGCAGGGGTGAATGCAGGGAACTGGTGTCAATAGTTGGACAGTCATTAATACCGTGTCAAATAGTCCACGTTTTTGGACTCTATTCCCTATTGCACGGTTGGGGGGCTTTTGTTAAGGGGGGAATAGAGAGAGTGGCCAATGGCACGGAAATGGTAGAATATCCAGAAACTATTACAGGCAAATATATGCGGTTCATTTGGACACGTGTCAACACAAGTGGTGAATTAACGTCATTTGCTTCTTTGAGAGGATCAAGAAAAATCGTGGAAAACGAGGAGGAAAAAAAACGAGAATTCGACCAGATCTTTTTGGGCAAGGACAATTCGAATGGTGAATATTTCTTCTGGCCTCGAGTTAAATTAAATTTCTGACTTTTCAACGCGTTCCCACGTGGTCCAGTGAGATGTGAAGAAAAAACAATGAGCTCTTTCTCTCATTCGTGGCGCCATTGTGTTTCCACAGTATAATGCAGCAAAACAAGTGCGCGGTGAGAGAAAAAAAAACGAAAAAAAAAAAAAAAACTGGACAGAGATGGAAAGAAACAAGAGGGAATGAAATACTGAAGAGAGAAATGAAAACAAAGAGGTTTGGAAGGAAAAACACACAAACACAACGAATTGCAGATTTGGATGAGGTATCGAGTGCGTGTCGTACAAATACGATATAGGCTGAAGGGGGTCGAATTCATAGAGACACGTGACCCCATTCAGCTATAGAATAGGAGGCATGAGGTGGAACGTGGCAGTGCAACCGTTGTTAAAAAAGAAAAAATATATATATATAATGAACACCCCCGACAGTGGAGAAAGGACCCCTGCAGGGTGGCTCTCTGAGCTTCAAGAGTTAGTACAGGGTTAACTTACGTGCTAATGCGACCTAACGCATCTCGTTGCCGCCCACACTTGAAGAAGAAAGACATGAAAAGGATAAAATGCAAAATCCTTGACTCATTTGAAAAAATAATATTAAGAGATGAAAAAAGAATTTAATGGCTCAATCATGCGGTTTTTTTATCACTTTTTTGCAGGTGAAAAAAAAGCGCATTCATCGGAAATGCAGAATTTTATTGAGGAAGAATCATCCATCGGCGTCCACGCCCTCACCTCAATGAAATCGTGGGAGGAATCTCTCGTGGGAACCCCTAGTGGCTTTAGAGCTTCAGTCCACTCAACAATTTTTATTCTTCAAAAAATTGCACTCTAATCACACGTGGACCTTACCTTTGGTTTGGAACCTTCAAACTAACAAATTAATATCACTTGAATAATTTACGACTATTTAATTTGTTAATGTATCTTATTCATATACTTGGTTTATTAGGTTAACGAACGTTCATATGATACTGTATGCTGAATTTTAGTTTTTCTACAATTTGAATTGAAGTTTTTTGATAGAATGGATGAAGAAAATGTGGATTGTAAGGCTTGAGTCGGTTTATGATTGCATTCATGAAAACTTGGAAATTCTAGAAGTGTTTATGATGGATTGTAAAGAGACACTTTATGGAAAAATCCAAAACTTTCGAATCTTCAAATCAATGAGTAAGAGATATGTCTATGAGATTTACAATTATCGTTGGGTCAATGATAGTGATGAAACAACACATTCCTTCACACTCTTTAAAGACAGGTAAAATATTCCAAATTAATTAATTCTCCTATAAATTAATTTCCAATTAATTTTTAATAACTCGCAATTTTTCCCCACAATTTCCTGAACTTTTAATGAAGAGACTGCATAAAAAATCCGTAACTTCATTTAGTTACATCACAATTATCGCTGATCATGCTTCAAGAGCCCAGGATTCCATTAATGACGTATCAATTACGTCTAATGGCAGTACTTTTAATTTGACTCATTACACGTGTATTAAAACTCCATACATTACTTGAGAGCCAAAGTGAAAGAAATTGATTCAGTCAAGTAGTACATAAACAGTTTGATACATTGTCTCTTTTACTTAGTTGTGTATCTCTCTCTCTTTCACTCTCGTTGGGGCTGGTAGGTGACCAGTTTACTTCCTTCATTCTACGTCTTTAACAAGTCGACCTGTGGCCCCTCGAGGGTGGTCAGTCTACGGGAGGTCCCTCGATCACGCGCTTCGTATCTGCTACTCGGACACACCCGCATGGTTCATCATACCATCCATACAAGAAGATACTTTACACGACACAAGTCCTCACGAAGAGATCCTTCCATACACCTGAAGTGATATGACTCCAGCAGATGATGAATAAGCCATCATCGCTAATAACAATTAAAAACAAAAAAACCTCCCCTTAAAGTTAATTCAAGGTCACTGCAAAAAAAAAAAGAGGGAAAGTCAATGGCCACTGCGAAAGTGTGCCAGGAGTCTGTTGGGTTATGCGAGAAAACACAACCCGCCGGCGAACTTGAATTGAGATTAGCGACGCTCCAACGAGGAGAGAAGGTGGAGCTCTGGTTGGAGTAGGATGCCGGTTAACGAGCTCTCTTTCACAGAGAGGAGGTCGGTAGCCTCTGTTAATTAATGAACGGACGAATACTCTCATTTTCTTCTCATTCCATTCGATCTTTCCTCCTTGTGTATTTCCCTTCTTCCTTTTCTCTCTCTCTTGCTTTGATTCTCTAACTGTGCATGGTGCTTTGAGAAGTTCTCTTTTAAATTTGTCCCCCTTTTTTTTTACAACAGCAGAAGAGATGAGGAAGGAACGAAAAGGATTCCAATTAAGAGGAGAGTATGCCGGTGCACATCACAAATGTCTTGGCCTGGTGACCTGATTCCAAACTGCAGGAGGAATCTAAATTCTTGCTTCAAACTCGAGGGATTCGGATAAATTTCGATCAATCAGCAGAGAGAGACGGGTATGGAAGGAATTAAATATGATTTCCCCTTTTTTTTTTGCTTCAGGTTCCTCTTAATCATTCATCCAGCTTCTCTCTCTCTCTCTCTTTTTCTCTTCAAGCACACCGAAAAGCCAGGAGTCTGCGCACGGCTGAATAGGAAGCATCATCCTTCTCTCTCTTTTTCTCTCTCTTCGCTTCTCTCTCATGAAAAAAGGTTAAACTCGTTTTCGTTTTCGTCGCTAATTAGACTCGTTAAGCGCCACGGTGTAGCCATAACCGGGCAACTTCAGAGCGAGGAGAACCCAGTTGTGTGCCAAGAGAGGAACGACTAAATCCAATGGTATACAGACACGATAGTTCCTTCCCGTCATCCAGCCTTCTAGGGTGCGTTTTAGTGATTCTTTCCCTTTTGATTTTAAGACCCCCAATAAATCCGATTTTTTCCCTTGAAAAGGAATTTTCTGCTAGGAAAAGGCAATCATTGTTTTTTTCTAAAAATGATTCAGTGGTCAGTGATGTTTCGAGGTTGAATTATTCAAGTGCAGTTTGATAATGTGAATATAGAGAATCCTGGGTGGTTATTGGGTGGGTGTAATTTGAATTAAGAGAGTGGTATTGATATCCCACGATGATTCCGTAACGTGTGCTATATACATATATATATAAATAAAAGGTATAGAGAATACACATTGGAGTGGATACAGAGGAGGGCGCGCACACACGAGAGAAGAACGTAGGTCTAACCTCAGTTCTTGCTCTGTTGCTTCAGTGCCTCAGTGGGCGGCCATATTGAATCGTGATATGGGCCCGCAATTAAGGCCGAGTAGGCCACCCGGACGAAGCGCACCTCAGATAAGGTGAGTTCTGCCGTATAAGACTATAGTCTCTCGCTTGTGGAGAGACCCTATGCCTGACCTCGTGCAGGGAATTCTCTTTCTCTCTTTCTTCAGTCGAAAAATAAGTCGTTCTAAGTTGTACTTATGTCGTCGTTCTCTTCAAGCTCTTTTGTTCTCACACATGTTTTTTCATCGATTTTACATGACAATTTCTGTCTTCAAAGTCTTCCTATCACTATATTCATTTTTCGGTGAATACAAATGTCGAAATTTTCTAATCTTCGGTTATTCTTGAACCTCCTTTTGATAATGAGTTGTTTCCTTTCTAAAAAAAAACACATTGCGAGATTTTATCGAACTGCGATAATCGATATCTGTTGACAAAAACAATCAGGGCTACCCTCTAGCGACACATTTTAGATTTAATTACCTGAATGCAGATAAGCAGAAAATGAATATTTCATATTAGAATATCGTGCATGATATGTTACATTACTCTCCATTAATAAAAACAACCATTCATGATTTAAGACAAGAAAAATTTCCTTCATGAGAGAAGGTAAACTTGTAACATGAATTCAAATATGATAACAAAAGTTGTGCACAAGTTGTGTCATCAGTTTTCATAAGAATGGAGTTCGAGTCAGGTATGAAGCTCTGAGGGTAGTAATGATAAAAATAGCTCATTGCTGAACTTCAAGATATTTTAAGATATTTTTTGATTCTAAGATATTCTCCTCTAACTGATATCCTCAAGTTAAGATACTTCTATTTACACTGCAGTACGACTAATTTCGACACAAACTAGACGTCCTGATCGTGCACAATTTGAACAATGACATGAAAGATTAGAATAACCAATTTTTAGACTCAGGTCCTCCTCCTTCTGAAGAATCATCTCTCGGCATGGACCAACATTCTAAAATCCACAATAATCATCTCGCATATGTCTTCATTAATTCCCATCGACGATTCTCACGGTAGCTAATTCCATATCAATAATCCCAAATTAAAATATCTCCCAGCATAACTCTGTAACCCAAAAAATTCTCAGGAAACACAAGCACAAGAAGGCCACCACAATCGATTTCAGAATGAATGACTGGCCGATGAAGAACTTCGGCTTTTTCTTTTTTTCTGAATAAAATCAACAAAGTATCTCTCCTCGCTATTGAATATAATAGTATGAGGAGGAGTTTAAAACACAGTAAAACAAAAGGCGTATTCTTTTCACCTGTTGTCTTTGGTCGTATTGCTCCAACTACGATCAGATAAAAAAACCACACAGTTGCAAAGTTGTGTGTTGTGTGGGGGGCTTTCGGTCCCCACGGTATGCAAATTCTCACTCTTCTGAACGAACTAATGAAGATTAAGAATCCACTGCCGGAGAATTGAAAAGACAAAACGGGAAGAAGAAGTTTCGAGAAATAAGCAAGCGATTGAGAAAGGAATAAATAAATAAAAAAAAAAAGAAGAAGAAAAAGACAAAAAATAGAGTCCAAAAAGAAAAGAGAAATGTTGGAAAGAGAGAGAGAGAGGAGAATGGGTATTTTGCCTCATTTCAAAAACATCTTCCTAACGAGTTGACGATACCAAAGATTCCAAACAGGATGAATTGTTCTTTATAATAGTTAAATGGACCTGGTGTAGTTTGAAGAAGAGGGGCAAGACCTCCCGGGATGCTGATTTCATTCAAGTGAATCAGTAGCACTTTTGCGGTAGCTGTGAGAACATTCTTTTTTTTCCATCAAAAAAGAATAAAAAAACCGTCAATTCTTATAACCCTTTAACCCTCATCTAAAATTTTGACCGCCCGAACACTGTCCTTTTCAACGCCCCGGACACTTTCATGATTCCGGGATACAGGTGGAATGTGTCTACGATAATGCCGCCAATTTAAAAATATCTCTGTCCCTACAAATCATTAAACCAGAAAGTCTCCAAAAAAAATTTTGATATTCCACGTTATATATTTTCACCGTTTGGTAACACAGAGAACAAACACACAAACAAACACACACATGTGTGTGTAGAGAGGAGGTAAAACGGTTAAATGGCCATTCGAAATCCCTCAAAATCGCATAACGAAGCCAATTAAAATTATCCAACGATGCGAAAGATTTTCAACTTCCTATTATTGCTTGGGAGACCACAGTATTACGTAACACGATGAATGTGTTACAAGTATGCTTCTGCTCCTGTTATTGACTCGCACAAGAGAATGAAGCAGTCCATTGAAATATTGCAACAAAAAAAAAATGAAAAACCTATTGATTATTTTTGCATGAACCGTGTATGCTTCGAAGGAAGCTGCTGAGCAAGTATAAACTATCGTGACGTTTCACGTTTATACGACATTATACGACTGAGAAACTGCCCTTTTTTGTGTTTTAGCCATGTATTTATATCTTATCGGATCTCTGCAACTGATCTATTACTCGCAAGTTGAATTGTCTCTTTACCATTGAATCGGTATTCCTCAATTATTCCACGATCTTCATAATTCAAGACGTATTCTCGTTGGAATAACATTGTTGAAAGAGGGAGAGGGGGGGGGGGAACTCATCATTTTCAAACGTCGAACATCAACTCTGAAAGAAGACTATAGACTATATCGTTGCCTTAGAAACAAAGGGGCGTAACTGCTATGTATAAGCATAACACTTACGCCCCTTTATCTCTGAGACAACGATATATGCTCCAAACTCCCCCGCAAGTTAAATCACGCTCATCCCATGCTCATCCTCGACGCTTCTTTCTTCCTCTCTCTCTCTTCTCTTTTTCTTAAACTGGACTCTCTCATGCCCGACGCGCGCGCGAAAGGAGATAAATCACTGTGCCATAAACAACCGATATTTCTCTCCGAATGTTTACCGAGTGCGCTTTAAATGCCTTGTTAAAACAAACCTACGCCTGGCATTTTTGTTTGTTTGCATGTGCGTGAGGATAGGCTTGTATATTTGCCGCATGGCTCTTTTGCATTATTGCTCGATTCGATACTTTGGCTCAAAGCTTTTACTCTTCATGGAGAGATTCATCAACTTGCACTTTTACCCGTGAGGAATTATGCAGTTTTTATTTATTTATTGATTCTTTTCGGTTCTTTTTTCTTGCCTTTTTTTTGCTCATTTTCAATCGATTTATTACGAATATGTTAATGTTTTAACGTCGTAAATTTATGGAGACCTAGGTCAGGCACCTTTTGAAGTGTGTTATAGGAAGAGACGTGGGAGTGGGCGGTTCTCATCGTATTTGCCCCGTTTCAAAAATTGAGTTATGAGTGTTTTTAAACTAAAAACTCATTCAGCCGAGTCCAGTGTGGAAGGAGAAATGAGCGATTTCTTTACTATCGGTATAAATTCTTGATCTATCACATTTCAATGAATCGATGAAGCATTGCAAGCCTGAAAACATGGAAATTAAATGCTGCAGTAAATGTACATGGGGGGAGGAGAGGGGAGACCGGGGCAAAATGGACCTGTAGTTGAAAGTTATTCGAAATTTTTTTAGAGAGTGAAGGAGTCTCCGAAAAATTTTGAAAAAATTCAACAACAATGTCTATCTTCTGGACCATTTTCTCAAATTTTTTTAGATTCTTCCATCGAGTCTTTCACTTTGAAAAAAATTCCTGAATTGTTTTGCCATAAAGGTCCATTTTGCCCCACTATTCCTTTATTTATACAGAATTTCTTGTAATGGCTTTCTCATCTCCAGCACCTGCGTCTTGTCTCTACCAACGGAATCCCATCGAGTTCATTCTCAATGCAGCTACCAATAAATAACGAAACTTTGAAATGTGCACTCATTTATTATATATTCCACATTTTTATAAACTGAAAAAATTCAATTAATTTCGTTTAAAAAAAGAAAGGGGAGTATTTTGTATTAGCATAAAAATTTAACTCGTTCAATTTTAATTATTTTAATTTTCCATGAAACGCATTCGATCGCACGTTTTCAATTGAAACACACGAGAAATTAAAGAAAAAAAGCATAAATAAGTATTTTTTGAAGAAAAAAAAGGGAGTAATAAAAGGAAAGGAGAATGAAACTTGGTAAACGGTCAGAAGCACTTCAATTAGCATAAATCGCCATTTTCGTGTTCCCCTTTGAATTCCGTCGCTATGGCGACCTTTGTCCAGATCGTGCTACAATGGCCACTATCTTTCTCCTCCCTCCACCCTTGCTCCTCTCATTCTCCTGGCCCCATCTCCCCCCCCCCCCCTCCTTTTTTTCAACAATTTTTTTTATTATTCCTTTAAACCAACAGAGAAAGGCGCGCCTCTTCCTGGAGAGCGACCATCGCAAACAAAGAATCTTCCTCTCCTCTGCGCGTCCTCGCCCCGCAAGAGAGAGAATGAGAAAAAGCGTGGAACGAAAGAAAAAAAAAGGCGCCTGATACACGAATAAGCGATGTGGCGGTTGGATAATCCTGGAGAGTCGAAGAAAAGAAAAAAAAAAGAAGGAATAACGCGTGTGTATACGAGAGAACGTGAACTCTCACTGCATCCGAGGTCCCCAAGATGCTGGTCTGACTCTTTCCCCTTATTCAGCGACCGTATCTACTTCTTCTTCCTCTGGCGTCTGGCCAAGAGAGTTTCGCCACAGATAGCCAGGTCTGCACACACCAGAAGCAGCAGAGCATAGGGTGGTTCATCTAAAATGTATCGGATACACTCCACTGAATTAACCATCAGCAGTACTCAAAATACCCGATAAAAAAGATTCAATCAGGCAATTGAAGGAATCGGGACCGGTACAGTTCGTTCAATTTCAATTGGTCCAATGACTATCGGTGTAATGCTAATTCGGCTAGAAAGACGATTTGTTTAATGTTAATGAGTCCAACAGTATGATTTATCTAATGTTAATTGGTCTGAGAGTTTGTTATTTTTTCTGCAATACACAAAATCCACAATTAGTAAATAATATTTCTTTTTCAAGTTTCATTTGTTTTTATTATTCTTCATTACGTTGGAATTATTACTGAATTATATATGAATGAATGAGAGATAATTGAAAAATCTCTCGTATTATCAAATTTCAATAGAGCCTTGTATGTGAGAAGGCTCTGTCGACATGTGATAATACCTGTATGTATTTGCTGGTTAAATTCATAATTATAGGAAATATTGTAATTTAACTTTTAGACTAATTGAATATTGGACCATTCCATTGATTAGACAAACTTATTTTGGACGAATTGGCATTAGACCAATAGTCATTGGACCAATTGAAATTGAACGAACTGTACCAGACCCGAAGGAATCGAAAGAAAAACGAAGAGAGTAGAGAAAAACCGGAGAGCAAGACGCTACTTCTGGAGCCGAAAATTTTGCAGAGTTTGCTTCTTCGTGAGAATGGCGATTACGGTATATTTTTCAAGAATTGGGTGAAATACAAAGTTGTTGGGACCCTGTGGGGCATGAGCATTCGACCAATGGGCATGGTCCATGTGTGTTAAAGGCTTTACAGGAAGGGACATCGGGACCGAATCAGTTTATGCGCGACAGGTTCGTAGGGGGACACGAGAAGAGAATGGGGCTTTCCAACCGCGGCTTCACCTCTTTCTCTCTTTTTCTCTCTCCTGAGTAGTGTATGTTAGGTTTGTGATTCTCCTTGGTGTATACCCAAGTGGAGGAGACATTATTTACAACACAGCGGAGAGAACGGTAGACAATGCACACACACCGCGCGTCCAAGAGAAGACCAGGTTCGGGATGCTCGCGCGGCCATCTTCTTTTTTTTTTTTTCCTTCCTTTTCTGTTCTCCATATGCAACACACAACATCTGCCCACGAATGCGATATTCCACCTTACCTCTTCAGTTTTCTGTTTGGTTTAGCCAACGGAGAGAGAATTCACTATCGCCACGTTAACTCCTGCCGCAATTTCCAAGTATGCACTCGTGCCCTATCGTTATCGTAAACTTTCCATGAACATGGAATTGGGCTTTGCCCTCTTCCTCCCCCCCCCCCTCCCATCGTGCCCGTTCTCCCCCTTTTTCTCGTCCTTTTTCTTTTATTTTCTATTTCTTCCTGGGTGTTTTGTCCAATCCATGATTTTTCTTCTTTTTAGGGCTGTTCGGAAGGAAAAAAAACGTGCAGAAACAAGATGGCGGCTTTTTGGAGAGGCCAGCTCTTCGACAGCTGTAGTCCTTCTTCTCCCAATTCCTCGTGAATAGGTTATCACAACTGCAAGTGCATGTGTGTATGTGTATGTGTGTTGAGGTGAGTCGGGTTTATACAGAGAAAGAGGCAAGGATTGAGGCAAAAGACGAGGGGGAAAGAAGAGGAGGAGAGGACGAAGAGTGGAAGCAGCCAGCAGCCGCCCCAATAAAAACTCACGTTTGCCTGCCGTCTCCATCGTCGCACACACATACATATATATATGTCGTATCGTTTCCCCCAAGAGAGCCAAAGAAACACAAGAGGGCCCAGGGAGGGCAGTTAGCTGGGAGAGACAGGGGGAGAATAAAGAAAAATAAATAAAGAATTGAGAGGAGAGAAGAGCGAGTTGGATCGATAAAGGAAGAAGTTGAAGAAAGAGAGAGAGAGAGGGAGAGAGAAAGACCAGGCGCGGTCCACCTTCCGACGTTTGACAGAACAAAAGACTGTGGAACGGATCTCCTCTCAGTCTCCCTCCTCCGCAATATCCCCCTTTATCCCCCCCCCCTCCTGGAATAATGCCGGAGAGGTCTACGCATGCGTATGATATACTCCTCTCCCTCCTCCAGTTCATACACCGAGTCTGCACAACTACAGCTACCAAAAGTGATGCTGCGGAGGATTCGCGTTGAGATCTTCGCGTACAAATTACTGAAAATTGCTCCACTTTTTTAATGCCATCGTCATTCGCAAAAGATCCCACCGTCTCGTGCTGTGTTTACTCCCTTCTCCACCCCCTCCCCCTCCTTCTCTCGCTTCCACCATTGTTTTATGGGTGTTCCACCAGCTCACATGGTGGATGACTACTGTTGAGGATAAAGTGGGGGAGGGGGAGGGGGTAGGAACATTGAAAATACCGATGCGCGCTTTCTTGCGCGGTACATCAAACGGAGAGACGCTGACGAATCGATCCGGGAGGTTTAGGGAGCCGAGGTTTTATCTCACGACCAACAACTTCCATGGTCTCGGGTGGGATTTATGATTCTGCCAAAGGGGATTGAAAGACAAGTTCAGATTCTCAAGAAGTCTCAAGAGAGGCCATCCGTGGGAAAAACATAGGGAGCTTTGGATATTGTTAAATTCAATGAAATACAGAGAATATTGGTGATTTTTTATGGTAGGAGAAGGTGGGGTAAAATGGATACATTTGGAGTTTTGATGTCTATATTGAGGAAAATGCGTGAAATGATTGAAAATGTTGGAGATAGGTTTTTTCCCATCATTTCATTGAAAAGCTGAGGAAATTCGCGGTGGAAATCATGTTTCAGAAATGATTTTCTGCTATTTTTTGGAAATTTGACGTTTTTGGTTAAACACAGACGCAAGACAATTATGGTGCAAAAACTGATTTTCACAAAACTGCTCATAAAAACCTTAAAATCGAGATTTTTCAATTGAAAACCCCATGAATCGATGGCCAATGATCTTACCTTCCATCTCCATTCGGAATTTTCACGCTATGACCGCTAGAACCGGAGATATTTTGAAAAAAGTCAGCTTTTTCGAGCATGGAACTCTCAAAAAATTAAAAAACAATTAATTTTGCCACTTTTCTCCACCCAAAATTTGCCTACCTACTCAACATGATGCTTCAAAAAAATCTATTTCCAATCGTTTCATTCTAATTTCCATTTTACCCCACTTTCCCCTCGATATCGTAGCTCCAAAACCAAAGTGGCGTAAGTGCTATGTTTATACATAGCACTTACGCCACTTTCTTTCCAAAGCAACCCTATGATTTTTTTTTGCAGGATTAATTTGTGACTGGAGAGACAGTCAGGCGCCATTGAGTTTAACGATCCTTGACTAATTCATGTAAAATTCAATCAGTCACGGAAGAATGAGCCGAGCAAGTGATACACGTGGATTTTAACATGACTCAACATTTAATTGAGATCCTCTAATTAATCAGCATTAGGTAAAAATTTCAAATGACATCAAAAATATCCGCAAAAATTGTTTCAGTATCGAATTTTTATCCAAGTCGTCTTGTGAGTATTGTGCTTCTTTCAAGTTCATTAAATATTAACGAGAGTCTCAATTTCTTCATTTCGTTGATGAGTCGTCGAGAGCCTGGCCATTCGAAACCTGCATATAGATTGAAAATTAACTTATATGAGCACGGCCACAATATATATACATATATACGGCTCATATCGGTTCCTTTACGCCTAGTTTTTAAAGCCTAATGTACACACTATTATTTACATGGCACGTCTCTGAGGGCAAATAATAGTGGTAAATGTTTCCTTTCACGCGCGTGTATCAGCTCATTTATATTAAACGACTGTAGACAACAATTTACACGGATTTTTGTACATTCGTCATGATCATCTAAGTAGGCTAAATAAAAAAAAAAAGACAGTCACGCCTTCTCGTGTTTTGCAAATTGTCTCTTGCCTCTATCTCATAAAATTTTTGCATACCTAATTCAATGCTAATGAGAATTTTTAAGCCACAAAATCTGATAACCCCGAGGATTTTTTCTTCCTTACCAAAACCACAAGATGTTCGCATCTTCAATAAAATAATTGTGCAGTTAAAAAAAATTGAACATTAAAATGCTAAGAGATTGAAGATAGTACAATTATTCATCTATACATTACACATTTTACATAATTTGTTTGTCTTTTACAATTTACAAATCAACATGATGATCAATATGTTGTGAACAATAAAAAAAATGAGGAAAACTTGAAATTTAAATAAATACAGTATGTAATTTTAAGTTAAATTGTAAAGGAAATGACTACAATTATCCTTTTACACCACAAAATCACTCACTTTCAGACACTTTTTAATTAAAAACTATTGTCTAAAATTTTGGTAATTATCTTGCATAAAACTACAATTATTATCACTGGTTATGTCTTAATAAATGAATTTAAATGGAAGAAACTAAAGAATGTCATTAGTTATCTTCTAATGACTAGAAGAAGAGTATTTCCGCGTAAAACTACAAGATTTTTATATCTATCCTTCAACTTCTCTCTCTCTTTCTCTCTCATTCTAAATAGTTTTCTCAAAATAAATAGAATAAACTTAAAAAAATCTTAAACACTTAGCACCGTTTCATAATCTGTCTGCATATTCATTCAACTTGACCACTATAGAATTTATCATTTTCCATTTTTAGCCGCTGTCAATAGATATCTGAGAATGAAACCTGCGATGATACACCAGAATGGAGATGATGTAGTGCATGAATTTCTTCCATTGAAGTAGTTGGCTGACTGTTACTGTCACCGAGGAATGCTGAATTTGGACCCATACCAGGTGAATTAGCGGTTGATGATGAGACTGGAGTGCCTGGACAGCCTGGATTTACACCATTGTTACCCTCCTGTCGCATCATGTTGCGGCGCCACTTCGCACGGGCATTTTGGAACCAGACCTAATAACATTGAAGTTTTACAGAGTCTAGTAAAGATGATGGAACATTGGCGGAACTTGGCTATTCAGAAATTACGTAAGGCAGGTTTTTGTAGTTAATTTGATCTCCCCTCCCTTTTCCTCCCTCTGTTGTAAGATATCATAAGATTTTGATTACCCCCCCCCCCCCCCCTCTGCCCCTTAGTAATGAATTTTCGTACGAAATCAAGGTAATTACAAAATCAAAGATCGTTGAATTCGAAAATGATGACCGGATGATCAAATGATCAGAGCCATAAAAAAAGAGAATTTGAGAATGTTCTTAATTGTAACTCCACTAGATCAATCATATTAGTACTTCTTAATTGATAAGCTGAATTACTTGAATCCAAGCTTTGAATAGCAGTGGATGTAAATAGACATGTTCTATTGAATAAATTTTACTATGATTATAAAATAGTACTTTACGCACCTAGAGCGGAAAAAGTCAATTTCGACAAAATGTTGCTCTCAAGCGAAGCCAGATTGAAGATCTTCTATCCGTCCATGGTTCGCAGTGTACTATTTTAGCTCAGGGTGCTGAAAAAATGCGTTTCCTCGAGCGAAATGAGGTTAGAAACTCATTTTACCAGCACCCTGAGCAGAAGATTGTTTTCCAAAATTCAAGCAAGACAATTAAGTAAAACAACATCTAGAAGTGTCGAGATCCATTCGATCTCTTTAGGATTCGATACTGAATCCTAAAGCTGAGTGCAGGTGAAGCTTTCAACTAACGCCATTTTTTCGCGTGGAAATAGTCAATTTTGAATCCCAAAAACCTACGTAAGATCAGATTCTCTCCCCTCTACTGCCCATCGTAATAATTGATAATATGATTCATGAATGAAGAATTCGATCCTTACCTGAAGAACTCGCTTGGAAAGGCCCGTCTTTTGGGCCAGTTGCTTGAGGTCCTTGGCATCTGGGTTCTGATTGATAGCAAAGTAGCTCTTCATCGTCCTCAGCTGATGATGCTTGAAGCTCGTCCTCATGCGTTTTGTCCTCTGACTCTGGTGGACAGGTCCAGGAGAACCAACGGACGTGTCATAGGCAGTCAGGGACTCCATGGATGATGATAGTTCATTTGGATGCAGAAGTTCTGAAGAAATGAAGAGCATAATTTCGTGCAGATGCATGAGTTGAGGATTGTGTCAGTGTTCTTGGCTCATTTGTAATCCATGTACGTACGAAACGGCAGTTAGCACGTGCTCTGGATGAACCGGGGTTTCCAAAGGACAAAAAAAACGAGGCGAAGGGTAAAAAAATAAGAGGGCAAAAAAAAAGAGCAGGAGGTACGTATGAGTTGAAGAAGAAGCAGCTGCCGGTTGAAGAAAGTCAACTGCATTGAGAAGAGTGGAATCAATTTCGTTTGTTTTTTCGGTGTTTTGTATTAACGGTAAATAATCGATTCGTCGGTGTGTATCGAATGAGAGAATCGTCAACGACTCAGTCAAAACACTTTGCCACAGACCATTTTAGGATTGACAACAACATTTGGGACACCTCAATTGGGAGTTGGGGTGTTTGAACGTTGCTTGCGCATTGATGAAACCTCGAAAGAAGAAGAGTATTGACAACAACAAAAAAAACGAAGATTCGGAGAATTCACGAATCCAGCCGGGCCTTGGAGGCATTTCAATATTTATAACACATCAAAAAGCTGATGAGTCCAACGAGAAAATATTTGTCGCAAGGTGTATCGGCTTCCGGTTTAAGTCAGGACAATGCTGCATTAAGTGAGTGAATAAAACGAGTTTGTGGGGACGAAAAAATTTAGTCATCTGCTCGTGACCTATTCAGTAATCGATTCAGCAAAAAAAAAAAAAAACTTAACGACCTGGAAATGCCTAATTAAGCTCAATGCTATTTTTGTGATCGACATCGAGGGAACGCTGGCATGAAACACACTGGCTACGAAACAGGACTCAAGAAGAGGGAGTTTGCCATGATCAGAGGGCGAAACCCGGAGAAATTGGATGCCTTAAGAATGAGGTCACAATTTGTCACGTGGTAGAACGAAAAATCGGCAAGAGCGAAGTGGACTTTTGGGGTTGCCGATTTTAGATAGAGAGAAAGGGGCTGGATTAAATTTTTTGGTGAAAAAAAATAATAAGAAGAAGAAGCTAAATGAAGGAAGAAAATAAAGGAAGATGAAATGAATAAAATGCGGTATATGCTCTCTTCTGAGTGAGATAAACGCAAAATGCGAGAAGGTGGAAGAAGCAAGTAAGGGAATGTAGGTATCAGTGTTCGCCGGCCATTCTGATCGCAGTGGCTGGGTATTGGTCAACGGCGGCATTCTTTTCCGGGAGGGAGCGGCCAATCGATGCATCTCAGCGTCGATACCCATCTGTCACTGTCCCCTACGGGTCCGTGTATACCTTTCTTTTTTTTATTTGCCCCTTTTGTCTCATTCTTTATACCATTTATCCTACCATGTAACCTCACCATGAACTTATCCCCAATCCAGTCTTAAATTTAAATTCGAGAGAGGTTGAGAAAAAAAAAATTCTCAAAAAAAAAAGTGCAGAGATTCTTTCGGGTTTTATTGACGATAGCCCGAAACTGGAAATGTGCTTTGGAAAAAAAATGTCCTTTCGAAAAATATCAATTTGGTGGGAAAAAAATATATACACGTGTATGGAGGATGCTTATAGCCAAACGAGAAGACAATAAAACTTGCCCATGACTTTTGAGCATAGTCATTGGGCATTATGTGTTTGTGTGTGTGTGTGTTTGTGGGACCGAATAACGCTCTCCTGAAGGATCGTTTCAGAATGAGAAACAGAACTCAAAGGGGGCGAGACTGCGATTTTATAGCTCCTGGATCGTAAATTCCAAAGCTCTCCGCGAGATCTCTCAGCGGTTTCTTTCAGTGTAAAACTTCTTTTCCTTTAATTGTCCAACGATTATAAAATAACTGAGAATGACGTGATCGGTCTTTTCATCTTGACCATTCGCGGTGGGTAAGAGATACTGCGAAAAATACTCGTCTTAACTGGTTCAACTTAACGTTCATTGTCAACATCCATAATCTTTCCTTTTTTTCTTCTTTTTAACTTCATTTTATTTACTTTTATTCTTCTTCATCAGAAAGGTTCAAGGAAACCATTCATATTTCCTTTACCACTAAATGTTTATTGTCGTTACAAGATTGCCGTTTAATCCTCGTTTAGAGTGCGTTTTTTCACTCGTAAGTGCGAGTCGATTAGAAGGAACTATTAAAGACATTTAGTTTAAGGATAGATGAACGAAAAAATGGAGAAACTGGGATTTCTGATGGGTGGAGATAGACTTCAACGGTTGCGGAGTGAATAGAAGGAAATGACTACGTGACGTGTACTGTGAATCTGGCCAATCATGACGAGAAATGAATGATTAGATGAAGTAATTTGAATTTCAATTCTATTTTTCTCTTCAGGATAAAGGGACACCTAGTATTTTCAAAATACTGCCAAATTACTAAAATATCCATCTTATGAATATTTGTTCTTTCTACTACGGAAGCTTGAAAATTTGATATTTATCAATTCTTTGAAGAAGAATCTAACTATTAAAAAATTTTGAAGCCTCAAATCGAAAATTTTAACCAAGTTCATGCATTCTTAAATGCTGATGATTGTGTTTAGGGTGAATGTGTAATTGGCCAGTTGGTAACTGCAACGGTTTCATTTCTATTTATTCTTTTTCATTCGATAATCCCCCCCGTCCGAATGTACAAAACAATTTGCTCTGCACTTAGACGCAAATCCCCATGCTTTATTTGTACATCAACAAGTCTCATTTGAAACGAGTGTAAATAAGTCTTGAACTCTGATGTAAAACACCGAGAACAAGCTGCTACTGCTTATGTGCTTTAAGCATGTGTGTGTGTGTGTTGTATGTTCGACACAAATTAAAAAGAAAAAAATGAGAAATAATTACCAAGTGCACCGGCTGCTAGTCTCATCGTAACCGGCATCTCAGATCCAGTAACTTCTGATAATTTACGTTTTCTTGGACGTCCTTTTTGTGCATTACCGATTGAAGCAACTGGACTCTGTTCTGGTGCACTGTAGTAAGAGGGTAATGGTGATACACCAGGTGATCCAAGATCCTCAACACTTCCAGGAGTACTGCCGTAATCGGCACTACCGCATATCACCTCGTAGTGTGGTCTGAATGATCATCAATCATCAATTAGACTCGAGGGGAATTCAAGAAAATTTTGGAATTTTAAAGTATTCACCTGCAGTAAATGAGGCCATCTCTCTGTCCAAAATGATCGCCTTTATTCAAAGGTACACCGCAGGATGTGCAAACAAAACAGGCAACATGATAAACAAGGTCTCTTGCTCTCATCACCAACTCTGATGCAGATATTCCAGCGCGACATCTCGAGCACCTTGAAACTGCAAATAGCCTGCAAGACACAATAGTACTTTAGTTGGTGATCTTGATAAAGACACACACACACACGGTAACACAGGTTTTTGTCTCGGTAAAAATATCTCGGGAATTATATCTCACGGTATATAACATCTCGTGACAAAATGATCTCAAACTATAATATCTCGAGTAACATGTTTCAACCACTTTATCTTGAGAATTAATGTCTCATTTTGAATATCTGATGATAATATCACTATTTATGTTGGTAATTGATGAATCTCTATTTGACTGAAGTTGAGATTCAATAGTTAATAGCAGGTAATCAGTAGCAGTAGAAGGTACAGAAATCGTAATGAAAATATTTTTAGAATTGTGCATTTTTTTGTTTTATTTTATTAATAAATAAGTGACAATGCCTGAAAGACACTCGTAGTGTCATTCCTAATGATAGCTCATGCGATAAAAATTCTCGGGAGTTACTGAAATATGAACGATAAGAACAAAGGTAGTCTTTGCTCCTTTGTTTCATCTTTTTGAACAAAAAAAAGAGAGAAATAAGCGTTTTCTCTCTTTTTTTTTAACTTCTTTTCTTTCTTCGACTCCTTTCTATTCATTCCACTGGCTCCAAAGCCGGCAGTCGTATTCACATTGTTGCATATTGCATGGAGTGACGTTGTTTTCTACCCTAACGAACCAGAACCACGTAGATATATACTTGAAGAGCATTCTCTTCCTTGCACATCTATATATCGACTCCATCCACACATACACATACACACACACACACACACACACACAATCTCCGGATTTTTCTCTCCTTTTTTTTTTTAATAAATGAAAGAAGAAAACTGCTTTATACAGACTCAATATTGTTTCAGACATCTCTAATAAGAATTGTGGAGTAAAATTCGAAGCGAGGAGCTCAAATATGTCCCGAGGAAGATCAACGGTCGTCCTGAATACAATGGGACAATCGAAATATCAAACTTTCACCTGGAAAGTCTTTTGAGAAATAAAAAGAGGAATATTGTGTGTGAGAGAGAAAAAAAGAGGAAAAAAAAACGCTCGAACAGATAAAGCTTTTCCTCTGCATCTCTGTTAAGGACCTGCAACGAAACGTGCGATTGTAAAACGTAATAATAAATCAACGTGTAACGAGCCTTCTGTATTTTCACGTCTTACCAAAAACCAACTTGTGTCAATCACATGATTCTTTTTTTTTTTTTTTTACTTCTTCCTTTTTTTTACACTCGTTTTTCCTTTATTTTCTAATCTTTCATCGTGGATGATAATATTCATGCAGTAGAAAAGATGTTTCACTGGTTTTTTAAAGAAAATGTGAGAGACAGAGATAGCCATTAGTAGGCATTTTGTGTGGTCCAAAGTGTACACAAGTGACGCTCCTATGCAAATTCACCACTACCGCAATAAATACCGAGATGGCCGACCGATGAGTGCCTGTGTGTGTGTGTTTTTACTTTTTTTTTAGCCTTTTTTTTTGGAGGTACAAAGACGGTGAACGGGAGCACGAGTTTTGCATTAACTCTTATTTTTTTCATGAAAAATCCAGGATTCAGGTAATTCAGGGAATTATTTTACGCAATTCTTCGATTTTTTTTGGAAATATTCCGAGTGATGAAAATCAGTGATAAGCATCTATCTCCAATTTTTTTGAATTTTATAAACAAGTAAATTATTATATGAAAAATATTTAAAAAATTTGTACTTGTAGCTTTTTTTTCAATTTTTTTTCAAATAATTAATTTTTTTCAATAATAAAAATGATAAGAATTGTCAAATGTCTACTATTTTCAGTCTCATCCAATGACATCAATATTTGTGCAATAATCAAAAAAATGCCCAACCCTTTAAACTGCCAAAACCCCTTCAAATTAACAACTAACCGATAATAATCTTCTTTGCAATAAATATTTCCATCTCTAGAGAAGCACGTGAGTTCAGCAGCAAGTGGTACTCGACAATGACAGCATCGTAGGCATCCACAGTGCCAGGCACGATCAGCAGCCCTCAAGTACCATCTCTCGGCAATATCCCGACCGCAGCCACCGCAAGCCAGTCCACCACCGCCGCCCTCAGAATTTCCAGAATCGTTCTGATTCTCTCTCCGACCGCCTGATGTCACATCCCCAGGTAGGGGTGTACTGCTACCGCAACCAACTTCCTTCAGCATCACGGAAAAAACTGGCACCTCTACATCCTGAAACAATTGATGCATTACCAGATGATTATCACCTTTTTCTTTATTTGATCAGCTTCAAAATCACCCTTAGGTGACATTTTTCTGTTCAAGTTCATAGATAGTAATAAATTTATCTTCGTCGCAATATCACAGTTATTTACGTTTCCTATTCTATTTATATTTTTATATGAGATTTTCTAAAGAAACCATGAAGATGAACCAAAGCTCTCATACAATAGACCTCCCCTTGTTTCAACTTCTCCTCAACCCTTCCATCCCCACTACTAACTCGACGGTTCAGTGCGCAGTGTATTGCGCATTGGTCCATCAACGTTCATAAACTCATTTCGCTTCCATATTTGAGTTTTTTAAAATTCATATTTTCAATACCATATGTTGGAATATGGAAGGAAGGCAAGGCATAAAAATAACTTTAAAATTGTTGGGTTGGAAAATGAGCATTTATTTTAAATACTTGTCGATACGAAGTGTCACCAACGACTGGCTCTTCTAACGAACATATTTGATTGCCATGGTTCTTTTTCCACCTATGGTTTACTCGTAAATTATGACGTTATTCGTAACATAAACAGATATTGGAGCCTATGCATCGGTCGCAAAGGAGACCACACATACAACCCCAATACCTTGAGTCATACATTGAAAAATAATTAAATTAATAATTTTGCTCATTCCAATACTATATTACCTAAAAAGTGCGGCAAAGTATTTTCAGACTCGTGGGATTACAAACCTCGCCTTTCGCTCGTTTTGCAACCTCACACACATCAGAAAAGTACTTTACCGCAATTGGTGTGTAATATCCTATTTATGTACAACGTGCGGAAAGTAGCTACTTTTCGCACGGCGTGCTGAAAACTATTATTCGCGTTCACCTTGAGAGTCAAATCGACTAAATACGAACTAAGTACATGAAAAATCCTTGGTTTTAACATTTTGGATTTTGTTCAAACGGCCTATATTCCAAATTTTTTGATTGCTCGGTAGGAGATTGAGGAGAAGTTGCGGAAAAGGGAGTGGCGTGATCCCGAAGAGTTGAAACAAGAGGAGTTCTACTGTATTACTAGCATTTAGTAGACAATCTAAGCTAATCGGTAGAGGTCCGAGTTTTATTTTGCACAGTTTATTGGTAAGATCAGCTTTTTGATCCTTAAAAATTGCATATTGTCACACTACGTGGTTATCACCTGATCATCTAGCAAAAAAGACAGAAAAAAAGGAGACAAATAAATTACGAAAAAAAAAGCAGTCAGCAATTAATCAATGAAAAATTACGATGATTAAACACCAATTAACTTCTGCAAATGTTTTATTCAAGTGGATCGTATATATGAGATATATCGGCAAAGGTGATTTTACCTCTGAGTCAGCCAACTGCGTTTGTGTGTCTGTGTGTGCATTATACTAGAGCAAAGAAACGCGCAGGAATAGACGGGGGCAAACCGAGACTATGAGATATCTTCGCGATTGAAATCATCGGGCGTATCGTCGCGCCTTAGGAACAAAGTCATTCGCATTAATGTCTACCAAGTGCCTAATGGCTCAACCAAGGATAAAAATATAAAATAAATAAACTGAAGTTAAATATTCAGAGTGAGACAGATAAATACGGAATGATGAGGTGAAGGAGAAGACGAGGGGGGGAGGGAGGGCCATATGTCGGTCTCGTTCATTCAGGACACGCTCAGGAGGCGCGTGCTCGCGCCTATACTATATACGCACGAGAATCCATGAATGAAAACAATTCGTGACCGGCGTCCCGTTAATGAATGGATTCCGGAGTAGTAGCTCAGTTTCGAATCGTCGGAGCTTGCTAATTGGTATAGCCAAGGCGAATGTCTCATTCGCGATAACTCAATGTCGTATTTCTCTGTCTCTCCTTTTTATCTCTGTCTCTCTCTCTCTCTCTCTATCTTTCTGTGTCTCATCCTCGAGGGGCACGGGTTGTGCTTTACTGCTTCTGGTAATTTAAAAAAATCGGATTTTATTAATTGTTGGAGATAAGGAGAAAAGACGTGAAATTATGGGCTATTTTCAAATTGGTCAGGTCAGTTGGGAATTGACCGTTTTGGGAGAATTTCTGAGTTGACCGCAATGTTTGTTGGAAATGGATTGCCAGAAATTCAAATGGTCAGTTGCACTGAGAAGAAAATAATGGTAAAAAGTATGAAATATTGATGCCATCGGTCCTGAGCAATTTTTTTTCTTAATAATTCAAAAAGTTGTTGATTTCACTGAATTATGTTAATTTGAACAGATTAACTTGTTGAATTGATTAAATTCTGTGAATTCAATAGCTTTCTCAATTATTTTAAAGAAATGTTTGGTTTGGACCAATGGCATCAATATTTGATAGTTTTTACCACTATTTTTTTCTCAGTATAGGAATAATAATTTTTTAATTTTTTCTTATAACCGTACACCGCAAAAACAAGTATCTTAAATTAACATATCAGTTAGAGAACAATATCTTAAAATTAAAAAAGATCTTAAAAGTGCCATTCATTAGCAACAGTGACTCCAAACTGTTTTGAAAGTGTCTACAAAAGTAGGGGAACGTGGGGCAAAATGGACATTGTAATGAAGCAGTGGGAGATAGATTTTTTTCAATGATTCCATCGAAAAGCTGAGGAAATTTTAGACGAAAAACATGTGCCAGAATTGATTTTTTTTTAATTTTTTGAGAATTCGATTTTTCTGGTATTTTTTAGGGGTAAAAGCCTTTCGATTTTTGAGCAGATTCAGTTTTTTGGGAATATTTTTAGTTCTATTGGTCGTAGCGACCTGGGACCGATTTTAAATGAAAGGTGAAATCATTTCCTATCGATTTATGGGGTTTTGGATTCAAAAATATCAATTTTTCAAGTAGTTATGGGAACTTTCGCGAAAAATTATGATCATCGGTTTTTGTCCTATAACTATGTAAAAAATCAATATTTTCGAATCCATAACCCCATAAATCGATGGAAAATGATCTCACCTTTCATTTAAAATCGGTCCCAGGTCGCTACGACCAATAGAACTAAAGATATTCCCAAAAAACTGAATCTTCTCAAAAATCGAAAGACATTTTACCTCTCAAAAATGCCAGAAAAAATTGAATTCTCGAAAAATTGAAAAAAAATCAATTCTGACACATATTTCTCGACTAAAATTTCCTCAGCTTTCCAATGGAATCATTTAAAAAAATCCATCACCAATATTTTCATTCATTTAAAGATTTTTTCATAATATATGCATAAAAACTCAAGTGTGTCCATTTTACCCCTTATGTCCGTATTGCCCCACCTTCCCCTATATTAATTTCAACCATTTGCTTGTGCAGTGTAATATTCATTTAGTGTAGAGTGAATGGTTTCATTGGTCCTGCTCTCTCAGTTTCTTCATTTATTTAAAAAAACATGATAAAACACCCAACCTTTCGGTCTAGATTCTGAGACCATCTTCAGGAACTGTAATTTTCATTGAATTTTTCATTATAAATTTATTATTTACAAATCCTAAGATCACGATATAATTAAATTAGATTCAATCAGCAAATAGTTGTAGCCTTCGATTCATATTGTCAGAAGCTAGCTCGAAAGTGTCAGAAACCGGGGCCACTACGGTAATTGTGTCACGAAAATACAAAAATTTAGCCACAAAAAAAAATTATCAGTCCATTCCAACGGAATTTGACCGTAAAAACGTTTGGATCATCATTTTTTGATCAAAATGGTCAGACACTAAAATTCGACCAATGACAATCAATTGACCGGTCAAATGACAGTCAAATGACCGTCATATTTTTTTCTCATTCCATCCCTAGAAAAGAAGCACTTGAATTCTTTTGGCTCCTTCTTTTTTGAACTTTTCTCCCACCCACATTCTTCCTGATGCTTGAAAACATTTTAATGATCTCTCTGCGCAGTCCTTCAACTACCTGAGACCCGTGTCTTTACCGTTTTCTAAATAGGGGAGAGTTGCCGGTAAATTCAGACGTGTCTACCGTCGGTCAAAGATCCAAAATTTCCCAATTCCCGGATTTTTTGTTTAAATTTAACGAAAATAGAGGGCTAAATTTACAATTGCGATTATTTTAATTAGGAAATTATAACGATGTACTATGAAAACGGGTTAATGGCCGCTGATGCAAATATCCCGGATAAATCACTCAATTATATTTTATTATTGTGCGTATATACTGAAATTTAAAAAAAATCAGCTAACCAAACATGGATGGATGACTCACGACACAATTGCACAGTATTAAATTATATAACGTCATAATTTCATCATTTATCTCGAATTTTTCCTCGTCGATTGAACAGATAAGATTTTTACGACCGAAGGCGGCTCTGCGCTTTTTTTTTTTAGAAAAAATTCAGTATTGTCTTTTGAAATTACGTGGGGGGTTAATAATTCTACAATTAAACGCATGTATTCACTCATCAAATTAAATCCTAGATTTCTGTTTTTTTGTCATCCATAATGATAGATAATTAATTTTGAGGTTAATCAGGATTTTGGACTGATAAATGAATATTAGAAGTCAATCTTGATGTTTATTTTTATAAATCCCAACGTTTCACTCTTGATTAGAAGCTTCTTCAGGCCCTTTAGATTAATGCAAATTGTCATGATAATACTAAATTTAAAGATAAGCTCCGTTGCATTTTATCACTTTCCATTGTTTTTTCAAGGATTTAACAATATAACATCTGATGAATGACCAAACAAATTAATAAATTGGAATGAAATATTTAATAACAGAGAGATTAATGGCTAGCTCAACTTCTAGATTAAAAAAATAAGGGGTTAAGTCTAATTTAATTCTAATTATCTTACATACACTCTTTTTTTTTCCGAAAATTTCAGGATTCCAGTGTAGTAACCGTCGACTCACTCGTTAATTTTCTTCTCCAACTTTCCAAAAAAGTGCACAAATAAATCAACCAAAATCCCGTACTATCACACATTTCCACAATCACAAATCATCAATTTGATTCCCATAAAATTAAAAAAAAATTGCCTCGTAAAATCCACTTTAATCTTCATCCACTTCTGCATAATCACAACTGTCAATCTTTAATTCACCCACACACACACATACACAGAAGACGCCGTATCACCACGTGTGTTATATCCACAGCTAAACCATTAACTCTACTCCAAGAGCATTTACCCCAACTCCTCTCACAAATGACAATATAAAAGCGTTAATTCTTGCGCCCAAAAAAATAATACACAAAAAAAACTACTCTCGCGGTTATGGAGGGAAAAAAAAAACCTCGTCTTGTCTAGTTGTGAACCGTATAACCGAAGTTTATAGCTAGCGGGAACTCGCCAGCGGCGGCAGAGAGACACGTCACGAAGAAAAGAAGAGAAGAAAAGAAGAGGGGTTGGCAGTTGTAGAGAGTGTATCCAACAGATTCGGATAGGGAGGGGTCTCTTTCTACAAACAGGGGTTGCCCAGTGTAGAAAGAGGAGTATGACGATAAAGCCCAAAACGTGGAATAACGGCGTCCCAACGCTGTGCGTTTGCGCATTACTAGCTTCAGTATATCCAGCAATTTTACTCACCCCTTTTGCCCCTTTTTCCCCTTTTTCCACCCTTTTTTTTCTGCTCTCGATGAAAATTAAATTAAATTAATTTAATTCCGATCGAACGCGCAACTCAAGTATAACTCAACATTTTTATTCATAATAATAATAATAATGAAATTATGAGAATGCATCTATAGGAAAAGGGGAGGGAGGGGGGGGGGGGGGGGTTGAAGCTGCGGATGTGATTGTGTGTTCGTGAAGTCTAGCCCTTTTTTTTCTTTATTTTTAAGAATCGAGTGTGAAAGAATAGAAGCAAAAAAAAGGTGTCAAAGGCTTCTCTTCGAAGAATGAATTTTTCTAAGGGGTTGTAAAAAAATTTTCGCGAGGGTATTTTATGTGAGCAAAGGGCAATTGACGAAAGAAGAGTGGAAGAAAGCTAGGCGCGGCCTGTGTTGGCAGTCGCTCGATAGGAGTAACAGGAACGGACCAATGGAGCGAATGCTACACGATAAAGCATACTTGCCATTGGACGAGGCGAGGCTATTTCCACTTCGTTTTAAAAAAGGACAGGCAATATATACATTGTAAGTGAGACAGAGAGAGAGAGAGTGGCTGTGTTTTGTGTGTTTGTGTGTGTGTGTTGCTACTGCTGAGGCTGCAGCATCCGGGGCTCGATAGATGCCGGCAAGCGGAGACATCTGACGGGATTTTGGGTTATTTGAGATTTTTTTAAAATGAAAATTTAGTTTTTTTTTTTGTATTTGCGGAATGTTTTTTTTTTCTCTTGCAAATTGGGAATACGCGTTTTTAGGGTGATGGGGAGGAGGTGGAGGGGAGGGGGTATCGGGTGGGTTTGGATAAGCTATCTCGACCGGGACGAGTGTAAATAAGTGCAAAGATATAACGGTTAATTTCCGCATTAACCACGTTTATCGCGAGCGTCTATCCGAGTGAACCACAATGCATGTGTGTACTATATAGGTGTGCACAATCTGAAGCGCAATGTTTCGAGTGAAATAACAAAAAAAAATACTGGTAAATTGTGCGGGTGCGCGTGCGCGCATTCCCCGTTGCACACACACACACAAGCATAATGTAATAACGTATGTTAAACCACATTATTCTTGTGAATGAGTTGAAGAAATAGAGTAAAAATGAATTAGTTTTTCAGGAAAAAAAAAAAAAAATTTCTAATTTAATTTCTTCTTTTTTTATTGTATTTTTTGCATGAAACTCCGGATTATATGGACGGACAGAATCACTTGTATCGTGGCAGATAGAAAGACGAGGAGGAAAAGAATATAATATATATGCGGAGACGCCTTGCGCCAGTGTCGGCGAACGAGGCTGACATGGATAAATGGTACGTTTCACTGCAGGAGACGCGAGCGCTCGCGCAAATACACAGAGAGTCGAGAAAACCGATCTTCCGGGGGAGCCCTTGGAGCCAATCGTGTATTCCGCGTCTTTGTTAGATGCATATTCTAAATGAGAATATAACACGGCAGTGTCTAAATCTAAATCTAATCTAAATTGAATTAAAAAGACTGGACCAACACGTGAAAGTGCCGGATAAAAAAAAATAGATTTTTTTTCGGAAAGAAGGGGTTGACGAAAAAATTTGAAAAAATTAGGCGACAATATAGATATACTTGGCCATATTCTCAAATTTTTTCAGAATTTTCTTTGCAAGCCTTCTCACCTAAAAAAATTCTGCAATCCAACCGGTTCATTTTTTTTAATTATTGAATGATACGCCCTTATCATACTGAGTTTCCCTTATCGACTGAAAATAAGGTACTGACAATATGCACTCGCACAGTGGACTTGCGAATACCTCGCGATCACGAGATCGTATCAGCGGTTAAGAATTGCGTATCTCTCGTTAAATCTACCAGTTGTATTTAACTCGAATACTGGAGGAAACTGCAGTGGATATAGGATGAATAAAATTAACGGCTCATCCTTACAAAGTCACATGTGAATTTTTACTTTACTCCAGATTCTTATTATAATGAATTTATTGGGAAAAAAATTGGATCCACGAAATGATAATAATCTTTTTTTTTATTTTTCTGTCATTTTAGTTACTGTTGTTATTATTGTATTGTGAAAGGGAAAAAAGGCGGAGGGTTTTTTTTTATCTCATTGGGTCCAAGGAGGTTCGAGAGGAGTAGGAGACTCGCTCGGGTCAGACTGAACGAGGGGGTTATCTGATGCGAGCGCGCGAATATCTTGCTACAGCTTCCGGCGCCCGATCCAGCGATTACCAAGCCTCGAAAAAGTGGAAAAAATGCAAATAATTGATGCAAATTTTGGAATTTTCAATTTTTCGTGTTAGAGTCACGTGAAATTTCATCGAAAAATTGACACAATATTTTTGGGATTAGTGAATCGGATTATTGCACCCCTTATTATTTATCCTCATGGGGATTTACGTTCCCCCCAGAAGTGCCCCGAGGGAATAGATCTCAAGTATCAGTAAACTGATCCCGTGAATAAGCTGTTTAACCCACAAATTTGTCGCGGAAATTTTGACTTGAACAGATTAAACAAACATGCATTTTAGTGGCTGAATTTGAAGTGGAGAAGAAGAGGGGGGGGTAGAAAGAAATGGGGGGAGATGGGGATTTCAATAAAATTATGGGAAATAAATTTTTTAGGGGAAAATGTGTATCAGAATAGATTTTTTGAAAAATCTTGGGAAATTCAATTATTTCAGGTAGAAATTTGAGATTTTTCGAGCATATTTAGGGTGCTAATGGCCGTAGCTCAGAAATTTGATAATCAATAGAAAGATGAGCTCATTTCCCATCAATTCTTAGGATTTTTAATTCATTTTTGAAATTTTTATTATGGATTTTATAAAAAAAATCCCTTATTTCTCTATATCGTCTCTAAAAATCAATAAAAAGAGCTCAAAGTCGCATGAATTGATAGCGAATGAGCTCAGCTTTCACCCTCTTTCCTATTTTTTGGGCTACACCAATTGAAATCGGAAATATTCCCAAAAAACTGAAAATTTTTCCAAACTTTTTAAATTTTTTCTCAAAAAATAGATTTTTCCGAAATTCAAGTACATGTATTCCACCTCAAATTTTCCGTTTCCAATGAAATTATCAGAAACATCTCCCCCCTCCCCCCTTCTCTTCATATTTCCCCTGATCCCATCAATCTTAATTCCTCAAAACCTCAATTAAAAAAAATAATAATAATGAAAAAAAAAAAAAACTGAAAAATTCCACTCTGAAATCCAATTGAAAATTCCCCACGAGAAATTGAATTGCATTACAGCATTGATGGTTACGGAACATTGCACATAGTCCATCGTAGACGTGCACCACTGAGACCTTGACGTGACGACGACATGCACCATGGAAAGAAACGTTGGAGATACCATCTTGAGGTAACTTGTGCGGAAGCCTACCGATCCTGTCTTCCAAAAGATCTTATCATCTCTTTTTCTTCCCTCCTCCCACCCACCCCCTCCTCCCCCATGACTCCAGAATCAATTCTCGTATCCTGTCTCCCTCCAATTTCCCAACTTTTTTTTCTTTTCCCCCCCAATAACTCGAGCACTCAGAAAATTAAAATAACGATATTGCCGCACTTTATGAATGAAGAAACCGACGATAAATTTGTTAATGCAAAGAAAAAAAAAGGCAGCAAAAAAAAAGGCAGCCTCACTATTTCCTTCATTTTTTATTTTATTTTTTATTTATTCACAATGATATTTATGATGCCGTATGCCCCCGTGAGCGTGTAACTCAAGGAATGAAATCCTCATTATTCTTGGAGAAGTTCGCTCCGTGGTGAGCATCCGGCGGCAGAGAGCGATTTATTTGAGCTTCCGTCTCTATCGTTAACCAGGATCGCAAGTCGGAGTGGAAAGAAAGAAAGAGAGAAAGAGATAGATAGAGAGAGAGAGAAAAAGATTGCGAGTAGAGGAGCATAACCAGTTTACGTTTCTTGACTTGGCAGTTGCCTTGGCAACTCAAATTTCCGAAATTAGTCTCCAATAAAATTAGCATCAGATCATAATCCTGTGGGGATAATTAAACAATTGATTTAACCGCTCATTCTTTTTTATGCCAGATCAAAGATGATATTTTTTTACATATTTCTGAATTTTTCCATAATTTTTGACCGTGCAGTTTATGAGATATGAATTATCAAAGTTACTGAAACGCCCTAAATCGGACGGAAATAACGAAATTACTAAAAAACCACAGGGTTGATCCATTATTTAAAAACAATTGGCGAAGAGAACAGCATTTTAACTAAATAATAGAAGAAAAAAATATCCAATTCAACGTATAGTTATTGAGAAATTTTAATTAGAAGGTAGTCGTAACTATTTGCCTCTCTCTCTATCTCTTGCATGTGATAGGAGATTGATGTAAGAAAAAATTCGAGAATGTTGAAAGAAATGTGTAATGTATCCCTTCATAAAAAGGACGGGGCATTTAAATCGAACATGGTGGATTTCATCTCGAATTGAAGGATAAAGGAGATTCTACAATGGACGCGCCGCAAGCGCAACGCGCGGCAAATGCGCGCGGCATGCTCGAGTTTTGAAGAAATGGCGTACGTCAACAAATGCTCTTTAACTACCAAAAAAAAATGATTGCAACCTCAATTGTCGTAGTATCCACGCACTGCCTGCTTAACTTGGCAGATCCGTCGAGGCGATACTGAGACTGTGCAACGTATACTATTGATTAAGAAAATCATATAATTTTCGCTGAATCAAAATGAGGTTACGGTTATTTGTTTGACAGTTGAAGAGCATTCGTTACCATTCGACATTTCTTCAAAACTCGAGCATGCCGCGCGCATTTGCCGCGCGTTGCGCTTGCGGCGCGTCCATTGTAGAATCTCCTTAATCGAACTCGAATCGACAAAAGCGCATTCTGGTGGACATTACGGAAACTAATTTTTTTGAATTATTTAGTCATCATACTTAGCAGATAGAAAAATTATTTTCAATTTCAACTAATCCTAAACGATTGGGAATAGTTTGGGGAAGTTTAGGAAAGCATTTTTATAATTTGGGGAAGAGTCATTAATTAATTATTAATTGAAACTTTTTTTATGTATAGATAGCAGAAATAAATTTTAAAAACATTGAAATTATTTTCATTTATTTGGAAGTCATTTGGGGATATTAAGAAAATCAATTTCATCCTTTAAGAATGAATAATTATTTAATTAAAATGAAAATCATGTCTTGAGCCTCCAAGCGCAAGAAAATTTATATAAAACAAAAATAGCAATCTATAATTGCTTTCCTAAACTTCCGTAAACTATTCCCAAACATTTAGGATTAGTTAGAATTCGGGCTGAGCCTGGCTGAGCCTGAATTCTAACTAATCCTAAACGTTTGGGAATAATTGAGGGAAGTTGAGGAAAGCATTTATAGATTGCTATTTTTGATTATATAGCCTGGCGGAGCCTGGCCGAGCCTGGCTGAGCCTGGCCGAGCCTGAATTCTAACTAATCCTAAATTCTGCTATCTCTGATAGCTATTTCTGCTATCTATACATAAAAGAGGTTTGAATTAATAATAAATTAATGGCTCTTTTCTAAATTATAAAAATGCTTTCCTAAACTTCTCTCAACTATTCTGAGACGTTTAAGGATTAGTTAGCTTTGAAAATAATTTTTCTATCTGCTAAGTATACGGAGGTATCATTAAAATTTAAAATAAAAAATAGAAATCTACACTAATCAACGGAGGCGGCCGCCGACGGCGCTAGTGAAAAGTAAAAAGAATGACAAAACATATTGAGAGGGAGTGTTGAAAGAAATGGTTTATAATATGTATTTTTATGGTTTTCAAATGGTCGCGCGAAAAAGAGGCGCTAGTGTGTAATGCGCACGTTAAGGCGATGTCACCCTCTCAAGTTTTTTCTGCCTATTATTATGATTATTATTCATCTTCTTGAGTTTCCGTTTCACTGGTGTTTTTTCCTCTTTAATTTAATGAAAGTGATCCATTTCATAATTAATCATCTGTTTATATTTATTGAAAATGTCACCCCAACATTGCAACAGAGAAAAAAAATTGTATTTACAAGCTGAAGATATGACTTTCGAATAGTTTAATCACTTTTTTCGGGTAAATTAAAGCACATTTTCCCCGAGTTATCAGGAATTGATTGGAAACTAACCTACAAATTTTCGTTTTTCCTGTTTTATCGACCCTGCACCAACATAACGACCTTAAACCAACCAAAAATTAAAATAATAAAGCATTGTTTATTCATGAAACAATCCGGAAATAAATTTTTTGTTTACCAAGATGTAAAATGTGAAACGCGCGAGTTATTGCGAGACAGTGAAGAAACATCAGAAGAAGCCGACCATTGGGGTATTATTTCCCTTCTCCTTCTTCTTCTTCACTACCGTTTGTGTCGTTTGTGTGTACGTTGATGCTTCCTCACCGGATAACTACCGGGCATTCTTGTCTATCCCTCCCTAAACCATTATATGCATCGATGTATTCGTTTCCACGGGCAGCGGAACGAAGAGAGGGAGAGGGAGGGAGGGAATGAGGATGGGAAAAAAAAAGAGACGTAACGGGTGGGTTCCACGAGTGTTTATCTAGAGGGTGAAGTCGGTGTCTTTGAGTCGTATAAGTTTTCCAATTTGTGGACGAAGAGTGTCACAACGGTTATTGTGTAATAAATAAAGCGTTGAAGCTACACGAATTAATTGCATCCAACAGATAAGGGAGGAACTGTTTGGGGGGGAAAAAAAAGAAAAAATGGGAGCCAAAGTGACTGGTTAAGTGACTGCCTACTAATGACTCTATCTACTGATAGGTGAATGAACTCTAGTTCAAAACGGAATTCGATTTTTCATTCATTCTTTCGGTGGTAAAAATTAACGGGGATTATAGAGTTTTTTTGGGGGAATATCTTGGAAATTAATGGAGATACGCCCTTGTGCATGAAACCTTTTGTGCAGAGAATTTCAAGAGAGATATTAAAGATTTTGGTGAGAAAAGGGCGTATCTCCATTAGTTTCTGATATATTTGAGGAAAATTGGAAGAAAAAATGGATTTTTTTAAAAAATTCTGGGAAAATAAGCGAGATTGGCCGATTTTGCTGGGATTCTTTTTTTGTAGTGAATTTTAAGAGCTGAAACAAGGATTAAGGTGAGATTGCCTTATCTCACTTAATTTCTGAAATATTATGAAGAAAAAATTAGTAAAAATCGATTTTTTAATTTTTTTATGTTAATCGTTTTGAAAAATAACCAGGAAAATAAACGAGATAGAGCGATATTGCTCTTATACATTTATGTAAAAGAGGATTAGGACAAAAAAGACGTATCTCCATTAATTTCCCAATAAACTGACCGAAAAAATGGATTTTTTGAGGAATTCCCTGGAAATTAATGGAGATACGTCCTTTTTTAATCCTAATCCTTTTTTGTAGAGAATTTTGAGAGCTAAAAAAAGGAGTAGTATATATTTGCGCTATCTCGCTTGATTTCCGAGATATTCTCACAAAAAAATAATAGGAAACAAAATTTTTTAAATTTTTTTTTGAAGGATATCTCGCAAAATAAGCGATATAGAGCAATTTCGCTCTCATCCTTTCTGCAGAAAAGGAATAGAACAATAAAGGGCATATGTCCACTATTTGCCAAAATAATTGGAAAGAATAATCAGAAAAAAAAATCGGTAGCATAAAAATGACGTTTTACAGGTAATAGTGAGAAGTGAGAATGAGACGTTGGATGTGCAAGCTCCTTGTAGCAGAAATCCTGATAAGTACGAAGAGAAGAGGAGACACTCAACGGGGCTCCCCCATTTAAGATTAAGTACATGTTTGAGAACTAGCTGAGAATTTTCTTATTTTGTTTTTTATTTTTTTATTTTTTTTTAATTTAAGTGAGGCGGCGTTCTATGCTCATCATAAAATCTACGGTTTTATGGTAATGCCCAAGGTATCCATGACGGCGATATGGAACGTGTCAGGTAGGAGGGCGTTCTTCGGTATGAAACGTGTTTCCGAAAAGTCAGAATTTTTTTTTTTTTTTTTTTAGTCTTTTGCGGCCTGTGATACCCAGTGTCATCAACACATGGCGTATATATACTTTTAATACATTCCACTGTGAGCAGTCGAATAAAATCGAATGAGGCTGAGAACGTGAATATTCAGTGTTGCTCGTCGCAGACGTGAAGTTCACACGCTTTACCAACTTCATTCAGTCCCGAAATCGATAAAAGAAAAAAAAAAAAAAAGGTACGAACATTGGAATTAGTCGAATTTGGCTTGAATTTATTTTGCCTGAATTTTTGGAGGAAAAATCATGAAAAAAAGGAAAAATCATGAAAAAAAAGGAAAAATTATTTTAATAAAAGGAAAAACTATTTATAAAAAAGGGAAAATTATAAAAAATAAAGGAAGAACCATAAAAAAAGGAAGAATCATCAAAAAAAAGAAGGAAAAATCATGAAAAAGGGAAAAAATTATGAAAAATGAAGAAAAAAAATCCTAAAAAAAAGAAAAAATCGTTTAAAAAAAGAAATTTTTCTTTGCAAAAAAAGGGTTGATGCACTCGCCATTGACCCAAGATACTCAGACAAATGTCAGGGGAATGACACTCATAATTTCAACGTTTGTATCGATAACAATCTTCCAACTGTACTGTGGCTGTATTTCCACGCTTGGAAAAGACGTGGTACACACGTTTATATTGCTCGGGTATCTTTATCATCAGTTAGCACGACAAGACGTCCTCGACAAGGTCTATCTCGCCTTCAACGATGACGCGATAACATTCATTTACTTCGTTTTACTTTATTCCCATTCTTTTTTCTCAAACAGAAAAAAGTCACAGAATTTACAAAATTTTCCGTAAATTATGGAAAGGAAAAAATCACTGGAAATTGAGGGAAATAGTGAGGATAGGTCTTTTTTGATGATTCCATTAAGAAACTGAGGAAATTTCCGATGGAAATCGTATGTCTGAAGTAATATTTTAGTTTTTTTTCAAAAATTCGATTTATTGATAGTTTTTTGAAAAATTTCACTTTTTCTGGAATATTTTCGGTTCTATTGGTCGTAACGACCTGGGGTTGATTTCAAATGAAAGGTGAGCTAATTTCCCATCGATTCACATAATCGTAACATGAAAATTATCGATTTTTCAAATAAATATAGTGCGAAAACTGATTTTTCAGAAGAATGAGCGATAAGTAATTAAAAAATCGATTCCAAAAAAATTCGAACTGCATGAATCGATAGGAAATGAGCTCACCTTCCATTTAAGATCAACCCCAGGTCACTACGACCAATAGAACCAGAGATATCTCCAAAAAAGCGAATTTTTTCCATTTAGAACCCAAAAACTAAAATTTTCAAAATATTCCACAAAATCAAATTTTATACATGTTTTCTACCTAAAATTTCCTCAGCTTTCCGATGGAATCATCAGAAAATCTCTATCTCCAATCGTTAAATTTAAATACCCATTTTACCCCACTTTCCATTATACGTCAGTTGAGTAAAAATATATGGCCATTTCCTACATGTCCAATCATCATTGATAAATAGGCCTTCGGGCACTTCCGTTGACCGTAAAAAAAAAAGGGAAAAAAAGATCAACTAGTGGCACTCCATTCATGCCCAACCGGGACCACGTGTGTTAAGCCGTTTCATATAAGGCCCCACACACTCTACCCATCTCTCTTTTTTTTTCTTCTCCTCTTCATGGGGCGGAGAGCTGGGCGAAAAAGAGGCGCCATATATCCTGCAATCTAATACGTATCGTTAAAAAAAAATCCGAAAAGTCGCACATTTCGACGGTTATTTATGTTTTGACACGGCGCCACGAGATCCTCCCCCTTCGGGGGATCTTGCATCGTTTTCTAGATGTATATATATGCATAACGGATAATTGCCTTCTCATTCGAATGCAGGAAATATGATTTTTTTCGGACTGTCTCCTATGGGAGAGACTGGAGAAATAAATTTTAAAGACTCACAGTCAAATGATTCTCGGCTTCATATTTATTTGTTTGAAAAAAATTGTATAATGATAGATGCCTCTTTTTTATGTCGGGGCAAATAAAGTAGGAGATGAGTGGATTGGAAAAAAATGAGGACCCGTTGAGAAATAATTAAAATGCACTGGAGATATAAAATCTTAAGGTAGTATCTCAGAGTAGGGTCGATAAAACAAAAAAAAATGAGGATTTGTAGGTTAGTTTCCAATTAATTCCTGATAATTCGGGGAAAAGTGCTTCAATTTACCCGAAAAAAGTGATTGAACTATTCAAAAGTCATATCTTCAGCTTGCGAATACAATTTTTTTTTCTCTGTTGCAATGTTGAGGTGATATTTTCAATAAATATAAACAGATGATTAATTATGAAATGGATAACTTTGATTAATTAAAGAGGAAAAAACACCAGTGAAACGGAAGCTCAAGAAGACGAATAATAATCATAATGATAAGCAGAAAGAACTTGAGAGGGCGACATCGCCTTAACGTGCACATTACACACTAGCGCCCCTTTTTCGCGCGACCATTTGAAAACCATAAAAATACATATTGTAAACCATTTCTTTCAACACTCCCTCTCAATATGTATTGTCATTCTTTTTACTTTTCATACATTACACATTTCTTTCAACATTCTCGAATTTTTTCTTACATCAATCTCCTATCACATGCATGAGATAGAGAGAGAGGCAAATAGTTACGAATACCTTCTAATTAGAATTTCTCAATAACTATACGGTGAATTGAATATTTTTTTCTTTTATTATTTAGTTAAAATTCTGTTCTCTTCGCCAATTGTTTTTAAATAATGGGTCAACCCTGTGGTCTTTTAGTAATTTCGTTATTTCCGTCTGATTTAGGGCGTTTCATCCCCACCACAGCTATTTCCAGTAACTTTGATAATTCATATCTCATAAACTGCACGGTCAAAAATTATGGAAAAATTCAGAAAAACGTAAAAAAATATCATCTTTGATGCAGCATCAAAAAAATAAGCGTTTAACTGTACCGAGTTCCCCCGGCATACTGCCTGAGAGCTAGAATTTTTTTATTCCCAAAAATCTAGGATTCCCAAACATTTTTTCAAGCAAAGTGCCAAGTCAATAATTAATTACTGCGGATTTTTTGTCTGGGGGGAGAGAAACGATGCAAGAAATGCGTGCCACCCACGCTGTCTCCCATTCGCAAAGAGGACTGAGGGCAAAAGGTTGCTTATTCACGCGTCGAGGCGCCACTGCGAGTGGTTATTTGCACCAGACCATGATGTGACCCCCTTCCCCCTCCCCCTTCCGATGTATCCCAAAGAGTTCATCATCGTGCACAATCAATATTTAGAATATAATTTCGATAATCTGCCGAAAGCCCCGAATTTATTTATTTTTTCATACCTCATGAATAATTAATTTGACCTCTAATATGAAAATATGGCATAAAGATATTGGAAATGCTCGAGCGTCTAGGCTCCCTGGGGTTAGTGAGAAATCAAAGAAAAAAAAAAAGGTAAAATTCTCGAATAATAAAGTATCAATAGCGTTATCTAATCAACAGCCTGTCTCGAGAATCAAATTACAACTGGCTAATAAAAAATAAACTCTCGTAGAATATTATGTCGTGAGTGTGATATTTTAATAGACCAATACAGCATAAATCACTGGAGTGGTGGGGGGACCACCTCAACTACTTTACCAACAAAAATCTATACCTGGGATTTTTTTTTTTTTTAAGGGATGAGATATTGTAAGCCCCATAGTAAATTGAAATAATTCTTTTTTCGTGAATGGGGGGCCCGAGGGTCGCGAGAGAAGTCGAGACGAACGACCTGGGCGCGAGGCAAAGTGCATACATCCCATAAAAAGAGAAAAGAGAGAGAGAGAGAGAAGGGAGAGAGGGTTCGTGACGACGCAGTCGTAAATCGAGGCGAGTTGATGGCGCATTGATTGCCTCCAATCTCATCGCATTTGAAAACGGAAAAATCTGAAATTGGAAATTTGAATTTCTGATTTTCCTGAAATTTGATATTTGAACATTACATGAGAAATTGCTTATGATTTCTTTGGAAAAATCTCGGAAATTAAGGGAGATACGCTCTTTTTGCCCGAACTCTTTTTTTCTAGCTCATAAGAGTTGCTGCAAATTGTTTTTAGGGATTCTTTGGAAATTCGACTTTTTCAGGGGAACATTAGGGTTCTAACCCTTTACGAAATTGAAAAATTTCACTTTTTCGGGGATATCTCTGGTTTTATTGGTGGTAGGGACTTGGGGTTGATCTTAGATGAGAGGTGAGATCATTTGCCATCGATTTATGGACTTTTTAAAAAATTATCGACTTTTAAAGAACTTGTGGGGCTTCAACTAATTTTTATAAAACTGCCTATGAATACATAAAAAATCGATAATTCTTGAGATATTTATAGGCTAAGCCGCTATAAATCAATGGCAAAATATCTCACCTCTCGTTTAAGATTGACCTCACGTCTCTTCGATGAATAGAACCAGCGATATCCTCTAAAAAGAGAAAACAAATCGAAAATGTGAAGCATTGGCCCCTAATTCATGCCCAAAAAAGTGGGATTTCCCAAAAATTACAAAAATTTCACCAGAAATTTCCTCAGCTTTCCAATGAAATCCCCCCCCCCCCCCCCCCAAAGAATCAATTTCAAGCCATTCAATCAAAATCTCCATTTTGCCCCATTTAAAAAAATCTATATCCTTCAATATTATTCATAAAATCAAATAAATTAATCACCCGGAATAATAAAATTGTTAATTTCCTACGTGCCCTCGTGAATGGTGTTTCAAGAGGGCGTGTCAGGCCCCTCTGGTCCATTAGTTGGCGACTGTAATTTACGTATTTGTTCTACGGCTTGTAAATCTCTCTCGGCCGGGAGGCAAAAAAATTCACTCTCAAAAAAAAAAAAAAGTCGCGGTTGAAATGAGAGAAATGAAGATGAAAGATCATACGAAAATATAAGAATGAAAGGAAAGATAGGCGCACGGAAGAGGAAAAAAGAGAAAAAGAGGTGAAGGTGTGCGAGGAGCCAATATGGATAGGAATGCGTGACGTTACCATAATATTAATAGTTTATTTACTGAGGCCCATACGTCACACAGGGTTGGCCGAAGCCAATGGGTTAGGCTCAACTCTAAACGTGAGATGGCTATGGCAATATCTTCCTTACCCCCCTCCTCCCCCCCCCCCTCCCTTGTTTCTTATGGGGCCTGGGTTATATCGTGGATGCTCCAGGCTAGTATCACTAAATATTCTCGAACCTCTGCAAGGGCACTACTCCTGACAGGGTGGAAAAAGGAGAGAGAAAGAGAGGCGAGTCCACCAAACACCATGAGCCTAGCTTCGAGTTGTCAAACGGACAATATTGATGGCAGGATGTGCCAAGCTCTCCTCGGTAACTTCGTAAAATTCAACGTTTGAATCTATATAACACTTAACCTCGCGGGCATTGGCCATTATTCCAAACAGTTAAAATGTTAACGAGAAATCAAAACTCCAATGTATATAAGTAAGATTAAGTACAATTGATTCGTGTGATCAGCCTCGTCAATTCTACCCTCCAAGCACAAGTGCGTGGGTAGATTCTCCTTTTATCTTAATGTGTTTTTTTTCAAGCTCTGCCTTATTCGTAGATCGCTGGAGGTTGAGGGGGTCATCACTTGAGAGATGTGGACAGTGCATTGAAATGGGAAATCTCAAGGAAATTTTAGAATTATGTCAAAGATTTTTGAAATGTTATAAAATGTGGAAAGTCTTGGAATCATCCAGAAATTAGAGAAATCCAATGGAAATTTCATGAAATCTGGGAAGTCTTTGAAATTTTATCTAAAATGAACAGTGTAAATATCTGAAAAATTGATTTTAGGACTTGAGAAAAGTCACAGAAGACTTTGAATTTTGTTGAATATTATTCTAATCAAATTTTTCATTTTTTCCACATCTTTGTTTCTGCCATGAAATCTTGAAATTTCTTGGAATTCCCTGAAATCTCTTGAATTTTCATAGAAATCTATAAAATCTTCAGAAAACCGTTCAATTTTCGTAGATTTCAAGAAATCTCATGAATTTTCATGAAGTCTGCTGAAAATTCGAGAATTATTAAATTTTTGCAATTTGAAGTTTGGTGTACACAAATTTTTAGGAATTGATTCCCACCTTTCGTTGGAGGCTGTGTGTTGAGCAACAGGAAATAAACATTGTTTTACGATGAAAAAAATTATCACAAATTATACTTGCGTGATTGACACACAGAAGAGGCCAATTTTTCACCGAAACTCTTGTATTTCCCAGAACACAAGGTGAGATACTTTTGACGGGGAAAAAAGGGGAAGTACGTTATTATTATGGGTCCAGGAATCGCGCGATAGTATTAAAGGCGGTGCGTTGCGTGTTTGAGTAAAATGTGTCGCATTACGAAGAACAGGAAGTTGCAAATCTTGCGGAGTGATTTTCTTTCGTAATTCTCACCGGATGCTAGTTAAATGGCCCAGGCTTGGATCAAGCTTGATTCAAGCCTGGAAATGCTTATCCCAGGCTTGCAAGCCAGGACTAGTGAAGCCCTGGAATGATAACGCTGGGCGAAGCTTGAACGCCAAGCCATGGACCAGAATTGGCCCTCAGCCTTGGGCCAGGATTGGCATCCAGCCTTGGACCAAGGTACATTTGACTAAAATACCAAACTTCAATCGATATTCCTTCAATATTTACATAAAATGTTTAAATATTATTTAAACATTAACTATTATCAATTAACGAGTCTTCTATCAAAAAATCGTGTAGCCATGTGCGCGCATATTTCGTTGCATCGTAAAATTTCCCTCTCATAATTTTTTCCTAATGCACCTAATGAAGTATGAATTCAATAATTTAGCTTATACGATACTGAAAAACAAGTAATGTAGAAAAAAAAGGGAGTTTGCGAATTGCCACTCACATCAATCCAACCGATGGTGGTCAAACACAACAGCTGAGAAGAGGGGATCAAGAGAGTGCAATAGTGACACAATTAATTTATTGTGTATTTATTGTTTGGATAACTTGTAATGTTGTTGGGACTCAACATGAATGTATTTAAGTGTAATTTGACAAAATGCTAAGAAATGTCAAGGTAATTTGATCAAGTTCCGAGCATTATAATCATAATTTTCGAGACTGATTGTTGTAGTGTTTTAAGAGTGAGGTTAAACTCAGAGGCTCTAATATTTTATTGTTTGTATTTATTCATTATTTTGAAGAAAAAAAAATGAATAATTTGTCATTTTTGTCTTTCGGAGCCTGATGAAGCTTAGATTATAAACGAAAGGTCGCAAATTGACAATATTTGAGTATTGAATTCATAACCTTCCAATCTTCCACGACGCTCATTCAATTAATTACTACATAGAAATGAATCTGATTATCAATAGAAAAAAAAATTGTCCCAACTTGGACTCGAACCTAGAACCATCCATTATTGGTTTGAATTATATATTTATTGTTTCTGTAGAGACTCGCACTATTGATTTTGATTGATGATCTCTTACGCAAGGATGCAACACCTCGGACAAATAAATCGTGAGAAGCAGGGAGACATCGAGAACTATGAAGAGGTCACCTTTTACTCGAAGATAGAGGAATTCGCCGAGTAATAGGTGAATCAGATATTAAATACCCTTCCGTTTTTGATGGGACCATTTTAAGCCCAGGTAGTCGATCTTCTGTCTCACTCGGGAGACCTCTGTCACCTCTCTTCCATGATCGCACATCCTTTCGGAGATATTAAAAAGCAGTTTCTGAGATGACTGGTAACTCGGATGCTTCTTTTTATTCATTTTATTCTTTCGTTTGGATTTTTTTTTCTATATTTTATTTCCTTTTTCTTCTTCTTCATCGGCCGGGTTGTGTGTGTGTTCGTCTGACGAGCCGAAACCGCTCGGATACGCGTCCACTATTTATCCGTTGACACTGCCGTGAGACTTCTGGCGAGTCACTATTTCCCCCCCTTTGGGCCGCCGAAAAACTTCTTCAGAGTCCTTTATAACCAGAGGGACCACGAGGTGACGACGTTACCGTGACAAGGAAATTATACGACGTGGGAGAAATATTTTCGACGGGTGCGACTGATTCATGCGTTTAACGTCCAAAGCACTGGACGTCTGAGTAGTTATTTCTTTTATTTTTTGGGTAGGTAAAGTATAATTATGTATTTATGATTTGAAATTCTTCGGGAATATTTAGGACAGGAGAAAATGAGTGAACATTAATTTTTGAATTTTTTTTGATAATTAGAATTGTTTAATAGAAAAAAAAAACAAAATAGGGCTTAATTTTTCTAATTTGTTTGAGATTTTAGTTTTTTCAGGAACTTTTTCAGTTCTAATGATTGCAGCGCATGAAATCCTGAAATACCCAAGGAAGGAAAGGATTGCCCTTTCAATTCTCTAGAAAGAAAATGAAATTCCTTATAACTTACGTATTTTACCTTTAATTTCTTCAAATTTTCACCTAAATCATCGGAAATGTGCTATCCCCAGTGCTTCCGCCAAACGCAGGTCATTTGAATCCTGAAATTCCACCAAAATCCAATGCATCTTGACCATCAAGAATCCAGAAATAGCATAAAACTCATGAAGATTGAAATAACGTTTGATAATCCACTGAGGATGACTATTAAACACAAATAAAATGGTGATTGCAGGCGTCGCATTCATGGGGGGGCAACGGACTCAAAGAAAATGCCGACGACATCCTTATCTTCGACTGAGACCACAGCGGGCCCCTCACCCCGGGATGTCTTGAAGCGCACCCAGATGCGATATTGCCCACATAGCGGGGCCACTGTGCTATTGTGCTTTGTATAACTGTTCTGTTTACTTCTTATTTTTTTGACTCATCCAAATAACTCGTCGATTTAATCATCCATGAGTTACATGAAAATAATGGAATAAATTTTGTTCAATGCCTCTCATCATTGGCCATCAAGAAATTCAGATTTCTTCTTATCTCCATTAAACATCAGAGACAATTCTATTTATGTGATGTCTCAAACGACGAGTCGTAAATGTCAGGAGCTTCTCAAAAAAAATTCAGATGAGAGCAGGAAATATGGAAAAGTTTGTGTCTTCTAACATTCTCAGATTCTGCTGATAGTCAGTCACCGTTGGAACAAAATCTTATCTCTATATCGTGCTCGCAATGAGATCTGTCTTTATTGCCACTGGACTCCATTATGAATACACTTGGGGAAGATTTATAAATCCTAGATGGTCATCCAAGTATTCGTCACATTCCAATCCACATTCTTCCTTAAAAAATATGAAAAAAATAACTCTATTTTTTTGGTTATATGTCTAAATGATAAAACCGAAAATGAGTCGTAGCAAGAATAACGCAAATAAAAAAATAACGCAGGATCAAAAGATCTATTTCTTTTTTTTTTCTATCATTTTATTTCAATCTCATTCTATTGCAATTTTCAATCTCAAAATCTTTCAACCTGATATTATTTTTTGGTTATTCTGGAAACTAAGCGAGATAGGGAAATTTTTGCAAATGCCTTCTTTATAGCTTTTGAAATTCTCTACAAAAAAGCTCTGAAAATTTACATATATACAAGCATATATATACGGATATAAAGAATAAATATGTCGTATGATTTTTTTATATGTAACATATATTTCCAAGATATTTTCCAAAAACAAAAGACCAAAAAAAAAGGATTTATCCTGTTTTACCTCTTCACTACTGAATTCTTCAGGCATTTGAATTTGCATTGTTGAGCATTGTACAATTCCTTCGTGACTCCGCAATTGTGATTGTGATTGATGTTTTTAAGATTTATATACAAGTCTTACAACTTAATTCCAACGATATAAACGCCTCTAACGACTCGGTATTTTCCTCAGTAGCTCAAAAGAAACGAGTCTTCGTTAGTCTTCTCTTGTCCAATTTCATCCAACTATTGTCCCCATACCACAATCACACACTGATACAACTTTAAAATTCAGTTCAAGCAGTCGTCAAATAGTTTTTGAATACTCTCCAGTTGAAAATTCAAGTTGAAAAAAAAAAAATAAAATCTAAATTCAATTGTAAATTCAAAACAGGTATGAGATGCCTCTCTTCACTCATGGATTGATTTATAGTTTGAGAATGATTAGGCATTAAGGTGGATCGATGAACGATATAAATCTGTATTATCCGTTCATTTGATGGTAGAAAACCACCGGCAATGATTTTTACCTGTATCATTAATCAATGAGTCCTTACGATGGTGGAGAGCTTCCCTTTCACGCTGCTTTCATGCACAGCTTCCCTAGAAAGTTTACTCATTCAGATCCTTTGTTGTCATAACATCATCATCCTAGGCCACTGAATTGTAACCGATGGCCCCTGTAAAGAAGCAAACATGTTTCTCTTGTCATGCTATCGACGTTAAACATCCCCCTCCTAAAAAATTTCTATGAACAAGGATAAAAGTTCAACCAGTGTTACCAGATGTCACATAATTATAGCATACATAACAGTTGATTTGACAATTATCAGTATTGGTAAATTGAATATTTCCAATATTCTATGATCCTTACATCTCAACTTATAAACATGGAAATGAACATCACAACTAAATACATAACATTATTTTACTATTTTCGTAACATATACATCTAAAAGTAATTAACTTCATAAATATATTTTTCATCCAAAAAATCTTTATTTTAAAATTTTGGATGGTGTCCTATAATTTTAGGTCTATACTACAATTTTAAGACCTTAATCACATAATTACTTTCCTAAAATCTGTCAATTATGAGTCCAACACATATCTGCACATCAATCTAAAATTCTCCGTTAGTCTCCACTTGTTAAACTGCCTCTGTTCATTCCCAATCTTCTGTTTACCTCAGAGATTAAAATGGCTGTTTGATCAAGTGCTCAGTAGCACCATCCAAAAACCAGTGGATTACATTCATCAAAAGTTGCCCCCAAGTGCTAGAGAGATGCTTTTTCCCCAATGTTTGTACAACTACTTTGTCTCTAAATCCTATGGATCCCCTCGTGATTATCCGAATAGAGTCATGTTTCATGTTTTTCTGTACATCTTCACACGTTTTGAAACAATAAATTTTAATCTTTTCAGGACGGAGGTAATTGTTGACGACTTTTTCATTTTACGGTTTAGAATTTTTATATTATTATATATGAGTTGTATATGCAAGAAGATGGCGCTGCTTCTGATAAAACGAAAAACACCAAACTTTTTTCGCGTTTTTTGCAGTAAATTTAATAGATATCAAAGGAAAAATGATTAGGAGTATGTTTTACTGAAAATCAACCAAAATATGCTTCATTTATAACGTCATTCTTACAAATATTATCAAACTCAAGGTATTCATGAAACAAAATCCACATTACAGATTTTTTAAATTTTTTCCAGAGCACTATCATCCGCTCCACTCCTTAATGATGCTCAGAAATCCCAAATGAATACTAATAAACATTTTAAATGCCATTTCTCACACAATTGTTCACTGAGAAACAAAAATTGATAAAAAAAATCACAAAAATAGCTGAAAGCCACTAAAGTGGCTCCCGGTCCTGAAGAGGTTAATGAATTCATAATTCTCCAAGTTTGTCACTGCATCAAGAGACTTGAAAACAGGGCAAAAAAAAATTGATTAAACTAACAGATAGACCCCTAATGTAAGCTAATGTATGTCAGCAGTATTCTCTTCTTTATTGAAGCATAAATCTCTCGTGCAGGTGTCCTATCATCAAAAACATCGAGATCCATCAACTGTGTTATATATATTTACATGAGGAAGAAAGGACACAGCTTATGAGCGAAAATTATCAGTCCCTTTCTTCTTTCCTTCCTTTTTTTTTTCCTTTTTGGGTACATGTACACTTACTTGAATATTGCCCCCAGGAATGGACTTGAATGGCACCGGCAAAAAGGGAGTTGAAGTGCAAGCGATTCGTCACAGATATTATTTTGGAAGGGTGTATATATATATATATGTACAAGAAGAGGTAGGGCCGAGGATAAAACTCACGCAATTCCCCCCTTTTTTTTTTCTTTTCTCAATGATCAAGGGGGGGTAGGGGGGCATGATACAATACAAGTCAACACGGCTGTCTGCGTAATGAAGTAGTTTTCGAGGGCTCAAGAGAAGAGCAGGAAGAGCCTGTGTACCAGTATCGAGGGGTGATCCCTAATTGGGGAGTTGCCCACTCGCTTCCCGCAACTATTCACCCCCCCCCCCCCTTTTCCTCCCCATGATTTTATAGAATCATGTTAGGGGTTGGATCCAAGGGAATACACATATATCCCTGACATATGCTACGCGTAATCCTCGACGATTCGAATCAGTCGTGACGTGTAATAGATAAATAAAACGTCTTTCTCTCGTAACTCCTATGATTATGAGAATTTCAAAGGAAAACAATTTAACGAGGATTTTTTATTAATTTTTTTTTACATTTTGATTAATCTTGGGAAGAGGCAAAAAAAGGGAAGGGGGAATTAATCACAATTTTCACTATTGTGTATTTAAATGGCGAGAAAAAATCTAACCGCCTAATTGTGGTGACAATAAAATTTATTGAAGGGGTAGACTGCAATAACAAAAAAAATATGGTCTCAAATAATAATATAGCCAAAAAAGAGCGGTTTTTCTAACAAAACAAAAAATGATTGGGAAATAAAAATAATTTTATAACAAAATGAGAAATAATGAAAACATAGTTTTATCATTTCTCTTCTGAGTGGGTGCTGGTTTCAATGCAAAAAAATTCTGACAAAAAACGTATTAGTGCCAAGCATAATAATTTTGTAAATATCACAAGCAATTAAAAACTTTCGTCAATTTCCTATTGAAAGCCAGTGTTTATTCCTATGAATCTCAGAAATACGATCGAATCTCGGTGTTTTTGTAACAAATCCTGCACAAACATAGAAAGAACGCTGAAATATGGAAAGTTTTTCTCGCTGAAGCATTGATCATCTGTAGGGGAAGGTGGGGCAAAATGGACATTAAGGGTAAAATGGACACATCTAAATTTTTAGGCAAATATTATGGAAAACTCTTGAAATCAATAGAAATATTGGCGGTAGATTGTTTTTGATGATTTCATTGGAAAGCTGAGGGAATTTTAGGCGGGAAACAAGTGCTGGAATTAATTTTTTTGAATTTTTGACGATTTTGACTTTTATGAGCATTTTGGAGGGGTAAATCCTTCCTTTTTATGAAAATTTTCGGTTTTTTGAGAATATTTTCCGTTCTATTTGTCGTAGCGTAAAAATTCCAACGGGAGGTGAAAGGTGAGATCATTTGTCAACGATTCATAGGGTTTTCGATTTAAAAATACCGATTTTTAAGGTATTTATGGGCATTTTTGTGAAACCGTTTTTGGCCTATAACTATCCTAAAAATTGATATTTTTAAATTCAAAACCCCATAAATCGATGGGAAATGAGCTCCCCTTCATTGGAGACCAACCCCGAACTGCTACGACCAATAGAACCAGAGATATTTGCGAAAAACTGAAAATATCCAAAGAAGGAAAGGGTTTTTACCCCTTAAAAATGCCGAAAAATATCGAATTTTCAAAAAAATCGAAAAATAAACATCTGACACTCGTTTTCCAGCTGAAATTTCCTCAGCTTTTCAATAGAATCATCAAAAAAAATCCATCTCTAACCGTTTTATTATAGTGTCCATTTTGCCCCACTCTCCGCTATCTATATCAATAGAAAATTGATATATTTCCTCGTGTAAAATACATTTATTTGAGACAAGAATTTTTTTTCTCTTACTTTAAAAGTTCTCGAGGTGAAAAAAAATTTTGAAAAAAAAAAAGATCAAAAAATGAAGAAGATGAAGAATAACTCGACAAAACTCATCGACGAACTGTCACGTCCACGTGACTTGAACAGAGTCGTTGGGTCGACAGCGTCCTGTCGTCTTTCCACGTGACTTCCATGGGCCCTCGTTAGCGTCGGCTTTTGGCCTCTCATACTCTCTTTCTCTCTTTTCTACCAACCTCTTCTAACTCGCGTATAACGGATGAATGGCGCACGGGCAAGAGAGGAAACACGAGTGAGGGTGGGCTGAATATGACCTCATGGAAAAGACGTAAAAGGGAGTGAGGAACAGTGAAGGTAGAAGTGTCACGAGTAATTGGGGTGTGACACGAGGGTAAGAGGAATTGTGATCCCTGTAAAATCGATTTTACGTGAATTTCAAAAAGTTTATTTTTATTTATTTTTTTTCACCTCTTTTTTCAATTGAACTGTAAAATTTGCGCGATTAATCGATGTATAATCAATCTGTTGCAGGGCAATACACCATTGCTAATTAATCAATTATCAGTGACATCAACTCTCTCTCTGTGCCACTGATGCGCATTTGTTTGTCACGCTCGTTAGCCACCCCAGGGGCATTACACTGGTCAACCAAGCAAATGCATGTTTCGTGTGTCCAACCAAGTGCAAATACATTGGAAAATTAGGTGCTCTATGTCCCCATGTATATGACGTTATCAGCTGAAATATTCAACAATATTAGGTGCCAAAGTGCAAGCACTAAATGTATATTCATCACTTCATCCTCAGGATAAAACGATTTTTTTTCTCCATTTTTTGAGAGATAAATTTATTAATTAAGAGGTAAATGGGATTATTTCTATTAAAATATCTTGGAAACTCATGGAGATAGGTCCTTTTTGCCCTCACCTTCTTTTGTACCACTTGAGAGGGAAAAATTCGAATAAAACCACTTTTCTCATAAAAATAAATGTAGAAAGCAGAGAAAAATGAACTTTTACAGTTCTTTTTCATTGAAAATATATCAAAAATTAATGGAGATACGCCCTTTTTATCTGAATCCCTTTCTCTAGCATTATAAATCTCTCCAAAAAAATCTCAGGATAAAAAGGGCGTATCACCATCAATTTTTGATATATTCTCCCAAGAATTAACGAGAGAAAAAATCGACATTTTCATCTTTTTGCTCATGAATTTGAAACATTTGCTTCTCAATGTGATCGAATGGTGGAAATAATCGCATTGGGTCACGCAGTGTCCACCGCAAAATTTGGTTTTCTCTCCCCTATTGAAAACATTTACATCCCCCACCCCCCTCCCTTCATTCAAAACACCCGAGTAAATAATAACAATTGCTCTGCATCTCACGACAATAGCTACATGCTTTAATTTTATAAACACTTGTAAATAATTCCAGAGAGAAAAAAAATTTCAGGAGAAAAATAAATTTATTATTGTAGTGGGGGGCAATAATGAAACGGTAAAATAGTTGGCTAACAGAATAATAAAACCATTGAATTCTATCGAAACGATGAAGATTATCTCCGGCCCCTGGTTTACGCACAGTGTATTTGGTACAGCCCCCACGTTGAATTCCATGCATCGCATAGCAAATCTGAAATAGCAGTTTTGACAGGGTCCCCGGATGATCGGACAATAGGTTATTGAGAAGCCCTTCGAGAAGCTCTGGAGCATCAAATCAGGCTATCGTTACACATTCATCTCTCTCTCTCTCTCTCTCTGGTAAATCCAGATAAAAGAACATTTCAATTTTTTTTATTTATGGGAGTCATTGATGCTTTTTCTTTGTCTTTACAATAGAAACTAATGGAGATATGCCTTTTTTTCGTAACTCTCTGTGAAAATGGATTAGATCAAAATGGCTATATCTCGCTTATTTTCCTAGATGAAACAAAAAATTAACTTAAGGTAGCACTCACAGAACGGTCGATAAAACAGAAAAAAATGAGGATTTCTAGGTTAGTTTCCAATTAATTCCTGATAATTTGGGGAAAACGTGCTTTAATTCATCCGAAAAAAGTGATTAAAAAATTCAGAAATATAAAAAAAATATAATCTTTGATACGGCATCAAAAAAATAGAAAGAAATAGTTGAGATACGCTCTTTTCACCCTTATCCTCTCCAGTAAATCCAAATGAAAGCCCTTCTAAATTTTTATTTATCCGAGTCATTGATACTTTTAACAATATAAAATAGTAGAAAAAGCAAAACACAAGCTCCCTCAACTTTTTACGTAAAAATTCACTCCACTGCGGGAATATCCGCGCAGCAAAAAAAAAAAAGAAAATAAAAAAAAATATATAGCGTACACTCAGTTTCTCCCTGACTCGGGCTGAGGCACGTTTTCGCGTATAACGAAGGTAATTTCATTCTTCTCTAGACGGAAGGGAGCTCCAGGGATTTTTGCACCGTAGATAGAGGGTCTAGGCAATGAGTGAGAGCGAATGAACGGGTGGAAAAAGTGAAACGGAAGGGGCGGAAGCTGGGATGATGAGGTGAAAGGAGGCTATTCTAACAACTGCCGTGTCGGGTTTCACAGCTTGAAAAAAAAAGACTGTCCCTTTTACTCTTTTTTTTTTTGTTTCTTCTCGTATATTTATTTATTTCGAAAATAATAAACTGCAAGAGGTGTGTGTGTGCTCTCCACTAGTATCACACCAACAAACTGTACAATTTGAATTTCAATGGTGAAAAAAAAATGAAAATCATGAGGATAAAATAAAGTAGTGAATAGGTCTTCTTAGAAGCTCTCATTTAGTTTTCCTGAGGAGATCGTTTATGCTTTTCCAAGCACAATTTGATGAATGCCTCCAAAAAACGTCTGTAGCTGCCTCCGAAATAACTCGACATGGCACGCCCATAACCTTCCTCCTTCCTTCCACGCATCATTAGCCGCAACATGCACAGTGCTAGAAAGTTTTTCCTTTTTTTTTTTCTTCTCTGTCTCTCTTCTGATAATTCTGCAACTCCTTCTGCAAAGTATCCCCATTAATCACTGAATTTTCGAAACCGCATGGGTTTTTCTTATGGTTTTTCTTCCTTTTTTTTATGATTTCTGCGGTATGGTAACACCCTCATAGACGTATCGCGTGTCAAAATGGGACACAAACTGGCGCCACTGTATCATGTTCAGTGTTTCCTTTTTGAGGAGTCACCCGTGCCGACACTGATGGTAACGCGAAACTTTTGAATACTTCAACACAACACACAGAGACAAAAACACAAGGCATCTGTGTGTCAAATATTGTATTTTTTAATTTTTTCTTGATTTTTTCCTCGTGTTTGAATATTGTAGAGCTTATGGATTATTGTTGCCGGATGTATTACGGATGAGGGGAAAAAATAAGGGAAAAAACTGAGAAACAAGAGTCATAAAGCACCAGAAACGCCCAAATGAGCGACTAAATTATTATTCATGTGACGCATATGTGTGTGTATTTGTGTTTTTCAGAATGTAATACCGAATTGAAGACAAATGATTTATACATCCGTAATTTTTGAAATTATGAGACACTAATTGTGCACCGGATAAGCATGATTGTTATCAAGTTTAGTCAAGTGAAAAAAAATAATTTACCTATCACTGTTAAAAATTTCCGTGCTAAATTTCGGAAATTTCAAAACGCTTTACATTTCTACTGAAATTTCAAATAATCCCGTCATTAAAAAAAGAACTGAATCATTGATTCTCAAATAATTTCACTGGGATATTAATGAAATTTGTAAATTTCTTTTTTAATTGTTTCTTGAAAATTTGATAAAATCAGGAAAAATTAAAGAAAAAATTGAAAATTCAAGTCATTTTGGTTCTGAATGTTCAGATTCAGTTGAAAATTCACGTAAATTATAGAATTTTCGTCTTACTTCTACTTAAAACTCATAGATTCCTTCGAATTTCCCCTAAAACTCAAAATTTTCGTAATTATCTTTTCATTAGAAAAAAATTCAATATCACGCTTATGAAAATTCCTATCAAATTATCTATGAAATGTCATTTTTTTTTCAAAGTGTAATTTAAAAAGAAAAAGTGAGTAAACATCACAAGAAGTTTGATAAAAAAAATTGTGCTGGGTGTCACTTGCACTTGAAGTGATTCTGCCTGAGCTCATCCGTAGGACAGGCAACATGCAACAGTAATAATTCAAGCAAACGCACACAGACACTGGAGGAGGGGGGGGGGAGTAGTGAGTAATGTAACACCGAGGCCGAAATACACCCCGAGGAGAAACCCTTTTGCTTCTCTTGCGGGTAATAAATTCGAAAACGGAGGAACTATGTTCAAGGGGAAAGGAGGTTGATACACTTGAATATGTCTCCTCTTCTTGCCGCTCCCCCCTCCCCTTCTTCTCCTCCCCCTTTACTACTGGATTAAATGAAAATGTACACTACGCGCGTCTCACAACCCACCAATTTATTCGTTCGCCTCCTCTTACATGCGATCATGTGTCTCAAAGCACATTGGCCCTCTCATGAGATAATACATTAATGTCCGCCATTTTGTGTGTATCAAAAACATGACACTAGACTTTGAATTTGAAACAGCGGGAAATGTATTGTTGTTTGTGGTTAATAAAGATTTACACTGAGAAAGTGATTCGTTTGGCTGAAACGTGCCTCGTTTACTGTTAACGAATGGTAGTTAGAATGGTAACCAAACTAATATTCGTTGATATTCAACGAATGGTTCGTTCAGGAGGCTTTGATTGAGGCAAGTGGACTCACACTGCTAAAAGGGTGTCTTACCAAGTTTCTTAGACTCAGACGTCCAATTTTCACACGAATTACACTTTGAATATCAATCCAAGAATTTTCTAGGACAGCCCAATGATGACTGATACTTCAAATTCTTCGTGAAGCTGAAGATGATGCGGATGCATCAGAATTATCTCGTTCGTAGGTTAGAAACGCCACAGAAAAATCATGGCTGCCTAGCTACTCCGGAAGAAGCATTAAGTGTCTTGGAAAACGACACATGAAGCGTCTCAGAAGTTACTATCGAAACGTCTTATAAGTGACTATCGAAGTGTCTTAATTTCAGACACTTATTTTTGCAGTGCAATAATTCGAATTACCCAAAATGTGCCGTTTTTTACGAAAAAAATGAATTTTCATGAGAATAATTAAAATGAATTACTTCAACGAGGAAAAACACATCCAAGCAAAAATGACGATTGTATTTGCCCATCGTAGTGCCTCAATTACGTATTCGTTATTATTTAACGAATACGCTGTTGAGTGAACCGGCTCAAGTATTTGAGGGCATCTAATATTCGTTCAATGCAACTAAATCTGTGAGTTAACTGTTAGCGAATCCTTTTCTCAGTTTATGGAGGATTGAGCATGAACGTCTGTCTGCCAAAATGAAAAATTAATGCTTCTTGCCGGATTGTGTTTATAAAGCCTTTCTTATTTCACTTGTATGTTCAAACGGTCAGTGAGGGGGCGCGCACGTGGACACGTGGAAACGTGAAAGTGTCGTGTCACTGTAATGGTACATTGAAGATTTGTTTACTTGTATTAATGCCTGAATATTCAACACAATGCGTGTGGTCTTTTATGATGGATGAAGTCTCAGCTTTGGAAAGATGTAATTAAAGATTTTTTATCAAATCCAATCGCACGGGTTTTGTACTCTCTGCAGGTATTCCAGGGGATCATCGTATATTTTCGAGTGCATGAGCTGTATGAACGCTTTTCTTTGCTCGTTGTTGCGGATCATAAGAACGTTATGGTTCAACGATGGATTTATGGGATTTTGGGAGGAGAGGGGGGACGATAAAGTGGTGTTTACAAGCCTGAAAACACCAAACAGACGTCCTGCAGAGGAAGGCCTCATTTTTAACCCTTGGGTTTCCAATTTCTATTCGTATCGAGTTTTTTCATAGGAAATGATTACGAATCATTATTTCCTTTTATTGGAAAAAGCTCCAGGACCCGAAGAAAGGAAATCCATCGATTTTTCATGGAAAAATCAAAACCATCGTCATGTGTTATTTCATAGTCAAGAATATGAGGTCCCCCCGTTGCGAAATTTCATGTGCAGTAGTCCAGTTTCTAGCCTTGATGGGTTTTTATATTTTGGGTGTTTATATTTTATATACTAAATATATTACACATATTATATATTGTTATATACATGGAATTAGAATTCCCTTTCCCTCTCCTAGTATGATGTATGAGTAAAAGAGATGAAAATCATGTGGTTGCTGAGGACTGAGGTGAAACAAAAATAATATTCATTCCTGGTTTGGATTAATAAGAAGTCACAGCTCTTGTATTAAAATAAAATCCGCTCAATCCCTCTTTAATTGTGTTGTGCATTTATTTGGATATAAACACTTCAATATATATTAAGGATTTAGGAAATCCGTTGAGCAGAAAATTCAAACAAAAATTGACTTTAGCACTACCAGACATGGATCCAGATTCTGTTAGAATACTCACGAGCATTAGAAAGAATTCTCATTCTCTAATTCACAATGAGATAGTAATCCTCCTCTAAATTCAATGAATTAACTGAAAAAAAAAAAAAAATGAATTTTTACGCGTAAAAGTGCAAGGTGAAACCGTAGATAACTGAATTCAGAATTGCGGTACTTTCCTGTACTTCCTCCTAAAGATAAGATGGAAAACGGTACACCTTCCGTAGTCTTATGCTAATTTCAATTGTTCCCAAGGTCAGATAGGAGGTAAACCTGACAGGTCTAGTTAGATCCAAGTCAACTGAAGCGCATTAATTTTATTAAAATCGTGAAATGAATTAATAAATATCGGTTTTTTTTCTTCTTTTTTTTTCGTGTCATCATCAATCATTTGAAATCTTGAATTTCAATCTCATTTTTCATAACTGAGAAAAACAGAGTTCCTCCGGGGGGATTTTAGAGTTTGTTGTGTCTTGTGGTATGATTTTGCTCCCTGTTACTCCCACGATTGAATGAGCGTGGGCCTACACGAGACAATCGCCACCTACTCGGGGCCCCATTCACTGCCCTAGGCGCCGGGATCCTTAAGATTCACGATTTACGCTTTTCACATGAATTATGGGCAATTAATTAAGTCATGAAGCTCGGGTAATGAGGTGCACTGGAGCTGAGACTCTTTTTAGTACGGATTTATCGTAATTTTCTGTTTTTTTTTTTTTTTTTGAGTTTCGAGCCACTGACAATCGATTGTTCAATGGAAAAAATCGGTACTTCTCTTCGCCTATTAATTGAAGCCAGTGGCATGATTTAAGGAGAGAATCACGAGATGTAGGACAATGTAGACAAGTGTCTCTGGGTAAGTTTGTGGAAAGGCAAATATTAAACCGCAAACAGCAACTATATATATATTTATATGTGTGTGTGTGTGTTTCTGTCTGTGTATCATTGGTAACGAGTCTCACGATGATTTACGTATTGCCTCTCTTCTACCCCTGGAGGAAACTAATCCGCATTTGTTTATTTATCCAGACATACTCAACAGTCGAAGCAGACCGTGAGGCACCGAGAGAGGAAAGATCTCTCTTTCTCTCCCACTGGCCTCTGTTTGATTTAGGGTTTTGGGTATACCGATACACACTCGCAGTCCCAAGTTCTGAGACTGTGTTTCGCCAGTTGACTGAATTTATTACCATTCGTTTTTTTGCCTTTTATTCTAGCCAGACCTCGCAACACTCGAGATTGAGTTCCTACGTTTTCTTCCCTTTTTTTGCTCATCAGACCGGGGCAAAATGGTGGGGATTTTTTTGGGGGATGAAGGGGTGTATGAAAAAATCTGAAAAAATTCAACAACAACGGAGACATACTGCACCATCTTCTCAAATTTTTTCAGATTTTTTTGAAGAGGTCTTCGCTCAAAAAAAAATCTGGTAACTTTAGGTCTTTGAGGGCTTCAATATTTCTCCTTGAAATCATTAATTTACGTAATGTTAATGATGATTCTATCCGTAAACCTGGCAAACACATGGTTTCAACTTTAACCCAGTGAACGGTCGCGCCCACATCCTAAAATTCCGTCAGCCCTAACATTCTCGTGATTTCATAATTCATTTTTTTTTCTTGACTCGTGTCACTAAAAATGGGGCACATGTACTGAAAATAAAAGAGACCACCCAAATATACTCTAGAAAAAACTATAAATTCTCGATACTCCCATTTTTCCACAATTTCCACTATTTTCCATCTCTCTCACTGTCTCTCTCTCTTTCTCTCCCCGTGATGGCACCTGCGGCACGCGAAAGTACATGAAAGCTCGTTTGTCCGGTGTGTAGTGGTACACTATACTCGGTTTACTAACGAGGGTCGCTCGCCTATAAGCTGCCAATTAACGAGCTATGAGTACCATGCGAGATCGGCCATCAATTAGTTTAAATTCCCTACCCCTTTTCCCCTCCACGTGAATTGTGAAACACATACCCTTTGTAATCAGCAGAGTCCAGCAGGTGGCTTATAGCCAAACGTGAGCCCAGATTTAACGGGACTGTCCCTCGAGCTCTTTCCCTCCCCCCTCCCTCCAATGAAAAAGTAAAAAATCCCCCCCTCTTATCGAACAGCGGAAGCTGGGGCAAAATGGGGCAGTTATGTGACATGATTAATGGAATTTTTTTCAGGGTAAAGGACCTTGCGGAAAAATCTGAAAAAATTTGAGAAAATGCTCCAAGATATGAGCATTGTTGGTGAATTTTTTGAAAATTTTATGAAAATTCCTTCACTTTAAAAAAAATCTCGAATCAGTTTTGAGCTGCAGATCCATTTCACAACATTTTGGTAATGAAGGACTATTAATGATGGACCATTTAGAGGAATTTCCACTTATTAAGACAAAATAATTAACTGCGATAAGATTCACGCGTTTAGTGCAAAGTGCCCGATAAAGTTTCTCCTTATTAAATTAATTGAATTCCAATTAATTAGCGATAAAGTGGCGCATTAGTTTGCCATCATCATCGTCACATGTCCACATATCACATAATTCCATTACGTTTGCAAAATTAATACAATTTAATCTACGAAAAAAAAAAAAATGTTATTCACTCGTGAGCTTCCACGTGGGTGAGCAGAATTGATAAATATGCGGTTGAAAGTAGAGGGTGTAACAACAATGCGTGTCTCCGTAACGCTCCGACTCCGCCTACTGCCTTTGCCCTGCGGTGGTGCGTGCAGTCACGTATCGTTTCCAGATACCAACACCGTGGTACACCAACCGACAAAAATCCTCCAAGACACTCTTCGTATGTCCGCAAATGCAATGCATTTAATCTTTCTTCTCTGTCTTGTGCGCCTAAACTTGAAAAGTCGTATTGTACGAAGAGAATGAACACAGGGAGAGAGAGAAAGAGAGAGGAGAAAAAAAACAGAGTTTTAAAACCTGGCCTACTCAATCCCTCCACTAATTACTTACGAGTTACGATAATGCACGTTGCCCCGCTGCGATTTATCGTTTAACGATGCTGGAATTTCTGGAAATTAGATTCTACCATTTCATATAAACAAAAAATTGCGGCACACAATTACACCTGCTTCCTGCATTATTACTTTTTCACTGTGTATTATTCATACAATTTTAAGTGCATTTTGTTACTTCTGCTTCTTCTCTGTTTAGACAGTAATTAAGGTAGTATCTGAGTGAACACGAGTACAGTTAACCCCTTATTTTTTTGATGCATTTTTTTTTACATTTTTCTGAATTTTTTCATAATTTTTGACCGTGCAGTTTATGAGATATGAATTATCAAAGTTACTGAAAATTGCGGGGATGAAACGCCCTAAATCGGACGGAAATAACGAAATTACTGAAAAACCACATGGTTAACCCATTATTTAAAAACTGTTGGTGAAGAGAACAGCATTTTAACTAAATAATAGAAGAAAAAAATATTCAATTCACCGTATAATTATTGAGAAATTTTAATTAGAAGGTAGTCGTAACTATTTGCCTCTCTCTCTATCTCATGCATGTGATAGGAGATGGATTTTAAAAAAATACGAGAATATTGAAAGAAATGTGTAATGTATGAAAAGTAAAAAGAATGACAATACATATTGAGAGGGAGTGTTGAAAGAAATAGTTTACAATATGTATTTTTATGGTTTTCAAATGGTGGCGCGAAAAAGGGGCGCTAGTGTGTAATGCGCACGTTTAGGCGATGTCGCCCTCTCAAGTTTTTTCTGTCTATTATTATGATTATTATTCGTCTTCTTGAGCTTCCGTTTCACTGGTGTTTTTTCCTCTTTGATTAATAAAAGTTATCCATTTCATAATTAATCATCTGTTTATATTCATTGAAAATATCACCCCAACATTGCAACAGAGAAAAAAAATTGTATTCACAAGCTGAAGATATGACTTTCGAATAGTTTAATCACTCTTTTCGGGTAAATTCAAGCACTTTTTCCCCGAATTATCAGGAATTAATTGGAAACTAACCTGCAAATCCTCATTTCCTCCTGTTTTATCGAGCATACTGCAGGCCATTTAATTTTCATTCATTTTTATTTATCAGCCAAATCGAGTTTACTCAAATCCCCGCTAGTTAATATTAGCTTAACCCAAGATATCTCCCAAAAAAAATTCAATTTTTCACCCAAAAACTTGAAAATTCTAGTTCCACTCTTCACCAACTGCATGACATCTCTCGTGCTATTACACTGATTGAGACAGCAGGTGCAACATCGCTCACTGTCCCCCTCCTCTCCCCCCCCCCCCTCCCTAACTATATATTCAAATACACACGACTGCACGTCCTAAACTCTTCATTTTTTCCTTTTTTTTCACCACCCAAACGAAAAATATTCCAACTACCCAAAAACTACTAATTAGCTTGGAACCTCTGCGCGCCTCTGCAGATCCGTGGAATCTCCACAGTTGTTTGTCACCCACGAGAGGGCTTTGTGTCACGATATGCTCTCTTCCTTCGGCATTTCTCGGGATTTTTCTATTTTTTTTTAACGCAAATTCTTTTTTTTTCCCTTTTTTGCAGCCTCTCGAACACCCTCAAACACTGCAATGCTCTCTCTATACTTTACCCATTCAAGATCTTTTGATTCCTCTTCTCGCCTTGATGTTTGAATTATTAACGGAATAGAAGGTGGCACTTGTTCGTGGGCATCGAAGCATACTGCTGCGACAAGTGCTCTCTGTAAACTTCCTGTCGACGTTATTTGGATCTCTTTCAGAATTCTCTGACAACACACGAATCTACGCATCACTTGACACAGTACTTCTTTTTTTTTTTTTCTTCATTTTTTTCCTACCCCGAGTCAAACGAGGCTGATCGATAACAGCTATGAGAAGAGGAATGAGAAGAGCCAACTCTTTGGATACCAAAAATTGGAGATTTGAAAAAATGAAAAAAAAAAAAAAAAACAAGTCGTGGGATATTTATCGTGAGGCGTAAAATCCAATCGCATGTTCGAACCACTTATTCTCCGGTCCAATGAGGCGTGAGGCGAGACTTGGGACTGAGAATAACTGAAAGAAGGAATAAAGGGGGAGGAAGGGGGGGGGGGGGTGATCGTTGACAGGGATATCTCATCGGACCTCAACCCCCACGATCGGTCAGGGACGATAACGAAGATGATCGATGCTCCCAGATCAATGACAACGTGAAACACACGAGTGACACAACACACAGGCGCACAGGTATCTAAAAAAAAAAATCTTTGAAAAGTGATTCGGGTCAATATTCATTCAATCATTAAGAAGAGAAATTTCAGAGAAATAATAATTTCCCCTTTATTTTAAAATAAATGATTGTTTTTTGGGGGGATTTTTTTTGGAGGATAAGCACTTCCACGAAAAAATCTGAAAAAATTTGGTAAAACGTTCCGTGAGGGCTACATTTTTGTCGAATTTTTTCAGATTTTTCCGGGAATTTCTTGACGTGAAAAAAAATTGATAAAAACGACGAGATGAAACTATTTCGCTTTTTTTAAAATAATTTTTTTGAGAAAAAATTTATTATTTATTATTTTCTTCTCACTAATTACGTAATTGAGGGCTAAATCTCGATCAATGTATAGAAGAAATGCATTTTTATAATGCACTCAAATAAATAATGATAATAATTGTGGTTTTTCTTCATTCTGACAATTTACACTTATCTTAAGGATTTTTGGAAGCTACTAGTTCCATATATTCCTATACAAGAAGAAATTCCTAAATCTGATTCAGTGAATCTGTGAAGAATGTAATGAGAAATAAAATAAGCCATAGAACCAAAAGATTGATTGGAAATTCAAAAATTTTCATAATTTTTTGCATTTTTTCAAATTTTTCAAGATTTATAGGAATGTAAAAAATGGAGAAAATTTTCCAATTTTCAATTAATTCTTTGTTTCCGGGGCTTATTTTATACCTTATTACATCCATCACAGATTCACTGAACCAGATTTGAGAATTTCCTCTTGTATAAATTGTTATTAACGATTTTATACAAAAATTCAACGTTTTTTTTCTGATTTTACCTCCCAATCACCTTCAAGAGCCCGAAGATGCTCTTAATCAGAGGTGAAACGTCTCAAATCTTAAAATAAATGTGAAGATTGACATTTGCAACTTATTTGGTCCGATATCCCAATTAACCCAAAAATTCCAATAACAATAATAATATTAATACAATATAATATAATAATGTAATTAATAATATTAAAAAAAAAATCAGAGACAATCGTAGAAGTTAGTAAGAAACTGTGCTTTTCCAATCGAAAAAATAATCTTTTCTCGTAAGAGCAAGTGAATCGCTATTTCCCATTCATGGTGGTTTCCCCTGGCGTCAGCTAATTAAGATCGTTGCAATTGAACAACGTCCCGTGTACGTGGGAACATGGGTTTTATATGCGCTATGAGTATAACTGCGTTGAATAAAGTAGCGAGAGAAAGACTTCTCGTGGATGAAAAGAGAGAAAAAGAGTGGGAGAAGAGAGAAATGCAATGGAATGAGGTAAGGAAGAGTCAGTGGTTGAAGCAAATTGTACAACATAAATATCGTACGTACCTTCTTCTTCACGAATGCCGTACGTAGAAATGCCCTGAGCTATGCGTCTTTGCTCAACATTACACGGGAATTTACCGGTAAAGCATTCTAGCGCTTTGCTGACTCGCGCGCCAATACCACCTCCCATACAAACTGTACATATAGGGGGAAAATGGGGCAAAATGGACCTGAGGATCAAAATTATTTGTTTTTTTTTTGGAGAGTAAAGGCCACTTCGGAAAAAAAATCAAAAAATTCACTAATAATTTCCACATATTGAAGCATTTTTCCCAAATTTTTTCAGATTTTTCCACAAAGTCTATCGCACCAAAAAAAAATCATAAATCATGTTACCTTGGAGGTCCATTTTGCTTAGAATTAAAGGGGCGTAAGTGCTATGTTTATGAACAGCACTTACGCCACTTTGTGATTACACAGAGAAAAATGTTTTCTTGATTTAAGAATGTGCAGTCACTTAATTTAAGAATGTGCAGGTCACTTAAATCAAGAAAGAAAAAGTCACTTGATTCAAGTGAGAAAAGTCACTTAATTTAAGTGACTTTTACTTTTTTCGATTAAGAAAGAAGAAGTCACTTGATTCAAGTGAGAAAAGTCACTTAATTTAAGTAAGAAAAGTCACTTAATTTAGGTGACTTTTACTTTTTTCAATTAGGAAAGAAAAAGTCACTTGATTTAAGTCAGAAAAGTCACTTGATTTGAGTGAGAAAAGTCACTCAATTTGAGTGAGAAAAGTCCCTTAATTTAAGTGAGAAAAGTCACTTAATTTAAGTGAGAAAAGTCACTTAATTTAAGTGACTTTACTTTCTTAAATTAAGAAAGAAAAATTCACTTGATTTAAGTGAGAAAAGTCACTTGATTTAAGTGAGAAAAGTCACTTAATTTAAGTGAGAAAAGTCACTTAATTTAAATGACTTTTACTTTCTTAAATTAAGAAAGAAAAAGTTCCTTGATTTAAGTGAGAAATGTCTCTTGATTTAAGTGAGAAAACGCACTTGATTTAAGTGAGTTTTACTCTCTTAAATTAAGAAAGAAAAAGTCACTTAACTCAAGTGAAAAAAAGTCACTTAATTTAAGTGACCTGCACATTCTTAAATTAAGAAAACATTTTTCTCTGTGTAAGGCAATTTTTTCATTTCCGTATGAAAAAAAGGAAAAAGAGATGAGAACTACCCGAAGAGACGAAGAGAGTCTGGACCATCAGCTACCATCGCTCCTGGTTTTATTTATCCCCCCTCCACTCTCTCCTACCCCACATAACGTGTGTACAGAATGCAGACGCCAGAAGGAAAATAATCTCAGTTGGAGATCGAAAAGAGCTACCGGGAGATATGTGACCATCATCCAAGACACATCTTCTCTAACATAGTCTCTCTCTCTCTCTCTCCAATGTCCTCTGAGTTATGTGTTAGTGCTGTTTTTTTAAAAGTCATCATTTCTTTGTAATGTACAAACTAAAAGTCTCAACTCTCTGCAATCTGTTACGCTACTTTATGGCTGAAAATAAGGAGAAAAAAAAAGAGGCAAAGGAGAAAAGTGGGAGAAGAAGGATGAAAAAAATTGAGAACAAAACACAATTCGTGTCTTTTTCCGTGGATAGATGTGGACAAGTGTAAGGCAAGGAATAAGCAGGCTCATGAAAAAAAATGGAAAAAAAAATGGAAACATTATGCCTTGCTTTACTTGTGTGATGTTGTGTTGCTGGAGTGCGAAACTCACGTACCCGGACGTATATGTAACACTTCAAACTCAAGTAAAATAGGTACAGAGACTTTCTACTTGCTTCCCCATCGTGATATCCTCCATACTTGGACAACTCGGCTGTTAGTTTCACCTTCTTGTCCCTTTGGAGACTCAACTGAGAGAGCACGAAAACACACACAGCCATCCACGTTGGCTTGATTATTACTCACATTTTTTCTTCTTTTTTTTTACTTACCTTACTTACTTTTTATGCTTATTTGTTTTGTACAATGTGTGTGTGTGTTTGTAATTCAGCCGCAAAGCTTACTTTATAGTCAAACGACTTGATTTATTTCTATGAGAAGAAACTGTTTCTTCATTTCAAGAGAGGATTTATCTGTGACACAGTGTTACTTGGGGAGGGGGGAGGAGGCGGATTGAAGAGAAAAAAGGTAGGGGAAATGAGTGATTTTTTGCGGTTTTTTTTAACAAAGAAAAACTTCAGTGCGAATATTGTCAAAATATATTCAATGAAAAAAGTCATTTTTGTAAAATTATAGGCAATCATTTTGATCGTTTTACAAGGATAATAGATGATAGTAGCATTTTTTTTTGTTTTTGTTTTAATAATAATAATATCGATTATTATCACCATCAGCTAAACGACTGCGACCTAATGCAATAGAGAAAGAAATGACGTAAAATGGAGGTTTTAGATGAATGGTTGGAGATATAACTGTTTTTTTAGGCTTTTTTGTTGAAGCGCTGAAGGAATTTCTGGTGGAAAACATGTGCAGATTTTTATTGTTGCATGTTTTTGAGAAATCGACTGGTTTGAGCTCTAAAAAGGGCAAAAATCTATTCTGACTTGTGTTTTTCACCGGAAATTCCTACAATTCTTCAGTAGAATTATCAAAATCTTCTTATCTAAAGCATTTCACATCAATTCAAACCGATTTTTCATTGAATAGAACATGAATTTGCAAACAATCCACTCAATCCCAAATCTCCATTCTACCCCATCCCCCCTATTTCCCTAAGACCTCATTAAAATTCTGATGCATTCTGCTTAATTGTGTACTGCCGAAGGAACGTATTTTTTATTTTTTTCCCTATTTTTTTCCTCAATATTTACAAGAAATGTAAAATTCCACCAAATTCTCCACGTTATTTAATAATTAAATTTCACTGGCTGTTTAAAATCTTACAAATAAATATATTTGCTGGCCCAAAAGTGCCTCGTCACATAACGAAAGAGAAAGAAAAAAAATTCATCTGCAAATTGAAATACGTAATCCCGTGCTTCAATCTACAGATCTGTGTGTCATTCACAAAATGAAAATTAATTTTTTTTTCAAGTCAATTTAAATAAAGACAAGAGTGTTTTTTCTTTTTTTTTCTTCATTTTCGTCACAATTATTCAAAATTTCTACAATAAATACATATAACCTTGTGGTTCAATCTATCTATAGTACAGAAGCGATTGATTCGCTATTTTATTATAATAAATTTTATCTCCATATATATATATATACCTATATATATATATAATTTTTTAATATATATAGCTATATATCCGAATGTACAATTACCATACGATTACACGCACGTCTAGTTCTACTGATTTTTCGGCAGTAATACGTACGTTTTATATTACAAAAAAAAAAACAATTTTCCTCATGCTCTCAATAAATATAAACAATGTCCTTTAAATCTTAGCTCTCCATTGTCCAATGGGACACACGCACAATGTCCATGAGGAATAATTTTTAGACAGCCGTTGAATCCAGGGACCACTTTTGTCCCTCGAGATGACACTCTCTCTCTCTTACCATTTTCTCAAATAAAATTCTCAGGATAAAAGTCTCCCAAGCAACATGCATCTTTCCAATCACGCACAGTCAAGTGATCCTAAAGATGCTGGACTGTGTGGTCCACCCAGCATAAATTGTGGACTCATTGGTGGACCACCGCTTCCTCCGCTGTTACCATAGAGTTCAAGGTCATTCAATGAACCACCATCAACGCCACCGCATTTATCCGATTTACCCTCTTGCTTAAGTACCATGCGCCGCCATTTTGCGCGTGCGTTCTGGAACCACACCTGTGTAAAACAATGAAGAAAAAAAGAAAAAAAGTGTTAAGTCAATTGTGATTAACGGGGGGAAAAGCATCAATTTGTCCAGTTTAATGAGAGGCTGAATAAGAAAATGATTATAAAAAAAAGGAGCTTTGGAATAAATGAGAACAAGAGAAAGACACACGTGTGTAGGAACTGCCGGCAAGTTCGTCAAAGGACTTGACAGTCATTGACTTCTTTTTGCCTCTTTGCCTCTCTCCTCCACTTTTTTTTTGCAAATTCTCTTGATACCTGGATAATTAATTTACACCTAACCTATCTCCCTCTCTCTCGTCTTGGTGTCAATCTGACCTTCGGGGCAAAACAGACACAGATTGACGAAGGGGGGGGGGGGCGCAGTGAACAGGCACTACTAGGTTCACAAGTGTGAATCTACTACCATATACAGGCGTTGGTGTGATAAATACTATCAAGCATCCGGTCTACAATGATTTCATTACACCGAGTGTGAAAATAGATTGAAGATACGAAGGAGAATTATGAAGAAAAAAAAATGATAAATAGCGCCAGTTGGTGTGTGAATTAATATCCATAGATGACCACCATTTTTCTTTTTTCTTTTTCTCTCCCCTGTCAAATCTGCTGTTAGATTTCTCTCGACCCTCGGTGGAGGAGCTTCCAAGTCTCCACCCCCAAATGGAGAGAATCTCAAGAGAATCACCCGGGAGAATTATGTATGGACGAGAAGACAAGCCAAGGGAGAAAGAAAAGAAGAACTTTTTTTCTTCTTTAGTATCGCACAGGCAGTAGTAGACAGAGAGAGAGAGAGAGAGAGAAGCGAGTATTTGCGCGTCTCTTGCGATCAATATCAACCAAGATGGCGGTACACTTCCCCAAGACCCCTTTAGTTTCTGCGCCACCATACAATAGGTATATCTCTTCCTCCTTTACCTCTTCTCTACCTACACTATTTCCACTCTCTTCTGGGCTCTTTCCCTCGGCTTTTTTTCTTTATCTATCTGTCCCTCTATACCTCCTTCTCAGCTTCTCATTTCACCTCTCTATTATTATTTCCTTTTTCTTCTTCTTCTTCTCTTTTTTTTTCTCCTTTTCTTTTCATTATCTGCACTCATTCAGCGAGCACCAACTACTGTATATCTTTCAGGCCAAGTGCCTTGATGCTGCTGGTTCTCTTGAAAAATATGATGAAAATCCTTCCGAGTTCAAGGAAAAAAAAGAGCCCTTACAACACAAACAATCCCAGTGAATTCAGTATAAAAATTCTTTCACTAGATTCTCAAGAGAATCGTTGCTTGGCTGAAGACTAAAGTATACACACACACAAATAAAACTAACAATGATTTCAATGCAAATTGTGTGGGATTCTAAAAATATATGATTCGAGTCAATGACAAAAATTTTCTCGTTACAGACACACATTGTGATAAAAAATAACGGCAAGATTCATCTTCATCTTCTTTTGGAACGTGAATCTCGAAAACTCTCTCTTTCTCTCTCTCTTAATGTTTTTTTTTCTCTTCTTTCATTTCGTTCCAACAGAATGATTTATATATTGGAGTGTGAATGATTTTTTTGTGTCCTCATAATAAGAGAAATGTGGCAACAGTTACAGGGACACACGTTTTAACGAGGTTTAGAGAAGCTGCGTACATCTCTCCATCTCTATCTCTTTCTCTCATACACATACAAATACACACGAATAACGGAGAGAAAAGCGCGTTTCAATGCTACTGTGTGCGGGCCATACGCAAGTTGACGTAGAAACGCGGTTAACGAAGGAAAGCAACGGCGTCGACGGAAATATCACGAGAAGCCAGCCGTTCCTGTGGACCGGGACGCACTAATTGGAAGTGCCTATATACACACAGAGTACGCGTGTGCCTAGAGAGAAGTCCCTCACCCCGATGATTCCATTTTTTTCCATAGGATCTCTCGTACTCCTGTCTCTTTTTCTCTCCCAGTTGTTCATCTCGAAAAAAAATGACGCAAGTCGAAAATCGGTGAAACGTAAAGGAGGCAGAAAACAAATAATAAATGCAGCAAGAAGTCTCAAAGTCTAAAAAGTAATCCCCGACATTCCCGTGGTCGATTCGTCTTGTGGAACGCGCGTTACGCTTCGACAGTATTTTCATCAAATACTCTGTGTGCAAACCTCTCAGTTTCTTTTGCTCCTCCAACAGAAAAGAGCAGGGATTCTCTAATGGAGAATAATTGCTGAGCCACTTGACTGTGATACCCATAGAGACAGATATAGAACACTTGCTGAAAGTTTGTATCTTCTACTTGATTGGCCAAAGAATTCCGGATAAAATTTTCAATCTTGTCAAAGAGAAAATATGAGGCTTCAAAAGAAATAAGAAATTGTATGTTTCGAAAAAGAAAAAATGAGAATTAAATGAATCACCCAACTTGTATATATCTATGGTTAAAACCTAATGATAAAAATAAGCCGCTCACCTGTAGTACCCTCTTTGGCAATCCGGTCTTCTGGGAAAGCTGCTTGAGATCCTTTGCGTCTGGATTGTGATTGATGGCAAAGTAACTCTTCATAGTCCTCAATTGATGATGCTTGAAGCTCGTTCTCATGCGTTTCGTTCGGCTATTTGAACCAGGCATACCTGGTGTACCAGGACCACCTCTGCCAAATGGCATATCAATGTAATCCGAGTTGAGGTCTATAAATTAGATTAATGAAAAAAAAAACATTAAAGAAACTGATTATTCCCAACTGCAGTTAATAGCTTCAAGCTATATATTGTAACGTGATATTTCGATCGACGTTACTTTTTATCGTCTGGACACGTAATTAATTTTGAATTTGAATAGTTTTGGCACCACCAACCGAGAATCAAAATAAACGAATCGTGAGAGTTCAATTTTAGTAAAAATTATGTAAAACTAATGCCGATTGGTTAATTTTGTATGTTAACGCTCATTGGATTATCGTCAATTGAGTTGATGTCTCATGAATGGAAGAGGGAGACACCAGATGGACGATAATGGGAGAATACAACATCACCTATGGAGTTGGTTAATTGGAGAAAAGTTTTGGCGCCAATGACAAAATTCATCGGAAGCAGTAATTGAGACGTTTAGATGAACCTTGGTTGCATCCTTTGACTAAATAAAATTGTCCCAACTCTAATGTCATCGACTTGGAGTTTCTTAATTTTCTTCGTTGAAATTTATTGTCATTGAAAAGGAAAATACTTAGGCTCAGGAATTACGTCACAATATATACGCTATATTCATTAAGACTTATAGTATTAGAATAATTGACACGTGACTGATCAGTTTAACGACATTGAGATGCCCCAACTGTTGGCATTTCTCTTCCCTTACAGTAGTTATATTGCATGCTTACAAACTATTCAACCTCCAAGCATAGAGTTGTAATTGGTCTTGTATACGCTTACTACTCGTGCATACTACCTTCGCTATACTGGCTCTATCCACCCCCTTACTTCTCCTTTTTGTTTTTTGTTTTTTTTTTGTACTCTCAAGTAGCTAATGAGCCATGATACGCATCAAACAGCGTTAAGAGTTGAATTTTTATCAAATAAAAAGCATTCTCTCTCTTTCTCTTTTCTTTGCCTCCATCCCACTGTGTATTCGTGTGTCTGTGCAGAAAGTCCATTCACACGTTGTTGTGGTAACACTGGTGCAAAAAATAATCCAAGATTCTTTACCAAACTTGACGTCAATTGCATCATATCAAGTCTATGGTATCTTATCTTATTTATCTTCAGTTCGGATTTTTTATTAGCACATAATGATAATTCCATCCAATTGATATAAGAATTTCAATTTGGATGTCTGCTTTTTCAACTAACCAATGAGAGTAGATGGCAATTTCCAAATTGGGCCATCACTCAGTTATTCGTATCACGCGAAAGACACTATTTCTATAAACGAAATGTTGATATCTGCACAAATGAGAGTTTGTAAAATTCATTTATACATACTGGCTTAAAAGCCAGTGAAGAAAATCGTTTAGAGAGGTGTGGAAAGCCATTGTGTTTCCCACGGTCAGACAAGAACAGGTTTGAAGATTGAATTTTCGAGTGGCTCACACAACCCACACGTGGACAGCAATATAGTGATAAAATAAGGAGGGAGTGAGAGAGAGAGATGAGAATGAGATGGAAGGAGGAATTTTTGGAAAAAAAAAAGAAGAAGTGGAGACAGAATGAAGAGAGCCTTGCAGGATTGTACTCTTGAATTTATGTCGACCGGACAAATTTTATCAGGGTTCGGTGGCAAACGCCGAACGCCCACGCTTCCCGTAAATCACCGCAGCTCTGAGTATATATATATATATATATATATACTAAACTAACACTACATGCTTGTGTACTGACGATGATAGAGAGACTGATACCAATGAAACCAGAGCAGTTAATGTTTTGACCTTGAGAAGAACATTGGAATCGTTGGATAATGTTTAACTTGAATTGAAGGATTTGGTGTCGAGAGAAGTATCTCGCTGTTGTTCCAAGTGTACCTGATTATGATCATAACATGAGAATCATTTGCGTTGGACACAAAATGGAGAAGAGGGCTTTATATCTTTATATTGCAGAAAAAACGAGGACAAATAGTGATTGGAAAGCGATTAATTGAGGAATAGAACTCAATTCTGTGTTTGATATTTACCGCTGTTTATTTATAAACATTTTAGCGGTTTACCGATGATAAACCGTGACGTCCGTTTTATTCTGAGACAACGAGAAAGAGAGTATCTCTTGTCGTGGCTCCTCCAGTAGCCACGCGACCACCGGACACACAAACAGGCAGTCGAGCGAAAACTATTCACTCAATTCCAATTGTAAAGGCTAAAGTTCCAAAAAAAAAAAACAAAAAAAGTAAGACAAGAAAGACACAAATCGAGGCGAAAGTGTCTTGAGAGCCTTGAAAACAAGAAAATCCTCGGAAATCTTGAATGCCTCTGTATTCTGATAGCAGAAAAAAGGAAGGACAAGTACCGAGAAAGAGAATCCGCTCGAAATACACCGTGGAGCAATTTTACGGACTGTCAAGTACAGAACACACACACACAAAAGGAGCCAACTTGCGTTAACCAAGAGACACCTATTTTTTTAGATTCTTTTTGATTCTCTCTAACTTGCTGCAAAGCACTTCCCTCCTGTTCCGCTTCCCTTTGTCTTTACATGCCGGCACATGTTCTGAGAGACATGGTAATGACCCGGCTAATGTCACTCCATTTTCATTGACGAACACGTGCGAATGAGTGTGTGTTGAACTAATCGAACGGAACAACAGCCAGAAAATCATGCATTATGATGATAAAACAAGTCAAAACTTACCAAGACTAGCTGTCATCGCCTCGAGATCTTTTGGCTTCCTTTTTCTAGGTCTTCCTTTTTGTCGTGGTGGTGGTACACCAGCAGTTGAGCCTACTGTTGATGCAGCACCATTGAAGTACGGTACTTTTGGAGGTGAGCCAGTATCAGGTCCTGATGGTGTTGACGGCTGCAGTGGAACAGGACTGGCATGTGTAAGTTGATGTGGATGCATTGGATGATGCGGATGTGATGGTATATGATGTGGCTGATGATGAAGGAATTCAGGCGATGGAAATGACTGAGCTGGATAGTGTGGACCAGGTGGATAAACTGGCACTGGTGGACTCTGTGATGGATGCAATTCTGCACCCATTTCATAGTGTAAACGACACAGTACAGCACCATCTCTCATGCCAAAATGATCACCCTTTGTCAGTGGTACTGCACAAGCAGCACAGGAAAAACAACGTACATGAAACACAAGTTCTCGCGCTCTCATGACCAATTCCGATGCTAAAATAGCTGCTTGACATCTCGCACATCGTTTCATGCTGCCGAACATTCTGAAAAAGAGGCAAAAACAAAAAAACCAGTGAATACAAAAGAAGTTAACAATGTTAACTAGCTACAGGGCTACTTTAAAGTATTTATACTAGTGACATTGAAAATTGTGTAGGTGGCTTTTCAAGATAACAACACAGAGGAGAATCCCAATGTGGATAAGGCACGTTTGAGCGCGAGCATTTCCCACAGATGTTGTTTCGAGAAGAGGTCGACACAGGGGAATAAAAAAAAAAGAAAAATTGTGTGTTGAGTATAAAAGAGAAGAAATAAAAAAGAAAGGAGAAAAGATTGGAAAGAAAGGAAGAGAGAAACGATTGGATCGATATGTACATATACGAGTGATATCAGAAACCCGTGGCGGTACAGTGGAAGAAGAGACAAGGCAGCATAAAAAGGCGGAAGGGAGGATATCAACGATACACGAGAACTGGCCGACATCGCTACTGCATTAGCGGCAACCCTACAGTCTCCATTACGTTGAAGCACCGGTAAGAAAAAAAAAAACGTTCTATCTCACAAGATATCATCCTATTGGCTACCTACCTCCTCTTCTTGGACTATCTTATGTTTCCAAATATATTGCTGTCCTTCGACAGCCACTGGACAACTAGATGGAGACATAGCCAATCTTTATAAAGTGCCTGTGTATGTATGTGTTTTTTATTATTTATTTTAAAACAGGGATTCTCAAATTTTTAGCTTCAATTTTACGAATAACAGCTTTGCTTTTGTCAAAAGTACCGCTTATGTCAGGATTATTAAGAGATTAGGTTTTGATGATTCACAGAGGCTCCTTGACTCGTGATCGTACAGGAAAGAAGAGGGGGCAGGGGGAAACTAGACTGTATTGTTGTGATTCTCAATTCTGTCAATACCTGGTCCGTTACCCTCGACCCAGGGGGTCGGGAGTTAGATGTACACATTTTTGCCTAATCGGATACGACATTGAATTATGTAATCGTCCCAGTCCAGTAGGTTTCTTGGCCAGTCTTGCTTTTGGATACTGAAAAAAAATGTGTTACATCTCCTTCTTTCATTCACATTTTTTCCTCCTCTTTCTTGCTTTTCCCCCCTCCTCCTCATTTTGCTTTTTGCACAGGACAAGAGGCGATGAATGAGAGCTAACCCAGGAATAACCTCATTCAGATGGTTCGTTGCGGATGCGGTTGCCCCGCCGGGGCAACCCGCAGAGTTTTACAAGTATCGCCATATGCGTTACATTATTATACAACTTAGTGTGTAAGGCCTTAGGTAAGTTCACCCTCTCCCTCCGTCGTGTATGTTCCTCTCTTTTCGAAACTTAGGAGCATTTAAAGCCTTGGCTCTGGCTAAACAACAAATCTTTCACAAAGAGTCGGAAATCTTTTTTTTTTTTATAACAATAAGAAAAAGGAGAAAAAGAGGCGTGTTGTATGTGGGACCACTTGCCGGGCGTTCGCACACTGTATATATTTTATATTTCTCTTCTTGAAAAAAAAAATCTCACGTTGTAACACGTGGTGTCTTTATACCGGGGTGTGTCCACTGGTTTCTTGTTCGCAACAGTTCCAAGTGGGTTCTCTCGAAAAATCTGAAGTTTCGAGCCATTCGAAAATTCATGTTTTGCATCTTTCAGCATTTCACGAGAAACTTTCTATCCAAGACAAGAATCATCGTAAAATAAAAAAGGAATCCTTTGATTTGATAATATCTACTTTCAATTCTTCAAAATAAATCTCATCATTTTTAAAAAATTTTATCATATTTTAATGTGAACTTGTAACACGTTTTATTTTATGAATGATGCAGCAATATCCAATACCAGAGCTTGTGTCGCAGCATATACAGTGGACACCGCTGAGCGTGGGATGTGGTACGTGACTGCTACTCCCTTACTGGCTCCCTGCATTAATATAGATCATGGCATTATATTACCAGCATCTTCTTATTGGCGTTCTCTGTCCCTAAAGCGTCGCATGACATTTTATTTTATTAAAATTTGAGATACGAGACACACACACATACACAGAGACCCAGAGACACACAGACAGAGCTCAATTCCAACTTCTTTTTTAATCTTCATACTCTTCTTCTTCTTTTTGTTTATAAATTTCTCGGATCAATGAACTGACTCCAACAAATAACGTAACATTTGAAATAATATCAGAAATATTTGCGTCAGCCAATAAAATATACACAAATTTATTGCCAAAGTATTGCTTATATCCTGTATCTCCATCTTCTTATCGCACTCTTATTTTTTCAAAGGGGAAAGTTATTCGTGATGCATTTTAATTACAACTTCTTGGGTTATTCCCCATTCCCTTCTTCACCATCTCTTTCCCCTCAGCAGCTTTTTTCCTCTTTTTTTTTTGCTCTTCATCGGTGCATAGTATGTGTCCCCCTACTGGTCTTCTTTATCGGTGGAATAATAATTTACAGTGTCAGATCCACTGTGAAAGAGGGCCACAAATGCGTCATCCAAGAGGTAGACCACAAGAGAAAAAGAGGGGAACAGGTTGGGAAATACTGTACTTCTCTCCTTTATATATATCTATATATATGCAGAAAGAACCAAGGAATAGTAACTACCTTTCGAGTATCCAGAGTTCAGACATTGCCAGAGCTGACTAATGCGACGGCAGCACGACATCGTAAAGTGCGTTTGGGATCTGTATCACGTACCCCCAGAATGTATCATAAGAACTTCTCTTTCCATTTATAAACTATTCCCTGATCTCTAATCCTCTAAGTGGTATGGAAAAAAAATCATTCATACCATCTTTTGATATAGAGACATTTTCCTTTTTATCAGTCCTTGTTTTTTCTTCTCTCTCTCTCTCTGTATATGTATGTGTATTTCAGATTTAATAAAACACTTGAAATAACGTCCAACATTCTTCATAAGCACCATAAGCCTTAAAGTAACCCGATACTTTTTACCAAACAGAATGGTTTATGGTGGTGACACTCTTGCTATATTTGCGTGAACAACAGAAAGAGATGGTTGAACATGAAAGCTTGCAGTTTGAATTCATCCCGTGAGAGTGGATTTTACACCCCCTGTGGTGTACTACGCCGAATTTGCCACGATGAGAAGACATCTAGTGAAACAAAAGGAGTGAGAATATATGTATATACATACATTATTTTATTTTTTGTCGAATGCTCGAAATGAGAAGCAGGCCTGACTCTCCACGTGAATTAGGTATAAACACACATACATGTTGTGCTTACTTCGACCAATGATATCCTAGTGGTCGAATGATGCATGGAACCATGTTGCAGGTGTCGCATGTACAAATGCGTACATCTGCTATCTCACGAGATCTACTACATCGTGATACTGGGCCAGTCACCTCCCGTTGTTATACCTATCTGTATTCACTGCAGTGAGATATTAATCAGCTCCTTCTCTTTCCTCTCTTTTTCCATCTTTGAATAGCTTTGTTTTATCTGCATGATGTGTGTTTTTCAATTCTGTACTCGTGACAAGAGATTAAAGTTGCGTCAAGTGACAGACACACATGGACTCTTTACATGGGAGAAAAGGACATTTTGCAGAAGAGGGCTTCGTGTAGTGGACACAAAAGAGGATTTGAGAAATACTGCGACACTCTAGGCAGCTACCGATGATGCATGCTATGGGTGTCAGAGCTGTCACGGCACCGCGGTGGTATTATGTTACTCTACAGCCAAGATCCCTTTGCTGGGGTCGTGACTCCGTCATATTTATGTCCTTGGCTACTTTTTTTCCACCGAAAATCACGACGGGACGCCACACACATACACACACAAACATGAGATGTCTGCCATGGAAATTACATGGAATTTTTATAGACTACTTTCGTTCATTTCTAACGGCAGCATGAAACACAAGAAAAATGTTCACTGGATTATTTTCACTATTCATTCTCGATATTTTGAGAAGAGGTATTGGACTGCACTGTGTGTGAGTTTGTAACTCAATTATGTTTGTTAAATTATGAGAGGTAGCTTCTGGGCGCTGAAATATTTGTGCGTTCACCAACAGTGTTGGCCATAGGGGGTTATGGCTCAATTACCACTCGCTGTTTTCTTTGGCAAAGGCGTTGATTTAGAGTGGCTGCTTCCTGGAGACTAAAAGTCCTCTCTTGCGCCACCTTTGGGTCCCAACCAAATAGCGATTTATGATCATCTTTCCGAAATCCGTGATTTTGAGAGGAGAAAGAGTCTACTTGGTAGTTTAAAAGTACTTTCTTAAATCAACTCAACTCAGATATGCAATGAAATTTCAGTTTTACAAGCTGATGTATATGTGCTTGTATGTACGTGTAACTACAGTTGCTATCTGCCATGGGAACAGGAACGCGGGACACTTTAGCTCTCCCGCGAAAAACCTCCTTGCAGTGTCTCTATCAAGATGGGCTTGGATCCGCTGATGATAGATAGACCATGGTAGTTGAGGTTCAGTCATCGTGGAGAAACACGCGATGCGTTCTTTATCCCTGTAGCGTGGCAGCTGTCCTGGGAGGGAAAAGCGTGCAAATACCACAACATTGTATTGTACATTTAGGCATCTTGTGTAGTGGATTTAATCAGAAAGTTCCCGGCGATGTTCGCTTTTTCTGATTATACTGTGTCTATGATGGCTCAAGAAACTCTAACGCATATCACGCTAAAACTGAAATTCTATCATTTATAAAGGCTAAAACTGGAATTCTACCCTTTATGAAGGCTAAAACTGAAATTCTAGCCTTTTAAAGGCAAAAACTAAAATTTTAGCCTTTTAAAGGCTGAAACTGGAATCCTAGCCTTTATAAAAGCTAAAACTGGAATTCTACCCTTTATGAAGGCTAAAACCGCAATTCTACCCTTTAAGAAGGCTAAAACTGAAATTCTAGCCTTTTAAAGGCTAAAACTGAAATTCTGGCCTTTTAAAGGCTAAAACTGAAATTCTAGCCTTTTAGAGGCTAAAACTGGAATTCTAGCCTTTATGAAGGCTAAAACGGAAATTCTAGTCTTTTAATGCATGACCTTTGTCACTTCTAATGCATGACCATTGTCAACTGCAACCTGTGTCTTCATTAATTTCGATTATCGAAAGGATTATTAACCACGTGGCTTTTTTTTGAATAAAATGAAAAATTAAAGATTGTTCGAGTGCGTGAGTTGGATGTGCACTATACATCACAGCGGGAACACAGGCGCACACACATGCATTCATGGGACTTGGGTACGTTACGATCCTTGCTGTCGTAAAAATTTACGTTTTAATTTATGCCATGATGTCTTGGGTGAATTTACAAGGAAAGCGGTAGCTGAAAGCATGTCGCTGTGAGTTTTGCAGTGAATTATTTATCGGGTAAGTTAAGGGATTTTCACTGTTACGTTGAGAACATAAGCAGCCAACAGTTTTTTATTCAAAATATACAAATTCCTTTATATCTATCGATATATTCGTTGCTATTGATGGATAATCAATTTTATTACATCGTAAATACACTTTCTTTCTACTTTGTTTATGCTCCTTCATGAATGCTGTTATTTACGTTATTAGATGCGATGATCTATCGATCAATCTATCGAATACCCTTACGATGCAATTTCGTGGGATAGCAAGTGGTTAATCGGCGCGTGCTTCAGCATCATTCGCCAACATGAATTGTACAATTTTCAAATGCGTATAAGAGCCTGGGCACTTAATGACTCTGATGATCGTGAAAGATTGAATGAAACGACTCACTTTAGAGTTATTGCCAGGTAATACTTGACTCACAACACATTTTCACGTGATGTAAATACATACAGGCGCATATGTTTTGTATGTATATATATATATAATATATAATTCCCACTTGCATATCTGACTGTATCCTTTAGCCAATTGATTCCTTAATTAAATGCAAATTCAAGAATTATTCAGTCAGTATATCACTGATCAATCTCCTGACATCATAATGTACAATTTCTCGTCATTTATATTTTTGCGTGAAGTTTAAAGAAAAAAAAACCATACCATGAAAATGAGCGTCAACTTGCCACTTAGGTGTTCACATTACTAAAAAAAAACATATATACATATATATATTCACTCACTAACCGATCCTAATTAATTTATTATGCACTTGAAGATACAAGAGACCGGTAACCGTTGAAGAGTTACTACCAATTTGTCAAGTTGATGAACGATTTAATGCGCTGCACTTTGTCGCGACAAACGAGGTAGAGAAGCTCATTGTGTGCTGTGTATGTTAGCCAGTATTATTACCTTCTTGCAAAGATAATGACGAGGTAAGAATGAAGATTTACTTGTTTCAATATGCACAATATCACTTACTACGTGATGGGCTCATTTACTAGAACTGTAAAAGTGCAAAATCTATGACTCCTTTTGCAGAGGCTACCTACATGCGATATATATTTTCACTTATCTAGATATGCATCTTGTTTAGTGATAAATTCTATCTACGACGAATAGTAGTACTACCAAGCCATTCTATCATACACGTTTCTGTTTATCTTGACAATGTTTTTCCTTTTTCATTCTCTCTTTCTCTTTACTCGAACTCCATTTTTCTGAACGACATTTTTTGTGTCAACTTTTCGCTGCAGTTATGGATGTGATATGGTATCTTGATATCCCTCAACTATTCAAGATGCATTCCAATCCGTCCATAAACCGGTTAAAACCTTTAGAAAATATCCACAAGTCTTCAGGTTAAATTCATCGTGTAAACGTACACGAACAGAGTCCTCCCCCCCTCCCCTCTCCCTGAAGCACGAGTACCATTAATACTCACATGCGAACTCTTGGGTGCACTTCCTGAATCGGAAATGTCAAATAATTCATTGCACGTTTCGAACGGTCAGCCTCGTTAACAACCTCTGGTCAATGACAAAAAAAAAGAGATAAAAATAAAAAAATAAACCTGAGAGAAAGATGTAAGAAGGGAAAAAGAGGGAGAGGGAGAAGCCAAAAAAAAAGCAAATCGAAGAAACTTGTCTCTTGAAATAAAGCACACATTTCGGATAAATTTTCAAATGCAATTCTCAAGTAAATCGGAGAGACATCAAAATTTGACATTTAACAAACGCAGTTGAGATTTTATCTCTTCATGTGAAGGTGGGTCTTGGCAAAAGTGTATTATACGATTTATATCAGTGTATTTTGTATATACAGCGTATTCACGGTCTGTTCGGTTTTTCTCTCTCTTTCTTTCTTTTATATAAATTACATTTCAACGTCTGGGGCAATTCTATATTGCGAATAAAGACGTGGCCATACAAGAGAAATAATCGCGGAAGTTCTTCTTCTTCTTCTTCTTCTCCAGGTAGTGTAAGAAAATCAGGTAGGGCACAAATAACACAGCCAACTTCATTGCAACTGCAAGAAAACTGTTTATTGTAACGATATCTTTACGCGCAGGCAATTTTTACGACGAAGCCACCCGGGCGGCCCGAGACGTCACGCGAGGTGACGATGAAGAAAAAAAAAAAAGAAAAAAATATATATATATTATACACTGTGTAATACGCGTGTGTACTATCGAAACAGCTAATTTTGGGCTCGTAATCTTGTGCTGAAAATCACGTGGACTGTTCATTTTGCTCGAGTAGGTGATTTTAAAATGGGCCTGATTAAAAAAAAACATACAAGAAGTCGTGAAACGAATCAGATGCAACGCATATTTCTCACTAAATATATCATGATGAAGAGGAAATAAAGAGAAAAGGCAAACACAATGCGAGAAATTAAAATAAAGTCATTTCCTTTGTGTTTGTGTACATGTGTGTTTGTTAATTCTGTATGTCAGGAGTAGTGCAAATGACAAGGGCTACTGTTTCCTCACGCGATGTGTCCAACTAATAACACCTGAAACTCTTCTATCTTCTTTTATTTATTATAAAGCTTCATTCTCCTTTACCTCCTAGATTCTACATGCGAAGGATGAAGATAAGAAGCTATCGTTCAAAACACATACAACCTGACGTGACAGGATGTGTCAAATAGTGTCCTACATGCAGGATGGCAAGATGTAAACTTGATGTTGGAGGTCAAAGGGCAAAGGACAATATCTTCAAAAAAAAAAAGGAAGAAAGAAATGAAATTGCTTCGATAGCTGAAAAATTTAGTCAAGTCATGAACATTCGAATTATTCGATACTAGATCAAACTTCAGATCAATGGGCCGTTTTCGAAAATCAAGTTCTGGCCCTATTCATTACGCATGTGTAGAAGATATATGCAAAAAGGAGGCGCGTGCGCTCGCCAAACTGTACATCAAAGATGTCGCTATCCTATCTTCTCAAGTCTCCATCTCACTTCCTCTTTCTTGCTTATTCTCAATCTCATCTTGGTTTCTCTTTCTTGGGAGAGAGAGAAAGAGCCTCATCGCTTCATGTTAGCTGTACCAATCTTTATCTGTTTTCACTGTCTCTTTCTACCTCTACGTGTCTTCATTACTGCAAAGCTAAGACCGGCTTCTTATCTAGTCTCTCAATCTATCTGGTATACATACGATACGCTAATGTAATTTTAACTCCATGCAAGCCTGGCTAAAAGATTTTATTTTCGACTGCCATCTGTTCTGCAAAAGAGAAAAAAAAATACCGTCAACCGTCCAAAAGTTAAAGCTTCAAGAAGCTTTCTTCTCTTTTCACGTCGGTCTTCACGAGATTTTTTGGACTTGTCGAGGAAGAGAGGGGGGAGAGTTTTTCCGGAGAATTTGTGGTAATATGGGCAATTATTCAATGTCAACTTCGAGTTTATGCCAGTTCAGTGAGAAACATGAAACGAAAATTTATCCACGTGCTACCGATCGAGTACAGTGAAAAAAGGGGGGAACGAGACATTGTATACGACAAACACGTGCTTGAAAAATACCCATGAAGGTTTTCATGCTTTTGTATGTTTCGATAGTAAGCTATCCAAAAATGGCAGTTATTACAAACGAACGAATGATTCTCATTTACAGATAATGAATAGAGAGACAATGGCCTTTATAATGTGTCCTTGCAAAACTTGTATTTAGCTTTGAGAATTTTGAATTTCCGCGAATTCCAAATGCATTTGGAAGCAGGAAGCACCATTAGCACTTTAATTCTTCTTTCTTTGCTTGAGAAGGTGAAAAAAAAGAGGCCAGCATACTTTTGGAGGATGCGCTTATGTGTACCGCACACGGTGTTGTCATTGGTGCACCTCCTCCTCAGGTTGCTAACGCATACACACCAAGTTGGAATGAAAAAAAAAGAGAAGAAAAAAAAAGATAGTGGGGGAAAGAAAAGAGTTTGTGTTTGCTTGGTTGTGTTACAGTCCTCCCGTTCCAAGTCCACGGACTAATGGTCACGACTCGGCCATTTACCTCCGGCGAAGCGTCGATTTACGATAAGTAAATCACCGTCGATCTACATTTCATCACGAGACGAGTGATACCTACGTAGAAGTTACTGAAGTAGTTTCTCCAAGGGTTCTCCTTCTATTATGCTTTTTTTTCTTCATCTGAGTGCATCGGAAATACGTGCAGCTATGGAGTTGTGCGAACAAACGAAAATCAAACTTGCTTTTGTAACGAATTTGGACTGTTGGAGAAGGTCGTTCAAGGTTTTAGGCATGATAGTGCAGTTAAGTGGAGGCACTTGCGTCATTCAAGAGGACAAAAATGGTGTTTCAAGAGTGTGCGGTTTATACGCTTCAATGCCGAATCGTTCTCTCATCCGCAAAATACGAGTCAGAATTGTCTTTAGAAACAAATTACTGTACAGTACGCGAAAATGATGAATTTCAAAAGTCTATTAACGAAGAAAGAGTAGCAGAGTAGGGGGAGACTGGGGCAAAATGGGCCAACGTTTAAAAATGATTTGTGATTATTCTCAGCATGAACGCTTCTTCAAAAAAATCCCATAAAATTCACTAACAATTCTAACATATTGAAGCATTTTCTCAAATTTTTACAGATTTTTCCACAAAGTCTCTTTGGAATGAATTCATGAATCATGTTATCCTAGGTCCATTTTGCCCCAGTCTCCCCTATATCTATGCAAATGGAATTTCAGTCTTATCAAGCGTACTTACTTGTAGTAATCCTTTTTGCAGTATATATTTCCATCCCTGCTGAAGCACGTGACCTCGCCATCAAGACCTTGACGACAATGTGAGCACTGCAAACAAGCTGCATGCCATCTTCTATCAACTGCCTGCAGATAAAACCTATCAGATATTCTCTGTCCACAGCCAGCACAAACAACACCAGGTAAATCATCAGACTGTGCTGGTGGTGTTGGTGGTGGTTCCAATTTAGGAACAGCATGTATATCATCAGAATTACGTTGTGCCTGTTGATTTGTTTGCTGTTGCACCTGTGATTGATGATTATGCAACTGTTGATTGTGATGACAGTGCTGTTGGGTTGTCTGTGGTGGCATACTAAGATCACTTGGATTCTCGTAACTGCTATTTCTGTACTCTCCACCTGTCATATGACACCAATCTCAATTTTCGTTATGCAGAAAATGTTCTATGCTTAATGTTGAAAAAATGAGGTTTTTTTTGATGTATTCATGGTAAAAAACACTTACCTCCAGGTGATCCGTAGTCCCTGGACTCATAGGGTGTTGATGAACTGTCGTAACAGTTATTATTTGTCCCACAATGGGTTTGATGAAGCTGGGTACGATGAACACCGTGATGATGGGCAGCAGGTGGACTGCAAGGTAGAGTAGTTGGTCTTGCGGCATCGCCCATGGACGCCGGTAGACACGGACTTAAATCTCTCGTTTGGTCAACTGCTCCAGGACCACCTGCGCTCCCTGGCCCACCACCTTGACAGCCCAAAGCCAAGCCGCTGCTTCGCTCCTGCGAGCCTGGCGGCTGCTAGAACAAATTCAATCAAACCAATGAATTCATCAGATTTTCAAAAAAAGATGCAATAAATTCAAAGTTTCGCTCCTGATATTCTTGCCATTGCCTAAGATCGCATTTCTCCATCCAACACATAGAACACATAAAACACACATGCGGAACAGTAGGAGAATCGAAAGAAGTGGATAAGTAAGAAGAAGAATAAAAGGAATGGGGACTATAGGGAGAATCAAAAGGAGGAGATTGTAAGAATGGGGCGGCGAGGAGAAGTGACGGCGGGTTACGCCGCGTGACAGCGGCACGCCGGTAGACTCTGATGGATGTCGCAAGCCTTAGCGCATGCGCGATCACCCTATAAGGTGCCTCAACCGCCTGGCCAATCCGAGTCAACCCAGCCGTGTGTGTTTCAACTGTCAGCGCGCACGGCGCGCCGTTTCTCTCTCGGTATACCGCGACATAAATTATCGTTTCACTCCCTCCTCTATCTCTCTCTCTTTCTTTATTTCTTTCTTTCTCTCTGCGGCAATCCCTATATAATGTGGCTACTATCTTTCGAAGAGCGCTACTAGCCATTTGGCCATTGCTACCAGCATCCGAGTAGAGAGCCCTCCGTGGAAAACCAATGCCATACTTTACGACACCAGATACTGGTATTTACGGCCAATGCATGAGAGAAGACACAGTCTATGCGGCACGTTTGCCAATTCAAACGACACGGGTTATAGGATGGACTGTGGTCGTAAAGAGTTTTCCATAGGGTTCTATACTATCTTTGGTTTGGAGATAAGCACTTGATCTTGTATCGGTTGAGATGCTTTTGGAATATTCAGTTTTGCCAACTTGGGGGGTTTTCTCCTAAATTTAGAGATAAGAAAGTTGCACCGGGGGTTTTTAGGGGGGTTAAAAGTGTTTGGGGGTTAAAATGTTAATTTGAAAATTAGTGATTGCACTTTTATGAATTAACTGGAAAATTCGAGATATATTATGAAAATCGGGAGAAAACAGTGGAAATATTGGAGATAGGTTTTTTCTGATGATTTCATTGAAAAGCTGAGAAAATTTCCGTTGGAACATATATGTCAAAATTTATTTTTAAGAATTTTTGAAAATTCTACTTTTGATGAGAAAATTGAAAGATTAAATTGAAATTAGTAGATTTTTATTTTTTTGGGAACATCTTCAGTTCTATTGGTTGTAGCAGCTTGCAGTTGGTCTTAAATGAAGGGTGAGATCATTTGCCATCGATTTATATGGTTTTGAACCATACAATATGGATTTTTGACGTTCTTATTAAGAAAAAACTGATTTTCACAGAAGTGCCCATAAACATCTCGACAATTGATCATTTTTGAAATTGATAAATACTGAAAAAAAAAGTCGAACCATGATTATGGATGATAGAAGAGATATGATATAGCTGTGATATTCAAATTACTCGTCATATTACGAAACCGATTGTGTTGTGACGGAGTTCATATCAGAGAATATGAAATTTGTGTGATTTAATTGTCACTTGATCAGTCAGAATCATTAAAGAGAAACACTGTTTATATTGAAATAGTATAGTAAACTAGTGAATAATTATTCAAATGATAAATTATTTTTATATCATTTGTAATAATGTAATCAATGATTGAAGAGATGAAAAATTTATCAAAGAAGCTGATTTTTAGCTGACATTCGACAATTTTAGTATTTATAGCATGAGTGTAAGTACTTTGAAGAAAAATTATATGAGAAAATGTCCTTGAAAATATGATAAAATTCTTTCAATGCACTTTTTGAATTTTTACACAGAAATATTTCATTTTTTTCATTTCCATCAAATAAGTTTTTAGATGATTTTCATTCGAATTACATCAATCTATTCGGAAGAACAGAATTTACATTTTCCAAACACCCTCCATTTTACAAAAGTCCTATTTAGGAGGTTTTGTTTCAATTTTAGAAGCTTTTGACATCAATGTTAAGCAGAAAACAATCAGACATTGGCAACACTGGGAATATTAACCTTAAACTGGTTTTTTTCGTTGCTATTCCAAAGTGAATGAAGGAGGCTTGTTTTCACCGATCGAAATTTTTCATTTTTCACAAAACGTGAAGTTAATAAAGAGCAGTGCAAAACTCAAGAAACCCACCAACGTTGGATGCAACCAAGTTACATGGGCGGTTGTGTAGAGGAAAGAATGCAGTCTGAAATGTCGTTCAGGGGAGAAAGAAAGAAAACTTGTGGAGAGATGGAGACTAAACTTCCAACGATTGTTCAAGATGGAGATTGACTTCTGTTTTTCATTCGCTCTTTGATTTCATGGCGATTTTCCCATCCACTCTCGAAAAACCAAAGGTTCTTTGGTTCTCGCAGATAAGTGACAATAAAGTTAACGTTGTAGGTTGTGTAAGAATGGATTCGGAGAATGTGTGCGAGAAGTGAGAATTGAGAATTGTATTTAAAACTGAAGGTGGGGTACATGGTGGTTAGATGGTGAATTTTTTTTTGGGAGAATGGCTGTGGTGTTTTTTCGTTGAGATAACAAGCGGCCTCGGTCGTTTCGAGGACAACATTGCGCCGTTGGAATATGGATGGTGACGATGGCTCTTGCGTAGGCGGATGGTTAACACTGGGCCTTTTTGATATCATGTCTTTTTCTTATTTCTTTTTTTTGATAAAAAAAAAGAAGAAGAAAAAAAAGCAAGTGGCCACCGTTCGCTTCATCATCGTGCATTGAAATACGCGTTGAGAGAAATTAAATGATATGAAGAATTTTCAAGATAATTCAATAAAGAAGTTTTTGATTCTAAAAATCAAACGTTTTGTCTGTCTCCACACTTTACACGCACAGACGAAAAAAAATTGAAAAAAAAAATGAAACAATAATTTCAGTGATAAGGATGAGGTCACTAGGGTCTAGGTTATCAACGGCTCGTGTGTGTGTCTACGACTTTGTACCAATCAACAAAAATAAAAAAAAAATTATTTTTTTTTTTAATTTCTATTTCAAATCTTTTTTTTTTTTTTGCATCATGTGCCTCGATTTATTACTCAGGAGTCATTGAAATACAGGAGAAAACACATCGGACTTAGTTTTGCAGTTGAGACAGAATATGTGTTGGGACATTTGCAACGGGTCAAATGAGTGGAAAGAAGATAGAGCTAAGAGCATCGGCGGTTGTCTCATTTTGCTTGGACAATAAATTATGAGTCTCGACACGCGGAGAGCATGCAACGTCACACACAGAAAAGAGGGACTATCGTTGCCAGACACACTGCTACTCTCCGAAGGAAAAGAGAGAGAGACGGAAAAATGACTCGAAAAGACAGACACAAGGGAAAATTGGGTGACTGAGAGAAAGAAAGAGACAGAATATTTTATAAGTTAGAAGCGTCAATTTTGTTATCTTCACTGGCCTCCCGAGTCGAAGATTTCAGCCTCATTTCGGCCTCATACTGAGGTTTGGGCTGAGGTTGATGAGACTAAAATGAGGCTCTTGGCATAGGAAAAATGTATTGCATCTACGGTCTCATATCACCCTCAGATTGCTCAGTATTTCCCTTTTAGACGTCCAGAGGCTGATATGAGGCTTAGCTGTACAGCCGGAAAAGAGCCTCTTGGACCTCAAAATTTATTTTCGCGCTGTCCCTTGCCTCTCTCCCTCCCCTTTGTATTTACTGCTTTCAAAATAAATCTTAAAAATTATGAATTAAAAAAATCATTATTATTTGTTTTTTGATAACATTTTCTATTCGGAAAAAGTATACATGTGAATTTTACATTTCATATAATCATATAATGAAAATGAGAGCTATTGCAAAACTGTATATAAGAGTCCTAGAGGAGCGCCTATCATGGCATGTTTCCTTGTCCGCTTGATCGTGATTAGGGGCTGAAATATAAATTGAAAATCGATGTTAATTTCTGTTATTAGATTTTGGAAAACATCTCGCAAACTGCGTAAATAGAGTGATTTAGCCTCAATCTTTTCTTGTAACTCTTCAAATGTTCTACAAGGAAGCTTGAACGTATCGCTTAGTTTCCTAAAAACCTATTGACAATAAATATGAACTTTCCTTTTTTTTTAAATATTTTCGTCAACAATTTTTTGAGGATATCTTGGAAACTAAGCGAGATCAAGCGATTTCACCCTTGCCCTTTTTGCCGAGAATTTCAAGAGCTACAAACAAAAATCATGAGAAAATCGTCCTATCTTGCTTTGTTTCCAAGATATTTTCAAAAAATATCACTGAAGCCAGCGTCGAAAACATCGTCGTAAACATCCTCAGAAATTTGGACCTTATGTCAGCTACGATTTATCCATATTTAAGAGATAATATTCAATAACTTTGGCGATATGGCGAATTAAGGCATGAAATTTTTTTGTGTAACACTTGAAGATGTTCACGAGCCCTTAGTTTTGGGAATTCGCGGGAGATGACAAGAGGGGGGTGTTATAATTTTTTTTCCATCGTCACACCGTCACACGTCATAGATTTCGCGATTTTATAAGCTTTATCTTCTCCTTCATGGTGAATTAAGGCGTGAAATTTTTTTATGTGATACTTAAAGGTGTGTACGAGCCCTCAGTTCGGGGGGACTTATAACGAATAAAATCCCGAAATCTATGGTGTGAAAAAAAATTCTAACACCCCCCTTCTTGTCACCTCTCGTGAATTCCAAAAACTAAGGGCTCGTAAACACCTTCAAGTGTTACACAAAAAAATTTCACTCCTCAATTCACCATAGAGAAAATATAACTTATGAAATTGCAGAATCTATGGTGTGACGGTGGAAAAAAAATTCTAACACCCCCCTTCTTGTCACCTCCCACGAATTCCCAAAACTGAGAGCTCGTAAACGCTACCAGGTATCTCACAATAAAAATTCATGCCTTAATTCGCCATAGAGAAGGACTTATAACGAATAAAATCCCGAAATCTATGGTGTGACGGTGAAAAAAAACTAACACCCCCCTTCTTGTCACCTCCCGCGAATTCCAAAAGCTAAGGGCTCGTAAACACGTTCCAGTGTTACACAAAAAAATTTCATGCCTTAATTCGCCATAGAGAAGGACTTATAACGAATAAGATCCCGAGATCTATGGTGTGACGGTGAAAAAGAATTCTAACACCCCCCCCCCCCTCCTTGTAACCTCTCCTAAATTTCCGAAACCGGGGGCTCCCAAATGCTCTCAGGTATTACACAAAAAAATTTCATGCCTTTATTCGCCATATCGCCAAAGTTATTGAATATTATCTCCTAAATATGGATAAATCGTAGCAGTCATAAGGCCCAAATTTCTGAGGATGTTTTCGACGATGTTTTCGACGCTGGCTTCAGCGACATTCTAAAAAGTCATCAGAATAGAGAGTCATTTTTTTTGGAATAAGTCTATTTCATTCAAACTGATTGGATTTTATGATCGGTTTTCTTTCAATATCTCGAGATATAACGGAGGAAGGGCAATTCTGGCTCCATTTTTTCTGTAAAGAATTTCGAGAGCTGCAGAAAACGATTAGGGCAGAATCGTATGAAATGTGGTAATCCATGAAATCGAAGAATTAAAATTTACAAGAGTGAACTCACCACCAATTGCGAGCACTTTTGCGTCATTCTTTATCGTTTGCCCACTTGCTTTGTCCTTCCATGGAAGAGTTCTCATATCACCCACACTTGAGTGATTCTTCCCTACGAATTTCACTGAACTAAGGTCCTTTTAAGGAATATTCACCCAATAAATGAGCATTAACATTGGTTTTCGTGAATTGACTGGATCTTTTTTAAAATTGCCACACCGTCATTCAACACTTATCTATCACATAACACACTTGGAATTTGCAGTCATAGTCAAATGATATTTATAATTTAAATTTAAAACGGAACAGAAAATTGACTCGATGAAGCCTGCTAAGTAAACGATGTGTCCGAGCTGGAGTTCAACTGGCTACTGAAGGGTAAACGAAAATATTCTTTTCTCTGAAAATGGTTGACAAGTTTTGTTGAGGAAAAACAACGTTGCATTGTACGGCTTCTAGGCGCACATGTGTTTACTGCAACGGAATGCTGTTAGAAAAAAATTGGGAGGAAGTATGAAGAAGATTTACAGCCCTGCTCGATGGGCTTTCAAAAAGAGTCGACCGAGGACTGCGATGGGAACGATTGAGAAAAATAGTGCATTGAGGCTCATCTGAGGTTAACGAGATTTCGAATATCCAAAAAAGTATGGATGGCTGTAGGAAAGAGACTGCAGAGGCTCAAATATGGTTCCAAGTGCTCTTGAGTTTCACCTGAGCCTCATATCTGAGTTCTCAGCGGTCTACGAGGGCAGTTAGAGGTTGAATGAGAGTAATGAGGTCTATTTCGAGGCTGAAATCTTCGACTCGGGCTGTGGCTAAAATAATCATCACACTAGTTCGCTTGAGCGAGTTGAAGAGACTAATAGACGCCGATTGGTTGACAAGTCTTGAGAGTACTGGTAACTGCATTATTACAGCAAATGCTCTTTTATAAAATGATGATATCATCGCCTTAGAGTTAAAAGGACGTAAGTGCTATGTTTATACACAGCACTTACGCCTCTTTGTTTCTAAGGCAAGGATATTAATCTGTAAAATATTTTGCATCCGTGCATCAATAATGTATCATTTACAATAATACTGTAAAAAAAACTCTCGAAATTAATTTGTTGACATAATGAAAAAGTGAAAAGCAGTATTTGAGGTTATGTACTCAATAATGAGACATGACACTAGTCCATCAACATAATGAGTCAAAAAAAAATTATTTATGAGGCAAAAATTGGAAATTTTGATATTTGTAAACATGTACTGAAATAATTTTTGTTTGTATGATTGAAATAATTGATTTATAGATAAATAAAAATTGATATCCTGAAGAGGGCCTCGTTTTTCTGTTATAAGAATCCTAAAAATAGAAATTTGATAAAATTAAGAGAAAAAAAACGATAAAAGAATTCATTGAAGAATTCAACTATTGAATCATTCGATAAACTATTCAACTGAGAAACAATCCCTATTATTGAAAATAATTGAAATTAAATCACGAAAAACAGAAGAATTTGAATGAAACGTGAAATTGATAGAAAAGTATATTTTGAGTGAAATTAATTGAGAATAAATTATTGAAATTGAGGTTTAGGTTCATAACATCGTATGGTGTAAAAGGCCAATCTCCAACTCAATTGGATGACATTAATCATTTTGATGAAGTAATGAGATTAGTTTATTTAAACAAATGTATTATTTCATTTTGAGGTAAAACGGATATACGGTTCTGCGCATTTTTTTTCGAATTCGAATATAATTATCACGCCTTTACAGATCGTTGACCAGAGGGTGAATTGCTTGTAAAGTAACTCGGTTCAATTGCAATAGCATTTTGCTGATGTTAAACGCTTGAAAATTATGAACGAAAAAAAAAAAATTCATCTTTTGATGGATTATGAAAAATTCGCTAGTCATTATCGTTGATTCTGATTCTGGTCTTTCCATTCAGATAAATTACGGTTGTACGTATGAAAATGCATGAGTATGAGGAATATAAAAGAAAAAAAAAACGGAATCCGGAAGATGTGATAGGTGGATGATGAATTATGAGGCGCTTTTTTTTTCTCTCTTTCTCTTCTTCTCTTTTTTTTTCTTCTCCTGGCTTTTTAGGCTTGTTTCTAAGTGCAGAGGCTCTCGGTTCGTGGGCATCAGCAGGATGTAACGCTCTGCGCATTCGAATGATTGCCGCTAAATAACACCTTTACACGCCCCTGATTGTGTACTGAGGGGTTGCAACAAGGTGGTCAAATGGTACTTCATTCATCCTCATTAAATTGAAAAATTAGTGATTACACTGTTATGAATTAACTGGAAAATTTTGAGATATTTCATTTTCTAATTGTCTTGATTTCCTCTGATGATGATGAATATTTTAGTTTAGATGTATATTGTGAAAATCGGGAGAATACAGTGGAAATATTGGAGATAGGTTCTTTCTGATGATTTCATTGAAAATCTGAGAAAATTTGCGTTGGAAAACATATGTCAAGATTTATTTTCAAGATTTTTTTAAAAATTCAACTTTTTTAAGGGAAAAAATTGAAATTAGTAAATTTTTACGTTTTTGGAAATATCTCCAGTTCTATTGGTCGCAGAAACTTGCGGTTGGTCTCAAATGAAAGGTGAGATCATTTGCCATCGATTTATATAGTTTTGAACCAAAAATGATCGATTTTTGAGGTTCTTATAGAACCAAAACTGATTTTCACATTAATACCCATGCATAAATACCTCAAAAATTCATAATTTCTGGTTCAAAACCGCATAAATCAATGGCAAATGATCGACCTTTGATTTAAGAACACCTGCAAGTCTCTATGACAAATAGAACCAGAGATATCTTCAAAAAAGTGAAAAAATCGAAAATAAGAAGAGTTTTACTCCTCATCCATCCCCAATAAAGGAGAATATTCCTAATTTAGAAGGAATTAATTACTCAAACGTCTTCTTCACCGCAAATTTCCTCAGCTTTTCAATAGAATCATCAAAAAAACTGCATCTCTAACCGTTTCATTAGAACTCCCATGTTCTCCCACTTCCCCCCCATGTTTAATTGATCGGCTCAGTTGCTAGGTTGCAATGAGATGCTGTTAAAGCTTGAATGTTTTAGTTTGCCATGCTAAGTGATCACTTTAATCCACTGGTAATACACCACATTGAATACACAAGACAGTTAGTGTTTACTCCGCCCGTTGTCGTGCCCCTCAAGATAAACCAATCGTCGGCCAGACTGACTCCACACCAGACCCTTGGAAGCAGCGATTGTCCACAGAGCAAATGTAAATGGACTTTACACGATGCGTTTAATCGCATCATTCCTACCCCCCATGTGATTTCAATAAACATTTTAACTTCATGATTCAATTGATACGTCGAGTTTGTTTTATGACAATTGCTATTGCCATTGCGAGGACAATTGTGATTTTAAGATTTTTTTTTCTTATTTCTGATAGATGAAACTATTGCGTTTTGATAATGCAAAGAAACTTTGAACTTTGGGAGCTCACTGTGAAGAACACATTTGCTAATGATTTATTGAGATAGACACACGATATCTCGCGACACGCAACATAGACAAATTGATACTTGCGTAACTGAACTAATTGAAATACGGAATCTGATGTAGAGTGGTTTTTTTTTATTTTTTTTTATTTATGAATTCAGTTGCATTATTTTTATTCTTGGAAGTCAAATTGCAGATTTATGAATTGAAGGAATTGCAGTTGATGTAATGAGGAAAGAGGGGGAGGGGGGGATTTGAGAAGACTGTTGGGAATAATATTTTTTTGATGATTGAGATGGAAAACAGGTGTCGAGATGAATATTCTGGGATTCTTTTGGAAATTGGATGATTTTTTAGGTTTTTAAGAAAAATTAAATAAATTCATTATAAAGGACATGAATTGATGGAAAATAAGCTAAGTGAAGATAATAAAGAGAAAAATGACGCTTTTCTAGAATAAAAAGGGACGAATCTTTAATTGTTGACAGAAATCATGGAATTTTTGGAAGAAACTTGAAAAAAATCAATTCTGACACTTTTTTCCTATCAAAAGAATTTTTTAAAAATTCTTTTCACTTCTTTTCAGCTATTTCCATCAACTAATTGAATTGATCAATTTTTTGAGAGAAATATGAAGGAAAAATTGGGAAAATTAATTCAAAAGCTCATAAATTAATGGAAAATAAGATCAGTGAAATAATTAAACAAAAAAGTGGAAATTTCCAGGAATAAAGAGAGGGTGACACTTTAATTTCGGTTAAAAATCATCAAATTCTCGAAAATACTCCAAAAAATGAATTTTAACACTACTTTCCACATCAGAAGAATTCCGTTTTAATTCCTTCCACTTCTATCAAGCCATTTCCATTAACAAGTTGAATTAACCAGTTTTTTAAAAAAGATATGGAAGAAAAATTGGAAATATTGATCGAAAAAAACATAAATCAATTATAAAATAAGGTCAGTGAAGATAATCCAAAAAAACATCAGAATTTTCAAAAATAAAAAGAGATGAATCTTCAATTTTGGTCGAAAATCATGAAATTTTCGAGAAAAAACTCCAAAAATTAGTTTAAACACTCATTTCCCATCGAAAAAATTCCATCTCGATTCCCTCCACTTTTGTCAAGCCATCTCTCTCCATTTTGCTCTGCTTTCCCCAATAAATTTTCTCAAAAAAAGCTACACTCAAAGGTGCATGAAACAGGTATATATAGCAAAACACACATCCTCCACTTGAAACTCATGGAGGCAGGTGAACGCTGTCCACCGTGTTGCACTGCTCCATTTGAAATGAAAAAAAATAAAAATAGAAGGTAGAAAAAAAATATATCGCGTCCTGTGTCAGCTGGAAACACGAGAGTGTCTCTCCAACGTGCACGTTTTCATATCCTTTTTTTCCATGGGATCATAAATATAAAATAAAAAAAAGGAGGTAAAAAGGGGTGGTCACCCCTTCCACATCGATGAGAAGTCATTGAAGCGTGCGACAGAATTTTCAAAAAAAAAAAAAGAAAAAAAATCGTCTACTCAAAGCTTAAAGATGACTCATAACCTCCGGTAATGTTAGTTTTGTTGATAAATACTAAATAGGGGGAGGGGGAAAAGAGGGAAAAGCGGAATTAGTCAAGTGACAGATGTACAAAGTACAAATTCCATTATTGCAAACCGGCAAAAACAAGTTTATGACTTATTCTCTCTTTCAAAAAAAAAAAGAGCGATTACTCCCTTGTTTTTTTTTTTTAATCATCATCATGCAAATAGGATACGTCATTATCAGTGAAGACGAGCCCATTTCGAATCAGCTGTATCATTGGTAAACAGACACACACGCAGTTGCTTACGACACCAATCGAAAATAATCAGCAGTGACGTTTTTCCATAAAATAAAAAAAAATAAAAAGTGACAAATATAAATTCGTTGAAGAAAAAAGCGAACATTTTATTTATACTCTACAGAATCATCGAAAAGATATGGTTTATTCAGTTAAACAAAAAAAAATCAGGATTCTCATATCGTCTCAGCATCATCGCGAGTCTTTAAATCCAATTTTTATCACCGTATTAAAAAATTAAAGAGAAGAAAAAAAATGGTAAAAAAGGAAAAAAATAACCGGTTCCATAGTAATAATTTTCATCTCCTGTCAACGCTACCGTTCACCTGAGAAATTCTTAGCCGTTAAAGATTAATGAAAATAAATAAGAATGTGAACGAATGAAGAAAAAAAATTCTCTCTCATAGAAAAGAAGAAGAAAAAAAAGGCAAAAGCGCGTTTTTTTTTAAATCAAGAATTCAATGAAATATTCGAAAAATTAAATAATTACAGTAAAACAGTAAAATGTGTATCGCGAGATGACTCGTCAATGGTTCTCTCTCTCTCTCACTTTCCCGAATAATTGCACAATATAATCACGTAATAGTCATGCGGAGGGCTTTTCCCACACATACACTACTTGCCACTCACTCTTACGAAGAATAAGACAAGTTTAGAATAAAAAAAAGAATTACATTCATGAAAGCATATATTCTCACGTCATTCGCCCGATTGTGTGTGTCTTATTCCCGTCTTCCTCGCAACTTTTTTTTTTCCAGCAAAAAATTGTAACGATTGGGATGTGTTTATGAAAATCATGGGAATTTCTTTTTCTGAGATAAAAGAGGGATAACATTGTGCAAAATTGAGTAAAAAAAAAAAAAGAGGAAAAGTAAAGATAAAGTCCTGTGTAACGGGAGGGAAAATCGGGAGGAAACGGTGGAATTTTTTTGAAATTGGTTCTTTCTGATGATTTCATTGAAAAGCTGAGAAAATTTGCGGAGGAAAACATATGTCAAAATTTATTTTTAAGATTTTTTGAAGAATTTGACTTTTTTAAGGGGAAAAAATTGAAAAATTAAATTCAAATTAGTAAATTTGTAACAATTAGTGAAATTGTAAAAAATCAGTAAAATTGTAACGATTGGTATGTGTTTATGAAAATCATGGAAATCATTTTTCTTTGAGATAAAAGAGGGGTAACATTGTGCAAAATTAAGTAAAAAAAATTGTCATATCTCAAAAAATATTGAATGAATTCCAAGTAACGAGGTCTCAAAAGAAAACATTCATCACGACTAATATACAGTAAAAATATGAGATTTTTCGGTTGAAGTTTTACCGTTTTTAAGTAAAAAAAAAAGCCACGCACACACACACAGACTTTTTTTTATAAATATCATTTTCAGACTCTCTACATCATTTTAAGTGATTTGCAACAAAAAAATGAAAATCGAAAATTCTTAAGTTTTTTAAGCTTCCATTTGGAAGCAAAAAGAAGTAGAAAAAATATGAAAAATGAGATAAAGTGAGAAAAAAAAAAAAAATATTTAATCTCAAATTTTGAAATTTTCGAGAAATTTTGATTTTTTCTATGCGATATATCGTATTATATGCACATATATTCTCATATTAATCAAGAAACATCTTTATTTTACAATTCTGTTAAAGATGTAAGAGTGACACTCACCCAGTGCATGCCGGTGGTAGGAGGGGCGCGCTCCTCATACACTCCCATCAGGGTGGCTGCTGATGCGGGGTGGTTCCCGCTGAATGTGCCCGATGTCGATTCGATTAAGGTATAACACGATCTGTTAAACGTTAAAGCGATGGCGATGTTTCCTTAAGGTGGCTTCACTAATTTTTCAATTTTCCACTATTCTTCCAGCCTCCCAAAAACCCCCCAAAAAAAAGGACTCTCAGAATTATCTTATTGAAGTCCTCGAAGACACACACTATAGTCACACGTGAGTATTAATTAATAAATCACCAACCGCCTGAGAATAAAAAAGGCGCAAGTCCCTCGGTATCATAATCCGAGTTTCTCAAAGTTCTCGAGTCTCATCCCCCCCAAAAAGATCTTAAAGATCTCCAAATCCCCTCAAATAAACACAAATTTGAAGAAGAAGTCACTGAATTCACGAGTCACTGGTGTCTAAACCGTCGGCACGACACAACTAAAGATTTCACAAAAACTGCGGATGTTTTTACCTCCAAAAACCAATAATTTAAATAATAAAAAACCTAAAATTCACAGGTCCCCACAAACTTTTTCTGTGTGTGTGTTACTCGGATGACGTCCAGCGTCAGAAAATAATAATCTGCGTGAAACACCAAAAAAAATAGACACGCAGAACTCAAATACACATACACACACAGACACACACGCACACAGACACACACGAGCACGGACGCACACACTTGCCGAAAAAAAGGGGTTGCAAAAAAGGGAGCTCTCGATTATTTTTTTTTGGAGTAATCGCAATAAACACAGCGCATGTGCCCTTTTTTTAACCAAAAATTCAAATGACAATACGTGCGAGACAGGTTAAAATATATATCTTTACTGCGTACGTGTAAGACAAAGACAGGCGCTTGGAAATTATATATATTTTTTTATGTATATATATATATATATATATGTGTGTGTGTGCCGAAGCGAGGAAGACGCGACAGCGTTGTTGCGCCGCTCGGGCCGCGAAGTGGAGTGAGGGAATTGTGCCTGAGAATATCCAAACAGGACCGAGAGAGCGCGCGCAGAATCACGAGCGCCCTCACACGTGCAGAAAGTGTAGCTTTTTTGAGTAAAAAGTGGGGAAAGGCGGGTGCTTTTAGTGTCTATTGGACAGCCCACTCTTACCCCTTCCATTTGAATAATGTGTACAGTGGCTCCGCCTTTGCTGTCAATACACTTTTATCCCTCCCCACCACTTCCCCTCGCGTTTTTTTTCCTTTTTCAACACACAGAGAACTGTAATCCACCTCATACCATCATGATTTTACTGGTAGTAGTGGAGTACCTACCACCGAGACGTCCTCGTTCCACGCGACAACACTCTGAGCCGCGCAGCACGAGTGTGTCTCTTCTCTGTGCAGAGAAGAAAAGACGAGGTGGAAGGAAAAAAAAAAAGGAGAGGAATTAATCTGGAGAGGAGACTTTGTTGGAGGCGTGGAAATGTCCATTCAACACGTTCAGGAAAATTTTGCAATGAATTTAAGGATGATTGGGAGGTTATAATCGGGAAAAAAGTTGAATTTTTTTGTATAAAATCGTTAATAACAATTTATAAAAGATGAAATTCTCAAATTTGATTCAGTGAATCTGTAAAGAATGTAATGCAAAATGAAATGAGCCCTAGAAACAAAAAACTAATTGAAAATTGAATAATTTTCATTATTTAAAAAATTTGAAGAAATGGAAAAAATAATAAAATTTTTTCAATTTTCATCTTGTTTAAATTGTTATTAATTATTTTATACAAAAACTTAACTTTTTTCCCGATTATACCTCCCAATAATGTTCAATAAAAGAAAAAAAAGGTTCTAATGTGTATTTGCTTCATTGGAATAGATAATTACAGATTCAACATTTGTTCTCTGGTTTGTATCAAGTGTGTACAAATTAAATACGTGAATTTTCGGTTGACAATGTAAATATAATCGTAGGACTATGTAAATATGTGGCTTACCGTGTCTATAAACTGATACATTAGTCACTGAGACTTAATACAAACAGATTATGGTACTTGAATCTATTATCTGAATGTCTTTGGCCTTTATTTTTCCTTTTTTTTTTCTATACAACTAGGATTTTTTTTACCGAGACGTTGTAGTTGCTGTTGAACACGCGATAGCGAGTATGTCTACGATGTACGATGTGGATAAGTCGATTCGTTTGGTGATCACGAGATGATTCAAACATCGAGCTGTGTATCCATTCAAATCAGAGATCAGCCGAGCGAGAATTATCGCATCCGGCCACGCTTTCTGCGGTACCGTGCGTTTTTTTTTTCTTTATTCATCTTTTTTTTCGAATATTCCGAGGAAAATTTGGTCTGCTAATGAATTTGCTTCAATGCAGTAGTCTGGCACTGTTGATATAGTCAATGATTCAACTAACCAGGGAATAACCACAGAACATCATCATGTAACAAGTGGATAATAGTATTGCTTTCCAACTGATACAGTTTTTTCTGCTAATACTTTAACAATATGCTTCCGAATGGAAGTGATACAACTTTTTTCAAACCATCATCAAAATATCAAATTTTGAAGAAATTCATTAAAATGGCAATAACTTGAGAACTAATCATGCAAATAAGCTCAAAATTCACAGACATCTAACTGATACAACTCTCGAGATAATATATGAGTATAAATAACATCGATTCATTATTGATGGGAACCTCTTTATAATCAATCCTTTCGAGTGTTGTCAGTTCTGCGACAGTAAGGACAATGAATCTATCCAGCACATTATCCAAAAATGCCCATTCTACGATGTTCCTCGATCCAATTTCATCCTCTCTCGGCTCAAAGGCTCCACTGGTCACGATTTTCTGAATTTCCTTCTTAGTGCTAACAAAAATGATACGAAAGCTCTTTTTTATTTCATGTCTTCTGCTATGAGTTTTAGAGATGATTTACTGATGCGTGCTAAAAATCTATTTGTAAAAAACGATCAACTTATCACAAAGTTTCTTATCTCACAGGGGGCTGAAGTATACGACCAATTAACAAAACAGTGTATTTTTTGAATGAACAATTTTGATATGTTTTCTGTATTTCTCATGATTATTTATAATAAAAAAACGCTTGTTCCTGTTTCTGTGATAATACGAATGTAGCTGAAGTATTTCCATTAAGATACACTAGAGCTTAAATCAAACTAATTATACTAATTCTAACAACAAAAAATTGCCTCTATGAACTTATGTAATGAACAAACACCAAAAATTCATCTTATTCTCATTTTTATATGTTACTTCGATCTCACAAATATGTGATTACTCTCTGTGACCGATCCTCTCCGGCTAAAGGGATTGTACCCTATAAAGTTTGTAATAAATCTATCTATCTATAAATAACATCAGTTGAATAGTTTGCAGAAATTCCATTCAACACTGATTTTCGAAAAATGGACATATCTCAAAAAGTACCGATCGGATTCTCTTCAAATAAAGCTTAAAAAATAGAGTTCATCGAGAGGAAATTTTCCACATCATATGAAATTTGTCTATGAAATCGTTTTGCTGTAATTGAGACTTTCATGCACACACAGACTTGCGCTAAAAATATCATATTCTCTCTATTTAGATAATTTTAAGTATCTTCTATTAAAAAAATTACAATCGAAAATTCTAATGATTACATAGCTTCCATTCAGAAGCAAGAACACAGAAAACAATCTCATAAATGGTTCCTTCTATACCAGTGACAATAATATCGTCACCTTAGAAACAAAGCGACCTCAGTGCTAAGTATCAGTATAGTACTTAGGCCACTTTGTTTCTAAGGCGACGAAACTACAGAGACTCTGAACATAGGACCCATGTCATGGGTTCACGTACCACCTGAGGCTTCTGTCTGCTTGGACAAAAATAACTATAATCAACAAATTATCTACACCATCGGCAATGAATTTGAAAATATCTTTGGATCCAGTAAAGACAAAATTGAAATAGAAAATTTAGCAAATATCATATTGTTGCGAATGAGAGACACGAAACACAATTATCAATTAATATGATAGTTCATTTTCGGGACAATACAGATGTGTTGATCTTGACGTTTTCCTAAAGAATGAATTCTTCTTCTTATTGATTCCAAAAGACGATCGTTGCTGGATTCTCGTTCGTCTGTCTCCCTTCTTTTCCCGTGGAACACGGGATTTAAAGATGGGATCCGTAACAATATATAAAATTCCTCGCCAAAACTGCAACAAATGTTATATTGGTCAAACAAAAAGATACTTCAAAGAAAGAAAGAAAGAAACTTCTCCAAACCATTTTGAAAAGTGTCTACAAAAATATCTTAATTTCAAACATTTGTTCTTTTGCAGTGTAAGGACTATTTCCTTCAATATTTGATTATTTTAACAATTTATTTTTTTACTCAATTGTAGAGTGTCGAAAACGCGACATTAAATAGCTTCAAAAAAAAAAATTGAATCCCCAGAGTTTTTCTTCATTTCATGAAATCGTTGAGAATCGAGATGTTGCAGTTGAGGGGGCTTTATGTTACAACCAAAAAATTATTGAACCAATGGTATTGAGCAAGAAACAAACGGGAGACAGAGAGTTCTCTCTGTGGCGAAAAACCGGTTTTAGTTGGGGTAAAGAGGGAAACCGTTTGAAAAAGACAAGAAGCCGATTCGCATTGAAGTTGGAGGGGTGGAGAGGGAGGGGGGGATACCAAAACGGGGGTAAGACTGTCCTCGATGATACAAAACAAAATGGAAATAAACAACAAGCGGAAACCTGCGTAAATATACGTGAGCGATCGAATGAGCAACTCGAAAGAAAACCGGTAATTCGATTCTCGAGATCTCTGACTCAATGAAGATTAAATTAAACTTTTTACTTGATCGAACAATTTTTTTTCTCTTTTTTTCTTCCTTTAAATTCATTTAACTCATTGAATTTATCATGAGTGAAATCAAGAAAATTTTAGGAAAAACTGGGGGAAGGGGGGAGAGAAAGTAATGGGAGATAGAAGAAAAAATGAAAAATTTATCAATACACTTCGACATCTTGTCTTGAAAATAAAGAGATAAAGGACGAATATTTTTTTTTCGGTTTCATGTGAAACTCGAGAGCTATTAGAGTTAATCAATGAGATAAGATAATTTGTCAGCATGAAACTACGATGATGTGAGAATTAAGGCGTGAAAATTTACAGTAACCATAGAATTATCGGCTCAAGAGAGGCAGAAGAGGGGGGGGGGGGGGGGTAAATGATTCATTCTGTTCAGAGGATTGTGGGTTATGCCTCATCGGGAAAAGATGAAAGGAAAGTTTTTTTTTTTTTTTCTTCTTTTTGGAGAAAGACCGAGAAGAGAAAAGAAAGAAGAAGACGTTTTCGTAAAGACTACTCGTAAATATTCCCGTTTGGAAATCTAAAACTCGTTTCAACCCAAAACGCTCCACCCCTGTGGACATTCTGTTCTACTCTCTGTATTTTTCCCCCCATTGAAGAAACTCTACTGGACACGTTTTTCATCTCTTCATTGAAAAAGTGGGGAAAAAAAAAACGTGGAGGAGAAAAAGGCTCTAACAATACAAAAAGGCGTACCGGTTACACGCGTGTACAACTATATTGCAATTGTCGCTTGGACTTTTCTGAATGCTTTATTTTTTTTTTTCTTTCATTGTAGAAAGCCCAAGTGTCCTTTGAAAAATGTGTTTCTGGAGCTGTTTTGTGAGGGGGGGGGGGGGGGGGAGTAGTGGACATCGCACGAGCTGGTGGTCAATAGCACAAAATCCTTGTATTTAACAACAATAAAGTGCAAATGGTGGCATTTTGGGATTAACTGAAGGAGTCCCAACGGCTTTTCATGATTATTCCATTGATACATCCAAAAATTCATTCAGCATCACGTTTCATTAATTGTTCTAATCTCCCCTTTTTTCTTCTTCTCTTAATTATGAAATAGGTGAATAAAATTATTTAATGAGACAACAACAAAAAAAAATCCGAGAATTACCCGGTGTGACACAACACATAAAGTGGCCGATCTTTCCGGACACAAAGACAGAAGGGGGGAGGGGGAAGAGAGGGAAGGGGAGAACTCTTGAGGATTAGAGGACGAAATGACGATTAAAGAGCCGACACCCTCATTTTATTCTCAACTATCCAGAGGATTAAGCTGCAGCAGCAGCAGCCCCCGAGGATAAATGAGGCATAGAATGGACATGAGGAGGGAGTGTAAAAAAAAAAAGGGAATTGGAGTAAGAGAGATGATATAGAAGCACCTGAGACCTATCGAAGTGGTTTGGCACAGTCCCAAGCCGACTTTGGGTAGCTACAGACGGATATCCTCTTACAGACACGTGCTAGCCACGTGCCAAGTACACATTTTATATCCATGGGCTTGTACTACACTCTGTCTGTGTGTGTGTCTCGTATTATTTTTATAATAGTGAAGGCAAAATCAGAGCAAAATCCTACCTATCAATTAGTCGGATTTTTTTTTTCTCAAAAATCGAAGACTATCAAGATTTTGGATCACTTTGAATTTTTTCATTATTTGACAGGTTTCATTGAAGAAATGTAAAAACATATTGGTGGCCACTTGATTAGTCCATTGGTGCTCGTTTATTTTTGAAACAGCTTAATCCAGCGTGTAAAGCGATACGCCAGCAGTGACGAGAAACGATCCGACGGCCGTAGGGATATGGCTATAAAAGAAGGAAAAAAAAAAAGATGTAAAAAAAATGTCTGCGGCATGTACCTTGTCATGGACACACCACGTGGCACTTTTATTGTGAGAAAGCCCTGAGAGCGAAAAAAAAGAGGCAAAATGTGGAAAATCAAAGGAAAAAAATCACATTAAATTAATTGACAAGTATCGAATGGCTGGAGTATTTTACTGCCTCAATGAGCATCAATTTTCCATTATTTAATCTCCATAAAAATCCAATAAACAATGAGCAATGGGGAAAAAATCAATCCACCCCTTAATTCCCTATTTTTTTTTTTCCTTTTTTTTTAGACCAAAAGTCGCGTGTCGTATTACGTACTGCCACGGGATTCATCCATCACGCGTCTGTACTCCTGGGGAACGTGCCCTGCGGCCTAGCTATATAGGCCCTCGTCGTGATTGATAAAACGTCAAATTAGCCCGAAGATTTTTCTAACACCAAAAATTAAGCCCTCCGTTGACCCTCCCCCTTTTTCTATGTGTCCTCAGTACTAAATTGGTACGTGTCTTCATTGCCACCATTTGTCAACTAAAAAGTGGAAATTGTCGGTAGAAAGTCGTTTTATACAGAGATAAAAAAAATCTGGTCTCATAGAGATGTATTTTGTGCAAGTCAATATACTAATAGTAAAATATCGATAAAATTTGGCTGAGATAATCGAATTTTATTAAATAGGCCCTCAATATTCATAATTACCAATTAATTGTTGGTGCTTACATGAGTATTACAAGAAGATACATTTGACATAGGGAAAAATTATCAATTTGAAAAGAAAAAAACCCTGTAAAGTTACGTAGATATCAATGTACTGTAAATTAACACCAATATTCAGTGAAAAAACTTCCAGGCACACTTACTGTAATTTCTGACCAAATACTTTTAACACTCCATAATGAGAATCTACAGATGGATAATTTGTTGAGAGGGGGGGGGGGGGTCACTTGGTTGCCTCTGCCACGTTCCTCACAATTCTCTTTTGTCATGGCATCTCTCTTTCCTTTTTTCCCGAATTCTACAAGAATATATCCCATCGGCTTTGGCTCCTGCCTCGACACCTGCTTATGGCGCACGTTTCCAGGTGTCACCCTAAATCTCTTTCCAAATACTCTCGCAAATGTAGGCCTGACCATCTCTGACACATCTACGAACACAAGAAAAATATTTGTTTATTAGAAAAAAAAGAGAAAAATCATTTTTTTTACGCAAATAAATTTTTTTCTCTTTTTTTCAAGCTGGGGGAGCTTGCTGAAGAGTTTTTTTGGTTTTGCCTATATGTGTGTATGTGTGTGTGTCTTTTTGTTAGTGTTAGAGACTCCTGACACGTGCAACTGCCTATTACGCTCTGGTGGTCCCACGTGGATACATTTTTGCTGTCGTTAAATTCGCCGAGTTATTATTTACGATCACTTTTTTTTTCTTTTTCGTTCTCTCTCTTCATGCAAAAGAATAACTGCGACGATGAATGGAGATTGTGTTCGAGGGAAGAGACCGAAGAGAGAGAAAAGCCTAAGAAAGGTCCTCTTCGTGTCCTTGCCATGGGGCAAATCACCGACAATCAGATAAGAACCACAGAAAGATCCCCAAGTTCCCTTCTACTGAATGACTTTCTCCTTATAGCAAAGTCATCGCGATAGTTACGAGGAGGAAAGTGAAATGTCAAAGAAGATATATCCTGTGTTTCAATGGAGGTACGTAACCAAATACTGATCTAAAACAACTGATAATAATTTGAGAAGAGGAAAAAAGAGTCGTTTGTCTTGGGGTTTTTTTTTTTTTTGGATTGAAGCTTCTGGGCGGATTTGATTAATGAATTGAGTCTTTCTGGCGTTCAACATTACACTGGAAATTATGATTAAGAGATGTTGGGCTTTGGGCGTATGCTATTACGTAGGTAGGACTACACTTGATGGAGTGATGGAGATTGATAAAAATATTGCCAAGTCCATTTGTGAAAATGCTTCTGGTAGAAATGTTATGGACAATATAAATGACCTGGCAATTCAATGCTAACGCCCACAGATATACCACTTTTGCGGTTTGAGATATAATAAGTTTATTTCTTTATTCGAGGATTCGGTTTTTGAGGGGATAGACATGGACTTTGTAGGGAAATTGTGGTATTTTTGGTTAAATTGAGACTTTGGAGTTAAATAGAATGAAAAAAAATCCTTCAATTATCCATTGTTATTGATTAAACATGGATTTTGGATATTTTATTGAAAGTAAATTCAAGTTTTCGTTAAATACAAATAAATTAAATAAATTGTACTGATTAAAAGGATGAATTTTGTGAATTTAAGGGACCATTTCATTAAATTATCAATAAATACAAAGAAAATGCTATAATTATTCATAGCACTTACGCCACTTGGCTTCTAAGCTGACAATATATTTTAAAAAAATCATATTTTCAAATAATGAAATAGAATTCCATAAGAATATGATTTTTTCAGTACTACTCTTACATTTGTTTAGGAAATGCGAGTTTCAAAGACCTATCAAATGCTCCAATTACAAAGTGACATCTAATGTATTAAATTTTCTCTTCTGATCATCGATAAATTAGAATTTTACAAAAAAAATTAAGCATCAATACAACAATTTCAGTTATACTGTTAGAAATGTATGTGAATTTCTAGTACTTTTACAGTAACATTGTGTACTACTCAATAAATATCATGGGAGATTGAAAGGTTATGAATTCAATACTAAAATATTGTCAATCCGCGACGTTTCGTTTATAATTTCAGTAGCGAAGTGGTAAAGGGAGTTAAGTATATATGGTTATCCTGTATGACTTAACTCCCTTTACCACTTCGCTACTGATTTAAGCTTCTTCAGGCTCTTGACATTTCTTAGCATTTTGTCAAATTAAACTTAAATAAATTCATGTTGAGGTAATTTGCAATGTTGTTGGGACTCAACATGAATTTATTTAAGTTTTAATTTGACAAAATGCTAAGAAATGTCGAGAGCCTGAAGAAGCTTAAATTATAAGCAAAACGTCGTAAATTGATAATATTTTAGTATTGAATGCATAAACTTCCAATCTCCCATGATATTTATTGAATTAATTACTACATGAGAATGAATCCGATTATTAATTGTTACTATGCACAATAACGCCTATTCTACTGATTTTCACTGTAAAATCCTAGTGGAAAGCTTCAATTTCACTTCCCTGTACTTGAATTCTGAGTCAATCCTGCAAATTTACACGAGTAGTAACAATACTACTCATATAAATTTACACTATTCTACAGTCAACAAACTTTCAGCAAATTTACTGTAATTTCTGTCCAAATACTTCAAACACAGTATATACCAAAACTTTTGGACTCTCAATAGGAAACAGCAAACACAGCGAACTCTGGACAATGTCTCATCTCGTAGCAGTAATGCGAGTGTATCGCAACGCTCGAGAAACTGCTGGTTGAGAATTCGAAGTGGCGGGTTATTTATGGGTGGAAGTATTAGAGGTAGATATAAACGTCGGTATTGCAAACACTTAACAGTCCGTATATCAATCAGACGCCAGGTTCGGACCACGACCCCGGTTAAAGAGGACCAAGTGGAAATGATATGTGGAGGTAAGAAAAGAATATAATATTTCTTTTTTTTTTCTCATTTTTTTTTTAAGATGTCTGTGTGTTTATCTGTAGTTATGTGTGTGGTAGAGAAGAAAGTTTGAGGATACTTTTGCATCTACCAGGACATCATGCTGAGTTCTAGCCCACGGGATAGCTCATCCAATCTGTCGAAACGCACCATTATCGTCGTTTCTCGGTGCGAACTTTCTTGGAGGCTTTCATATACTTGGTGTTTTATTTATACTGTTCGGACTTTTTGAAATACGATGAGGGAGATTAACGCAGACTTTGATGCATATTGATTTTTTTTGGTGGATGGGATTTTTTTTTTTTTTTTAAGGCTGAAAGGAGAATTTAATGTGGTGGAGAACCTGCTCTATCGGAGAGTCGGTGTTACGATCTTGGGTAAACAATTTTTTCGCTGGTAAAATCAGACGACTGGGATGTGATTAGGGCTACGGTTACGCCCCCGGTACCAGGCTATGAGGGGCTTGGCCCAGGTTTAGACGCGTAAATATTTTCTTAGGCGGAAAATTTTTAAGTTGTCGGAGAGATTGAGGACGTCATCGAGACAATGACTTGGTGAGTCAGGAATTAATTTTTGGGAGGGAGGGGGGGAGGGGGAATGGTTGGAGGTGGGAGCTTTTTGATTATTTTATTGGAAAACTAAGGAAATTTTAGGATTTTAATTGTTTTTTTAGAAGTTTTTGAAAATTCGAGCTTTTTGGAAAATATTTTGAATTTTGAAAAATGGAAAAAAACTGATTTTCATAAAATTGATTATAATTTTTTCAAAAATGGATGAAAAATGATTCAAAATCCTATCAATCGATGGCAAATGAGCTCACCTTGACCCTCCATTTTGAATTTTCACGTTGCAACAATTAGAACCACAAATATTAAAAAAAAAAAACAATTTGTTCCAAAAGCAAAAACTCAAATTTTCAAAAAAAAAATGCAGAAATTAATTCAAAAAAATGTTTTTTATCCGAAATTAAGTTTTTGAAAGAATCATTTGAAAAATGCTATTTTCAATATTTTCCACTCTTTTAAACTGATTTTCCATTCATTAATTTCACAAAATTTGAATATTCCCAAATAACCTAATTGCGATCAAAATTTCATGCACCATAAAAAGTTGACTTTTATCATTTAAGATTCACGGGCCATTTACAGAATACGTTTAGAACATATGGGGCAAAAGATAGGACGAGACGTTAGCTTCCCGGAAACATCTATCTTGGGTCTACTACAAGCGCCAGACTAGTGCATTTACTACGGTAAATTTTTTTTTTTTCTTAATTTCCAATGATATCATTTGCGCATCAAGAACTCCGAAATAAAATAATTCTCTTCTCAAATAATTACATTGCATAATTTTCTCAGCATTAAAGAGAGTCTCTGACAAGTTCATTAACCGGATGATAGGTCCAGTGAAATTGTCACCGGGCTCATAAAAAAAAAGGAGCGAAAAAATATGCTTTAAAAAAAAATGGCAATCACAAGAAGAAGAAGAAGAAGAAGCTTTTGGGGGAAGGATGAGCAAGAGGCCGCAAAGAGCATAACGCACGGCACGAGTGTAACAGAACGAGCGTGATAAACATGTCAGAAACAGTGCTGGACCCCCTGCAGGCACAGCTTGGTGTTGGATACCACCGGAGATACTATGGAGATGAGAGTTTCGGTTACTACACTGAGAAAAAAAGAAGAAAAAGTGGTAAAAACTATTAAATATTTGTTGCAACAATTTTTTAAATCATTTTTTTTATTTCTCTTTATTCCAAGAAAAAAAAATTGAACTCAAATTTTAAAAAAATCAGAAGTACCAGTGAATGATAATTTTTTTTACGTGAAGACCTTCATGTAAAATTTTGAAAAAATTTGAGAACATGGCGAACCTGTTGGAGTATCTTCCAGAATTTTTTCAGATTTTTTGACGAGAGCATTCTTGAAAAACAAAATTCCCTATTGTTTTTTCAAGAAAAAATTGCATTTCATCCCCAATTTTCGGCTTTAAAATTTCCGCGCAAAACAGATGGTACCCGAGGATTTTACTTCCGTCTGTTTCCAAGATTTTCAGTGAATCGAACACAGAGCATAACAGCGTTACACAATATATGTAGAGAAAAGAATAGTCGTGGCATGCAGGAAAGTCACAGCGGTGAATGCGCGGGCGTGTAGACATACACATGTACACATATATATATAAATACACAAAAAGAGAAAGATAGATACTGTGCAATTAATTTTCGCCTGGCATCTACAATCTAGATCTTCTCAACGAAGGAACCGCTAGTTACAAGCCTCTATTCCGTTGTCCGGCATTCAAGCGCAGTGCGCGTGCACTAGAACAATATTCATTTTAAATGAAACCCAGTAAATTCACTCATAGTGATTCAGCATCACCAATGAGCTCATCTCCCCCCCCCCCCCCCCCCTTCAATTAAATAATCCAACAATTTCATTTCATTGAGAAAAATTAAAATTAAAATAATAAATTCAATAATTACGCATTGCGCATTTCACTTCGAAATTGTTTGCTTAAATAATTCGTATCACGTATTTCTCCGTTCTTGATTCAAAGAACGAGCACAAGCGAGACTCAAAGTTGAATGAAAAAAAAAGGAAGAAGCTAAAAAGAAGGGATACGCATTTATTATTTTTCTATGAACGAATTTTACGCTTAATAATTTCACATCCTAACATTCCATTTAAATGCAAACTTTTGAATTATCATATAATTGCACCAGTGTATATTTCAATTTAAAGAAATTCTCATAAAGAAAAAAAAACCGCTCGATTGACGGAAGCTCGCAATAAAAATGGAAATTTTCCTCAAGACCGAAAAAAAAAGGGAAGAAAAAAAACGGAATTAGCAAAGTGCAGAGGAAAACTGCAGAGAACTACCGGAAAAGTGTGGATAGTTTCCTGTCATCGACAAAATCGCAGAGATTAACAAATGGCAATGTGATTATGCCGCGTGCGCACCTGTATTACGTATATACATAAGTACAATAAAGCATGCAAGTTCAACTGGAAGATACACACTGGGCCGTAGGAAATTTCCGGTCTTCTTATTCTGCCTTATAAATAAGAGGCAACTACGTGCACATACCAGAGAAAAGAAGGAGGAGAGGGGGGAATTAATCGAGCCCTAGCGTCTCTGATTGGTAATTAAACGCATGACAGCAACTCGCCCTTTCAGTAGTCTCATCTCACTGCTAACGACTCATTCGCACGAGATTTACGACTATCGCACACGGATTCACGAAGAGTTCAACAAAAGATTCCTTTTTTTTTCACATTTTTATTTTTATTTAATTTCTTTTCCACTTGTCTTTATCGCCGGGACAAGTAGATATCTTGCATATATGTGCATGTAGGGGAGAGTGGGGCAAAATGGACCTAGGAGATAAGATGACTCGAGATGTTTTTAAAAAGCAGCGGCTCCTCCAAAAAATCTGAAAAAATTCACAAACTATATAGACATGTTGAAGAAGTTTCTCAAATTTTTTCAGATTTTTTCGTCAAGTTCTTCATTCTGAAAAAAAATCCTGAATCATGTTAGCATGAAGGTTCATTTTGCCTCACTCTCCCCTATGTGTATGTGTATATATATATGTGTGCATGTGTTTTGTTGCACATGAAGTTGAACAACTATGCCCATTTCCTCTTTCTCTCTGTGTGTACATTAAATCTCGTACGAATCGTGAATCTTTCTCTCTCTTTCTCTCTACCGTCTGAGGTAGTCACCGACGTTTTCTTCAGAGTGAATTGCCGGAGGGCACGCACACGCTGCATTAACGTATGCTGCACTTGCTCCCAGCGTCACTCAACCGTCCAACATCCTTCCGCAAAACACACAGAATTGTGCGCTTTTTTCCAAGAGCAAGAGACGACCCCGTCATTTGAAACCCACACATACACACATATGTGTATATAACATATATTTATTAATTATTCCAAAACTACCTTGATCCTCTCACCTCACAATAATCTCAATTTTTTTCTTTTTTTCCTTAATTCTCTTGAGTTCCAGGGAATTCGCCAGATGCTTATGGATATTTATTGCATGGACAATTAAAAGATGTGTATGTATGTCTCTTGAGTATCTCGAGATAACCAGAAAGAGAGAGAGAGAGGATTTTTTTCTTCAGGCAGATATTAAGGAGCCAGTGAATTGCCGAGGTAAAGCCAGCGTGTAATTAAATCACTAGGCCCTGTCTCCTTACACCGTTAGTTGGACGAAAAGAAAAAAAAATAAGGAAATAAAAGAAAGAAGAGAAGAGCCAGAGTTTTGAGGCTGGCCTCTTCTTCTTCTTCTTCTTCTTCTTCAATGTGAAGAGACTACTCTACTCGCGCCGACAGAAAACACGTGTTACCAGGCATCTGAGAGACTGAAATGAAGGAGACAGACAAAAATTATGTTACTGATGTGTATATATATATATATATATATATATGTATATACGTAGACATACACAATCGAGTGTATTACACAAGAACTTGGCTTGATTTCGCGGTAAATAAAATGTTCAATTTTTTGAGAAAAAAAAGGCTTCTTTTTCTCTCAAATCTTCATTTCTTTCTTTTTATTCATTATTATTACATATTTTTACCCCACCCCCCCCCCCTCTCTCTCTTTTTTCTCCTTGAAATATTCTCACTTGACTTCTTTTCACAAATGGGGTATATATTCCAGAAAACATAAGGTAACAGTTTTACAAGCAACAGTGAGATATAAATATGGAAGCTTACGAGCTCGGGACCAAAGCAACGATTCCCAGGTGAATAGCGCCACTATTCTCAATGTTGTTTCATTTTGTGTGTGTATCAGCGCCCATATGGCTGCCCTCTTGTAACAAACAGTTACGAAGAGGCGGACAAAAAAAATATATTAAATGTTTGCAAAAATTTTACATTTAAATTATTAAATCTAATGGAGTTATTTTTTTTTTGGCAAGTATTCTCTATTATTTGAATCGTAAATTGTATTTCTGAAGGTTTTTTTCCTTTTTAAACTCGTGATTAAGGACAAAATTGGATAACACGTTTTTTTTATTCTTTGATGGGTGCGTGAGATTTGACGGTTATACGAAAACAAGCAGTGGTATATATATATGCGCCTTATCGTGATGCATTATTATTGGCATTTTAATTATTAACTGTCGCCACCTAGATTCTCCTCCAACATTAATCCAATGAAAAAAAAAACTTTTTTTCCAATAAATCCTCAAAATTAAAACGTTAAAATTTGCAATTTTCATGTAAACTCATGCACATGCACGACATTTACAGAGGTCATGGGCGTGAGATCTATGCAAGATTTATCCGCCAGATATGCCGCCAAGTTTAACAAAAGCCAATCCATGAAAGTAACACACGGAAATGGTAAATATATGTACAACGCGTCGTTTTTCCATTTTCCACTGCAAAAAAAAAAGGTAAAAAAAGATATAAGTACCTCTTTGATCCTCCTGTATACATTTTTTTCCTCCCATTTCCTCACCGGAAGTCCTCCATCATACACACAAACACATTGCGCGTAATCGTTCGAATTAATTTGAATCACATTAAACAATTTAATCATTATGGAAAATAAATAATAATAAATAAAAAAAATCCCAAGTGAAATAAAGTAGTAATAAAAAAAAGAAACAGATTTGAGTCATATGTAAGTGAAGATGTTTTTCAAAGAGAATTTAATGTAAGTGAATTTTGCATATCGTATCTCAGTCTGGTACGTCCTTCATGTCGAATGAAGCGCGCTCGTTAAGTACAAATTGCCCGTACAAAGTGGCCCATAAAGGTACGGTCCTATTAAGAGTTAGTGGTGGCTACGACCATGTGGTGTTGAAGGTTCTCACTGGTATATAACGTGTATTTTCTACCTTATACACCTGCTTTTTTTTTTTACCTCTTTTCCCATATCTCAAAAGAAGTTTTGAGGGCTTATAAATTAAAACTTCAAAAAGCGGCGATATATATCCGACTTTTTCTTTTTTTTTTGCAACAACAAAATGTGCATTAAAATTCATGTTTCGCGATAGTTTTAGAGGCGATTAAAGAATCTGCGCATAAATAATCCAATTTTTTTAAATGTCAACTACTCTTATTTTTTTTGCAGATGCAGAATCTATCAGAACTCACCAATATTCACTGTTAAAAATTTCCGTCTGAATTTTCCATGCAAATTTTCGGAAATTTTTAAACAAGTCACATTTCTTTTGAAATTTCAGATAATTACGTCATTGAAAAATTAACACATCATTGATTTTGAAAATTTAGTAAAAACAGGAAAAATTCTAAAAAAAATTGAAAATTCAAGTGAATTGTAGAATTTTCGTCTCAATTCTACTTAAGACTCATAAATTCCTTTGAATTTCCTCTGAAACTGACAGATTTCATAACCATCTTCCCATTAAAAAAAAATTCAATATCACATTTATAAAAATTTCCATCAAATTGTCTATGAAATTTCCATTTTTTTTTTCTGGAACAGTGTACCTCCACTTTTGAATATCACTGCTGCGAAAAAAAGAACAAGCAAGTATCTTTTCCTTCCATAATTATTCATTCATTGAACGATGATGCAGATTCTGTGGAACGCAAGTGGAAGTGTTCATCAGATACGGTAGGCGGCCACCTGCCAAAACCGATATGCAATTAATGCTAAATGTTCATGGGGCACGCAATCTTTATGGGTCTTCCACTTCTTTTGAATTTTCTCATTCCTCTACTTCCCCTTTGGGCCCAAGCACCCGTGCGATTCGCATTCTAAAACAGCTCCTTGAAGAAAAAGCAAAAAAAAAAAAGAACTCCTTCCAAAAAAATCCCATAGAATTATTGAGATTTAGTTTTCTGAATGCGCAAACAGTGAAAATCCTACTTTCAAAAAAAAAACTAAAAATGTAGCACCTGGGCATCAAATAGCCGTATTCTAATCGCTTTGTCATCTATTTTCAGCTAAATGTGTTCATTAACCCCAGTAGGGGATTTTAAAGTATTCTTCCCCCCAAAAGTAGCAAACGCGTGTTTCCTATTTTGTAGTGAGCGATTATCCGCTTGTTCGCGCTTGCCCCATTCCTATTTCTCCATGGACAAAAGCAATAGTTTTCCCCCTTTCTTCAACTCTACGTTTCTGCCAATGAGCCTTTACCTCCTTGTATATAACACAGAGACAGTGCCGGTGCCAACACTGGTTAATGATATTTAAGAGGAACACATTTCACGGCTCGGCTTACAAATGGCCGGATTACAAGATCCAACGAGTGCCTCTTTATATTTATTCTCTATTCGTTTCTTTTCTCTTTTTTTTTTCTTCTACCTCTTGGCCTGTACTTAACTCATGGATTTTTAGAGGCCAGAAGCCTACACAGAACACAATTACAACACAATTTTTAGAGTCTTCCACTTTTTTTTTGTGCACTAAACACAGCCACCAATTAGTTAACACACAGTATGATCTCTTTTTCCTTTTCGGAAATATTAACGCCTGAAATAAGCTGTTTCGATCCCTTTTCTTTGCTCCCTTTTTTGTCATCGTTATTTCACTGAACAAATATGACGTACTCATTGATCAGTCAATTCACTCAATCAGATAACATTGAAACCATTCACTTCTCTTTTACCCCATGGGAATTGGTCCTAAAATTTTAGGATATATAGACTTAAACGTGTATCATAGGTAGCGCCACGCGACCCAATAGGAGGTACATAACTAGAATTGTCTTCACATTAGGCTGGGTCCAAAGACCTGTCGACCCAAAAGCCACAGAGAGACCCACTGTGTGTTCGCACTACAAGTAGATGTCAGACCAGATAACCCCAGCGACAAGTTTGAATTTATACTGGTTGGGTTTAAAACCTTGCCGGATGAGTTTTCAGGTCGAAAACTGGAGATAACAAACTTAATAGCTTTATTAACTGTGGGAAAAATACCACAATATTTCAACGTATCAAGTATTTTTCTCTTTTTTCATAATATTTAAATTGTGATAATAGTATTTTTGGAAGTAAACTAATTGATAAATTTGATTTTTCCGGAACTTTGATTACATGTGTAAACAGAACAACGTCATTTCAACATACAAATCACTCGCAAAACTAATGCAAGACAAGGCAAATTCTCCCATTTTCGAAATTAGCATATCTATAGATTACATTATGAATATTCGACCATTTACGGAAGATAAGCTCAACCAAAATGTCTATTATTTCCATTTCCATTGAATACATGACTCATTACTAGGTCATTATATTGAAGTATTCATCTCCAAATAAATGCACAAGCACAATTGAAAATGGATGGAAGAACAATTGGAAGCGTTTTAGATCACTCATACTTCTCATTTTTGCATTCAATTTTGTTGTTTTCAGCATTCTCTGGTTAATTTCTTTTTCGTATAACAATTTTTTTTCGGGTGAAGGTTTTCTTCTCTTCAAACCTGGCCAAAAACATCCTTTTTGAATATTAAATGAATAGATGCTACATATATAATAATTATAAGCGCATACATACCACTTACATTCGTTATATTTTATGAATATATTTTGACATATATTTTTGGCATATATTTTTTTCCATGCAGGTATTGGCGGGTGTGTCTTTTTATAACTTGAACAAATAGAATTCAAATGCGGAATCTGGGCTCAAGAAATTGTTCACGCATTGTTGTTAGTAAAAGCAGAAACTTCGAGCAGCATTGATTATAAAAGTATTATAAATATCAAAAATAGAAAGAAATATTGAGACTAAGATACCCCGAGTCGAAGATTTCAGCCTCGAAATAGACCTCATTACTCTCATTCAACCTCTAACTGCCCTCGTAGACCGCTGAGAACTAGATGTGAGGCTCAGGTGAGACTCAAGAGCACTTGGAACCATATTTGAGCCTCTGCAGTCTCTTTTCTACAGCCATCCATACTTTTTTGGCTATCCGAAATCTCGTTAACCTCAGATGAGCCTCAATACACTATTTTTCTCAATTGTTCCCATCGCAGTCCTCGGTCGACTCTTTTTGAAAGCCCATCGAGCAGGGCTGTAAATCTTCTCCATACTTTCTCTCAATTTTTTTCTAACAGCATTCCGTAGCAGTAAACACATGTGCGCCTAGAAGCCGTACAATGCAACGTTGTTCTTTCTCAACAAAACTTGTCAACCATTTTCAGAGAAAAGAATATTTTCGTTTACCCTTCAGTAGTCAGTTGAACTCCAGCTCGGACACATCGTTTACTTAGCAGGCTTCATCGAGTCAATTTTCTATTCCATTTTAAATTAAAATTATAAATATCATTTGACTATGACTGCAAATTTCAAGTGTGTTATGTAATAGATAAGTGTTGAATGATGGTGCCTCAAATTTAAAAAAGATCCAGTCAATTCACGAAAACCAATGTTAATGCTCATTTATTGGGTGAATGTTCCTTAAAAGGACGTTAGTTTAGTGAAATTCGTAGGGAAGAATCACTCAAGTGTGGGTGATATGAGAACTCTTCCATGGAAGGACAAAGCAAGTGGACAAACGATAAAGAATGACGCAAAAGTGCTCGCATTTGGTGGTGAGTTCACTCTTGTAAATTTTAATTCTTCGATTTCATGGATTACGACACTTCATACGATTTTGTAGCTCTAATCGTTTTTTGTAGCTCTCGAAATTCTTTACAGAAAAAACGGAGCCAGAATTGCCCTTCCTTCGTTATATCTCGAGATATTGAAAGAAAACCGTTCATAAAATCCAATCAATTTGAATGAAATATACTTATTCCAAGAAAAAATGACTCTCTATTCTGATGACTTTTCAGAATGTCGCTGAAGCCAGCGTCGAAAACATCGTCGAAAACATCCTCAGAAATTTGGGCCTTATGACTGCTACGATTTATCCATATTTAAGAGATAATATTCAATAACTTTGGCGATATGGCGAATAAATGCATGAAATTTTTTTGTGTAATACCTAAGAGCATTTGGGAGCCCCCGGTTTCGGAAATTCAGGGGAGGTTAGAAGGAGGGGGGGGGGGGGGAGTTAGAATTTTTTTTCACCGTCATACCATAGATTTTGGGATCTTATTCGTTATAAGTCCTTCTCTATGGCGAATTAAGGCATTAATTTTTTTTGTGTAACACTTGAAGGTGTTTACGAGCCCTTAGTTTTTGGAATTCGCGGGAGGTGACAAGAAGGGGGTGTTTGTTTTTTTTTTCACCGTCACACCATAGATTTCGGGATTTTATTCGTTACAAGAAGATATAGCTTATAAAATCGAGAAATCTATGGTGTGACGATGGAAAAAAAAATCTAACATCCCCCCTCTTGTCATCTCCAGCGAATTCCAAAAACTAAGGGTTCGTAAACATCTCCAAGTGTTACACAAAAAAATTTCATGCCTTAATTCGCCATAGAGAAGGACTTATAACGAATAAAATCGCGAAATCTATGGTGTGACGGTGGAAAAAAATTCTAACACCCCCCCCCCCTCCTTGTAACCTCCCCTGAATTTCCGAAACCGGGGGCTCCCAAATGCTCTCAGGTATTACACAAAAAAATTTCATGCCTTCATTCGCCATATCGCCAAAGTTATTGAATATTATCTCTTAAATATGGATAAATCGTAGCTGACATAAGGCCCAAATTTCTGAGAATGTTTTTGATGCTGGCTTCAGCGATATTTTTTGAAAATATCTTGGAAACTAAGCAAGATAGGACGATTTTCTCATGATTTTTTTTGTAGCTCTTGAAATGCTCGGCAAAAAGGGCAAGGGTGAAATCGCTTGATCTCGCTTAGTTTCCAAGATATCCTCAAAAAATTGTTGACAAAAATATTTGAAAAAAAAAGGAATGTTCATATTTATTGTCAATAGGTTTTTAGGAATATCTCGGAAACTAAGCGATACGTTCAAGCCCCCTTGTAGAACATTTCAAGAGCTACAAGAAAGGATTGAGGCTAAATCACTCTATCTCACGCAGTTTGTGAGATGTTTTCCAAAATCTAATAACAAAAAATTAACATCCATTTTGAATTTATATTTCAGCCCCTCATCACGATCAAGCGGACAAAGGAACATGCCATGATAGGCGCTCCTCCAGGACTCTTATATACAGTTTTGTAATTGCTCTCATTTTCATTATATGATTATGTGAAATGTAACATTCACATGTATACTTTTTCCGAATAGAAAATGTCATCAAAAAACAAATACTAATGATTTTTTTAATTCATAATTTTTAAGATTTATTTTGAAAGCAGTGAATACAAAGGGGAGGGAGAGAGGCAAGGGGTAGCGAGAAAATAAATTTTGAGGTCCAAGAGGCTCTTTCCCGGCTGTACAGCTAAGCCTCATATCAGCCTCTGGACGTCTAAAAGGGAAATACTGAGCAGTCTGAGGGTGATATGAGACCGTAGATGCAATACATTTTTCCTATGCCAAGAGCCTCATTTTAGTCTCATCAACCTCAGCCTAAACCTCAGTATGAGGCCGAAATGAGGCTGAAATCTTCGACTCGGGACAAGGCTCCAAAAAGCTGTTCAGAACTTCAACATCGAGGATGATATATTTGATTATCATTTGTTATTACCATGGAATAGCAAATAATATCTAAGTATCATCAATTATATCATCGCCTAAGATACAAAGTGGCATAAGTGCCACTTTGTTTCTAAGACAACGATATAAAAAAATCATAGCAAGAATGATTGAATTAGTCAGGTCTTGAATTAGCTGATGTTCAAATATAATAAATTCAACTGGAATCCAATAAAATTGATAAATTTTGGAATAAATCTCTGTTGTTTAGATATCCTACCGAAGATTCATCTTGGAGACATTTCCATAAGCATCAAAAGTGCTCCACACCGTAATCCTGCGCCCATCTTCTTCCTGTCCACATATTTTCCCATAAATAAAGTGAATGGGCTTTTAAGGGCTTTTCTCTCTCCACTCTGGTATCATAAAAAAAGAAGAAAAGAATATTCACACTGGAACTTGAAGTAGAAGGGGGCCACTCCAATCAAGCTGATTGAGAATATCAACCGAATCGATGGCTCGATACGGCACACACACACACCCCGTCTCTCTGTGACAGATCGTAACGATAAAAGCCCCATTGATTCTATCAGTTTCGCGCTTAATTACGCGTGTTCAAACACAAAAGCCTGTGTGGCTTTATTTAGGTGTCCCCATGACCATCAACTGGCGCACAACCCAGACTCATGTAGTTTTTGGGTAATTCAATTAAAATTTGCTTGGATAACGTTTACCATGTAAAAGTACATTTTTTTTCAAGAGAATAACACCAGAATTATCTGCTTGCATGTTTGCAAATCGTTACCAAGTCAATACCACCTTTTCAGTTATCATTGTCATCAATTTGAGAACAATTATTTTTTGAGTGGGTCATTGCACGCATGATTCCGTTATTTTCATCGGGTGTCGATGAAATATTTTATTGAGCACCTTTTTTTTATTTCTCTTTTATCCGGGCACTATCTCCTAGAACCGTGGGATCCTGGGGTTGAAGTATAGGGCCTATTGTGCAGGCCTCAAGGGCCCTCAGATTGCACTTTTTGGGCTCTACGAATAACACAATCCTAGTTTCCTCTTGAAGAACCATCGAAAGCATTGAAAGAGTCACTAGGAATCCTCCAGAATTTACAACTGCTATAAAACTCAGGAATAAAAGTTAATTCAATCTTCTGGAGGATAAAACACGGAAAAATGAGGATTTTTAGGTTATTTTCCAATGAATTCCTGATAATTCGGGGTAAACGTGCTTTAATTTACCCGAAAAAAGTGATTAAACTATTCGAAAGTCATATCTTCAGCTTGTGAATATAATTTTTTTTTCTCGAATTTTTCTTTTACATCAATCTCCTATCACATGCATGAGATAGAGAGAGAGGCAAATAGTTACGAATACCTTCTAATTAAAATTTCTCAATAACTATACGGTGAATTGAATATTTTTTTCTTCTATTATTTAGTTAAAATGCTGTTCTCTTCGCCAATAGTTTTTGAATAATGGGTCAACCCTGTGGTTTTTTAGTAATTTCGTTATTTCCGTTCGATTTAGGGCGTTTCATCTCCACCACTGCTATTTTCAGTAACTTTGATAATTCATATCTCATAAACTGCACGGTTCAAAATTATGAAAAACAAACAAAATATCATTCGAGAAAAGAGCACACTGCAATATTAATTATAATATTTTTGCATATGTTTAATTTCCGATTGGATAACATTAACTTTATGGTGACTACATACTAATGATGTTAAGAACCTGAGGAAGCCTGAATTAAACGGGCAAAACGTCGTTCAATTGCCAATTACTTAGTATTGTTATATTTAATTATTCCAACGTCCCATGATTTCTAAATCTAAATTTATAAATATGGAAAAGAACAACACTATTGATTATGAAAAAATTCAGAAAAATGCAGAAAAAACATCATCTTTGATGCAGCATTAAAAAAAAATAAGGGGTTTAAAATGTAAATGATTAGTGGAAAATTTCAAGTGGAGGTTCAAACTCCAGTTCTCAGCCCCCCGAAGTGCAAAATACAGGCAAAGGGGGCCAGTACTAGCCCCCCCGTTGGCGACGAGACTCAAGGGGTTGCTCTCTAAGCACAATCATTGAGGCTCTGTTGGGTATTATTCGTGTTCACCTAGTACTAGTACTGTATATACAGAAGGGGGGAGGGGGGGTTTGTATATCGGCCTGGATGAGGGCGGTGAGGCATCAAATTGGCTTATTTTGGGTGGTGGGCCACACCGAGGCTTGGATAATGCTACCGCAGAGAGCACGTCATTGTCCAGAAAATTCAGAGTCTCGTAGACCCTTGATTCCCACCGCAAAAGCATCATTTATCCCTTTTTTTTTTCTTCCTTTTTTTTTTGTTGGGATGTTTTGAAATACGCTCGTGTACACAGGTATAAGTGGTGATTCAAGTGGAAATTTTCTAGGATTTGTTATGATTATTTTTTGAATTGTGACACAAATGAAGTTTGATGGAAATTTATTTGATGTAATTTGTTCAACGCCAGAGGCGCAAATTGTGTTAGTGCCTGTGGCGGAGGAGTAATAGAGACCGGTGGCAGAGGTAATCAGGGGAAGGCGATCGTTTGAGAGAATTTATTTTACGAGGGCAATGGAGAAAATGGCAATCATCTTTTCGTTATTTCACGGTGTTAAAGGGGAAGGGGGACATATGGATATTTAATATTCACTGACGTTTATGCGCGATGACCCTGGTATTAAACGCCGTCATAATTAACTCTCAAAGTTGATCAGAATCGCAGCAGGTGAAGCTACTTGAGTCCGAGGATAGGGGAAGTTTGAAGGGGGGGGGGGGAGGACGTGAGGGGTGAAAAGAACACATTTTGCTGTTTATATTGTTAAAATTGCGAAAAATCAGGGAGCATATTTGAGATAGATTTTTTATGATGATTTCATTGAAAAGCTGAGGAAATTTGGCATGAAAATCATGTACCAAAATTCATTTTTTGCAATTTTTTAAAAATTTTAATTTTTTTGGTCAAGATTTGAAGGAGAAATCCTTTCCTTTCTTCAAAAATTTCACTTTTTTGGGAATATCTCTGGTTCTATTGGTCGGAGCGTCTTGGGGTTGGTCTCAAATGAAAGGTGAGATCATTTTCCATTGATTTATGGGGTTTTGAAAAGAAAATAATCGATTTTTGAGGTATTTATAGAGCAAAAATTTATTTTCACTTATAGACACAAAAGTGTCTATAAATTCCTCAAAAATCGATAATTTTCTCATCGAAACCCCATAAATCGATGGCAAATGATCTCACCTTTCATTTAAGATCAACCCCAACTCGCTGCGACCAATAGAACCGGAGATATCCTCAAAAAAGTGAAAAAATCGGAAACAGAAAGGGTTTGACCCCTCATTCGACCCCAAAAAAATGCAATTTTCAAAAAATTCCAAAAAATAAATTTCGACACATCATTTCCACCTGAAGTTTTTCCAGCTTTCCAACGAAATCATCAAAAAAACTCCATCTCGATCCGTTAACATATTCCTTCCTCTTTCCCAATTTCAAAATATCTATTTTAAATCGTGTTACAATAGCCGAGTCATTAAATTCAAAAATATCGTAAGAAAATAATGAAGAGCAGTTGACAGTTTCGTCGTCAGGCATGTCGACCCTTCGTAAATTCATCATCGTTTTTCTTCACCCAGTCTCTTAAATATCCCACTTGTCTTTTTTTCTCTTCTTCCCCACCAGAACGCACAAGTTCGAACGTAAATTACCGGGCGAATATTTTCAGACAAAACTTTACAACCACTGGCAACACAATCAACAATGTGTGGTCTATAATTGTTGTTAAGTAGGCCACATGAGAGGCTGAATAGTACTTGTGGTTTATAACATTAAAGTAGCAATAAAATAAGCGCATCTGTCTCGCTTCTATTCAATACACAACATTTCCTCCGCAAACTACATAGTTTGTACATGAAGAGAAAAAAATTTCGAAAAATATTGTGAAAAATCAATTAAATTTTACAAAATTGTTCTATTGCCTAAACCAAATTATTCAAAATAAGTAGAAATTAAATGTGTAAGACAGTAAAAAATTTATGGAAAAGGCCACAAACATTATTAATCGTATAATAATAATTCGGAGTTTTTCCTATAAATTTCAGTGAACCAAGTACACTCAGAAAAGGATTCGTTAACAGTTAACTCACGGATTAAGTTGCATTGAACGAATATTAGATGCCCTCAAATACTTGAGCCGGTTCACTTAACAGCGGATTCGTTAAGAATTAACGAATACGTAATTGAGGCACTACGATGGGCAAATACAATCGTCATTTCTGCTTGGATGTGTTTTTCCTCGTTGAAGTAATTTATTTTAATTATTCTCATGAAAATTCCTTTTTTTCGTCAGAAACGGTACATTTTGGGTAATTCGAATAATTGCACTGCAAAAATAAGTGTCTGAAATTAAGACACTTCGATAGTCACTTATAAGACGTTTCGATAGTAACTTTTGAGACGCTTCATGTGTCTTTTTCCAAGACACTTAATGCTTCTTCTGGAGTAGCTAGGCAGCCATGATTTTTCTGTGGCGTTTCTAACCTACGAACGAGATAATTCTGATGCATCCACATCATCTTCAGCTTCACGAAGAATTTGAGGTATCAGTCATCATTGGACTGTCCTAGAAAATTCTTGGATTGATATTCAAAGTGTAATTCGTGTGAAAATTGGACGTCTGAGTCTAAGAAACTTGGTAAGACACTTCTTTTAGCAGTGTGAGTCCACTTGCCTCAATCAAAGCCTCCTAAACGAACCATTCGTTAAATATCAACGAATATTAGTTTGGTTACCACTCTAACTACCATTCGTTAACAGTAAACGAGGCTCGTTTCAGCCAAACGAATCAGTTTCTCAGTGTAAAAATTCCCCAAAAATACTGGACGAAACAGTAAAAATTAACTTTTATTGAGGCAAATAATCTCAGATAGTCTGCAATATTCAATGTGATATCTCACATATTTTTAAGAATCTGGCGCTTTTTTATACAAAATTTCTCTCCATATATAAAAAGTAAATTTTCGCGTGTGTGTTCGAGACGCAAAACTTAGCGGCAAGAGAGTCAGACACATTACTTTTGTCATGGGGCATTACTTCTCGATGATGCCTAGACTCGCATCAAACATCGTGCACTTTCGCCCATCCCCATCGAGCATATGAGCATCCAATGTAGTGTAGAGGCCCTCTATTACTCGGGTTAACGCACCGGAGTTTACTAATTTTTCCACGCCTCATAATACGCTCTTTCCATTTCATTTAAAAAAAAAAACGCCTCAATATAATGGAAAGTGCATTTTTATTAGCTAATATTTTTCCTGCAGAATAACGAGAATCGAGCGAAATATTTTCACTCTTTTTTTCTACACTTCTTTTTTTTTTATGAAAAAAAATGTTTGAAAAAGAGTGAAAGTGCATCTGTCGAGGGGTGTCGGCGGTTAACACACACAGTCGCTTCGTTGACACTCGAAAAACCTCTATATATATTATATATATATGTAGCACGATGCTGGTAACAGGGAGAGAGTCAGTACGAATGGGGGAAGGTTGAGTGACGATGGGGGAAGTGTGACGGTAGCCAAGTCCTCATTAGCGCATTCCGGTACGACGCCCGCGACTCAAAGCGTCGTAAAAACAGCTGAGATGTAGCAAGGCGTCGCGGCGCACTAGCTGCGATGGCTACGAATCCAAAAATGAGGATAAAAAAGAGTCGGAGCCTCGAAAAGAGCGAGCAAGAGAGAGAGAGAGAGAGAGAGAGAAAAGGTGGGGAAAAAAACGCGGATAACAGAGTGATATAACGTGCATTTTTCCGAGGAGAAAAGAAGAAAAAAAATGATAAATTTCATTGTAAAGTTCGTTGTAATTGTGCAATTTTCATCAATTATCTCGAATTTAACCGAAATTAATTTGACAGTTATAACCACAAGGTGAACTGCACGAAAAAAAATTCCAATAAATAATCCACAAGCATGTTTTATAAATAAGTAAATACGAGAGATTTGTCGCACGTCATGCCGATCAACTTGTGACGTGACATGAGTGTGTGTGTGTGTGTATGAGACGACGACGACGAGGAGGAGAAGCTGGAGTAAAAGACCTGGAGCGTAGGATAAAGGAGGGAGGGGGGGTGCTATTCGCACACACTAGCGCTAATGATGCCCCGTGGCGTACGAGACTATCGGAAAAACTGATATTTAAAAAAAAAACAAGGAAAAATCACCCGTAACGCCCATAACTGGTGAGTGACAGTGTTGCCTCGGATGACCCTATTAGCTGAGTCTTGTGTGCACTTCGAGAAGACTCGTCGATCCGGTCGCACACCTTCCCCAACTGTCGAATGAGCGAAAAGAGAGTGAAAAGATAGAAAAAAAAAATTGTCACAAGGTGTGTTCGAGGTATGGAGAAAGAATCGCAAGAAGTTATTGGTGAAGAAAAAGCGTTGAGTAATTCCTCTATTTCTTCTGTGAAATCTAATTTAGAATGAAGGAATAAAAAAAAAATTGTTCAGTTTTGTCCTCGGAAATCGATTATGTGTGCAGTACACACACACACACGTACAATCTGTTGTGTAATAATTCGTTTGCGTTTCTTGGTAGCACACAGGAAGAGGGTATTTTGAGTTTTATAATGTATGAAAACGAGGAGGAAAAAGAAATATGAGGGATTTAGATAATATGCATCAATTTTACTGCGGACGTCGTGGAAACACAGTGCGTTACGCATTTACTCCTCTTCTTTTTTTTTTCTCTTTCATTCGCTATCCACCTTTAAACCCCTCTTTATACTCTCCATTCTCTTCTTAAGAGTGAGCTTCTCTATAACACGTATCCGGCGCCACGCAATATGAGGCAAACCCACCTGCCACCTTCTTCTGGGTCTCGTGCAACACTGATAATAATAATGCACATACACACCCGTGGCGTCGCAGATCGCCACTCATAACAGCCACATTTTACACGCACTCTGCTATGTACTTGAGACAAGAATAGGGAAGATACTTTTTTTTATCTCATTACACTCTAGTACATCAAATTTTTCTCATTCTGATATCGATTATTATCGATAATAATCCTACTATATAGAAGACATGGCATTGTTCATGTCGAATTGAACATCGCCATCTTGAAAAATCGAACTCGCATCAACAATCGAGATTAGAACACCGCCATCTTGAAAAATCGAACTCGCATCAATAATCGAGATTAGAACATCACCATTTTGAAAAGTCGAATTTGACCACGCTGAACATAGCAAATGAAAGAACATCAACGTCAATTAATCAAAACTTGGATGTTTGAACCATGACGCAAGCTATGACGTCATTACACTGAATCATTAGTTCTCAGTTTGCTCGCAGGTGGCACCAGCGCAATGTTCTCATATATTCAACACTAATTGGCATATTGACACTTTTTTTCGAGGTTAAGCGTAACAATTTGAAGGTTTAACCGCAAAAAACGCTGCATCAAAGTCCTAATAGTGTATTTCCATACATGTACAACGAGTTTTTCACAATATTTTTTTACAGTCTTATGGTTTTTTGTGTCTTTTTCCTGCACAAGTGAACGGAAAGGCACTTTTCGGCACGGGGTGAACGTAACAGCAGTTCCAAAATAGTATGTTACTTCTAACAAGTGCGGTAAAGTACTTTTTGAAGAGTGTAAAGCTGCAAAACAAACTGGAGATGCATAGTGTATGGAAAATGACCACTTTACGCACGGCGTGCAATATAGTATATTACCTAACAAGTGCGGTAAAGTATTTTCTCACGAATGTGAGGTTGTAAAATGAGCCAAAGGCGAGTTTTGTAATCATACAAGTTTAAAAATCTTTACCACACGTGTAGTGTACAGTTTTTTTTATGTACAACGTGTAAAAAGTGGCTACTTTCCGCACGGCGTGCAATACAGTGTCATGACGTCACTGCCCTTTTGCTACACGAGAAAAAGTGCAATTGCAATTGAAAAATGCACATGTGCATAGTTTTAATATCGTTCATATAATATTCATAATCTATAGTAACTTGAAAAAAAATAGGTGTCTTCCCTATTCTTTTCAGTTTTTTTTTCACGAAGAATTGGAATAACGTCCCGAGGTGAACGAAACAAAATTAATTGAAAAATGTAAAATTTCGCCGGGTGAGTTTGGCTTGAATAATTGGCTTGATGCCACCCAGTTTGTCTACGATCTCACACTGTGTCTGCATCAGCGTGATCGATGGACCTTTAAATACTCTACAATACCCAGAAGTGCCATGTCTTCTACTTCCCATTTAATTTATTATTTATTAGGAAAAAATTTTAATTAACCAGTAGCTTGTGCATGATTATAAATCTAATCACTTGAGTAGATCAATTCTCCCGCGCTTTGAATATCGACTGCTCTTAATCTATCTGTGAAACAATGAAGAAGAAAAAATAATTACTAGAAGGAAAAATGAATTCAGTGCCCATTGATGCACTGCCTCTTAGGCGGTGAATTGCAGTTGAAAGAGTATACTCATTGAAAAAAAAATAAAAAAAACCACGTCTGGCTTCTACAGACGGTGGGAAAAATGTCGAGCGTTATAGATCACGAAACCATCTCTATATGTGCGTGTGTCTGCACAATTTATATACACATACACCTTTGACGATGAAATAGGTGTTCCATAACGACAGGGGAGGTCTCGCTGGTCTCACGCGTGCTACGTTGGCTTACACGTTAAAACTCAAACCTCAATATAATGGAAAAATGGACCTACGGGATTTTTTAAAATAAAGGCATCTCTACAAAAAAATCTGAACAAATTCCACAACAATAAAGACTTATTCAAAGCTTTTCTCAAATTTTTTCAGATTTTTTTGCTGACTCCTTCACTCTTAAAAAAAATGAACTAATCAGTAAATCAGTTATTATCATATTTTTTTTATTGTAATAATGAAAGTCATTGCTGGTAGTTTGATTAAAAATAATAATTATAATAATGATAATGTTAATTCTTCTGGCAATGCACGAACATGCTATTTCAGATTGTGAAAAAATGCAGCAAATGTTAATACAAATGGAAGTAGTTAATTGCAATGGGTAAAATGCAATCTATCTAAATGGAGATCATAAGGGCAAAAGTGGGCATTAATGTTTTTTCACGGCAGTGGACTCTGATAATAATTCAGATTGGCCATTCCATCTCTTTTATCTTTTATTTCAATTGTATATACTGTTTTTTTTTTCTTTCTTTTTTTATTACTATCTTACCATGTTCTTCAAAACAAAAGATAAATATAAGGAGGCTTTGGTTTTGTTCACGCTTTGCTTCGTTTCGCGCCCTATCGCCAGGATGCCGCACTCTCTTAGATGAATATAAAAATTCAACTGATAAATTCACTTTATTCATTTTCATGAACGAATTTAACGCGTTCTATTAACTTTATTCTCTTACGTGGATTAAAAAAAAAAAAGAGTCTCAAATACACGTGACATTGGAGCGAAAGGAAACCGCTGCAAGTTCACATGGAACTTTAAGGCACGCACGTTCATTCTCCCACAATTTATAATACTTCAATTTCAAATCAGGAGTGAAGAGATAAAAAAAAGGCAAATTGAGTTGTTTACATCATTTTCTATGGAAAAGCTCAGAAAATAAGAGATGGAGATACGCCTTTATTACATGAATTTTTTTTTGTAGAGATTTTTAAGAGCTAATTTGAAAGGATTAGAGCGAAAAGGGCGTATCTCCATTAATTTCCGAGATATTTTTTATTTTAAAAGAGAGTAAAAATTGCCGAATCATTCAACATTAATTTCTGAGGTTTTCAATCAATTTTGAAAGATTTTTTAAATATTTTTGTAAATCATTTGATAAAATTCTGCTTTTTTTGCCCCAAAATATTAATAAAAAATTTCTAAATAAGAAAGAATTTTACTTCAATTTTTCCTAAAAAAATAGAAATTTTGTACAAATTCTCAAAAATCCCTTGTTTTCCTGATTTCAAGCGATTTCCATTATTTCCAATAATTAATCAAATAGAAATAAATATTTTATTAACTCAAAAAAAAGCAAAAAAAAAAATTTGACTCGAAAAAAAAATTAAAAAATGAATAATAGAGTCATAGAGTCAATTGTTAATTCAAGTAAATGAATGAGATAATTATCCGTCTCTTTCGTAGACTCATGCAAGTAATTAAGAGGAATAAAAATAAAAAAAAATTCATCTCAGCACAATCTTGCTGCGATAATTAATTATCCCTCCCCGAACTGATAAAACATAAAATCTTGATTCATTAATCGTGATTCGATTATCGCTTAATCATTTCACTTTCATTCACAGCCGTATTTGTCTTATAAACTATCTTTTAATGGCTCAACTTCCTTTTTGGATTTATTGAGATAACGAATCTCTGAATCTACACACACACACACGTTCATTTTTTTTTCCTTCTTTTTTTTACCACATGATTTTTTCCAGTGACTTTTTTTCTTCTTTTTTTTCTCTTGAATTTCTTTCATCTCTTGGCTTTTTTTTTCTTTTCAAAACCATTCGGATCAAACACTGAAAGATCGTGAAGATACCGAATGGGCCTATTTCTGCTTGTGTCTCTCATCTCTCTCTATCTCCTTCTCTTCTCTACCTCCGATGGTTGTAACCTGCAGATATGGTTTTTTTCGGAATGGTAGAGAAAATATCCATGGACCTGTTCTCGTGTTAACAACCGAAACTCATAAAGACATTTAAGTGGGCCTTTGAGAAAACCAGGGAGATTCCTCGATACCTTAGTTACATTTGGACACACTCAAGGACCATATAGTTCTTCATTTTATTTTTATTAGTTTATTTGTATTCTCATAAATTGTTTGAGGGGGGGAGGAGAAGAGAAGAAGAGCTTTTTGAATTAAAGAGCTGTAAATTTTTCGTGGGCTGACTCGAATGAAGTCATTTTGGAAACTCGTTCCTTTTTTTTTCTTTTGAATGTAGAAATTCACCGGTCAATATTCAATTTTACGGCAAAACACAGTGCACTGAGAGGAAAAAATGTATTTTTTTTTGGAGATAGGAATTTTTTAAAAATAAGAAGAAAGGAGAATTATTAGTTTAGAGAAATTATTTTTTTTCCTTTTTTGAAAAAAATATTGTGAGATTTAGGCGAACTTTGATGAGGGATATTGAAATTTTGTCACGTTTAAATTTCATTGGTTAATCGGAATTTCATGAGTTGCGCAGAATATTCAATAAAACCTAATAATGTGTGCAGGTTATGGATGTTCGGTAAAATTGACTATTTTTCCAAAATTTTTGTATGACCGTGTGTTTCATTTAATAATAGACAAATGGCTTATTCGGTCAATAATGCGTGTTTTTATTTAATATTTAAATTATATGAAAACATTGAAATGATTGAATTTAACTTGGTTAAAAAAATCAAAACTATGTAAAATATTGTAATATCAACCTAATCTTTTTGTATTATTCTTTTTTTCGTAAATTATTAAACTTTGGGTTTTGAATGTTTTTATATAATTTAAATATCAAATTTAAAAAAAGCCTTATTGACCGGAGAAGCCATTTGTCTATTATTAAATGAACTATATTGGATGAAATGCAAAAAAATGCAAAAAAAATTCAACATACACACATATAAAATAAAATTGTTGAAATTTGAAGAATAATGAACAACAAAAAGATGGAAATATGTGGAAAAAGTGTATAATTTGAGAACAAAAATTGGAAAAAATTCAATTAAAAAAAAAGGAAATTTAAAAAAAAATTGCTAACAATTTAATTGATGTAATAAATTGAAAAATATTGGAAGAATTGCATCATTTTCACAATGTTCATCATTGATTAACCAATTACGCTTTACCCTTATCGATATTTCTTTTTTCTTCAATTCAAATACAAATTCTTTGATAAAAAAGGTGTTTTTTCTCAATGTGGACATTTTATTTTTCTCAATGAAAAAAAAAGCTGTGAGAAGGGGGGGGGGGGGGGGAGATGACTTCTTTGGAAAAGCGATCGGTCGAGATCAAAGATATTCTCGAGATTTTTCGTGATGACATCTTCACTACCTCTCCCAATTCCGAAACAACTTCTTTCATAGATATCCCAAAACACAAACTTCCCTTTTGCGGGTCTCTTCTTTTTTTTTCCCCCCTCGGTGACACTAAAACTGACCTGTAAAGTGGGGAGTCCTGTCCAGGAAGCCTGGGGCATCTCAATCTTTATTCAATCAATTTTAAATAGCTTGAACCAAGAAATTTCGTCCCAAAACTAGAGATTAGAGGAGATAGGAGAAGAAGAAGAAGACGAAAAAAAAAAAAGCCTTAACTCTGACTTTGTAACACTTCTCAGGTATTTATCCTCTCTTTCTCTCTCTCTTTTTCTCTCTTCCCTTCATCGCGTGTCAATGGATGCCCATGAATTAAAGATAAAATAATTTATGTGAATCGGAGCGCTTTCACGACAATAAACACATTGAATTTTTTTCATTATTATTATTATTATTAAATTCAGTGATTATTTTTCACGAGCACTTTCTTTTTCTCTTTCTTTCTCTCTTTTCATTGAGGAAGTTTGAAAATAAACGATTCTTCAACATGCTAAATGCAGGGATCACACGATCGTTATTGCAACCTCTGATTTAGAGGGAATTTATGAAAAAAAAAATAAAAAAAATCACCCTACTACTGCCTTCAATTGCTATGAAAATGAGAAGGCGTTACTGGGGGTTCTCCATGACGATACACATAGAAAACGTATTTCCCATAGGCCAAAGAATTGACTTCTAACTCACAACTATGGGATAACGAGTAACAAATAAATTCGTGGTTCTCGACACTCAATTGTGTAAGCCAGAACGATATGCCTGTATTTAACGCAGTTGGATACAAAATGCAACAATATTGCTGGTTCCCTTGGCCATGTCAATGTCAGTAGAAAGCACTGTGGGTTGCCTCCATACGTTTTTTTTTTTACTGTGTGAAATTCAACGGGAGATTTATGATGATTTTTTTTTACTTCTTTATTTTTGTTTTTTATGGGTGTGAGAAAATAATGGGGTAAAATGGGGATTTTTGGGGAGGGGGGGGTGAGATAGTTTTTTCATGATTTTGGGGAGAAAGTGAAGAAATTTTGGGTGAGACGAATGGATTATTATTGATTTTTTGGGAATTTTGGGGAAATTTTGGATTTTTTAGGGAAATTTCGCTGTTTTTTAAGGGATTGTTGAGGTTCTAATTGTCGAGGAGTCATTAGCCGTTGATTTATGTGGCTTCAATTACAAATTAAGAGTGGAAAGGTAGAAAAGACAAATTGACGAGTCTTTATCATTTCCAATGGAATATTTCAGAAAATAATGGAGATACGCTTTTTTTGCATGAATCTTTCTATTTGTAGAGAATTTCAAGAACTGCAGAAAGGCTCAGGTTGAAAGGAAATGAAAGGGGTTAAAATGGGGTTGAGGTGAGATAGAATTTTTTTGATGATTTTGTTGAGAAATTAAAGAAATTTTGAATGGGAAAAATGTTATCGAAGTTGAGTTTTTGAAAATCTGAGATTTTTCAGGGAAAATTTCCAGCTTTTTGGAGATATTTTGAATTTTGATTGTGAAGAACTCATTTGCACATTGATTTATGCGATTTTCAATCAATTTTGACTAATTTTTCGATATTTTGGAAATTATTTCATAAAATCCTGTGTTTTTCCCCAAAATACCTCAACAATTGATGAAAATTATTCAAAAATCTCATAAACCAATGGGAAATGAACTGAGCTTCGACCTCTTTTTTAATTCTTTATGCTATAACCTTTAAAATGGAGAATTTTCAAAAAAAAAATCAAAAATTAATCAGTTTCCTACTGAAATCATCAAAAATATTCTCCCCCTCCCCACTCCCCATCATTCCAACCAATTGCCCATCATCCACAACAATCAATAAAACAAAAATAACCATTTTATCAACCCAAAAACCCATTAATCCCTCTTATTTTCATTAAAATAAGATCATAAACTACGTGGATGCAAGAATTGCGCCAGAGCCCTCAGATAAACATCACTCTGTTATGCTTCGATATATGTAGCACGTTCCCATACCGCACGCTTCTTCTTCATTTCATTATTTTCCCCTAAAAGTTCATTTTTTATTTTTTTCCAATTCACTTTAACATTATTTTTCTTCCCGGCGTTTTTTTTATCGGCCCGCCTAATCTGCTGCCGGTGGCAATTAAATTCGAGGTGTCCCACTACACTCGAACGAGAGCCTATCGATACTCGTTTTTTCTGTTCAAAAAACGCGGAGTAAAGGGGGGGGGGGGGGGGTTGAGAAAGGGGGATATACGCGTTGCGCTGTAGAGGGTCGATATCGCTCAATCTGGAATCCCAACAAAACTGAAAATGAGAAGCCATAAGGAGGTACCATATGGAGAGTTGATAATTTTTTTTTTATTATTTCATCTCTTTTTACAATCGAGAATAAGAAATCTTGGGAAGTAGATAGATAGGAGCCTATTCCCTTATTTCCCGTCCCCCCCCCCCTTTTTTTTTATTTCCAGCCGATAAAAAAAAGAGGAAATTATTATAACTCCAGTATTGACAAGGCACTGGGCCCAAGAATGCGAATCTATAATTACGAACTGCCGTCTCCCCCCCCCCCCCCCCCCCCCCCTCCTTTCGATCCTCTTCTTCTCTTCCTCATGATCGTAACCTTTTTTTTTCTTTCCTTTTCCTTTTTTTTTTTTCATTCAATTATTTTCTTTTTTTTCCTTTATTTTTCATTTTCTTTTTCCGTCTCGTCTGCTCTCGACGAGAGGGGGCGAGAGAAAAAAAAAGAAAAAAGCGTCCTTGCAGCCTAACATTATCGCCTTGAATCAACAAAGCCTCGAGCCACTCGTTCACCACTCGAACCCGCACAGCTACGAGAGAAGAGAGAAACCACAGTGGAAAAACGAATGAGAATCGAAAGGTGGGAGACGAAAGGAGGAGAAATCGGCATGAGAAGAAGAGAAGTTTGAGAATGCGCTCAAGGGATTTTTAATAGAGGGTCTTCTCTGCTTAATGACCGACATCAATGCAAAGGGGCCTTCCAAATGAAATGTCATTGCTGTAGATTCGATAATATTTGATTATTTCATGAATTTTTAATACTAGGACAATTAATGTCGATCGCACACTCTAGTGCACGAAAAATAATCTTGTAATTTATTTTTTTTCAACTTTTTTTTTTATAATTATTTTTTTGAGTTAAATTGAAGACTATCAGTAATGAAAAATGTGAATTGGAAATCGCGAATTACAAATTCATAGCGAAAATAATGATCGAAGAATGTGCGATAATAGTACACTGAGAAAAAAAAATTCTAAAAACAATCAAATATTGATATTATTGATCCCAAGCTTTTTTTTCAGAATAATTAAAAAAGTTATTGGATTCATTGAATTGAGTCAATACAAATAGTCAAATCTGTTTGAGATCTAACTAAATCCAGTGAATTCAACAACTTTTTGAATTATTTTGAGAGAAATATTCGCTTAGGACCAATGGTATCAATATTTCTTCGTTTTTGCCATTTTTTTTTCTTAGTGTAGATAAATAATAAAAAACATGTTTATGAAAAGTAAGTCATTAAATTAGTAACACATTAAAATCAGTTTTATTTCAAACAATGTGAGATTTAACCAGAAATCTTAAAATTTTGCTATTTCTAGAGTTTTCCTGTATCTCTAGAGATTTTTCGAGATTCTTGGTAAATTGTATATTTTTCCAAGTTTCTCTCGAAAGTTCTCTGAAATCTAACTCCAGCAACCTTTCTTTGCCACTTGAAACATTAAAATCAATTTTATTTCAAACAATTTGAGATTTAACCAGAAATTTTAAAATGTGTCACTAGTTAATGTAAATGGAAGTTAAAAAAAGGAAGTTTAAAAAATTGTTTTATCCTTAATTTCTATTTTATTGTTTGAATTGAGTGCGCAATTTTGGTCAACCAATGAGGAACGAGGAATATACGTGACAGTTATAGCATTACATTCGACTTTCATGAACTTTTTAGAATAGGAGAATTATTATTATTATAATAATTATTTTTTTCCAACAATAAATTGTGAGTTGAAAAAAACGTTTGCAGATGTTGATTTAAAAATTTATTCTTCATTTTTTATACTCAATATAAAATCTACAACTCTAATCTTAGTACGCGCCCATGTATCTCAGGGTACTCATTATATCCCTGTCAATGATTACATTCATTATTGAATAAAGCGCGGGAGCATGGTTGTGCCTCTTCAAATTATAGAGGCACGAAGGAGAAAAATTATACTTGCCTCTATATGACAGGCTCTATTATGCCCCTATATCTCGGGATGATTAAAGAATTATCGAGGAAATTTGAATAATCATTGATTTGTCCATCATAAAAGAGAAGAAAATTATAATTTTTTTTTGCGCAACGATTTTTAGAGGCTATTAAAAATTCAAGGCCGATAAAAAGGAAATTGTTTTTGAAACTGCGCTATTTTCGATGAGAGAAAATGTAGGAATTTTAGATGATTTTTCAGACTTTTAGACGTTTCTTTTCTTGACATCTAACGGATTTAAACACAAATAAACATTTTTACTCACTCGTGCACTTCTTTTTACCGATCAAATTCGTTTCCGGCATTCGCAAATAAAAACCGCCTTTTTTCCAACAATAGGCAAGCCACAACAGTCGATAAAACCGATTCCTTTCTCACCAATTTTCCAAAATACTCGTCGAGATGAGAGCAGAGAATGATTCTCCTCAGTCGCCACTCGTGCAGCGGCAGCGACAGGAGTAACACACGATTAAGAAAAAAAAACCTCCAATAATTTCATCTAATTTTGTTTAATAAATTGTGAATAATAAATTAAAAGTAACATTATCACTGAACACAATCCGTCCGTCATGGGTGGTAAGTTTTGAAAAAAAAAAACATTATCATTGATTTCTGTCATTATCTCAATTTACATCACTCATTGAACTTGAACGGTATACAAATATTATCAAAGACATTGTGTGTGTAACCGGTCTCGCATGACCTCCAAGTGTGTTAAGTATACACACGAAGGGGGAACTTATTCGCATGATTCGAAAATTATTATTTACGTGCAGACAATTTTTATTCACTCAATTTGACTGAATTTATGATCCCAAGGACTATTGTGTATCTTAGTAACAAATGTTTCATTGACAAAATTTCATTTGATGATTCATGTTATTTTATTTACACTATTTCCCGCTCGCGAATGAACAACAAATGTACAGCGCTTGCGCTAATACACAACTATCCCAAACGAATTAGCATTTAAATTGGTAAATTTGTCCATCATTCATGAGACACACAACAAACACACAATTGACTAATAATGTTTGCTCCTAAATCAGTGAATCAGAGCGAATTAACTCCAACAACTCAACAAAATTGCTCCTTGAAAGTCATTTTTTCTTAAATAAAAGGGGCAATTGTAAAAAAAAAGATCATTTAAATTCCAATGAATCTTGAAGGGGAGAGTAAAAAACGAATTCATTTTTGTGTCTAGTGTATTTCGAGAATTCTCACGTTAATTTTAGACAAAACGGCTGCAGTGTCTACAAGAAGTGGAGAGCAAGTATATTTTCGAACCTGGACTCGAACATGATTAGCTCGAACGATCTAGCTTATAAATAATATTTTGGAAGTCGAAAGAAAAGATGAATGCTCCTAATTTAAAAATGTGGCTCAAATGATATGCAAATGCCGAATTAATCCCCGAATTCTTGAATCTATTTGTCAGAAAGCTGAACAGAAAATAATAACTCCCAGTTTAATCACCTACTGCTCGTAAAAAGTCTGAGATGAAAGAGTATGAAACTCTTTATAACGGAAGTATGAATATTTAGCTAACAATAAGAAGTGTTTTTGACCTGTGACAAGGTACATGTTATTTTCTTGCAAATTCAATGTGCTATTATGAGATACATGGATAGCTAACGTTTTGTGTGTAAATATAAACCCTTGGAGAGTTAAGTCTGACGCCTAGGCGTCGCGACGTTTTTGGATCTCAAGTTTCTACGTATCATAATATACTTTATTCTCTGAAGGCAGGAATGAAAGGCAGTCATCCTATTTTTGATTTCTCCTGTTACTTCTGATAAAAAAGATGAAGAAGTGATTCTTAATCGAAGATCAAATGTATAATAAGCAGATATTGGTTTGAATAATGGAAATATTGAAGCTTTGATCATGAATGTGATTTTCTAAATATATTTAACCAATTTGACCCATGCTAATCTGAACTTTATCAAGGTCTTTGTCGTCTTTCTAATGAGAATGAATTGAGTATCTTGTGTATATGTTCTAGGTTTTCATCAGTATGAACTAGTTGTAATGCAATACCATAAAAGTTGATATTTCACAGAGTTACCGTTACAGATAGACTCTCTATTGTTCTTTTAATTTAATTCATTGTCCTTCGAAGATGCATCTTGTTCACAGTTAGAATGAGAATGATCATAACTATAAGGAAATATGATAGAATTATGATTTTTTTTATTTAGGCTATCTAAACACTTTAAATATATGCCAAAATAACAGAATTCGTCCTCTTCAAACAGCAGAAGCACGAGGCTACTACGTGACTCGCTATTTAAAAGGTTAATCTGTTATCACTGATAAAAGAGCCTAAATTCTATACATAAATATTGCTGAAGTTATTTTTGCATGTTCGACCGTGGAAAAGGTCAGGATTCAAATTTTTCGGATTGAGTGATTTAGATGAAAATTATTTCATCACTCTTTCCTACGAAATTTCTAAATATTACAAATTTATAGAAAAAATAGCAATTTTATACGGACACGTGCTGCAAAATGTAAGTGGATGCGTTTTGTATAATCAGTGCCAAGTTGATGCCTCCTACACATATTACTCGTAATTCACACGTGCCTGACTATTGCGACTGAAAGAAAACCGCGGTTTCAAATGATGCTTTCGACTGAACTGTATGTTAATCAGTATAACTTTGATTGAAAGATGAAAATCAAGTGATGAAATCGAGATTTAATGGGATTATAATTGTGCCACTTTATAATTGAGTGATGAAGAAATTTTATAATTGTAGAAAGACGAAAATTCGAAAGGGAAGCCTACCTAAATATATCAAATACACTGGCAGACAGCCAAATAAACTGCTGAAGTATCTTTCTTTCTCCCTTGATGAATACTTGCAAAGAATTCTTTATTTAATTCCTGGGACAAAATATTTCACTCGAATATACTGAAAGTATCGTGGAAACAAGAGGAAAAAGAATAATATATAAATCTCCAAAGTAATTTAGACCCAAAAAAAACAAGCGTTCGTAATAAAAATGAAAAGAAAAGAGAAACAAATCTTGGCTCGAGCGTAAAAAATGAGATATATTTAGCGATATGAATCGATTAAGTTGAATCAAATGTTTTTTTTTATTCTTTTCGGAAGTTGAATTATATAATGGTTCGAGTAGCAGCTATGAAAAATTTTGATCTCAGTGTTATCTGTTTATTAACAGTATCACAGGCTCGTGGGACATTGACACTGATACTTTGCTAGAAAATTTATAATACAATTATATGACGAGTTTCATTTGATTTCAGGATTTGCATGGGTTACATTAGCTACAAATGACTCTTATTCACTTGGGGCACTTGTACTTGCTCACTCTTTGAGACGAGTTGGAACAAAACATGATCTCGCTGTACTCATCACTCCTGGTGTCACTCAACCAATGAGGTATTCTCATTTTTTCAAACACAATTCAGCTAAATCCAAACAGAGATCGGCAAAAAAAAATTAGCATTTTTAATTTTTGTTTATTTCTGTAATTTCCATCGGAAAAATTTTCATTACTTTCTTAATGTAAAATACGGATTTTTAAATTTTTCATTAGTTTGAAAATTAATTTTTTTTTTTTCTAACAATTTTGATTACTATTGTAATTCAAAATTTGACTGATGAAATTTTATAATTCTTTTTCTTATTCGAAATTTTGATTCTTTCTTACTTATCAATTGATTGGAATAATTAATTTCATAATAAAATCAACGCTACTATGTTCAATCTTCCCAAATATAACCGTCTTTCAGACAAAAATTTTGAGTTGAGAGGGTTAACTAAATGTAACACAAATAAGAACTTATAATTTAATCCAATCTAAATGACGCTTATATGACATTTATAATTCAATTTAACTAATAAAAATGTTGATAAGTTTAATAAAGAAAATAATTATGAAATTCCATCAGTCAAATTTTAAATTGCAATAGTAATCAAAATTGTTAAAAAAAAAAATTAATTTTCAAACTAATGAAAAATTTAAAAATCCAAATTTTTCATTGAGAAAGTAATTAAAATTTTTTCGATGGAAATTACAGAAATAAAAAAATTAAAAAATTAAAAATGCTAATTTTTTTTTACCGATCTCTGAATCCAAAAAATCATTACAGCTTTGGGAAATTTCTTCAAAGACTGGGATATCAAAATTTGAATATAGCTTTAATATAAATTCCTAAAAAAAAAATTGAGGTCAAAGTACTTGCTAGTCACAAAGTTACTCTAAATAGAAAATTCTAATCAAATAATAATAATGATAATGATAAAGAAAATCAGTCAAAAAAGTAGGTTTTTAATTGAATTCCACAGTAGTTGAAGCGTTAATACACGTGACAACTGTTGAGACTCGTCGCCAACAGCGAAAGTGCACTTGACCTCAAATTGCAATTAGCTTTTGACGTGTCATTGCCATCAGCCTTGCCAATGAACTTTATTATTCAAATCCTTCCCTCAAATGAATTAGAACTGTTTATTTTTTTTCAGAGAGAAATTGTCCTCAGTATTTTCACTGGTACAGGAAGTAAATGTTCTTGATTCGAGGGACGAGGCTAATCTTGCGCTTCTCGCTCGACCCGAGCTGGGTATAACATTCACGAAATTACACTGCTGGAGACTGACGCAGTATGAAAAATGCGTTTTCGTCGATGCAGATACTCTGGTAAATCAAAACTCCCTAATTCCCTATTTTAATGGTCAAATTCAATCAAACTTGTCGTTTTTAGGTCGTCAGAAACTGCGATGAACTCTTCGAACGCGAGGAATTATCAGCAGCACCAGACGTTGGCTGGCCAGATTGTTTCAATTCTGGAGTATTCGTGTTCACACCATCTCAGCAAACATTTGCATCATTAACTGCATTTGCTGCGTCCAAAGGATCATTCGACGGTGGTGATCAGGGTCTTTTGAACATGTACTTCAGTGATTGGGCACACAAAGACATCTCCAAACATCTGCCCTTCATCTACAACATGTGTTCAACCGCAACTTACTCTTATCTTCCCGCTTATAAACAGTAAGTTCATAAATAATTCTAATCGGAAGCTTTTTAGCTTAATTGAATTGTTAATTTCGTTAGATTTGGAGAGGATGTAAGGATCATTCATTTTATTGGATCCACTAAACCATGGCTCCAGTACTACGACACATTGGCTCGTCAAGTACAACCAGCCCCAGGAATGAATCATATTCAACCATTGTTGCAACTTTGGTGGAACATATTCTGCGACGATGTTCATCCCGCATTATCACCAGTTATGGTAAGTTGCCTAATTCACGTAGGAAAAAGCGGGAAAAATGAACCCCTTTAGCAAAATGAAAGCTATCATCAATAGTTTCATATGGGTTCATTTTAACTCATTTTTTCCAAATTTATTCATAACGTTATAAAACTAATGGTGTGTGAGATTTTTTGATGAAATAATGAATTAAATTGATAACTAGTTAAGATTTATTTGAATCTGAGCTAATTCGTTGTATTTGCAAGTGTTTGGCCTGACAATTGTAATGCTTACCACTCTTTTACTGATTCCGCAAGCTAAGCAATGAGAACAGGGACATTCGCAAGGTAAGACATGATTAAGAATGTTGAATGTTTTTTATATCTAATTGCAATTAGTTATTTTCTGAGCTTAAATATCACTGATAAACTTCGTAGAGTATCATTGCAACATTTTTAATATTTTATTTTGATTAAAACACAATTTTTATTTGAAGCACTAGTAGGTGTTAAATTGGCAAGATTATAGAATTTTCTAAAAATATTTTTCAATACAAACAAACTGCGCATCACCCAAAACTATTTCTAATTTAATTTTCGAAATTCCCCAACACACGCACGAAATGACGAAAAAAAAAATAAAAAATTTATTCGACGTAACGCATCACAGCTTCTGTTCAATGTTACACATTATTATAGTTAATATATCCTTATGTTAATATTTACTGAAAGAGCAAAATAGAGAAATGTACTTTGAACCCTTGTTGATCCTTAGAAACTTAAAAAAATAATCCTATTTGTCTTTTTACGTTGTTTTTTTCTCTCTCCAATGTTTTATGAATGCTCTTTAGATTTGCATTTGGTTGAAGTTTATGGTGTTTTTTGGGGATTAATGGGTTCAAGGTATACATCCTATTCTGTTTTATCTCATAAAATTTATTTCCTAAATCATTTCTAATGATTTTGTGACTAATAGATTTAGTGTGCATTATTTTTTTTCTTCTGTTTTTGGCATGATAATGCTTGCACATAGGCCAGCACCACTTTGGCTCCACACTGGCACGAAAACCTACTTCCTATGTCCTCAATACCCATGAATACAAGACACCATTCATATCACGACTCGACTGACCTAACTTACGATGAAATTGATCATGTACAATCATATTTCTCGGAATTTCGAGATCCATGGGAAAATTATATCGCGCCTATTACTTATAGTCAACAAATGTGTTCGAATGATCCTAGCGGGGATACACAAGATCATTTGCAACAGGTAAATCTTCATCAATCTCAGCCTCATATCGAAAGTTTTCAAATATTTCATCCTTCAAATGTTGCAAATATTGATACTTCTCAGGTGAATATTCCTAGTAATTATCACCATTCTGCCTCAACACATGCACAGCCTAGTCATTACGAAAAAGCCTCTCTAAGTAGCCAATCAGAGCATCAAACTCATCAGAACCCCAATTTTTCAGTAGATCAATCTCAGAATAAGAACTGTAGTGATTCTTCATCTGTTAATTTTCAGTCTAATCACTCATCAACACAAACGCATCATGACACTCATTCAAACCACAATCAACAAAAACATCCCGAGAATACAAATCATCAAAATCACGAACTTCATTCACAAATAACTTATGAGACTGAACGGAAACATCAGCAAAGTAGGGATGAAATGGATTTGTCAGATAATTGTAGATTACTAGACAGACTAACAGATCAATCTATAAATGACGAAAATTCACGAAACGAAGGAGTACCTTTGCAATCCCATTCCCAAACCTGTAATGAATCCGAAAATATTTCAACGCACTCAAATGTGAATACCAGCGAAATAGACAATAGCAATGTAAGTACTAACGTTGTGAATGTCTCTAATATTAAATCACATGTGTACATATTATTATTGTTAGAAGCACTTTTCACTCTATTTTGTTTGCAATTTTCTCCTAATTATGTAATACCGTTTAATTTTATGATAACATCAGTTATGAAGAGGTGAAAGCAGACGAATTGACTCATCTCTTGCACAATTTTTGTGCAAATATCTCAGAAAATAAGCAGATAGCAGGATTTTTGTAGACCCTCTCTGTAGCTGGCCCTGAAAATAGCAGAAATCTGATAATCTTGATTTTTTTTCTAATCAACAAACGAATTAGTCGAAAAAAAAAGAAAAATACACGCATATAGCGAATTCAAACAGCTATAAGTACAAATTTTTTAAATATTTTTTTATAACAGTTTATTTGTTTCGTAAAATCTAAGAAATTGTCAGATTTGTGCTAATTTCATCATTTTCGTAGTTTTGAAGAGAACCCTTCTACAAAAAAAAGGTTTCTACAAAAAATTCGCTTCCCTGCTTATCCGAGATCCTCTCCAAAAAAAATGACTAAAATAGCTTCTATTTCACCTCTTCACTTCTGAATAGAATGACCCACTTATTCATATGATCATTTAACCATTGACAATTAATTCTCTCCATTTATCTCGATAGAGTGGTATTGCTGGTGCACTGGCGCAATTGACACTTGGTGAAGCACGAAATCCAGAGCAAGTTGCACTTGAGGAGCACATGAGAAAATGCGGTTGGGAACAGGGACAAATTGATTACATGGGACGTGACAGTTTCGATAATATCTGGAAAAAAATATGTGGAACACTCGATGCTGGACCGCCAAAACGTGATACAACTCCACCAAAGGTAATCACACAAATATTGTTTGAACAGCGTAATAATAGTGTCGATATGAGGAGAATTGAGAAAATAACTGTTTTATTCTAGGAAAAATCTCCGGAATTGGAGAAGGAACCATCTTCAGTACTTTCTACCTCTAAAACTACTGCTGCTGCAGCAACGACGGAGAAGAAAGCGGGTATGTGATTTTTTTTTTCCTCAACAAAATAAGAAATGTGGGAAAATCGAGATGACCATTGGGCGAATGCTGGAAAATCCAATTGTTAATTGTAAAAAGATTGATTTACCTTGAGAATACAATAAAAAAAAGAAGAAATAAAACAGAGATTTCAGAAGATGAAATCTTTAATTAAATTTCGAGTGCTGATGATGAAAAAAGCCATTAACTGGACGATGAATTCTGCCAAAATTTTGTTTGATTTTTTTTCTTCTTGGCTTCAATTTAGCTTCAAATATTGAAGTTTCTGATAATAATTGAGTGATAATTTTTTTTCACTTTATTTTACTTACATTATGAAATAAGTTAATTTGAAGAGAGGAGTTAATTAAGTTTGAGTGTTTGAAACAGGAGCAGAGGAGAGCAATTAACAGTCCATGGCGCCATAGCATTGCTACCGTCTTGTATTGTCGTTTTGCTTTATATTGGGGTAAATATTTTGTCCACCACTCATCACTAACAACTAATTCTCATATTTTCAAATTTTGAACAAATTAATAAAGCTCATAAATATAACCACATGATTTTCGCGCATTGCTCTTGCTATTCATGTGCTTAAATCACTGCTAATACATCAGCTTCAAAAAAATAAAGATTTTCATAAAAATAATGAAACGTTTACTCATTCTACAGATATTACTTCCAAAAATTCATAAATCTCATTGTATAACAATTCACTTAGTTTTTCCTTTTTTTCTTTTTTCTTTTGAATTGACCAATAATCTGTTGTACTACAGCTGCAGCAGAGGAAGCTGTACCACTAAAACCAGATGCAATCACTGAGTTTCAACGTGATAAATTAGAACAAGAAGAGACACAAATTACTGAACAAACGAGTAAAAATATACAAACACAAATGTCACTGGAAGAGATGAAAGAAGCATCTGTTCCAACAATTCAACAATCTTCTTCGGAAAAATCTGATATTCTGCGTTTAACAGCGGCACCACCTGTACTGTCCCTCACCGCATCGCCACCTATTTTATCATTGACCACATCACCCCCAATACTATCAATAAAAGAAGCTGGAGAAAAGCATAAACAGTTGGAGAAAGCTCAAGCTACTGCAGAAAGTGCAGAACCTAGCGAAAAACCAACGGAGACTGTCATTCCCCTCGGCTTCACTTCTCCCATGACCTACGAAAGCACAACCTCCCTCGATCTCGCAGCTTCCCAAAGTGCTCCAACTGATAGTCAAGTGCCTATTCAAGTGGCGGAATCTGTTCTCGAGGCTGATATCAAAGAAATCGTTACCGAGGACATGAAACCTGTTACTGAAGAAGCAATTTCATCCATCTCTGCACCGATTCAAGAGTCTGTTTCAGCTGTTGTTGAGACGCTGGAAGCTGCAGTACCAGCGCAAGCTCCACCGTTATTGGAGAGAGTCGTTTCCCAACCGAATGGGAGTGCTGGATTTGATTCTGATATTAAGTCAGATGAGGATGTTCCAGTTTCGAGGGTCAGTGCTGCATCTGCAGCGGCTGGACCGCCATTTGTAAGAGCATCTGTACCGGTTCTAGACAGTTCTGCTCATCAGGCTGTTGTTCCTAAAGCTGCAGCTGTTGAAGAACCACTTTCCGAACAGCCTCCAACACCAATATCTGAACAGCTTCCAACACCAGTTACTGAACAGCCCCCAAAACCAGTTTCTGAACAGCTTCCAACGCCAGTACCTGAACAGCCTCCAACAGCTGTTCAACCAGTATCTCCAACTGTAGTTCCAGAAAAATCCCCTCAAGCCGCAGAATCTTCTTCCTCTTCAAAACCTCCACCATCAGCGAAAATTCAAATCCCAGGTACTCCGACAATAACCGAAGCAACTCCACCAACAAGTCCACAATTCGAATTAGCAGAGAATCAGCCATCAAAATCACCGCCAAAAACGACAAAAAGAGTAATTAAGAAAACGAGTTCTGATGAGAAAACGGAGTCAAGTGAGGCTGATGAGGTGAAGAAACCAGTGAAGAAGGTTGTCAAGAAAATCGTTAAGAAACCGAAGGAGGGACAGACAGATGGTGCCGAGGGTAGCAGTACATCAGCGGAAAAACCGAAGAAGATTGTTAAAGTTGTTAAAAAAAGCACAAAACCTAGTGAGACACTTACAACTGATTCATCTGTTCCTGAGACACCACCGCCAGTATCTTCAGAAGCGCCAGTACCACCGAAGAGAAAAGTAAAGCCTTCGGCTACGAAAACAGCTGCCAAAAAACCCGATGAGCAATGATCAATCAAAAATCAGAATAATTGATATTTTTTACAGGTTTTTTTTTATTATCTATGAATTTTTTAAGTCATTTATTGTTATTAGGGTTTCTCGGAAGCTTTTTTCAAACTAGTCTGCGGTTATTCACGACATTTTTTTTTTGCCTTTTTCTTTTCATTTTCTCAATGAAAAAAAACGTGAAAAACTCATTTCTGCATTCAGACTGACTATTACGAGATTGAGAGCAATGTTACTTTATACTAATCATTAAGTATCCCTAGTTATTCAGTTTTGTGTCTTTTTTTTTGTTTAAAATGAAATTTATATGTTGGAAACTAATATCAATGGCACTTTGTATACGATTGTCTAGCATTTGCTTTTTAGATATATTAATTTATGTAATCTAAGAAAATTTTACTCAACAATAGTCTACTCATAATTAACCAATATGTGTCTCAATTTGATAGCAGAACAAAACCTTTTTTTTTTCCTCGAATTACTCATCGAATCGAAGATATTATAGAATTTGTATTGAATTATTGTTAATGTTTGAAGATAAAAATTGTTATCGGAATATTCACTTTTTAATAAAAATTGAAAAATAAGATACTAATGAAATTTATTCTCTTATTTATTCAAGGAGTAACGGAAGATCCGGTAAATTACGAATTTTCCAATTCATCCTCTATTAATAATTATGATTTTAAAAAATGAAATAATAGAAGCATTGAATTTCTAAATATGAATGTTATTCAAAAATATTAATGAATATCGTCAAACAATTGGATTAAAAAAGCTTTAAATGCTATAATTCTGTTATTCCTCAAGGTAGTATCCCAGAGTACGATCGATAAAACAGAAAAAACTGATGATTTGTAGGTTAATTTCCAATTGATTCCTGATGATTCAGGAAAGAGTCCTTGCGCATAACACGCTAGCAGCAGGTCACGTGGTAACTTACCCGCCAGTTCCCACGTGACCTGCATCTAGCGCGCTGTGCGCATGCGTAAGGCTCTCGAGCGGTGGCCGCGAACCACGCGAAGACATGTAAAGAACGATATCTCATCAACCATTCCGATAAATAAAGTGAAAATTTACAGAAAAATCAAAAATAATTCAATCCATAACATATATTTTTTTCAGATTTTTTAAGAGTTGAGAAGGATGTGTTTCGGCCATTTGTTCATTAGATTTGTTAATAAAAAATAGAAATATCAACTTTTGATTTCCGAACAAAATTTTATTGCGAAGGATGAGCTTTTTCCGAGAGAAAAATATTCTATCTTTTTTTCCATAAAACTAATATTAAAGAAGATAAGAGCATTTACATTTACAGTTACACAGAAATGAGCACATGTGCCATTTGTCCCAAATCAAATGGTCTAATTTGGTCAAAAAAAATTTTTTTTTTGTTTTTTTCTTGGAAAATCACTCTTGATAACCATGTCAACAACATATTCAAAAATAGCAGAGCTGGTTTTACTGACCGTGCTCCAGATCAAGTCCTCAGTCTAGGCACGGTCGGTAATACCGACTCTGCCTCACTCTCCTGATTCCACGCCGGGTACACCATACGCAGCGGGGAAAAGGGGTATATAGCAATTTTTTTCATTGCAAACGGTTGGTGGTCGGATGGTGGTAAAAGGTATAACACTTTTAATCATTAGGGAGTAAAAGTTTTTTTTATTTTTAATGATTAATCATCAACCTATTTTCGAGTGGAGAATTTTGGACTTTTATTTGATTTCTCCTGCAATTAGATGTAGAATCAATTGGTGGTAAAAGGTAGCCCAATATTAAAATGATTGACTGATTGGTTTGTCCTTTTTCCTCATTATTCAGACAATACATGTTGGTGAAATGTATAAATTGCAATATACCCCTTTTCTCCGCTACCTACAGTGTACCTCCACGCCGTGATGTTATTGTGACATCACTGTGAACTTACCCGTGTCCGCTGTGCTACTGGGGATATTCGCAGTAACACTGAAACAGAACCTCGCTTATGGAGTTTCAATGTTAATTTAATTATTTTCAAAACTTAATTTTGGCCTTATTTGTCCGGTAGCATGGGGTAAACTGAATTTAAAAAAAATCTCATGCTATTCTATCGAAAGTGACGAAAATCGAAAAGGGAAAATAGATTGCCCGAACCACTAGGATCACCTCAAATCATCATCATCAAAAATACATCTTTCCACTCCCAAAATTACTCAAAACATCGAAAAAATTCTAAAAAAAAAAAAAATTCTTACCCTATACCTTCCACAGGCATAATTAAACAGCAAAGCAATAAGGCAATAATGAGAGTAATAAGCCCATGTTTTTACCGCGCAGCTGCAAGTTTAACCAGAGAAGTCCACGGGTCCACAAGGTGGCTCGTGACGACCCTGAATACCCGGCAGTATGGCCGCTAGTGTGTGAATCGCAGTAACTGACAGCTTATATATCTCCCAAAAACACCATACACGAACCTAAAAAACAGTACACCACCACTGCTAAAAATAAAATAAATACACAAAGTGCGTGTATGTGTGTTTTTAAAATAAAAATACCTAAAATGGTCTAAATATTATTAAAAAAAAGTGTGTTTCTTTTTCTTCGTAATATTTCATCAATCAATTAATTAGTATTTTTTAGTAAATATAAACAATGATAAAAGAAATGGCTGATGATGAGGCCACACAGGCAACAAATGATGATGCAAGTGAGTGCAAAAGATACGCTGTACAGCTTGGCTATTGGACAGATCCTTTTATTAATTTCTTCGTACGTCAAACACCACGTAAACCACCAGAAATCAATCGAGGTTATTATGCTAGGGTCAAGGGCATCGAGGTGTTTATCGACAAATTTTTGAAGGTCAGTTAAATTTTAGACAATACTAGAGATACAAATGTGCCTTTAATAAATACATTTAATTCTGTATATAATGTTAGTGTCTTTGAGGGTCATTTACACAGAGGAAAATGTTTTCTTAATTTAAGAATGTGTAGTCACTTAATTTAAGAATGTGCAGGTCACTTAAATTAAGTGACTTTTCTCACTTAAATCAAGTGACTTTTTCTTTCTTAATTTAAGAAAGTAAAACTCACTTAAATGAAGTGCGTTTTCTCACCTAAATCAAGTGACTTTTCTCACTTAATTCAAGTGACTTTTTCTTTCTCAATTTAAGGAAGTAAAAGTCACTTAAATTAAGTGACTTTTCTCACTTAAATTAAGTGACTTTTTCTTTCTCAATTTAAAAAAGTAAAACTCACTTAAATCAAGTGACTTTTCTCACTTAAATCAAGTGACTTTTTCTTTCTTAATCTAAGTGACCTGCACATTCTTAAATTAAGTGACTGCACATTTTTAAATTAGGAAAACATTTTTCTCTGTGTAAGTGCACGTAAAGTGTAAGTCATTCAACATATACTCAAAGGGCATTCAAAAAGCACTTTTGTACCTCCAGCCTAATCGTTAAATTTTTGTTATTCTTATTATTTTTGTTATTGTTGAGTATTCCTCCAAATAAAAATAGCAGACATCTGACAATTTCCAGTCTTTTCTTTTCTTTTAAACAAGAAATAAATTTTTAAAAAAAATGAAAAACATGTAAATTTAAAAAATTTTAAAAATAATAAGTGCAAATTTTTTAAATATTTTTTTTGTCATAATTTACTTATTTAAAAAAATCGAAAATAATTGGCAAATGTCTGCTATGTTCAGTATTATTATTGTCGTATTTTCATTCATTTCCTTTCTTTTGCTGGATTACGTAAAAATTCATTCATTAAGTGATTACCTAAGTGCACTTAAGTCGAGAATAAGTCTTCTAACCTCTTAAGAATGACTTTTTGGGGGAAATCTTGTATTTGACAGTGTGGACTACTGCTGCAGAGACGTCTGACACAGCTGATATCAGCAGTGAAAGGGGGTGTGAAAAAGGGGGGAAAGGTGGAAATTGGACTAGCCGGATTTGGGGGTGGGGAAGGGGGGGGGGGGGGAGGAGGGGATGAGACCGAGTGGTGATGGAAACCTTGACCCGGACGAGACCCTGGCCTAATTCAGAAAATGGGCTCCTCCTTTTATCGTCAATACATAAACGATGTATATATATATATAGAATATATATAGGTCAAATGCAAAATCAATGCAGCAGGAGAATCCTGAATTATTATGGGTGTCCTTGACGCAATTTCAATATCAATGTCTTTTTGCTTTTGAATGGAAGCTTTTTAAATTTTGAATTCAGGATCATTTGCCTCTTTTTTTGGGAATATCTGGGAAACTAGGAGAGATAGAGCGGATTGGTTGTGGGGAATTGAGAGAGCTACGAAACAAGATTTGAGCATAATCGCTCTATCTCACTTAGTTTCCGAGATATTTTGAAGACATTGAATTGAAAATAAAATGATAATAAAATAAAAAGACATCTCTTATTTTTTTTGAATTTTTTTAAACAAATGAATTATTATTTAAAAAATTTGAACTTGTAGTTTTTCGAATTTTCTACATTTGCATATTTTTTTACTTATTTTTTTATAATTTATTTGTTAAAAAAGTGAAAATTATAAAAATCTTTATAGCAAATTTTTATATTTCCTTTTCTTTCAGCAAATAAATTATTTTTGATAAAATGAAGAAAAATATGTACATGCAGGAAATTTAAAAAACTACAAATACAATTTTTTTCTGATATTTTTAAAAAAATAGTTTAGTTGTTTATAAAAATCTTTAAAGAATGTTAGATTCCTGCTAATTTCATTATAATCTCAAGAGAATCAATAAATTCTCCATGATTAAATTTTCAATGGTTCTTTTCTTTTTTCTTCTTTCGTAGATTCGTTCGTTGGATGTTTACGATTACTTGTGTTTTGTTGAAATGTTTAGCTCTCTGGTGGTAAGGCACAAATAATTAATCTTGGAGCTGGATTTGATACACTCTATTGGCGACTGAGGGATGCTGGATGCAGTCCACAAAATTTTGTAGAACTCGATTTTCCAACAATAACGGCTAAAAAATGTTATCACATTAAGAAACACAAACAGCTCATCGACAGGATAAATACTGAAGGTAATTGGCATGATTTTCATTGATAATTAGGGGATTTTCATTTGGGGGAAGGTGGGGCAAAATGGACACATCTAAATTTTTAGGCAAATATTATGGAAAACTCTTGAAATTGATAGAAATATTGGTGGTAGATTGTTTTTGATGATTTCATTGGAAAGCTGAGGAAATTTTAGGCGGGAAACAGATGACGAAATTAATTTTTTTGAATTTTTGGCGATTTTGACTTTTTTGAGCATTTTAGAGGGGTGAAAGCCTTCCTTTTGTTGAAAATTTTCAGTTTTTTGAGAATATCTTCGGTTCTATTTGTCGTAGCGTAAGAATTCCAACGGGAGATGAAAGGTGAGATCATTTGCCATCGAATCATGGGGTTTTCAATTTAAAAATATCGATTTTTAAGGTATTTATAGGCATTTTTGTGAAACACTTTTGTGAAACAGTTTTTGGCCTATAACTATCCCAAAAACTGATATTTTTGAATTCAAAACCCCACAAATTGATGAGAAATAAGCTCACCTTTCATTTGAGACCAGCCCCGAATTGCTACGACCAATAGAACCAGAGATATTTGCAAAAAAACTGGCAATTTTCAAAAGAGGAAAGGCTTCATCCCTTAAAAATGCTGAAAAATATCGAATTTTCAAAAAAATCGAAAAAAATACATCTGACACTAGTTTTGCGGCTAAAATTTCCTCAGCTTTTCATTAGAATCATCAAAGAAAATCCATCTCTAACCATTTTATAACAGTGCCCATTTTGCCCCACTCTCCCTTTAATTAGGGAGAATTGTTGTGATACTGAAAATAGCAAACATTTGACAATTTTTAGATTTTTTTTTTTACACAATAATCCATTTGTTTGAAAAAAAACCCAAAAAATCGTCGAATTTGTGTGCTAATTTAATTACAATGAATTATTGCAGATAATTGACTAATAATGTGTAATTTCAGATGGTGAAATCAAATTTTCAACAACAGACTTTCATGCAGCTAATTACCATTTAATGGGTGTAGATCTACGACACATATCAGAATTATCAAATAAATTGATACAAGCAGAAGTTGATTTCAATGTACCAACACTATTTATTGCTGAATGTGTACTAGTTTACGTAGATAGTAATGCAGCATCGGTTCTACTAAAATGGCTTGCTGAAAAATTTAAAAATAGTATTTTTGTTAATTATGAACAAGTTAATATGCGTGATAAATTTGGACAAGTTATGCTGCAAAATTTACGATGCAGAGGATGTTTATTAGCTGGAGTTGAAGATTGTGAATCACTGGAGACACAACAGAGACGGTGAGATTTTATTATTATTTTTTTTTTGATTTTTATAAAAAAAACTGTAGAAAATACTAAAAAAAAGGTTTTTTAATCTTTTTTTATATTCTTTTTTTCAACAGATTTACGATAAATGGCTGGCAAGGCTCCAATGCCTGGACAATGGTTGAAGTATACGACTCACTGCCAGAGTCTGAACGAAAAAGAATCGAACGTATTGAGATGCTTGATGAAAGGGAACTGCTTATACAACTACTTCAACACTACTGTATTGCTGTTGCATGGAATGGCACGATTTTCAAGAATCTATCCATTGCACAGGGTTAGATTTATTATTAAATTGGAATAAAAAAATGAATGAAAAAAAAAACCATCAATCGAGTTACTCCAGGTAGTGGAATTTGAATGGGGAAAAAGAAAAAGCGCGGGAAGTTCGTTTGAGTTGAATCAGGTATGAAATGAATTATTTTAACCCAAATTTTTGCCACTTCAATTGTGATAACAATGGATTTTCAGTTATTAAATGAGAAATATATATATTTATTGCAATTTTTAATTGAAGATAAAAATAAAAAATGTTTATTTTTAATTTTTTTCTTCTTTTTATATTCTTTGATTTTTATAGAAAATGAAAATACTGAGCATCTGCTGCTCAAAGCAATTGGATTCAATAATTATTGTCTCAGATTTCTTCTATTTATTTATTTTTCTCCCCTCTTTTTTCTGTGATGATTGCCGATGAATTTGAGTTTTGGTGAGTGCAAATGTTTGAAACGTTAAAAAAGAGTGCATTGCCTCAACAAAAAAAATTTTGGAATATTCGAATGAAATTAAATGAAAATCTCAAATGCGTTGTGAGCTAATTGCAACGAAAATTGAATTGAAATAAGGCAGTAATTAATGCTATTATTGAAAATAATCGTATTAAATAGTTTTGAACTAATGATTTAAATACAAAGTACATGAAAAAAAAAATTTAAATGAGTAAATTAATTAAAATTATAATTTAACTGCCATATCTGTAATGTAATGATCTTTTCAGTATAATCATTGTAATGTAAACTCAGAAAATATTGTAAATTTATTGAGATAATTTTTTTTCTTGAGGAATTTATCTTCAGTAATGAATTCTCATCAAATATGAAAGATTTAAAAAAAAATATGAAATAATTATTTTCTTATTTAGGAAAACCAGGGTTGTGGATTCATTATATTAGTTGAAACTTTAATTTTTCCCTATTTCTCCTGAATTTCATTAATTCTGAATAGAAAACAAAAACAATCTCCCCCACCTAGTCCATAAATAAATGAAAAAAAAAATAAAATAAGTAAACACACCTGGAGTAACACACAAACTCAATAAAAAAATAAAATCCTATATTTTTCTCGTAAAAAAATGAAAATGAATTAAAAATTTCAAGTACTGTCGAAATATTCTCAAATATTTGTAACTCTGAATTTCTCTGCATGTAGTAAAGACTGTTATACTTTTCTCACTCTTTCGTTGTGATGGAAAAAAAAAAGTAATTAAAAATTAACAGAACGCGCAATTGTTCGTTAATGTCGTAACACACACATGTTCCACACTTTCGATAGATTCGACTATTAAAAATTCATGACATTTAGTTTCGCGAGAAAAATGCGTAATCGCTCAAAGAAATTAATTTTTAAAAAAATAAAAAAAGTAATTCAGTCAGGATTAAATCAGCAAAGTTAAATCAACGAAAATTGCACATGAGTATATATTTTTTTTAATCCCTGCACCAAAGAATATATATCTGCTGTCTGACAATACCATCGAAATTTTTTCCTCCAGCTCAAAAGTATTTTTCGATAATTCTGAAAAATTAAAATTTCGAAAATTATAAAAATATGTAAATTATAAAAATAATATTTCATATTTTTTTGAATTTTTCGAACTTTTTGTTTTTTTAGAATTGAAGTGAAATACTTTGATCGAGTTTACTCTAGATTTTAATGCAGACGGCGTTATTACTCGTAAATCAGGCGTTGAAATCCAAAAAAAAAAAAAAAAAGATTAATAATCTTGAAGATCTATAAATTCTAGATATAATAATGAAAAAAAAAGAATAAAAAGTGAAAAAAAAGTATATAGAGATGTATTGTGCTTCCATGTCAGTATAAATATAACACAAGATGATCAAAGATAGAAGTCTTGTAAGAATTTTACGTTTGTGATTTGCAATTTGACATGATACACATTATTATTAATTATTAATAATGTTAAAATAAATTCATAACACCATAATTCTTTTTTTTGCGTGCAGGTACTGAATACTAAATTTTGAATTGTACACTGCGGATTGATTTTTAAAAAAATTGCAAGTGATTAACATGCGGGGGAAAGTGGAATATCCATTTTACCCCACTTTCCCCTTAAAATCAACGATATTAAAGTTAACATTATTTTCTCTTATAATCAGTCGTAATAATAAGAGATTTAAGTCTTTGAACATCATGTACAGCTCTGTTATTCAAACAATTATTTTATTATTCTGTGAGATAAAAAGGATTGAAATAACGAATAAAGACTATCGAATTCAAGAAAAAAAACTTACTCACATATTTAATATTCAAGTTTTTTTTTTATAATTTATAAAAAATATAACATTATAATTTAATCATCTTTAATTATTGTCTCTCGAAAATTTAATTCACTAAGATAAATTGCATTGATTTGCAAAAATCCATAAAATATTCAGAACCTTGTAAATTCATCAATAGAAAAATTCATTAATAAGGCACATTTTGCATATTCACTCCTCAATAAAATTGCAATTAGGGTGAGTTGACCAATATTAACACTATTCAACGTATTTATCCTAAAAAAAATTGGTAATCCAGGGAAATTTCATTTTTCTAATCTTTGAACCACAATATAATTACCATCAACTCAGATAAAAGTCTATAAAACTCTCAAAAAGGTGAAAGTGGGGCAAAATGGACCCTTGGGGCAACACGATTTCGATTTTTTTTTAACAGTGGAAGAATTAATGAAAAAATTGAGAAAATGCTCCAAAATATGAAAATTATTGGTGAATTTTCTTAAATTTTTTCGTTAACTCCTTCACTTCCAAAAAAAAATCCCAAATCTTTTTAACAGGTCCATTATGTCCCGTTTTACCCCATTTCTTTTTCCTTTCATCAATAATTACCAAATTTCTCATGTTCGTTTACTGGTATCCGACCAGATTCTAATCCGCTCCTCCCCTGGACCACTCACCCTCCTCCAACTTAGAATCCCAGTGGAGTATTTTGTACGACTCCTCCAGCATCACAAACATTTTTCGAAATTTCCCTGAATCTATTAAAATTACTCAAATATTTGTCCGTTTTAGTGACCTTCAGATTATAAGCTATTCTGCTGGCAGCCTCCATGGACCAGGCTTCGGCCATGAGTAGTTCATGCTGAGCTGTCGGTAAATTGTCATGAGCCGCTCTGGTGGCTCTGCTCATTACAACCGCAGAAGTGTACGTATCAATAGCAGCTTGCGCAAATCTGTTTAAAATAAACTGCTCCTCAACAATACCCTTCCCATACTTAATAAGAGCTCCTTCAATCCCTTGCCCGAACATCTCGACACTCTTCCCAAGAACCGCAGCACTTTCCGCGAGACTTGGATGCACAAGATGCGAGAAATTAGGAGCAGATCCAAGTCCAACCGCTTTAGTAGCTCTCTTAGCAGCCTCTTCAAATATCAAGCCCAAGTTAGCCGTTGGATTCTTGAAAGCCTTCTGCAGCTCTTTAAGATGACCCCCAGCATACTGAATCCCCGTCAGCGCAACAAACAAGCGCAGAATGTCGTTGGTCCCCTCGAATATCCTGAAGATCCTGAGATCCCGCATTATACGCTCAAGACCAGTGTCCTTCATAAAACCCATCCCGCCCATTACCTGAATTGACTCATCGCAAACGAACCAAGCTGACTCCGAAGCAAAGACTTTTGAGATTGCAGCTTCCAGATGATAGTCTTCACTGCCTTTGTCCATATTACCCGCAATCATGTACGCGAGTGATTGCGTTATATACTGCAGCATTGCCATCCTCGCGATTTTCTCCTGGACCCCACCATATTGATTGATCATACGTCCAAATTGGACGCGTTGTGTCGCGAATTCCACAGATTTCTTCATACAACTCTGCATGGTTCCTGAAAGTGCAGCTGCCATTCCGAATCTCCCGTTATTTAAAATGTTCATGGCGACTTTGAAACCCTGACCCTCACCGCCAAGAACGTTTTCCGCTGGGATTTTAACGTCCTCGAAAAATACTTCGGTTGTATTACTGCACTTGATGCCCATTTTTCGCTCGGGTGGACCGCTCGTTACACCGCCAAAACCACGTTCTACTATAAAAGCAGTGACCTTGTCTTTTGTTGTGCCTGTTTCTGGGTCAGTCATTGGGACTTGCGCGAATACTGTGAAGATTTCCGCTATACCACCGTTGGAAATCCAGATTTTACTGCCGTTTAGGACGTAATGTGAACCGTCAGGGGATTTGACGGCACGACACTTGACGGAACCTGCGTCTGAACCGCAGCTTGGTTCCGTTAAAGCGAATGCCGCGTATTCACCGGAGGAAACGCGGGGCAAGTACTTGGATTTTTGGTCAGGGGTTCCGTAGAGGAGGATGCCTTTGAAACCGATACTTTGGTGAGAACCCAACATGATACCGACTCCTAAGTCGTTTTTACCAACTATCTCGACGAGTCTTCCGTACTGGGTGTTGTTTAAGCCGAGACCACCGTAGTCTTCTGGTACTTGGAGGGAAAATGCACCCAAGTCCCACAATGCCTGCTTTGTTTTCTGGTCCACGTCTGCAGTATCGTCGTTTCTCACTGGATCGTTGATCTCCTGTTTAATGAATTGAAAGGATTTAATTTTGATTTTGTTCTAATGGGTTATAGGGGTTTTTTTTAGTCGACTATTGCTCATTTCAGTGAAAAAAATTACACAATTTTAGTAATATCATAAAACTGAGAAAAAAAAAGTAGTAGAAATAATGAAATATTGGTGTCATTGGTCCTTAGCAAATATTTTTTTGAAATAATTGAAAAAGTTGTTGAATTTACGGAATTTTGTTTATTTAAACGCATTTGATGTGTTTAAATGAACGAAATTGAGTAAATTCGAACACAGTTGATTTGTTTAAATGAAAAAAATACAGTAAATTCAACAACTTTCTTAATTATTTCAAAGAAATATTTGGTAAGAACCAATGGAACCAATATTCGATAGTTTCAACCACTTTTTCCTTTGAATGTTCGGAAAAATGTTCTGACGAGAACTTCTTCTAAAGATATCTTTGAGGCAAGTGGGTTTAGAGGAAAATGTCAAGAAACCTTTTTTGTAGAGAATTGAATTCCCCACAGAAAAGGTCTCTTCATAAATTCTGCGCAACCTCATATTTTCCGAGATCCCTTTCAATTAGACTATTAATTTTTGATCAAATTTCAAATTACATCAAAAAATTTCTCGATCGGGTCAACCAGCATTCTCAGAGTATCGCTCTGCTCCTGACTCAAGGGTGATGGAAATGGGAAGACCTGGGAAATCTCAGCCTGTCCACGAAATATATTCATAGTGAATGACTGGGACTCGCGTTTTGCCTCTTTTGCCTCGCTCTTCTTCATCTTTGCTGCTGCCTGTGTTGCTAAACATCTGCAAGAAAAATCCACAATAAGTCACTAAGAATTAGTAACACAAGTCTAAAGTCCACCTTTCAAGTAAATCAAAACACATGACGTCATTGTGATGATAAATTTGTCTAAATAAGTGGTAACTACTCATGTGTCCAAGTCTCTTTTATTTGCATTAAGGAATAGCGAAAGATCTATCAAATTTCAAATTTTCAAATTCATTGTTCAGCAATAATTATGAGATTTTTTTTTTTTTAATAACAGAAGCTTTGACTTTCTCATTTCATTTTCTAGTCATTGACAAGTGACTTTTTTTATAAAGAAAAATATTAATAAATATCATCAAACAATTCAGTAGTGAAGAGGTAAAATGAGCTAAGTCTATTTTTTTCTCATTTAGTTATTTGGAAATACGCTAGGAAATAAGCGAGATAGAACAATGTTGCTCTGAAACTCTTTTGTAACTCTTGAAATTCTCTACCAAAAAATATAGGTGATATCGCCTTATCTCGCTTAGTTTCCGAGCTATTTCCTTAAAAAGAATCACAAAGATAAGTCGATTTATCCTGATTTACCTCTTCACTACTGAATTGGTTCGAAAATTAAATACATGAAAGGCCTTCCATTACCCCTTAAGGGGTAAAAATGAAAATTTAAGGATAATTGAAAGGTACAATCGGGAAAAAAGTTAAATTTTGGTATAAAATCGTTAATAACAATTTATACAAGATGAAATTTTCAAATTTGATTGAGTAAAACTGTAAAGAATGTAATGAGGAATAAAATAAGCTTTAGAAACAAAAAATTAATAGAAAATTGAAAAATTTTCATTATTTTTTGCATTCTTTTGAATCTTGAAAAATTTGAAAATATTTAAAAAATAATGAAAAATTTTCAATTTTCAATTAATTTTTTGTTTCTAAAGCTTATTTTATTCCTCATTACTTTTTTCACAGATTCACTGAATCAAATTTGAGAATTTTATCTTGTATAAATTGTTATTAACGATTTTATCCAAAAAATAAACTTTTTTTTTTGATTGTACTTCCCAAACATCCTTAAAGACCCTATTACCAAGGTGATTAAGCATAACTCACCGTGAATTAAGACTCACAAACTTGTTCAAGTTTCTCGGTGTTTGAGCAAGCACTTTGGAGACTCCAGTAATCATCTTGCAATTATGATCTACAACTTTAGATCACTCAAAATTGAATTTTCCTTGAATTTTACTTGCAACAACAATAGACGTTCAGCTAACAGCGCAACTTCTCGCTGAGTGAGCCTGATTTTGTGGACTTTGAACAGCAAACGAGGAGAAAATATTTGACGTAGACATTCGAAAGTGAAGTGGGATTATTTGGAATTCTGTTTTATCAACACTCGGATAAAATGCGCACTTTAATAATGCACTGCGCCTCCACAGTAGCGCTATTTAAATTGCGCGGGAAAAATTGGGAAGAAATTTAAACAGCCAAAAGGCGAAACTCGATTTTTTTGCCATTTTTTTTGGTAATATTTCGAAAACTAATGGAGATACGCCCTTTTTGGAAAAATTCTTCTTTGTAGCTCTTGAAATTCTTTGGAAAAAGAAGATGAGAATGAAAAGGGCGTATCTCCAGTTTTATTTGCAGTTATTTAGTTCTCTGCACATTTTTAAATTGAAAATATTCAAATTCCCACTTTTTTTTTTTTTAAAGAAAAGGGAATTGTTCCGAGAATTGGCAATCTCCAGCGCGTAATTCAATTTTCTCCATTCAAAGTAAATCAATTCACTAATTTTATTTAAAATCAAATAGAATTGAAATGATTGAAAAAAAATACGAATGAAGGAAAATTAACAATTTGTGTTTTTCAAAGGAAAAAACGGTTTTACCTATTTTTCATTGAATTTACCGATTTTTATTAATCACTAATTCATTGAAATTCAAATAAATAGGAGAATTGGCCAATCGGGAAGAGATTCGATGGTGGAAGGTGGAGGGGGGGGGGGGGGTGGGTGGAGGTGTCAGGAGATGAGACCGATGATTGTCCTTTATGAAGTGAATCGGTTCACTGAGCAGAGGCAGCTGCGCCACGAGATAAGGAGATACACACCCACACGAGTAGTTTCACTTCAACATGCTTCTATGGTTTCGAAGAGACACATCGAAAGATTCATTTCTCAATGTGAATTATGTCATTGAAATTAGCGAAATTTATCTGGAAAAAATTCATGGGATGCAGACAAGTTTTTAACGAAATTGCATTTTCGCATTTGGAAAATGGACATTTGCTGCAATAATTCGGGAAAATTATGGAAATAATTATTTCAAGAGTCCTTAACTATTTTTTTCTTTCGAGTGATTGAAAATTTGGTAAATTCAATCAAATTCACTGAAATCGAATAAAAAAAATGTTGAAAAAAAATTATTTTAAGGGATTATTGCAACAATTTCATCATTTTCACCAATTTTTTTTTCTCAGTCTTTTTTTCTCAAAGTAGAAAGGGCATTTGTAGCATGAAAAGAGAAAAATTAGTGAAAATGATGAAAATAATTGTTTTAAGAGTCCTCAACAATTTTTTTCCCAATTGATTAAAAAATCGTTGAATTTAATAAATTTTAGTAAAACGAAAAAAAAATGAAAATTTGAAAAAAAAAATACGAAATTGCATTTTTGGATTTGGAAAATGAGCATTTGCTGCAATAAAAAGAGAAATATTCGGGAAAATTATGGAAATCATTGTTTCAAGGGTCCTTAACTATCTTTTTCCTTTCAAATGATTGAAAATTTGGTAAATTCAATAAATTTCACTGAAATCAGAAGAAAAAAAATGTTGGAAAATTCTTTTTTAAGAATTATTGCAACAATTTCATTATTTTTACCAATTTCTCTTCTCACTGCTTCTTTTGCTCAGAGTGAAAAGGGCATTTGCCTAAAAAGAAGAAAATTCGTAAAAATGATGAAAATAATTGTTTTAAGAATCTTCAACAATTTTTTCAAGTAATTAAAAATTGGATAATTTAATAAATTTTAGTAAAATAAAGAAAAAAATTGTGAGAAAAAAAAGTGAAAAAATTGCAACAGTTTTATCATTTTTATCACTTTTTTTTATCTCAATGTGAAAATCCAAAACTTGAAACCATAAAAATCAAATGTTTAATCCATCAACTGTGAAATTTTCAATTTTCCAATGAACTCCAAAGCGATTGCCTCTTTTTTTTCTCGTTTTACACTTGCGTGAACGACTTTTTTTATTCTGCGTATCGAGATTTACTCTTGCGCGCAGCTTCCCAAAGCTCTCAAAGTCCTATGGTGTCTATGTATCCAATTCCTCAGTCTATCAGCAACGATTCACCATGACGGACAAGTCCGAAAAATCGGTTGATCACTCGAAGAAACAGATTGAAGCAGCTAAGAAGGAGCTTCAAGTTATTATGAAGAAATTTGAGTCACGTGGTTTAATAGAGAAATCATTTGGATTTTGGCGGGCTCACTCGTTACTACGACCCCTGAAATTTCGATTGACTGCAGGAAATCTCATTCTTTTCGGAATTATTTTTTACGGAATTTATCGATACACTAGTGATTACGTTTTCGATCATCGGTATCAGAGAGTGAGTGATTTTTTTTAGAAAATCGCGGAAATTAAGCGAGATACGCTCTTTTCACCATAGAAAATTTCAAAAACTATGGAAAAAGGATTTGGGATAAAAAGGGCGTATCTCCACGCAAAAAAAAGTTTTTTTTTTCTGATGAGAATTTTTTTGCGATTTTTCCGAATTTTCCAGAATTTTGGATTTTTCCTTTTTGAAAATTATCCCTAATTGAATTTTGACCACATGGTTTTTCAAAAATGGATAGTTTTTCTCAATTTAAAATTTTCTGCAATTTTTCCGAATTTTCCAGAGTTTTCTAAGAAAATTTTCTTTTTTTTTTCGATTTTTTAAATATTTTAATGAAAATTATCATAAAAATAAATCTGGATTTTCATTGAATATTTTTATATTTATTTAATTAATTTTTTCAGTGTCTAGTGGAATCACCAATGGTCTTTCAGAAGCTCTTCCGGCCAGCAGTGGATTGCTCCATTTGTCAAGGCGTTCAACAGGTTGAAAAACTCGACAATGTCAATCCCGAAGTTTTTGAAACTGAGTAAATATCTCAATAAATTCAATCAATTCACAGTAAAAAAGTAAAAAAAAAAAGGATAAATCGACTTATTTTCGTCGTCATGTTTAATTGGAATATCTTGGAAACTAAGCGAGATAGGGCAATTGCCCTAATTCTTTTCTGTAGAAAATTTTAAAAGTTACAAAAATAAATTTCGAGTGAAAAAAGGCGTATCTCCATTAATTTTCGAGATATTTTAGAAAAATTATTAAAAAAAAAAAATCAAATTGTCTTTGAAATCGAAAAAATCTAATCGATATTCAGAGTTTTCAATGTTTTATCATTTTTATTTTTGATTAATTCAAGTTATGCATATTCGGGAAGACCTGTGGTGATAACAGACGCGACCACCAACTGGTCAGCAATGGAAGTCTTCTCATACTCATTTTTCAAAGCACTTTATCAAGATCAAGAAGCCAACTGTCAGTTCTTCCCTTACAGAACTAAATTCAAAAGTTTGAATGAAGTATTTAATATGAGTGAGGAAAGGGCATTGCTCAAGCCAGGCACGGAGCCTTGGTATGTTGGATGGTGAGTTATTGAGATGAAATTATAATCAAATTCATGTTAATCTATAAAAATCTGATTTTCAAAAAAATTTATAAAAATATGATTTTAAAAAATATCTATAAAAATCTGATTTAAAAAAAAATCTATAAAAATTGATTTTCATTATCACTTTTTTCGTGAATATCTCGGAAATTGAGCGAAATAGCATGATTCCAGCTGGACCCTTTTTTTCGGGAATTTCTAGAGCTCCAAAGAAAGGTCTCCCCCAAAATTTCGCGCTTTCTCTCAATTTCCGAGACATTTTTAACAAAATTAATGATAAAAATCGATTTTTTTTGCCTGTTTCGACTTTTTTATCACTAAATCAATTGATTTTTAAGGAGCAATTGCGATGAAAAAATAGGCGCTATTCTCCGGCAGCATTATCATCGTCCCTACTTTCTTCCAACTACAGCAGAGAGTGAGAAAACCGATTGGATATTCATGGGAAGTTCCGGTTATGGTGCGCCTATGCACGTAAGCTCTTATACCTCATGAATCATATCGTTGCCTTAGAAACAAAAAGGCACAAGTGCTATACTCATTAATAGCACTTACGCCACTTTGTTCCTAAGTTCAGAAAAAAGGGGCGTAAGTGCTAGGCTTATATATAGCACTTACGCCACTTAATTCTTAAGCTTAGAAAGAAAATGGCAAAAGTGCTAGGCTTATATATAGCACTTACGCCACTTAATTCTTAAGCTTAAAAAGAAAGAGGCGTAAGTGCAAGGCTTATATATAGCACATACGCCACTTTGTTGCTAAGCTTAGAAAAAAAGGGGCGTAAGGACTAGACTTATATATAACACTTACGCCACTTAATTCTTAAGCTTAGAAAGAAAATGGCAAAAGTGCTAGGCTTATATATAGCACTTACGCCACTTAATTCTTAAGCTTAAAAAGAAAGAGGCGTAAGTGCAAGGCTTATATATAGCACATACGCCACTTTGTTGCTAAGCTTAGAAAAAAAAAGGGCGTAAGGACTAGACTTATATATAACACATACGCCACTTAATTCTTAAGCTTAGAAAGAAAATGGCGAAAGTGCTAGGCCTATATATAGCACTTAAGCCACTTTGTTTCTAAGTTGAACAAATAATACCTGAAATATCCAATAAATCAATGAATCAATTCTCATCCAAGGTCGACGATGTGGATCATGCCTCCTGGCAGGCTCAGATCAAAGGCTCCAAGCTGTGGACCCTAGACCCACCACGAGAATGCCACTACACGTGCAACCGCCTCCAAATTGTCGTTGAACCCGGAGAAATAAGTGAGAATTCAATTAACCTCTGAATTAAACAAATTTCCCTCGAATTCTCTTCCTCACGATGCAAATATCTTTTTTCCAGTTATTTTGGACACTAATCGATGGTATCATCAGACCAAGATAATCTCCACGGACCTCAGCATAACAATCGGCGCTGAGTACGATTAAACCAGAGTTAATCAGCACTGTTAAAAAAAAAAAGAAAGAAGAATATCAAATGTTAATAACCCGCATGTACAAACACTCGCAAATCTACAGAGTAAAAAGCTATTCAATGTAATGTCTACTGATTACCAAAGTGGCTCCAAAAAAGGGACATGTGACATGAAATGATGCAGGATTTTTTTTTTCATGGAAGCACTCGATTGAAAAATCTGAAAAAATTCAGGAAGATGCTACAGCATGTCCATGATATTCCTGAATTTTTTCAGATTTTTTACTTGTGTCGTTGACCAGGAAAAAAATTCCGACCCATTTTACCCCGGGGGTCCATTTTGTCTTGGTGATGGGCGATGCTTAAAAAAACATTGGAGAACTGTGGCACCACGAGCGTTTAGTTGTACTCACCGAATAGTATCCAAAGAGAAAGAGAGAGAGAGAGACTACATCGGCCGTGACGTGTTCGTAATTATGTCACGTGCCCATACGAAAATATACACATACACAAGAAGCATAAGTGTTGGAAAAAAAGAGACACACAAGGGGGTCCCGATGCGGTTTCACCCGGCTTCGAATATCTAAACTCCACCCAACTACCGTGTCTCACCACCTACAGTATCACACACTAAAGCGTTAATGCAAGGGAGAACGGGGCAAAATGGACTGGTAGAATAAGATCATTCAGGAATTTTTTTCGGGGAGAAGGAGTTGTCGGAAAAATCTGAAAAAATTTGAGAAGATGCTGCATCATGTCTGCATTGTTGGTGAATTTTTTCAGATTCTTTGGGAGAGCCGCGCCTTTTTTAAAAAACATCCAAGTTCATTTTGCCCTGTAGGTCCATTTTAACTCGATTTTCTCGGGTTTGTATATATATATATACATACGGGCGGATCTGGATACGTGAAAAAGAGGAAACGGTTTGGTGGCACGGGCCCCTTACACGCAGATGGTTGGCTCGAGCGCACCTGGCGGCAGGTGAGCTCAAAGAGCCCCCCTCAGATACAGGCTTTTGACCCGTTGCTAAATGAAAGCGAAAGAAAAAAAAAACGTGTGGAGGGAAAAAGAGAGAATTAAAATTATGAACGATCCTCCCTTCAGCGCCTTCCTCACCATGTGGACGATCATATGTTCGACCTCCTGTTCCTCCAAAGGACTATTAAAGATCCAGGCTGGATCAATTGAGTGAATGAATGAAACCGACTTTACGTTTGAAATTCCCTCTTTTTATTTCTTATTGATTAAAATCATTGAATGAATTTGGTCGGGATGGATAGACAGGTACCTTTTACACGCGTCACGACGTAATTATGGATATTGATTTCTTGGAGGAATCGACCTGGAAAGGGAGAATAGATGTACTCTCAAGAGGTTACACATATTTAGAGGCAAATGGGACTTAAACATAGTTTTTAGGGAAAAATATGTGTGATTTGAGGGAAGATCGCAGATGAGATTAGAGTGTTTCGAAAAGTGGGGAATTCATGGATCATGAGAAATATGGATCAGTAGAACAAAAAAAAGCAAAATTCGATTTTTGCCTTTTTTTTAATTTTTATTGAAAATCTGGTATATTTTTCTATTCAAGATTTTTAAGAATTTTTGAAATTATTTTTAACATTAATTTCAATTTTTTCCCGAAATTTTAACTTTGGAGATTTTCAGAACTCAAAAAAATTATTTTTTAAATTATCTTTAAGTAAAAAAAAAAATTTTTCAATATTTTTCTCAAATTCAATTCTTGCAATTTTTTTTTAACCCCATCAGACTAAAAAAAAGACGTATCACCATTATTTTTACAGATATTTCATTAATGCTCTCAACCTTTGAAAATTACAACATTTCCCTTGTACAAAAACAGAATATGAGAGATGTATTGTGGCGATTTAATTTGGCTTCCTCACACAAGTTTCTTCATAAATGAAACTTGAGGAGCTTCTTGGTATAATGTTGCATTTAATAATCACGACAATACGACACGCGCATTAAAAATGTTATGTCAATTCTTTTTCTTCATCATTTATCGTCGTAAATCATATATTAAAAAAAAAACTTTAAATTTAAAAAAAAATTTAAGAACTTTAAAAAAAGAGAAATATATCAACGATTTTAGTAAAATTGCCTAAACTCAATTGCGTTTCTCCAAAAAAAATCCAAAAGACAAATTTTGAGAATTGATTCAAATTAGGAAAAATATTGAATTTCCTAAAAATTTCGTGAAATCTCAAAAAATCTCAAAATTTCCAGATTTCTACTAAATTTCAAATTCTTCCCAATAAAATTGATTTTAATCATTTTTTTTTAATTTTTCGAATGAGCGCAAAATGCGTCCAGTTTCTCCTCATTTCCGACATCCTATATACATTGTATATTACATGTTACATAGAAAAAAAAAAGGAAAAAGAAGAAAAGACTGAAGTTGGTATTCTCCGTCTCGCCCTTCGTACTTCACATAGATCACATATATTCGTATGTACCCGCGCATCATCGTGCGCAAGCGGTCACCAACCGTCTCTACATACACACACAACGTAACCCCCCCCCCCCCCTTCCCCTCCCCTCCCACCATGTCGAGTCACCAAAACGCTAGTACATATCGGTCGGTCCTATCGATTATTTTCTCCATGTGGAACTTTCCCCTATCCCTCCAGTTGTGTTTTCCCCCCTCTCCCCCACCCGGCGTCGCGACGCCCCGGTATAGAGCGAGGATATCGACGTTACATCGTCGAGTCACCGCCCCTCTCCCCCTCAATGGCACATGTGAACACAATGCACACAGAGTTCCCTGCGCGTTTCTCTTTCGAAATTGTCTCTTTTTTTCCTTGAAACAACTACTTTTAAAAAAATATTCCCTTAAAAATTAAGGATTTTTTGTTGTTTTTTTAGTGACATATATAGGTCTATCTCCATGAGAAAAAAAGCTGCAAATTGCTGCATTTTCTCAAAAATGACGTTTTTTGCTGAGCAATGGGCACCGGAAGACGCTATTTCGCCCCTGAAATTCACCCTCCAGTTGTCCGCGATTTTCAGCCCCCCTCGCGTCCATTTTCTTCCCTTCCCCTTCCCCTACCTCCCCACCACCTCCCAAAAACACAACCCCTGCGTATCGAGTTCGTTACAGATCCCCGTTAGCAAGATCGCTACCCCTGACTTCCCTCTGCCTCTTCAGTCCCCCCTCCCCTTCATTTCCCCTCGTCTATCCTCACGACATGCGCAACCTCCCTGTATGTGTGTGTTGGTCAAGTCGCTTTTCTTCTCTTCAATTCTATCCCAAAAAGTCCTCCGCGTCTGAAAAAAACCCTTTCGCGTGAAATTTGCTCGGCAAAATTCACCAAAAAAATAAGTAAATTAAAGAAGAAAAATTCGGAGAAATTGTGTGGAAAAGAAGCGAAAAAGGACTCGTGTGAGCGTTCGAACCCGGGCGCGTGCGCTCGTCCTCGAGCGAAATCTACACACACATATACATATATATATATATAATACATGCAAAAGCGCTGGAGAAAAACAGAGGACAAGAGAAGCCCCTGGTACATACATACATGATAAAAACACACATATATATATATATACACACACATGAGAGAAGAAGAGAAATACCCGGTTGGGGTATATAATACTGTAAAAGAGAGAGAGAGAGAGGGGAGGGGAGGGGGTAAGAGAGTCGCGCGTACAGATACGTGAGTAACGTTAAGACATGGTAGACACACAAAACTCCCTATTTTTTCACCGTTGTGTGTGATATATAATCGTCCACCGGTCGAAAACACCAACGCGCCACATAACTATTGAGCTTTTTTCCCTGAAAAATTGAAGAATAAATCGTTAATCAATCAATTGAAATCAATTAACCAATGAAAAACGTGGCTTCGGATCTTTACCTTCGGTCTCTGTGTGTGTTTGTATGTGTGTCGTCATCCGGTGAAGATAGTGATACTCTGGACCAGTGTGCAGAAGTGGGGGTTGTGTTTTAAGCTCATAGAGTACCACCTGAAGTGAGGGAGGATGCTGTGGGCGCCAGAGGGCCGCCATTGATTTCTTTATTGACGGCATTGGTCTGTGCTTCAAATTTTACCGAATAAAATCGTTCATCAGAAGCTCATTGCGCTAATCGCACTTATTTCCTACACATTTAACAACCTAATAACGACATTTTCGCTTAAATTTCGAGGTTATTAACCCCCAAAATCTTAAATAAGTGAACTTTTTTTTGAAAATTGTGTGCAAATTGAAACTGCAGTTAAACGCCATGACACAATTGGAATATGACGTCAAACGAAGATTTCACGTCTTCGGATGGCTTTTGTAAAGCTGAAGACAAAATGGCGGCATTGATTCTTCATTGACAAATCACGTTTTTCTCGATTATCTTCAATTCCCAAGAAAGTGAAGTGCAGTGAATTAAATAAGCAATTAGAAACACGCAAAATGACTTTTAAAAAAATCGTTATCGATTTTTTGGGAAAAAAACATTGAAATCGGCTTTTTTTTTTAATTAAATTAAATACACAGGTGCTATAAGATCTGTTTGTGTTTATAGTCAGGAAATATCGGCGCATCGAGCTACAGCGGTCACGAGGTATTGGAAAATCGATAGAAACCTGACTGACGCGTCGAGTGGGTGGTAAAAAGGGGGGAAGTTGTCAAGGGAGGGGGAGGATGAGCGTGGAGAATTTTTGACAGAGAAATTATTAAATGCGCTTAATAAACCCGCAACATTAAACCACGAAAAAAAAGTGCATCTGGACATTTTTATTTTTTTTTTCAAAAAAAAGCGGCAAAAGACACAAAGTGAAGTTAGCGAATAGGGTTAGGCAGTTTTTGCTTCGTCCTCTCTTTATATATAAAAGACCTGGATTTCATGATAAATAATAAAGAATGAGAAAAAGAGAGAGATAATTCTCTTGTAACACCTGGACCATACAGACACACACAGAGAAAGAGAAAGAGAGAGCTTCACGCGTGTCAGACGTGTTCAGTTTTGTGTGTGTAGGGGTGCAGAAGAGAAGAGGAGGGGTAACTTCTCCCCGGGGTGAAGAAGGAGGTTATTTCATGGGCAAAATTGTGTGCAGGATAGTGGGGAACAGAGAGACTTGAGGGGGGTTAAAATCGTGAAATAGGCTAGGGGAAGTAGACGAGACTGTCCGATTCCATGGCAAAAGAGAGAAAGAGAGCCTTCCACCGGTGTGTCGTAACACTGCTCCCTGTGTGTTATAGCTACCAGTAGTTGGTGTATTAAAGAATCCGCCCCTCTTTGCCAAGTTCTCCCTTACTTAGTTTCCCAATTCTCTTCCCTCTCTTCATTCTTTCTTTATTCCTCTTGAAGGCACACACTAACACTAACACACACATATAAAGTGGTCTGTGTGTATGTGTGTGTGTACTCGGAAGAGCACAGAGGGGTAAGAGAGTAAAGTGAGAGAGACAGAAAAATAAATAAATAAGGATAGGTGTATATGTGCGTGTGTCCTCACTCGTTCCGCGTATGTCATGGGAGCACGTTGGACGCTGCTCTTGTGTAGCCGGATCATCTCACTGATCCGTAATGATGGATTTACCCTGATATTTAATCATTACAATTGGAATAATGTGGTTAATAGTCTATTTTATTGTAATTATTATTTAACTGATAGAAGAGTGAGATAAAACGTGGAAAAGTGATGGTTCATGCTATTGTGTTATGGAAAATTTCTGTTGATACACAAGAAAACAAGAAAAAAGAAAGAGAGAGAGATAGTTAATGGTGTGTGTATGTGTTTTGTGTGTTTTTGTTGTGAAGAAGTGAGTGATGTGTGTATTTAAATTTGTTACTTTTGAATATTTATCAATGAGTAATTACAACTAGTTGTACGAGAAAACAGTATCAGTGAATTAACGCGACGAAAAAGAGTGGGAAACGGATAATTTTAGGTGATCGTTTCCTCATTTTCCAGTTTTACTAGTAAAAGTAAAGGCAGGGAAAAGCGCGTGTGTTTTGTGTGCTGAGGTTAGGACACCGGGGGTAGTTGGTGGTTTTTTATCATAATAATAATAATAAAGTGTGTCCGTTAATGCGCACGCGTGTGTTTCAACGCTCTGATAACAGCGCCACTTTTCATGAAAAACACACACAAACACAAAAACATACACAATAGCTTCGGAAAATTCGGTAAAAGTCAAGAGTGTGCCGATTTGGTAAACAAATCAGGCAAATCAAGGAAATATAAACAACACAAGACACGGAAATACGCAGAGAGAGATAAGCAGATAGATTCCTAAATCCCCTGCAAGAGAAGAAGAAAAATAATATAAATTATTATAGATGTGCGTAAATGGAAGGTATAGGGGACATAACCGATCATCATCGGTCGCATAGCGAGCAATTGTTGGATACGGTCGATTCTCCAACAACGGCATTAAGTACGCATGGCCGTGGGGGCGTCACGAATGTTGGTAATAATAGTAGTGGAGGTGGTAAAAACAGTAGTAGGGGAGATGTTTTACGTAGTAGTAGGCATATACAACAGCAACAACAGCAACACCACCACCACCATCATCATCATCATCATCATCATCATCCCCACCACCATAATTTACACGAGGATAATCGGACAAGTGGTAACGGCGCAGGAGGAGAAGAACGTGAACATATTTGTAGTAGTGGGGATAGTAGACAACAGGGTGGTGAGGGTATGTCATCGTCAGACTCACAAAGTCCCGATATCGCGTGCGCGAGCCTGCCATTGGAATTACTTGGTGCTGGCGCGCTTGGTAGCGTTAAGGAGGAGCGAGACCTCGCCGCCGCGGAGGATCTTTCATCGTCACAGGAACAAACGGATAGAACAAGTGCAAGAGAAACATTGTCGGTGATTGTACCACCACAGGACATTGACGTTGATTCAAGAGACGCTGATTCTGAATTATTAAGTCCTGGTAAATTATCACCAACATCTGGTATTAGTGTATCAGTTGCTAGTATGATTGACGCAACAGACTTCAGATCAATGCAACCAGAGCCAACATATCAGACATTAACATCAGTAGCTGAAAGAATGTCACCGCCAGGTTTTTCACCTGGCTCATCATATGCAACATTAACACCACTACAACCACTACCTCCAATATCAACGATGAGTGATAAATTTGTTTATGCTGGACATACAGGAAGTGGTGTTTCTGGTAGTTTTGCTGTTATGCAAAATAATGGTCTTGGTAATATTGGCATTGGTATGGGTGGTGGGTCACCATATACATATGACAAATTACCACCAATGGGTATGTCACCACCACACAATTATCCATCACCAGGTGCTGGTTTACAACCTAGTCCATTGTCACCACAAAGTGCATACAGTCAAAGTGGTTTAAATTCACCACACAAATCAGCTAGTCCACATTATGAACCAGCATTTTTACCGAGATTACAACAGAGTCCAGCTGCACTTAGTCCACCATCGCCACCTGTTTCCGCGGCGACGAGTTTCGCGCCTTCCCATCATTCACCACCAACGTTATCAGTACCAGCAGCATCACCACCACCAATGCAAACACAACTACAACAGACACAACAAAATCAACAAAATCAACAACAGCAACAACAACAACAACAGCAGCAGCAACAACAAAATTTAGGACAAAATATAACACATACACAGCATGTACAGCATACTTCAGTTGTTATGAAAACTGTATCATCTGCTGGTAATGGTGCTGGTGAAGTTGAAGAAATTAATACGAAAGAATTGGCACAAAGGATTAGTGCTGAATTAAAGAGATACAGTATACCACAGGCTATTTTTGCACAGAGAGTACTTTGTCGTAGTCAGGGTACACTGAGCGATCTACTGAGAAATCCAAAACCATGGTCCAAACTTAAGAGTGGACGTGAAACGTTTAGACGTATGTGGAAGTGGTTACAGGAGCCAGAATTTCAAAGAATGTCAGCACTGAGAATCGCAGGTCAGTTGAATTTATACATTTTTTTTTGCTCAATCTTTGTCTCTCATTTCACTTGATTTCATTTTTTTTATACAAAAAAAATGAAAGAATCACTCATATTTTCAAACAAATAACATACACAGACCCTGTTTTTTTTTTTTTACTTGAAACAAAACTCTTATCCATCCACTTTTTCTTTTTCTCCGTAGAAAATAATTCTAAATTATGATCTATAGAGAATTTTTTTTTGAATATTCACGTGTGTCTCGCACCCAATCACTTCCTTTCACATGCTCTGCACTGAATTCATCTCCACTTTCGCCGCTGAAAATTGCAGAAAACATAAAATATCTGTACGTGTTTATTAAAGAACGAAAAAAGGGGGGATAAAACGTTCACGACCTTTCTCAACATCATCTCGATGAACTTTGTGTTTGTGAGTCTCAGACTCTCTTCAAATTCTCCATCAAGTGTGTCCAAAGTGTTCAAGGATTAACACAACAAGTGCAAAATGGGAAAATTCTTGGGGGGATGGAAAAATTCGGTTTTTTTGATTAATAAAATCAGTGAAAAACGAGATGAAATCGTGCACACGTGGTGTCCACGTGGTGAGGCGTTCCATATCATTCAGAGATAGACGCGCGGAATAACACTTTTTGAATTCAACATCCTTCAGAGAGAGAGAGAGAGAGAGAGAAAGAGAGAGAGTGATAGGAAGAGTGAGAGGGGAGGGAAGAGAGTTTGTACGCCAGTAAAACCCCTTTCAGTTGGTATATATACCCCTCTTGGCTTGGAAATCTCTCTTTCCCTGCTCTGGCCTATCCCTCTGCCCCTCTTTTATCTACATGAGCACAACAGCCACGCAGTATTGATCGTGGTCACGCGGTATTTTGATGAGAACGCAGGCGCGACCTCGACGTGAGAGACGCCATCGCCATGCCGCCTGCCACGCTGCTGCCGCTTATATATATATATGTATATATATATACCAAAACCACCCCCGTCATTTTCTTTCCCTCTTTCTTGCATATATGTACGTCTATGTGTCAGTGTCTGTGTGTGTGTGTCTCTCTCTTCCGTCCGTTTTCTTCTTCTTTTTTTTCCCCATTTTCTCTGTCTCTTGCCTGCTCGAAACCTGTCCAACCCTTATCTTACTGGCTCAGTGTATATCCCTACTGGCGCCTTCGAGAGAAATCAAAAGAGTAACACCAGTGCCAGCCTCCTCCACATGCATCCATCGAGAAATGTAGCCAATTCTTCTTTATTATATTCCTCTTTGTCTCTCCAACAATTTTCTTCAGCAATTAAATTGACATTTACTTGCAAAAAAAAAAAAGAGAGTTCGAGTTTGCTTTATCATTCAATTAACTTTCAATATTTATAGGGAAATTTCTGCTTTTTCTTTGTGCAATTGGAGAGGATCTTTTTTTTTTGGAGAGGGTGGAGAAACTCACAATTGATAAAGCTCGAGGACACCCTCTGTACCTGTCCCTCTTTCTAGTTGCTGTACCCCCCCCCCCCTTCTCCTTCTTTGCTATGTTGCCTCAATGAAGCGGGAAAGAAACTTGCGCTAGGACGACAGTGAAGGGGAGAAAAGTTGAAGGGCTGAGACAATAATGCCCCCTTGGGGTCTTCATTGTTTTCGTCAAAATTTTTTTTTTTTTTACTTCTTTTTTTTTAGTTCTCTTTCGCCTGTCTTGTCCTTTTCTTTTACTATACTTGGGGAAAATTAAAGTCGATCGTAAGTGGAAAGTTTTGAGAGGGAGAGGAAGATGTGGAGGTTGAGGCTTCAACACGTGGAATTTTTTCACGTGTTGGGGAGAAGAATTTCTTGGATTTTTGGATTCTTTTTTGGAAATGGTAGTTTTTTTGATGGAAATTGAGGGTTTGATGGTTTTTTTTTTATTTTTGAGGGTATTTCCGGTTTCGATGATTGCATCAGAAAGGTTCGACAATTAGAGCGAAGATTAGCTCATTTGCCATTAATTCTTGGATTTTTAAGTAATTTTCAAGGATTTTTAATTGAATTAAAAGGGATCGTTATGCAAATGAGTTTTTTTTTATAATTTTCTTCGAAATCAATGGAAAATCTATTAAATCTATATATTTATTTATAAGATAAATGAATAAATAACGAAAAATTCGATAATTAGAGCGAAGATTCGCTCATTTTCCATTAATTCTTGGGATTTTTAAGTAATTTTCAAGGATTTTTATTTGAATGAAAATGTGATTTTATGTAAATGAGATTTTTTAAATGATTTTCTTCAAAATTAATGAAAAATTGATTCGAAACCCCATAAATCGATGGCAAATGAGCTCATCTTCAACCTCATTTTTAATTTTTTTTACGTTATGATGATTGGAACCGGAGTTTTTTCAAAAAATTCAAATTTCCGATGAAAAAATCAAATTCTTGAATGAAATTTAAAAAATTCATTCCGACACATGTTTCCCACGTAAAATTTCCTCGAGAAAACTGGATAATCAGTGGAAAGATGAGCTCATTTACCTTTAATTCATCGTTTTTTAAAAATTAATTTCCAACTATTTTTAATCGAATTAAAAGTGATTTCATAAAAATCAGCTTTTCTTCATAATTCTCTTGAATATCGATGAAAATTGATTCGAAATCCTATAATTCGATGGCAAATAAGTTCACCTTTAACCTTCTTTTCGATTTTTAACTCTACAATAATTAAAACTGGAGATTTCTCCAAAAAAACTTAAAAATTTCGATGAAGAAGAAAATAGAATTTCCAAAAAAAATTCAAAAAATTAATTCTGACACATATTTTCCACGTGAAATTTCTCCAGCTTTCCCCCAATATCATCAAAAAAAATCCCCCCCAATCCCCATTTCACCCCCCATAATTCTAATTAATTCTCTTTGTCCCAGACTCTCGTGTCTCTCGTGTACATCAATATTCTTTCTCATATTCATTTGTAAATAATCAGATATCTCGTGATATTCGTGAACATACTACGTGAGAGGTATGTCCACCCCCAGTGTGTATGTCGCGTGTGTATGCACCTACCCTGTAGGTATTGATCGACCTGAGGGGGTCGAATGCACCAGTTAGCAAGTCACGGACTAGACAACTCTTACTTTTACCCGAAGCACAAAAACAAAGTGCCTCCAATTCTTTTCCCCTTCCATCCCTCCAAATAATTTTTTCGTCATCACTATCGAATTCTGTCATTAAAAAAAAATCTACAAAATTCGTTTTCATTATTCCAAAAAATATTCGTGGAGAAAAAAAAAATCGAAAAAAAAAAATTCGTTAAAAAAAATAAAAAAAAAAAATCGGTAAAAAAATTGAAAAAAAAAATAAAGAAAACCCAGTGAAATACGAAACAACGCAATGAATATTTAATTCAACTGAATGCATACACGTCTTGACTTTGATGTGACATATTCTATGGACGAAGCGTACATAGTCATATATCGTATATAAACCGCCCCATGACTAGACCTGCGGTACTACCCTGTGTCAGCGATGGACGTTACGTGCTACACACACAGGACTGGTGTAAAAATCAATACGTACCCTGTTTTGTCTCAGTTAAGAGTTTGTAGCGAACTTGTGCCTTACGGCCCCCTTCCTTCCACCTTGCCACCCCCCCTCCCCCCCTCTTCTTTACCTCCTTCACCCAAATCCCAACACAACCACCCTTTTAGTGAGGTACAAAGACGACGAAAGGTGGGGCAGCAAAGCCAAACGGCCAAAGTACCTATTCTACACTATTACTGGATATACTATAACATTCGTCTTCAGGTAGAAGAGGAAAAAGGGGGGACTTGATATGTATGTGCAATGTTAGACGTTAGATGTTAGAACGGTATTGTTGTTGAATGTGGATTAAAAAGAGAGAATTGAGAATTTAGAAGGTTGAAAAAACGGAAGTGTCCCTTTTTTTTTAGATTTTTTTTAAACTTCTATAATTTTTTTTTGAGAATATCTTAGAAAATAATGGAGATACGCCTTTTTTATCCTATGCGTATTTTGTCCTGATTTCTGTAGCGAATTTTGAGAGCTACAGAAAAAGGATTGAGGCAAAAAGGGCGTATCTCCATTACTTTTCGTGATATTCTCAAAAAAAATGGCAAGAATTCGCATTTTTTTGTGATTTTTTTGATTTTTAGAATTTTTTTGCAAATATCTTGTAAAATAATGGAGATACGCCCTTTTTTTAAAACTAAGCTTATTTATACAGAATTCCAAGTTTTAGATGAAAGGGATCGTGGCAAAAAGGGCGTATCTCCATTACTTTTCGTGATATTCAAAAAAATTGCAAAAATTCGTTTTTTTTGTGATTTTTAGATTTTTTCTGCAAATGTCTTGTAAAATAATGAAAATACGACATTTTTCTCAATTTAAGCTCTTTTTGTACAGAATTTGAAGTGCTAGATGGAAGAAATTGGGGCAAAAAGGGCGTATCTCCATTATTTTTCGTGATATTGTCTAAAAAAAATGCAAAAGTTCTCATTTTTCTTTGTCATTTTTTAATAATTTTGCGAATTTTTTTCCTAATCATTTTTTGCAAATATCTTGTAAAATAATGGAGATACGTCATTTTTATCCCGAGAATTTCTGTAGAGCATTTCAGAAGCTGCAAAAAAAGAGTTTATGCAGAAAAGAGCGTTACTCCACGAATTTTGCGAGATTTTTCACCAAAAAATTCAGAAAAATGTCAAAGAATTTTCAAAAATAAAAATAAAAATTTCAAAGAATTTTCAGAAGTAAATTTTTTTTTCAAAGAATTCTCAAAAAAAAAGAAATCTAAATTCTTTCAAACAACTTCTGAAGAAATTTTCATCCAATTGTCTGACATTCATCTTCCCGAAATTCGACGTGGGCTAGAAACGTGAATTTCCGCGGTTTCACGCCTGAAATACGCCACTACAAGGGTATTCCCCCCCCCTCCTCTTATCTCTCAAATCCTCCTCATTTTTTCACTTTTCATAAAAGGTCAAACTGCCGTCAGACGAGTATAAAATCCTTCGAAACATCTTTTTTTCTTCTTCAAATCATCGAACAGTAAAAAAGTTAACTTTTTAAAGTTAAAACTCTGAAACAACAATTTTTTTATTTTTTTATTAAAACAATTGAATATTCCTCAATCTTCATTAAATCCAGATGAACTCTTCCGAGACAATGCATACACATTTTTATACACATCAGTATAAAAATCAATTGCACAACAAGAATATGTCGAATTGGATAAATCTTTGTATTTTGATTTACAATTTAACTTTATTTTATTATTTCCCTTTTATTCTGTGTATTTTCCATATATCTCTAAAACGGAATTGAATTTCTCCGGAGGGAAGGGGGGGGGGGGGGGGGAGGGAAGGGTTTTCGATATCCAACCTCTTGTGTGTGTCTCTGCAACCTGCACTGATTTTTTTATTACATTGGGCTATGGTTGTGTTGGTAGCATTGAGCCGTCTCCAATGCAACATCACTGTCGGTGCAAGCTGATAAGCTGGTAAACGATACTCGTGGTATGTAACACGACAGATAAGTCGCTTGCATATTCCTCCTCTTTTATTATATTATTTAATCCAAAAATTACAAGAAAAGTCGATTGAAACAAAGTGGACACTTGAGCTAACATGATTCAGGAATTTTTTTTGGAGAGAAGGAGTTTGTGAAAAAATCTGAAAAAATTTGAGAACATGCTTATATATATATCATTTTTTCCTGAATTTTTTCAAATTTTTTTAAAGACCCTTTCACCCCCAAAAAAATCGTAACAGAAACTACAAATTTTTTTTTGAGTGAAGAATTCTATGGAAAATTCTGAAAAAATTTGAGAAGGTGCTTATATATATGTCACTTATTGCTGAATTTTTCCAAATTTTTTTAAAGACCCTTTCACCCTTAAAAAAAATCCCGAATCACTTTGATGAGTCTATTTTACCCCCCATCTCCCTTAATAGAGCTCTGACTCATCGAAAAGTCTATTCTCCATCGTGTTCTCGAGTTTACAGGGCTCTTAATTAACTCCGCACATAAAATCCTTGAATTTCTAAAACCCCTTGAAGCCATACTTCATTAATTTCCCCCAGATTTTCCTTCTTCGAGAGGAAACAAATAACACTATATATATCCCTAACAACTGCAGTCATCCTTGAAGATTCTGAAAGTGAAACCAACAACATCTTTAGAAGATTGGACATCAGCTGACTAAATAATCCTCAAGTGTATACAATTATTCTCTTCATTTCACGCCTCTTTCGTCTAAATTTTATCAGAAAATTATTCGATATCGAAATCAGTTTAAGGTAGTATCCTAGAGTCCAGTTGATAAAACAGGAAAACATGAGGATTTGTAGGTTAATTTCCAATTAATTCCTGATAATTCGGGGGAAAAGTGCTTTAATTCACCCGCAAAAAAGTGATTAAACTATTCGAAAGTCATATCTTCAGCTTGTGAATATAATTTTTTTTCTCGAATTTTTTTTTACTTCAATCTCCTGTCACATGCATGAGATAGAGAGAGAGGCAAATAGTTACGAATACCTTCTACACAGAGAAAAATGTTTTCTTAATTTAAGAATGTGCAGTCACTTAATTTAAGAATGTGCAGGTCACTTAAATTAAGAAAGAAAAAGTCACTTGATTTAAGTGAGAAAAGTCACTTAATTTAAGTGACTTTTACTTTTTTAAATTAAGAAAGAAAAAGTTACTTGATTTAAGTGAGAAAAGTCACTTGATTTAGCTGAGAAAATGCACTTGATTTAAGTGAGTTTCACTTTCTCAAATTAAGAAAGAAAAAATTACTTGAATTAAGTGAGAAAAGTCACTTGATTTAAGTGAGTTTTACTTTCTTAATTCAAGAAAGAAAAAGTTACTTGAATTGAGTGAGAAAAGTCACTTGATTTAAGTGAGAAAAAGCACTTGATTTAAGTGAGTTTTACTTTCTTAAATTAAGAAAGAAAAATTCACTTGATTTAAGTGATTTTTACTTTCTTAAATCAAGAAAGAAAAAGTTACTTGATTTAAGTGAGAAAAGTCACTTAATTTAAGTGACCTGCACATTCTTAAATTGAGAAAACATTTTTCTCTGTGTAATTAAAATTTCTCAATAACTATACGGTGAATTGAGTATTTTTTTCTTCTATTATTCAGTTAAAATGCAGTTCTCTTCGCCAATTGTTTTTAAATAATGGGTCAACTCTGTGGTTTTTTAGTAATTTCCGTCCGATTTAAGGCGTTTCATCCCCACCACCGCTATTTTCAGTAACTTTGATAATTCATATCTCATAAACTGCACGGTCAAAAATTATGAAAAAATTCAGAAAAATGTAAAAAAAACATCATCTTTGATGCGGCATCAAAAAAATAAGGGATTAACTGCACTCGAGATCTGGGATACTATCTTAATACAGTGAGAAATAAGCATTTACCAATGGTGCGAGACATTTTTAAACCAAACGGATAGACAAATGCACCGATTTTTATATATTTTATTTACTTTATCCATATATTCATTCTTGAATTTAGTATCAAATATCGAAATACTTCAAATTGGCATACGTAACGTGATATTGACAAAGAAAAGAAGAAAAAAAAACGTATTTATATTTCGCTGCGATTGAACAGTGGGTTTTGTTGGTTTCCCTATTGTTTTCATTTAATTCAGTAGGTATCCCAGTATATCCTATTCTCATTCCCATTTCCCAAAAGTTTTGACGTTTTCCCATTCTCATTTATTTTTATACTTGTCATTGAGTTTACCCAAAAACTATCCTCAAGTGAATTTTCATCCAGAGAGAAACTGGATAATGTATTTTTCTACTTCTCTTTTTTTTTTTTTCTAATTTAATCTAAAACTTGTATTCTGTGATTTGGATCATCAGTGTGTGATCACTTTATAATTGACATAATAATATTATTGTCAATTTCTTCATTTCTCTTCTCTTTAAATTTTCTTTATTTTCCTTTATTTTACTTCTTTTTATCAATAAGTTAATAATTATTTTATTATTCCATTAATTTTTACATTTTTTTTTATATTATAAAATTTTATTTTCATTATTCAATGAAATTAGTTCAATCTTAACGAAATAGATTATCAAAATTCATTATATCAAATCGGCAAGCCATTGCTTTTCATTGTAAATCTTTTAATTAAATGAACATTCAGTAAAAAAAGGCAAAATCGGTCGATTTTTTTAAAATCCTTTTTTAAGAAATATTTCCGAAACTAATGGAGATACGCCCTTTTCCCCCTCATTTTTCGTAGCTCTTCAAATTGTCTACAAAAAAAAGGGTAAGGGTAAAAAAGGCGTATCTCCATTAATAACCGAGATATTCTTCAAAAAAAAATTTAAACAAGGAATTAAAGGAAAAAATCCGAGAAAAATCGATTTGTCCTGTTTTAACCTTTTCTTTACTGAATTAATAAGACTCTCCACAAATCGATGAGAACGTGAAAGGAATGACTTGCCACAGGGTATGCAAGTAATTGAATAAAAGTTGTTGAAAATAACCGGAAACGGGTATAATGCAGTTAAAAAAACAAAAAAAAAATACAATCATGAAAATTAGTGAAAACGCAAGGTGCGTGTCTATCGGTTTGGTTTTAGCCCTGAGTAACTGCTCTGAAAGCGGAGGTGACCCGGATGCAATGCTGGATATTCATCATCAAGGAACAGGAATCGAGTCACATCATCAACAGTTTCACAACTCATATGGTAATATCAACAACTCAATCATTAATCACCTTTAACGAATGAAAAAAGATTTAAAAATGAAAAAAAAAAAAATCTCCAAATAATACATTTTATAATTAAGGATTTTGCCGAGCGTGATCTTCCCCAATTCATTAATGCCGCAATTTCTTTACTTTCGTGCATAAAAAAAGCAGTTAATGTCTAGAGTTAGAGTCATTTCCGCAGGAAGCATGTAAAATAATTTCGTCACCTTGGAAATAAAGGGGCGTAAGTGCTGTGAAGGAAATAGTGGTGAAAAATACTAAATATTGATGCCATTGGTCCTTACGCAAATATTTTCCTGAAATAATTAAAAAAGTTGTTGAATCTACTGAATTTGGTTGGTTCAAACAAATTAACTAGTTTAATTGACTCAATTCAGTAAATTTAACAGCTTTTCTAATTATTTTGAAAAAAAAAATTGCTAAAAACTACTTGCATTTGTATTTGATTGTTTTTACAACTATTTTTTTCTGAGTGTATAGGCATTTACGACACTTTGTTTCTAACGAGTACAAAAATTTTAAATTCAAGCGATTTTATTAAAATATAATACAAAACTGGATAACAAGTATTTTTACAATTACAGCTAGACAAATATTAACATAGTTTCAGCCCATGGGCTCTTACTTATATTTAAGTGAATCTTGTGATTTTTTTGGGGAAGTTAGTGTGGGATTTTAAGGAGCAGGAATTTTGAAATGGGGAAAAGTTTGAAAAAAAGAAGAAAACCCTATGATTCCAGTACAAAAAGTCTTGATCAGTCGCAAAATTAGAAACGCAACATTGAATAACAAAAAAATAATGATAATAATGCTAACGCCTTAACTTCTATAAATAACCGTTAATAAAAGAGCATTTCCCAAAAACTTCCCGGAAAAGTCCTGAACCGGAAAATAATGATTAAAAAAAAAGGGAAAAAAAATGTCGAACAGACCTCGAGATTGACAATCAGAAGGCAGAAGCACAAGAGACCCCCTCCGTTATAGAACCTCCGAAAATGAGACGTTAACTCAGAAATGGAGAGTTAACCAAAGTTATCCCTCCCCCCCCTCCTCCCCAAGTATCGAACAACTTTCCAAGAGGAAGCTAATCTCGCTAGTTTTCTCCCTGACTTTGAAAAAAAAAAAGTAAAAAAAAAAATTCCATGCTAAATTTCAATCTGTCGTTTTCACAAAACTCCCTCATTCAAGGAAAAAGGACACACTCCGTCAGATATCCCCCCTCCCCCCCCCCCCCTCCTCTTTTCTGGGAAAACATCGTTGGGCTTGTGTACGGCTGTGTGTTTGGTCCACACACTGAAGGAAGAGATAGCAGGGCCCCGCGTTTACTCTCCATACACATTCAACCCCCCTCCCCCCCTCCCTCTCCTCATTCCGAACAGACCCTTCCGCGATCCTTTTCATTTCTCTCCACTTCACTCTTCTCCATTCCTTTATCCACCAAAGTCTCCCTTCACATCCCATCTATCCCACTTTCCAGCCAATACTCTAGCAATGGATATCGGTTTGTATACAAGAGGAAAGGAGGGAGAGAGGAGGGGGGTAAAAGGGGGGGATGAGTGTATACACCCAAGGCGCACCTAATTAAACTTCGTAGCGTGCTCATTCGTGTGTTGGACTCTCTTCTCCTTCATCTCCTCCAGTGGGCGATTTTCATTTGCCCAAGCACACCATGGTCACCCCCCCCCCTCCCCCCTCCCTCCTCATCTCTCCATTTCCCCATTAAGTTTCCACTATCCTCCAAGAACCGCAAACTTCCTCAGCATTCACGAAATCAATTCTGCGATAAGCACCGCAACAATGAACTCAAATTTTTCGGCATTTCCATGAGATTATTGCGCAATTTCCTATTGCAATTATTGACAAATGCACTCATGATAAGCTTACAATGCAGTTGCCCTATTGATAGGGGAGAGGAGGTGGAGGGGGGAGATGAAAGTATCGAGAATTCACTTGCAAGAGAAAACTAATTAGTACTTCGGACTAATGCAGTTAATGGGTTCACGTTACTTTGAGGTCTTTGATGTCGCTTCTGTTAAGTATTTCGATGTTACGTAGGAAGAGAATGGTAATGTTTTCATCCTTCTTCGCGTATTTCTCTTGACTATTACTAGCTCTCGGCCTTGTTGCACCTGTTCGTACCAGGTACGAAAGCAACTTGCGTTATCTTTTGCTACTCTGTCAAGCTACTTCTTATTGCTCGTAGTGAAAAGAAGGGAGGGGGGGGGGAGGAGGTCTTCATGAATAAACTTGGATGAGTGGTTTTTTTAGTTTCCCTCCCGGATACTTGTCAAAATCTTTTGTATCGGGAAGAACTGTATAAGGATACTACTAGGGGATGGAAAAAAACAACTGGCTGAAAGGAGATTTGGCAAGTTTCCCAAGAAAGTCTACTAATAAGATCAATTTCTCGATAATGAAGTCCCTGTACTACGCGAAACCAATGAGATATCACGAGAATTGGAAAATAGAGAGAATGTATCAGATTTCTTGTTTTTTAGGATGTAAAAAACGTGTTTGGAATGTAGAAACATTTTACTATGCTATGGAAAGCCATTAAATGTTTTTCGGTGAATTTGGAGGAAATGTGGTCACACTTGTAACTATTGAAAATCGAATCTTGAAGAGTTTGACGAGAGTTTGGGGTTAATGCATACATGCTTTTTAGGTTTTTTAGAAACTTTTCAAGTTTTTCCTTTTTTTCTTTCTTTATTCCATCAAAGACTTCAGGTTTGAAACCCTATCGAAGCTTAGAACATAGTATAATTGCTGATACAGTCAAGCTTCATCTTGATTCGAATTGAGTCTTATTCACATTTAGCATCTGATAATTGAGTCAACAATCAAAATTGAAACATTAACAATAACAAATCATGAATAAAAGTAGCGATCATCAATTAGAATGATGTAGAACATTTTCTTCAGTTTTCCATGACATTAGATAGTTGAAACAAAAGCGCCGAAAAATAGGAAGTAATGAAGCACATGCATTCTTCAGAGGAAGCTGATTTCAAAACTTCGTAGTTGTAACAATGAAAGATCTTTGATACATTGTTTAATCTTGATGAAGCACAAAATAACGTATCTGTTCGATGGCGTCTTTGTAAAGCATTCGATGTTTCAAATTTCAAGTCATCATCAGTCAAACTAAACTAATAGAGATACGCCCTTTTTATAGGACTTGAAGTTCTCTATGGAAGTGTTTCCATTAGATTCCAAGATATTCGAAAAAAGGATCATAAAAAATAGAATGATCCTTTTTTACATCAAACAATGAAAAATATGAAATTGTTCAGATATTCATGACACTTGTCTTATAAAAGTCATTGACTATCCTGCAGGAATAAATAGACCCACAGATTTACACTGTCGACGGGACATTATCGGTTATTTAAGCGCATTTGAAATATTAGATATCAAGCTTCCCAGTCAACGTAATCGAATAAATCCTCAAATTAGGGTGTCTCTGTTGAGTGAACCACAGAAAGGGAGGGAGAAAGGCATCGGATGGATTCACTGTTTAAACGACTCTAGTTAATTCAATAAATTTCCAACAATTCCCTAGACGATGCAAGTATAAGTGGTTCTTCCGGTCGTTCATTAATCTGAGAATCAATGATATCCTAGAATATTCATGTATTTCGGACACATTTTTACATACACAAATAATCTTGAATGAAATCAATCAGTCTCAATAATAAATCCTAGAAATCCTAGTAATTGAAGATTATGACTGTCATTCTGAGAAGTACTTGTCAGGTGTATTGCATCAATTTTCCTCTTTATATCGATCGCGAATAAATGTCAATCGTCCATCGAGTTCGGAGACCTCGGCTCTTCTATGAATACTCAGCTACGAATCTTCTTCCTAAGATCCCAAAGATTCGCTCCTTTTTTTTACTAGACTACCTTCATAATCCAAAGCTCTTAACACCACTAAGTCTTCTTACAATTAAATAAATGCTCATTCCGAGGCTTTCCAACTTCGAAATCCTCCTTCTTCCTAATTCCCAAAAGACTTTGCTTTTTTCTTGATAACTAACCACGTAATCCAAGAGATGGCAATCTTATCAAGATTCCTTCATTATGAGCACCTAGCCTAACGTAATTCAGCATTCCCATCCTCTCGTGTTACCATGTGCAATTTAGTGGGCAAACCAGTCCACCAAATACACTAGTGTGTTACATTTAGGTCTGGCGAAGAGAGGCACAGAGGGATGGAATATGTGGGGAGGTTTCACTCTCCTCTCTTCTCTTCTCTCTCTCTCTCTTTCTCTCTGTCTCTATCTCTCACCCACTCAGCCAAGAGTTGCCTTTGTAACGTCGAGCATGTAACGAGTTTCCAATAATGGCTCAGCTGCGTCCACCCTCGACATTGTGGCTAACAATTCGGTCGTACCCGCAGTCTGTTGGAGGTGTCTCAAGTCGTTTTTAAGAAACACAACTGACTCCAGCAGATTCTTCAATTTCTCTGGATAATCCGGGACAAAAAATAATACTCCAGGAAATACTCGTTTGTAGATTTGGAATAGAAGGAAGGAATAAGGGGGAGACATGTTTCTTAGGTGTCTTGGAAATGGGGCTTTTCCCGATGGACCACGGTGGAGCCTCTTGGGTTAGGACATATCGATTTCCACTTTACTGTTAACACGCGGGACAGGTCAGGTCAGATGCATGCTTCACGTTGATGCAGGGATGACCGGGGCAAAGTGGACCTTCAATTCATAAGTATTCAGGAATTTTTTTCGGATCGAAGGAGTTGTTGGAAAAATCTGAAAAAATTTGAGAAGATGGTCTAATATGTCTACATTATCGTGTAATTTTTTCCACTTTTTTTATAGAACCGCCGCTGTTTATTAAATCCGCAAATTTTCAAATTCCCTTTTTTCACCCTCCCAGTTAGACTAATTGCGCATGAAAATAGGTCTTTAATTAACATAACTACTGTGTAACCACAACGCTCGTACATTGTTGGTCAGGAGGGGGGGGGGGGGGGGGGTGAGAGAGAGTGTCTAGGTTATGGTGGTAATATGCAAGAGCCTCTCTCTCTGTCCCCCGACCACCTACTAGTCCTTGAGTTATTACCTAATCAATAATCTATATGTAGGCACTAACGGGTATACGGGTAAGGGCGAGCCGGTGTCCGCGTAACCGACCGGGCTACTGGGTAAGCTCATACCTGAGTAACGCAGCTGGGGCCACCCCCAGTAGTTCAATTTACCATCTTGCAATGATACTCACATCTCCCCCTTCCCCCCTCCCTTCCATTAGATTCCCGTATTCATTGTGTTTTTTTGGGGGCTCAATAAAATCAGGTTACCGCTTTTTTTTTTTTCGTCCCGATCGCAAGCGAATTCGCATCCGAATTTATCCGCGACTTCCGGAAGCTATCGGAAATTATATATACACGACACCGAAAATCCCAGAGAATTCGATACTTAAAATCAATTAGTGTGCATCTTTATTCGATTATTGCCAGTTTTAGGTGAATGTCTTCAAATGATTCAGTCGTTTTCATACATCAACGATCATCGGAAGATGCTTTTTTACTCCTCCCCCCCCCCCCCCTCTTCTTCTTTTCCTCCTACTCCTCTTCTCTTAGTCCTCTTTTCTACTCTGCGGTGGATGCCTAGCCGGTACGCGACAGATTAAAGAGAAATGGCTACACGTTCATATTGATTTTTGTCCTCAGTCGGTTGGTGGGTGGACGGTTCGACGAAGGGGGGTTCGACTGCTAGATGGACCTGGTCGTCGAAGGGGGAATAGAGCAGAGACCGCCAATCTTTACAGGCACTACCTCCCTTTTCTGTCTGTGTTCCTCTCTATATATATGTATATATATATACCTTTTCCTCCTTTCGTTCGCTTTTCCTCCTCCTCTCCCCCCCCCCCTCTCTTCCCCCTTCTCTCATTCCACCTGTATTCCTCACCCTGCCCTTTACCCATCGTTCTACCTCTCCTGTCACTCGTTTCCTACCCTCTTTTTCCTTCTCGATGCATTCACTCGGCCTTCTCTTCGACGATCCCTTTTTTTTTCTGTTTTTCTTTTTTCACTCACTTTTTTTTTTTCTATTTTTCGCCTTTTTCCTCGTTCCATCTCGTGCTTTACCTCTCTGCCTCGTTAAAAAAATACATGATTTTTCCTATTATTCCCCTCCCCCCCCCCCCCCCCTCCCCAGTGACGATCAACGGCGAAAAAATTCCCGAAAATTCTTCGATTGAATCTATATTCATTTGTATTGTAAATTCTTCTTTATTCATGAACTTTTTTTTTGCCGCGCTTTATTTAACAGAAGCAAACTATCCCGAGAAAGGGGGGGGGGGAGGGGGAGAGGGAGAATCGTTTATTGATACGCAATATTGTGGTCACTCGCGTGAGGGAAAACGCAAAGGAAAAAAAACACTCCCCCCCCCCTCTCTCCGATAAAAGAGACAGAGAGCCCCATATTATTCGTTTGAAATCCCGCCAATTCATTCTAGATAAATCAAAGAGAGATTTAAATATTCAGAGGTCGTTGTGTGTAGTCGCAGCATCCCCACTGAAATCACTTCTGTACAGTTTTCTTTTATTGTTTTATCCCCCGGTTTTTTTTTGCCTCAAAAAAAAAAAAGGAAACACATCCCTCCTTTATTAATTTTTTTTTTTATTGTTACAACAATTATTAAAATATCGAAGGGCAAAAACGAAAGGTAGGAGACCACAGGTAGGCGGTAGTTAGGGCCGATATAACACTGGCTTAACCAAACTGACGGAATGCCAAAACTTTTTTGTAATTAAATTTTTTCCCAACACAGGGGAGAGTATATAGGCAAGAGGCTTTGGGCGAATACAGGAAAACTGGGTAGAGAAATAGGGGGTGGGGAGGGGGGGGGGTGCATAGGAGAGGTCGAGTTACGCGAGTCCATCCTATACCTTTCTCTACCTTTCTCTAACCCTGTGCAACCGCGGCTATCGGGCTTCAATATTTTTAACCATCCATTCCGTCCCTCTTCGCCATTTTCCACGATCTTTTTTTCCTATACCTATCCCTCCACTGCCCTTTCTGCAGTACAGTGCTCTCTCTCTCTCTCTTTTTTTGCCTCTTTTTCTACCTTCTCTCATCGGTTTCATTCCCTGTTTCCGCAGGGCGTTTCGTCGCGTTGCCTCTTTTTTATTTCCATCCTCTCTTTTCCTCTCTCTCTCTCTCTCTTTTTTACTCTCCTTTTCCCACCCCCGCCATTCCAATTCCACCCAACTCTTGCCGTTCGAGAGAGCTCCGAAGCAATCGAAAATGAAACTCCGGCAAGGCGAATATTTTTTCCGTTATCGCGCCTCGCTCTCACAATTGCTATTAAATTTTTCTTTTTTTTTTTTTACTCTTTTTTTTTTTTCAATTTTACTCTCTTTCTATATGATTTTTTCTGTTCCCATTTTCGATAGTCAACGGGATTAATTGCAGTATTAAAAAGCAAAGAAGGGAAATTGATACGTTATTGAAGTGTAATTAAATGTCATGATGATGAATTGAAATGACGATTCTGATTTGTCAGAATTTTCTTTTGATTCGATTTTCTAGTTAATAAAAATTTATAGATTGGAGGAAAATGGATTTAATCATTTTTTTTTTGATAATTTTAGGAAAAATATTTTTTTTGGGTATGAAAGGCTCGCGAAAAAATTCAAAAAAATTCCCTAACAATGTTCACAGATTTGAGGATCTCCTCAATTTTTTTCAGATTTTTATCTCGAAGCGCCCATTCTTTAAAAAAATTATTAATTCATCGTATTTTAGTTTCCCCAATTTTCCGCGGATTTTCATAACGTAAAACGTCAAATTCTCCCCCCCCCCATTTCCCCCCTCCCCTCCATTCAGAAATAGCAATTGATTGTCAGTATTTCCTTTTTATCCAATTTTCTCTTCAATAAAAATATATATCTATATATATTGAAGTAAAATTGATTTTTTAAGGATAATTTTAATGAAGCTATTTTTTTCGGTGCCAAGGCCTCCGCGGAAAAATTTGAAAAAATTCCCTAACAATGCTCACATACCAAAGCACCTTCTCAAATTTTTTCATATTTTTTCCTCGAGACGCCCATCTTTTAAAAAAATTATTGACTCACCATCCTTTAATTTCTCCAATTTTCCGCGAATTTCTATTTACATAAAACGTCAAGTTCCAAACCCCCCCCCCCCCCCTTACTCTCTGTCCACTCTCCCCCCTCCCCATTTCCTTCAGAAATGCAATATATAGTTGGATTAAAAGAGGAAGATAAAAAAGAAGACAACTCCAAGTGCCAGAGGGGGAGGGAGCTAGAATTGCATCGAGGAACGATCACCGAACGAGACACGAATCGATAGTGTCGCGCGAGGTTAACACAGAGGGAATTCAAAGTACAAGAGAAAATTCAACCAGTTGAACTCTATTTGTTTCATCTTTTCTCCCCACTCAATGGAGTTGTTCTTCTCGTCTTTATCCCCCCCCCCTTCTTTCCCCCAATTTTTACGCGATAGAACGTATTTAGAAGTGCGAATTTTCATTTTACCTGTGTCTGTGTGTGTGTGTATGTGTGTGCTACTAACTCGATTTTCATTGCCGAAAGTGGTTGCACCCCAGAACACATCCCCCCCCCCCCCTTCTCGTCCTTTCCACCATCCCTCAATTTACCTATGGCTGGTTAGTAACGTCACAAAGGCACAGTGTATTTTTACGTGGGTACAATGGTTAAGCGATAGATGAAAATGTGCAGTATACACTCACTTTGCCAAAGTCCAGTAGTAACAATATACATATATATATATATATATATATATGCATACATGTAGAGCATCCCACATGCACATAATACCCCGCCACATACTCCTCCTCCCCCTCCCCCTCTTGAATAAAAAAAGGAGCAGTAGAAGAATGAAGAGAAATACACCGACGAAAAAAATATCGGCCTTGCCCGCAAAATTCTTCTCATTCCCGTGGTTTTTTCATTTTAAACGTTCCGCGGCAAAAAGAAACGGAGTTTTTAGAGAAAAAAAAAAGCTCACACATATTCTACCACCTGGCCATTACATATTTTTAGACAAAAAAAAAGTAAAGCATTGAAGTTGGCGCGAGCGCAAAAAAAAAGGGGAAAAGAAACGCGAATGTAAAAAAAAAAGGGAAACCGATAAATGAAAAATGTGTAATTTTTATTAATCGTAGCTTTATTAATTTTTTTTCGTTACGGCCTTACTCGAAACGCACGGGGGTGGTTTTGTGTTCACACACTGGCAAAGACTCGGGTCTATAGGTATATATATGTGTGCACTATATACACCACCTCGTAACACCACTGGGTCGCCTCCGATACTCTATATTTCTGTCTCTCTCACTTCTTCGGATACTTCTCGTCGATGCTTTCATGCACTGTACATATACGTCCAGTACATGAGTACGTTAGCTGCACGTATGTAATACACACACGTACATGTATCCCAAACCCTCCTCCCCCCCCCCCCTCTTTTCTCCCTTACTGCACACGTGCTAAGCCCTCCGTACACTATTCTCTCTCTCTCTCTCTCTCTTTTCTCTCGTTTACTACCTATATGGGGAATACAGGTGTATTACTTGCATTCTATATAGTGTATCGATGCTCATTTTTTAATATTGATGCTAGACACGCTTCGAAGAGATGAAAGTTTTTCACTCCGCTGTCTATTCTACTTCGATATATATATTTTTTTATCCTTTTTCTTTCTTCACTTTTCATTCATCATTTCTTCGAGGGATGCAACTATTCGGCGTTTTTTTGGAAATTACGGGGTTTTCGAGGAATTGACAAGTGATTGAGATATATATATATATGTATGCATTTATACTGAGAGGGAAAATAATAGTTGAAATGATCAAATATTGATGCAATTGGTCCTTAGCAAATTTTTTTTTATAATTTAAAAAAGTTGATGAATTTACTAGATTTTAGTTAATTCAAAGAGATTAACTATGGGAATTGACAGAAATTCGTAAATTCAATTTTTTTTTAATTATTTAAGTAAATTATTTTCTAAGGATCAATTGCATCAATATTTGATCATTTTTACCACTTTTTTTGGAACTTTTTTTTCAATGTAGTGGGAAAGGGAAATTTGGAATTCTGTTTGATGGAGAAGAATGCTTTTTTGTCCATTAGTTCTGGAAGGGGGAGGAGGGGGGGGAGGGGGGGGGAAGAGAATTGTAATTGGAAAAAAAAATAGCAATTCAGGAGAAATCAATTTTTTTTTAATTTCTTAGAAACTAATTGAAATTCGTTTTTTCTTGTCCTGAACCCTTTTTTTTGGAAAACCTTAATAAGGATCATGGTAAAAAGGGCGTATCTCCATTGATTTTTAAGATATTTTTTAAAAGTCGTGGAAGAAAAATAGGTGAAAAGGAGAATTTTTGATTAATATTTTTTCTTTTAATTATTTTAGAAATTAATGGAGATATGCATTTTTTGCCCCTCCCCCCTCCCCCTTTTTTGTAGAGAATTTCAAGAGAATTTCAAGCTACAAAAGAGAATTAGGATGAAAAGGGCGTATCTCCATTAGTTCCCAAGATATTCCATAAAAAATTATTGAAAAAAAAAAATTGTGAAAAATAGTGCAGACAGAGGAAAATGAGGATAATTTTTTTGTGAAAAAAATGAAGAAATTGACGAGTATATCATCTGAAAAACATTGTCCAGTTGGTTAAACAAAGGCTGATTCACGTTATCCCCAGTTTTTATTCTTCGTGCAGAGGACAGAGTGTTGTGCGTCTACTTTTCCGCGACCCATATAAGCTCAGCAATTTAATAATCGATCCATGCCACATTCCAGCCATCAACAAAAATATTCGAAGAAAACTCTCTTTTTCTTTCTCTCTCGCTCTTTCTCTCTCTAGATTCGTTTTATTGTATTCTCCCTAATTGAACGATGAAAATTCCAATGCACTCCATCAAAGTCCGACTAGATAAAAAAAAATACAGTCAACAGGACTAGCACCTGGTGAGAAAATTCAGTATCCCGACTAATCCTTGATATTTAATTTAAACCTCCCGAAGCCTGGGCAATTTTCACTGCATAATTAGATATCCATCAATCGGCCTCCAACTGCCATCGCTCATCTGTGAATAAAAAAAAAATCATAAATTATCGTCACGTATATATAGTCACTGGAGAATATAATCCAAAGAAAAAAGCCGCCAGTCACTGGAAAGAAAAAAATTGGCAGTAAAAAAGAAATAAATGAATTATAGAATTTAAATTCAATGGAGTGAAATGAATTTTTTATGATAATTTTAGTAAAATGATTTTTTTTCGGTGGGAAGGCCTTCATGCAAAAATTTGAAAAAATTCCACAACAATGCCTATTTATCAAAGCATCTTCCTGAATTTTTTCAAATTTTTTCCTCAATCCGCTCATCTTGTAGAAAAATTATTAATTCAGTTTATTTTATAATTTCGTTGAAAATATTTTTTTTTGGTTCAAAGCCCTCTGTTCAAAAATTTGAAAAAATTCTCTAACAATGTCCACTTACCACAGCATCTTCTCAAATTTTTTCATATTTTTTACTCAAGCCGCCCATCTTTTAAAAAAATTATTAATTCAGCTTATTTTACAATTTCATTAAAAATATTTTTTCTCAATGCAAAGACCTCTGCGTAAAAATTTGAAAAAATTGCCTAACACTGTCCACTTATCCCAGAATTCCCCCAAATTTTTTCATCTTTTTTCCTCAAGACATTCACCCCCAAAAAAATTCACGAACTCCCCTAACCCTAATCTCCCCAATTTTCCCCGAATTTTCATTCCGCAAAAGATCGAACTGCACAAAAAGAAAAAACCACGCGAATTAAAGTTTCCAAGAGCCAGTACACGAAGATCGTTTTTTCGACATTAGAATCCGCAACAAGAGTTCCACAAAAAAACCACCCCCTCCCTCTCCCCCCTCCTCTCCAAAAAAAAAAAGATTGACAGTCATTTTGGACAGAAGAGGATAAAAAAATCCCCGAAGTCTTCAATATGTGCAGAGTATTTCTCTCGCATGTTCTATATATATATAACTATATACACATTATATATACATATATATACACACATAGATAGAGGATCCAGAGGATTCGGATTAGCTTGGGCATCGTGTTCTCTTCCTCCTCTCTGTCTCATTCTTTCTATATAGAATATTCACCGACAGGCTCTGGTGAAGCGGTGGGGAACCGAAAAAGAGAGAGAGAGAGAGAGAGAGAGAAAGAAAGAGATAGAACCAGCTCTCGTGGTTGAAATGGGAAAACGTAAAAGGGGGGGGGGGGGGGGTGAGTGCATCGAGAAGGAGGAGGACAGTAGTGGATATTCCACCTAGACTCCTCACTCGATGGGTGGATTTGACTCTATATATATGTATATATATATATAGACATATATATATATATGTGCGATAGACTCAACCAAATGCGAATGTGTGCGCTTATTCTGAGTATATCCTTGTTATATCCATGTGTGTATTGGTGTGTATGTGTGTGTTCAGTGTCCCTCTCTCCTCTCTCTCTCTCTCTCTTCACTCTTCACTCCTACACTTTGAACAGAAAACGTGGGTGGGTATTGTGTTTATATGCATATCGAGCCTCTGAGTCTCTTGTGCTCCGACTCCGCATTTTCCAATATTCGAACTTTCCGTCTCTCTCTCTTTATATCTAGCCGAAAGCCTCATCCCTGTAGCCCTCTTCCTCCCCCTCCTCCCCCCTCCCTTCCCCCCTTTTTCCTTCTCTTGGGCTATCTGCATCGTACCGTTATATTTGGACAAAATCGAACGAGAAAAAGAGGGGGGAGGGGGTGGAAAAAGGGGCAGAGGACCAATCGCAGGGGGGGAAAAGAGGGGGAGGAGGAGGTGGGGGTGGAGAGGCATCAGGGATATACCCCTGAATCTAAACGCCGCCTCTCAAACATTTATTATAAGCTTTAGCCAGGCAGAGGCATTATTTTTTCGGAATACCGAAGTGCATCCTATATATATATATAGATATATATCTTCTTTTTTTTTCCTCTCTCGTTGCATTCTTTTCTCGTGCTTAAAAATCCACGGGAAATCCGCGAGGATAGGTGAAAAATAAAATGAGTCACCAGGAGAAGAGGGGGGCAGAGTCGATAACGTGTGCACCCCCCCCCCCCTTTCATCCTCCTCTTTCTGGTAAAAGCGCTTTTTCATATCGGATAAATTAGACCTCAGGGATTTGGCGGGTTTTTTTAAAAAAAATAAGGAAAAAAAAAAGAGAAGATGGCAGTTTTCGATACGTTATACTGATATACTTGGTTCTCCTTTGGAGCGGCCAATAAATGCCACAGACAGGTTAACGAACCACGTCCACGACCGGGTTTTTTTTTTTTAACCATGGCTTCCGGTGTCCTATAGGCAACGGTGACAGCGTCACTCTCTACAGGCAAAAGGGAAACGGCGACTTTCGGGCTTTTAATTCGCGATCAAAGGCAGTAACGATCATGGAAAGAAGGGGGGGGGGGGGGGGGGAGGGGGGAGTCTATCTGGGAATTGAGATTTTTGATGGGTTTAATTAATCTGCATCTTTTTTCGCGTTTGTCTCTTCGATGGAGAATTCGCGGGATATAGGGGGGGAATCAGTGCTGAGCATGTTTTTCCTAATATTTCTTGTTTTTATTTACAGAGAATATGGCTATTTTTATATTTCATGTTTTTTTGGATTTTTTCAGGATTAATGGTGTTTCTTTCAGGTTTTTATATGGTCTTGTCCATCGAGCAGAAAGGGACTGGGGAAATTGGAGGGAAGGAGGGGGGATTGTTAAGATAGAATTTTTCCGATGATTTCATTGGAAAGCTGAGAAAATTTGCGGTTGAAAACATACATTAAAATCCATTTTTCGAGAATTTTTGGACAATTCGAATTTTTTAGGGGAAAATTGGGGGTCGAAATTAAGAAAATGTGAAAATTTCACTTTTTGAAGATAGCTTGTTTTTCATTGGTTGCAGCGACTTGCGGTTGATTTCAAATGAAAGGTGAGATCATTTCCCATCGATTTATGGAGTTTCCAAAGAAAAATATAGATATCTGCTATTCTTATAGAGCAACAACTGATTTCTCAAAAATACCCCTAAATACCTCTAAAAATCCATCATTTTTCTTTCAAAAAAAATAAAAACCCCCTAATTAAATGGGAAATGATCTCACCTTTCATTCGAGACCAACCCCAAGCCTCAACAACCAATAGAACCAGAGATATTCTCAAAGAAGTGTAAAAAAATCAAAAATTGGAAAAAAGAAAATTTTCAAAAAATTAAAGAAATTAATTCTAACACTAAAAAATCATCAAAAAAATTCCATCTAAAGCCGCGTTTCATGATAACCCCCCCTCCCCCACTTCCCCTATCCGCGTCTTTATTATCGCGGTATTATCGTAATCGTATACCCCACACATGTGTCTGTGTGTGTTGGAGGCATAATTAAAATATTGGTCAGGACCTCGAACGAGAAATCAATCATTGCATTCTCGGTGAGCATCGACGCGCTAACCTGCCAGAGCTCTCACGCCTCCAACTCACCGTACCAATTAACTCCACAATTCCGTTCTAATTAAATAACCATTCGTATTTTAATTTTCATTTTCAATAATGCGACTAACGCAAGAAAATCGCGAAATCACTGAAAAAAAATGAAAAAAAAAAACTGCTCGATGGAAACGACTACAAGAAGATTTCCCAAAATCACTGGAAATCAATTTAATTGCATTTAATTATGTCTTTTTTTATGAATAATAATAATGAAAATGCATAATGGGCTGTGCTGCATCCCTCCAGGCACGAAAAAAATGCGACTAACAAGGAACAAGTAAAAGTGTGTCTGAAAATCTCAATTAACCAAAATTTGGCCCTCAATTAAAAAAAAAATGTAAATATTTCAAATTGGTAATGAAAAAGAAGAAAATTAATTTGTTTCGAATTTAGAGTGCAACTCTATTCTGTAGTTGCTGGCAGAACCGGTAAGAGAGCATCACAGACGTAAAAAAAAGGAAAAAGTGTTTAAAAAATGTGTAAAAAAACTGCGGCGCGCGTCCGAAAATTGCGCTTTAAAAAATTGAAGAAAAAAAACAGTGCAACACAGATATTTGCACTTTTATTATCTACTTGGATGAAAAAAAGCGTTTTTCAGGCTGAAAAAAGGAGAGAAGAAAGAAGGATAAGAAGAAAATTCCAATGCAAATAAAGGCAGAATAAAGGAAAAAAATCATTAAATTGAAGAAGAAAGTGAGAATTTTCTGCCCTTTTTTCTTCAACAAAAAAAAAAGTGGCCCTGCTCTGTTGATTTCTCTTTTTTTTTTATTTTTTTTTTTCCAAAAAAAAAGCTCCCAATATGTTTTAACATTGCAGACTGCCAGATGCGAAATGTTAACGTGAGATCAGTCAACTCTAAAAGAAGGAAAACACCCTCCTCTTCCTGCTTGTGAGTCTCTCAGTTTCGGTGTTCGTAACAATAATTCCACATGTAATACCAAATACATAATTTTATTTTCTTCTATTGTTTAATTATATTCATTTAAATCCAATTTGTTGTAATTAACAAAAAAAAAAAAAACGACTTATTTACATATTTCAATTTTTTTTTTTACAAATTAAATCAAAATACATTACTATTATTCCGTTGATGCATATATATATATATATATATATATATGTATTTAATTATTATTGCGTTTTGGTTGACTATTGATTGATTACAATGGTTTGATTAACTTAACCGATGGATGGATCGATCTAACGAATTTTACAAACACCAAAATATATATTATCCATAGTCGTGTATATACATATATCTATATATATAAATAAATAATATATATAAATATATTTATATATCGTAAGGTTATGCTGATTCGTTCTTTGTGACTGGTATTAAAATAAAAAAAAGGAGTCATAATACAAAAAAAAATATAACAATAATAATAATAAGTAACTCGAGCGCAGCTTATTCGCTGAAAATTTCCCATATATGCAGACGTCATGCGCTTCCCCCTATTATCCGTTCTTTCGTACTCCCTATTTTCAATTCTTCCCTTTTTTTTCATAGAAATTGAAAAAAAAAAACACCTAAAATAGAGGAAAAATCCCTGAATTTATGCCTTTTTTCCTCTCTTTCTCTCTCTCTCTCTCTCGCCGATATTCAGGTCTCCATTTAAATATCAATTATTCATATGGGATAATTGATTTCACCTAATTACATAATGAGAATCCATCAAAAAGCGTGTGTCTGAACTTTCTTGATAAAGTTTTTAAGAATTATTAAAATTAATCGAATTTCCTCATTTTTAATAAATTATTTTTTCCAATTTTTTTTTTTTTCTAAGATGATATTCATTTAATTATTCACTTAATAATTGAAATTAATCATTAATTGATATTAATTATTCAAAATGAGACCTGATAATCGGCGAGGCTGTGTTGCAGATTCGATGAGAAGATTATTCAGCATCGATTAGATAATTAATAAGGAACAAATAGCTTTTTACCAAAATTTTCAATCTAAATTATTAAATAAAATTAAAAAAAAAATGATTGAATTTGTGTTATTAAACTTTAAGTTGAATATTTTAATTCACATTCAGTACGTACGATGAATTGAATTTTTATATGAAACTTTTAGTTTTTATGGGTATTGTAAAAGGGCCTTGGCCAGATGAATAGTGTGGCGAATTGTTGAGGATGTCTCAGTACCGCAGGCCTCGGTCATGGGATATCCTAACTCGTCACTTATCCAATGGCTAAAGACTTTGCAATTAATTAATAATAAAAAAAAAACAAATTCAGTCTCAAATTAAAAGTCAAAAAAAAAAAAAAATTAATTCGTGATATTAAAATAGTGAAAAAAGCAAAAATCTGACAATTTTCAATTTTTTTTTTCTTAACAAATAAATTATTTAAACAATAAAAAATATGTATATGCAGAAAATTGAAAAAACTGCAAATGCAAATTTTTTAAACAATTTTTTGCCATCAATTTATTTGTTAAAAAAATTATTTATCAAAAAAAATTGTCAAATTTTTACGAATTTCATTATAAAATATATTTTTTTAAAAATGAGTAATTTTTTAAATGATTGATTCGAATCAGCAACTAATTATAAATCCAAATGCACGTCTTTTCACTGTAAAACCTTTGTATGACTCGTATTATAAATAATTAGTAAATCGCATATACTACATATATTACACATATTTTAATCCAAGTATTTTTGCTGCTGCTGCTGCTTTCTTATATACGTATTAAGCCTTTAGAATCGTTGATGCGTTAAAAAATCGACCAGAAAATATAGAAAAAAAAAAACAAATTCTTAAGAGAAATTAAAATTCATTTTCAAAAAAAAAAAATAAAAAAAATGAGGAGTGACACACACGGAGGCATTTTATTGAGAATCGAATGATATTAAATTTTCAAAATCAGGAAATCATTAATAATCAGGAATAAAATGAAATTATTCATCAAAATTCGATAATCAACTGATCCTGCGACCGTTGATTGCATCTCCTGGATGTTATTTTATTCTTTAGATTAAAAAAAAAATTGATTAATTAATTAATTAATAATTTTGCAGTTAAAAGGTGAAACGGAGAAAAAATCCCTTTTTTTTAGAGAATATTCGCGGAAATTAAGCGAGATAAAGCGTTTTTATCCTAATCCCTGGAGCAAAAAGGGCGTATCTCCATTAATTTCTGAGATATTTAAAAAAAATGGATTTTTCCTCTTTCTTCTCTTCGCTACTGAATTAAAATCATTTAAAATTCAAATAATCGATCGGAACGCGCGTCAATTGAGTCAAATTTATTGAAATAGTATTTATTAAATTAATTCGAAGCTCACTCCGGATCGTCTTATACTACTGAAGGTAGATGACACACTCTAAATTCGAAACCATTGGAGAATCGAATGACAACAATGAGACATCCTTTTTTTTTACTATCAAACTCATTTCTTCTTCTTTTTTTCCATTAAATTAACATTTAAATAATCATTTCCTGGGAAAATTTGAGTGGTGATATGGAAATTGAGCAGTCATCGAACGAATTTCAACCTCTTCCTTTCTTCATTCATCTCCCTACCCCCCCCCCCCCTTTCTTTCCTCCACTCCCTTTCGTTTTCAAGAATGGAGCAAGAGGGGTCAGTGTCCTTTGTAACTCGGATACTCACTATTAGTCCCGGTGAAGCCTCATCCACGTTAACGCACTTTTTTTATTTTTCACCCCTCGGATTTTTTTTTTCTTCTCACTTCAAGGACTTCACTTCCGGGTATTTTTATTCAACTTCCGGGAGATCTACCTTTAAAAAAAAAAAATTATATAAATTTTCCATGTTTAATTTTGCTTTGAGATAGAAAAAAAATTGAGATCTGACAGTTTTTTTTATTAACAAATTAGTTACCAAAAAATAAAAAATATGCACATAGGAAATTTTTCTAAACATTTTTCTAAAATACAATATTTAAAAAAAAATTAATTTGTTCAAAAGTTAAAAAAATTTTTGGTTGTATGTTAGTTTTATTAACAAAAATTCATATTTTTTTGTTTTAATAAATGCATTATATAAAAAAAAATTAAAAATTTGTGCATGTAGAAAATTTAAAAAACTGCAAGTGCAAATTTTTCAAAATTTTTTTCAATAATAATTTAATAATTTAAAAAAACTTCGATAAAATTGTTAATGTGTGTTCATTTCATTAACTTAAATCAACAATTTTGTATTTCAACAAATAAATTATTATCAAAAAAAAAAAAAATGTACACGTAAAAAATTTAAAAAACTGCGATTGCGAAATTTCAAAAATAATTTTTTAATTTAATTTTTTAAGAATGTTTTTTTTTTAATTTTTGAAAAATTTAAAAAATTGTCAGATTTGTGCTAATTTTAGTATCATTCTTTTCTCCTCTCTATGTTTTGGTTCAAATCTGTCAGCTGTGTTCCAATCTTTCTTTCTCTCTCTCTCTTTTTCGCGCGTCACTCCCCCCCAGGGCCTCCAGTTTGCTATATACACGTGGAAAAGCGGTATATATATATATATACCCGCCCGAAAATTCATCCGGGTCGTTCGCTTTGTGTGCTGGTATATAGCGCCTATAGAAAGAGGATCACACCAACGTTTTGGAGCATCCTACCTCTCACTAGCTCTCGCACCTTTATCGAGACACAAACTTCATTTTCAGTGTCGTGTCTCTCCGTGTGTTCTCACACTATCCTCCTCCCCCCTCTGCAATTTTCTCTCTTTTCTCTTTCAACCCCTTTTCCCCGAGCACTTTTCCCCTATTTCCCTCCTCTTTCCTCTTGCCTTTCTCTCGTGGAAACTCACCACGACGACCCACATTCGATTCGCCATTGGCTCTCGAAAATCAATAACGAACTAAGAATAAATTCCGTGTCGTCGTACGAGAGGGTAGACCCTCTATACTTCGTGCCAAGAAAGTACTAGATTCAAAATCTTGTGCAAATAGCAAAAAAAAATTAAAAACATATAAAATGTGTTTTTTTTTGCAAATAAATGGTAAATGTGTGAAAAAAAGCTCAAAAATAATTTAAGATCGATCTCATCCTCGTTTTGTCGATCGCCATCCAATAATTAATAATTCAAGTCAATCACGACGTTAATCACCTTTATAATAATTTTAATGGTTATAATTTTTTTTTTAACGAAAAAAAAAAACAAAGAAGAGAAAAAAATTAATAGACGTGAGACATTTGATGGAATTTTCCACTGTCTTCAAAATTAATTGATAACAATTTTTTCATAAGGATGAACGCTGGGATTCGGTTGAGAGATTGAAAGCAAAAAGAGGGGGGGTTGATGTGTGAAGAGAGGGGATTATATGCGTAATACGGTCGTAGAGACGTCGTTTTTCTCAATAAAACGCCACCGGGCTGAATCATAAGATGTAGATGCATGGCCAGCATTTTTTAAAACAGTGAAAAATTTTGAGAAACTGGGGGTGAAATTGTTTTGGGATTTTTTTTTCAGAGAAGGAGTTTAAGGAAAAATCTGAAAAAATTTGAGAATATGGCGCAACATGTCTAGATTGTTGTGGAATTTTTTCAGAATTTTCTCAGCTAATGCCTTTTCTTGAAAAATAAAAAACTGATTACTTTTACCCCTGGTTTCTTCTAAGTGAATTAATAATTATTTAAATTTGAATTTTCCCCCCAATTGCAGTGCAATTGCGTCTTCGCGCTGTTTAAAGCGCGCGAATATGCAGATATTCAAATATTGGGGGCTTTAAATATTCGATGCTAGTGTCTGATATGATTGCAATAAAACGTGAGCATCTTGTTGCGATAAATCAGGCAAAAAATAAATAAAAAATTAAATTTCCCTGGCAGATCTATATTTCCCGCTGTTAAAAAAAAAACAATAATTGAGATAATAATGAATAAAAAAAAAAGGTCTAAAAATAAGGTCATGTTAACAGGTAGAATTTAAACCCACTTAGTATATACCCCTGTCTTTTAGATAATACCCTTTTTGAAATATGAGCATGAATAAATAAAAACGTTCACAAAATAATTTTAACACATTATGTACAGACAGTAAAAAAAGAAAAATAATGAAATTATTACGAAAAAATATTCATTATTCAAAATTTTTTCAACTCAAACAAGGTAACATACACGATTTATTTTACACTCCATCAATAATCGATTATTCAATATTATCAAAATTTTAGTGAATTTAATTAATGGAATAATTAATCATTATCAAATGCAAAAGTTACAGATGTGGTTTTTTAAATGAAAAAAGAAAAATCTGTTGAATTATTCATTATGTACGATGTAAGAATTCCCACAAATTGTGATTCGAGAATAATTAAATATTTAAGCTACATTAGTTATCGAAAATTTTAAATGAAAAGTTATTAAAAATTCAATCAATTATTACCGGTGGAATTATTTAGTAGAGCACTGAGAAGAAAAAAATGAGGAAAAATTATTAAATAAATTATTTCAATAGTCCTGAAATAATAATTTTTTTTTAAACATTAAAAAATTGTTTAATTTCGTAAATTAATTCATGAAAGTCAACGATTTTTTTTGGCGTAAAGGACTCTATAAAAAAATTTGAAAAAATTTGAGAATATGGTCCAGCATGTCGACATTGTTCGTGAATTTTTTCAAATTTTTAGATGAACTCCTTCACCCTCAAAAAAAATCCTAACTCATTTTTTCAAATATTTACATCAAATAAAAACAAAAATTTTAGAAAAAAAATTTTTTTTTAAGGACTATTGCAAGAAATTTAATTTTCACTAATTTTTTTTATTTTCAGTGCTTCAACGAAATCTTTTTTTTTTTGCAAAAAAAAATGATAGACTCGCTTAAAAATTTATTACGCGAATGGGATAAATGTAACTCGTGGGGCAGTTGCAATAAAGCCAAATCACCTCTATAAATCCAACTGGAGAAAATCCCTAAGAAATTATGTCTGTCCCTCAAGACTAGATACAAGTAGAGTATCGTTTTGTGTCAGACATAGTAAAAGTATTGGCCGAGGGTAAAACTTTTCAAAAACCCCTTTCGAAACCTTCCACTACGACGTGTCTTGTATTTTATAATATTGTGTACGTTCACGAGGGGGGGGGGGGGGGGGGGGGGGGGGGAGGGACTGGAGTGAGACAGGTGGAAGGGGTTGAATGGAATTGAATGAGGGGGGAGGGGGGGGGGGGTTGTGGGTTGGCATGGAACGCTGGCTATTGGAAGCACGTGACGCTCTTACATTCCCGTCTGTGGCAACAAACCATGGTCCAATCGTTTTTGAGTTATTCTAAACAGAGTTCATGGTTTGTCCTTCACTATCTATTTATTTTCCGTATTTTAAAAGTCGCGGAAAAGCTAAAATAGATTTTTTATTAATTTTCAAACTTTATTTTTTTTTTTTTGAAAATTTATTGTGGAGTAAAATGGGGATTTTTAGTAAATCGGCTTGAGATAGGATTTTTTTGATGATTTCGTTGGAAAGCTGAGAAAATTTGCGGTGAAAAACATGTGCAAAATTTGTATTTTTATTTTTTTTGAAAATTTTCACGTATTTTGGAGTCAAAATTTTTTTCTTAACGATTTTTTTCACTTTTCTGAAGATATCTCTGGTTCTATTTGTCGCAGCGACTTGGGGTTGGCCTTGGGTGGAAGGTGAGATCATTTGCCATTGATTTATGGGGTTTCGAACGGAAAAATATCGATTTTCAAGTATTTATGGGCACTCTTGTGAAAATCGGTTTTTGCTCTATAAATATATCGAAAATCGATCATTTTCTTCTCGAAACCCCATGAATTCATGGTAAATGATCTCATCTTTCATTTAAAATCAACTCCAAGTTGCTGCGACCAATAAAACCCAACATGTCCCCAAAAACGTCAAATTTTCCAATTTGTTCCAAATTTTCCCCTCAAAAAGTGAAATTTTCCAAAAATCATCAAAAACCAATTTTAATATCAGTTTTCTACCCCAAATTTTCTCAGCTTTTCAATGAAATCATCAGAAGAATTCTATCTCCTATATTTCCATAATATAAACCCTTAAAACGTGTCCATCTCACCCCTCCTCGCCTTTTCGATAGGCAAAAAATTGCAAATTTTTTATCTTTTTCATTCAGTTTAAATTCATGGCAATAATGGACACATCAATTCATCCCCCCCCCCCCCCCCCCACCCCTTCTCATCTCAACTTTCTCTTTGTAATCTCTGTCTGGGTTTCGTTCGATTTTTCACTCTTCTACTCTTCTTTTTCTTTTTTTTTTTAACCCTCAATTTTTTTCAAAAGTCCAACTAGAGTCAAGCTTTCGGTAAATGGCGTGCGATTGCATTCGCGTTTAGCTCTCGCCTCTTTTTTTTTCTTTTTTTTCCCTCCAGTCCCCTTTTTATCCCGCTCTCGGTCATCTCCACCATCTGCCTTCGTTTTTCTTTTTTTTTTCCCTTTTTTTTTTTGCAACAAAAAGGATTCTGAATCCAGTCAGTAGTTGAGGTTTAGTCTTTGCTAATCGTCGTGCAATAGAAAAATCGGTGTGACACTCAATTTGTGGGCAAGTGATTCGTACTAATACTAATGCAATTGCAAAAGAGAGAAAAAAAGGAAAAAGCTCCAGTAAAATTGTGATCAATAGGAAATTCTCTGAATGAAGCCATTCAGGCGCAATTGGACGTTTTTTCAATTAATCGAATAATCGATGAATATTTTACTCTTTTTTTTAACATTTTCAGAAAAAAACACAACATTTACAATTTCAGCATTTTTTTTTGCAGACATCTTAACCAACATAATTAGATAATTAAATACATGCAAACATGTGACACAGTCAATTATTTAATTTACCCCCCCTCCATTTAAAAAAAATACCCTTTTTCAGCAAAATACCTCTTAGTGAAATGTTAATTAATTAATTGTAGTTTATCAAAGTTGGGATACGTTTTTATGCAACCCAGTTCTTTCTAATGACTGTACATGTTATGTTTCTTAATGTGTAACTGTATATCTATATGCCGAATTTGCCCGGAGATATATATATAAAACTCATTGAAAAAAAAAAAAATTCAAACAAAAAAGAGTAAAACGCCTCATTTATTATCGATCGATTTAATCAAATTTTTTTTCTTTCTGTTTTCAGCTGCACAGATTCCACAACGAGGAAGTAAGTAATATTTGATATTTTATTAAATTAAATTCTTAATTTTTTTTTTATTATTTTAAAGTATAGTTAAATTAATTTGAAGATCACGACTTGGTTTAATTTTTTCAATTTAATTCGTTAAATTCCTGTATTTTATATCATATTGTGTGTGTGTTGATATCGTTTTTTTTAAATTCTTTATTGAATAAATTATTGCAGCCTGCAAGAGGAAAGACGAGATGGCGAGTCAGGCAGAACACCAACAGCCCGCTCCCAAGAAGCCGCGGTTGGTTTTCACAGACCTTCAGCGCCGTACTCTACAGGCTATTTTTAAAGTAAGTCTCATTGAATTTATCTAAACCCCCCAATCCCCCCCTCCCCTTTGCAATTTTTTTCTTCCCCTTGAATAATTTGGTTGTCAAGCCTGCTAATTACGGATGAATCGTAAAGTAACCGTCATTTAACCCCCATTTGACCGGTAAATGACCGTCAATTGACTGGTCAAGTGACCGTTAATGACCGATTGTAGAAAAATTGACCGGACATAATGTTGACGGTCAAATTCCATCTAAATTGACTGTTTATTTTTGTTTTGTGCTTAAATTTCGGTATTTTGATGAAAACTATCTTATCACTGAAGGTAAATTATCTCTGGCGAAATAGACACATCTAAATTTTTAGGCAAACTTTATGGAAAACTCTCAAAATTGATAGAAATATTCACGGTAGATTGTTTTTGATGATTCCATTGGAAAGCTGAGGAAATTTTAGGCGGGAAACAACTGCCGGAATTAATTTTTTTGAATTTTTGGCGATTTTGACTTTTTTGAGCATTTTAGAGGGGTGAAAGCCTTCCTTTTTTTGAAAATTTTCAGTTTTTTGAGAGTATCTTCGGTTCTATTTGTCGTAGCGTAAAAATTCCAACGGGAGATGAAAGGTGAGATCATTTGCCATCGATTCATAGGGTTTTCAATCAAAAAATATCGATGTTTAAGGTATTTATAGGCATTTTTGTGAAACACTTTTGTGAAAAAGTTTTTGGCCTATAACTATCCCAAAAATTGATATTTTTGAATTCAAAATCCCATAAATCGATGGAAAATGAGCTCACCTTTCATTTGAGACCAACCCCGAATTGCTACGACCACTAGAACCAGAGATATTCACAAAAAACTGGAAATTTTCAGAAGAGGAAAGGCTTTACCCCTCAAAAATGGCGAAAAATATCGAATTTTCAAAAAAATCAAAAAAATACATCTGACACTTGTTTTACAGCTAAAATTTCCTCAGCTTTTCAATAGAATCATCAAAAAAAATCGATCTCTAACCGTTTCATTACAGTGTCCATTTTGCCCCACTCTCCCCTATATTATTCTAGAATATGTTTATAAATATAATATTCTAGGCTAATATTTATACTATTTCAAAATAATATATATATATATATATATATATATATATAAATAAATGGACGTCAAAAAATTGAGAATGGAAATCAAATAAAAAAGAGAACAGCTGAAAACAAAATGAGAGGACAAATAAAAAAACAAAGTCAGTTTTTTAAAATTCAGTAGTGAAGAGGTAAAACAGGATAACTCGACTTATCTTTGAGGTCATTTCGAAGGAAATATCTCGGAAACTAAGCGAGATAAGGCGATATTACTCATCTGTTTTTTTAAAGAATTTCAAGAGTTGCAAAAGAGTTTTAGGGCAAAATTGCTCTTTCTCGGTTATTTTCTAAGGTATTTTCAAAAAACTTAATGAGAAAAAAAGAGACTTATCTTGTTTTACCTCTTCACTACTGAATTGACGATTCCATCGCAATTAAAAAAAAAACGTATGCATTTAATTTTTTTACCGCCAAAACTAGAAATACTCGTGCGCCTAAATTCTAGTCCAGCAAATTTTCCGGTCAACTCACAAAAAAAACCTCACAAAACGATCTCTTCACGACCGTCATTTTCCATCCCTCCCACTAATTGCGCGAGTAGGGGTAAAACGTCACTGGGAAGAGAAAAAGAAACACAATTCCTGGCAAATCGATTCTCTTTTTTTTTTTTCCTCGTATTTGCTCTCTGGCAGAGTCCCGAAATTCTCATCACCTGTTGCACGCATACAACTCCTAAACAATGCTCAAGTGGATTATCCCGAGCATGCAAGTGATCATCGAGTCGTGGTCTGTGGAATCCGCACGGATGAGTGTGCTCAGTGACACTCAAACGTGGAGGAAAAAAAAAACGGGGAATAGAAAAAGGGAAAGGAAAATTGAAAGTAAAGAGAAAGAGGGGGGAAAGGGGAGAGAGCAATCTCAATCGAGAGGGAAACTGCTTGGGTCATCAGTCAGAATTGGAAAATTGATTTAATTCTTTGGGGGAAGCAAGTAGAGGAGATTCTTTTCGGTCAGACGCGAATAATTACTGAAGAATTGTTTTTTTTCGTCATTTAATTAAAGGAATTTAAGAAAAAGCTTTTTTTGTAAAAAAATAAAGAAAATATAAAAATCTGTTTTTTCTCGAATATTTTTAAATTAACAAGAAATATCAAAATTTGGGGGTTTTGTGATTTTTTCGAAATTTCTCGAAATTTTTGGTGGATTCAAGATATTTTGCTAAATTTTCCTCGAAATTTCTCTGAAATCTACTTTTGGAAACCTTTTTTTGCCCACTTGAAACATCAAAATCAGGTTTATCTCGAACAATTTGAGATTTAATCAAAAATTTCAAAGTTTAGAGATTTCGTGATTTTTTTGAGATTAATCGGAATTTTCGGTAAATTTGATACTTTTCCAAAAAAAATTCTCGAAATTTCTCTGAAATTTACCATTTGCGAACTTCCTTTGCCCACTTGAAATATTAAAATCAGTTTTATCTCAAATAATTTGAGATTCACAAAAAACTTTGATCTTTTTGTGGTTTCTCGAGATTTTTAGTCGTTAATTTCTTTTAATAAAAATAATTTGAGAAAATTTCGAAAAATTTCAAAAAAATTCCAAAATAATTGAAAAAATTTTGAAAAATTTGAAAAAAATCGAAAAATCGCAAATATTAAAATAAAACTGATTTTTCCTTTTTTTTAAGGTCAGAAGAAAAACCAAAATTTTGTTATTTAATATTCAATTGAAGCAAATGTGTTTTTCACAAAAATGCAGATTTATCGATTTCGCTGTTTTGTAATTGTGAATAGCTAAATAACTTTAGAACATCCGGTTCAATTCCAACAGCTAATGGTTTTTACAAATTATGCAGTGGACGTGAAAGAGAGAGAGAGAGAGAAAGACAGAAAAAGCGAGAAATAATAAAGAAAGAAATATAAATAAATAAATAAATAAAGTGGAGGGGGATATATACTAGGTAGTTGTTGGATAAGGTGAATTGTGCTTCTCGCGTCAAGCAAGAGTCGAAGTATCGATCCGTCTTGAATAATTTCGCGACTAGCTCTTTAGCCTACACCCAGCATTTCAGTTTGCGCTATTGTTAAAGCCAGTACAACGTTTCGTGTTATGGGCCACGCAAACTCTATATTGTCCCAGTGAAATCCCCTATTCGAGATTTCTTTTTTTTTCGTGGATTTTTTTATAAATTATAAAAAATAGAGAAATTTGTTGGTTGAAGGAATTGGATCTAAAGAGAATTTTTTTCATGATTTTATTGAAAAACTGAGAAAATTTCAGGTGAAATTCATATTTTAGATTTAATTTTTTGAAAATTTTGTAAAAAATCTAATGAATTTTAGGAAAATGAAAATTTTTTTAATTTAGCTCAAAAATCAATGGAAATAAATTCGAAACCACTTCAATTAACAGCGAATGAGCCAATTTTTCAACACGTTTTCAAATTTTCACACTAAAACAATTAAAATCCCAAATATCCTTCAAAATCAGTGAATTTTCAAAAAAAAAAATCCAATCAAAAAATTGAATTTTTTAAAAAATTCTTAAAAATTTATCCTCGACCCAAGTTTTCCACCTGAATTTTTTTCAATTTTTCAATGGAATTATTTAAAAAATCGAAACCTCCAATATTTCCACTTTTTTCAAGCAATTCCCATCAAAATTGCTAATAAACCCATCATCGGGCTTCCAATGCAAGAAAAAAAAAAAAAAAATTTCCATGAAAAGTTACCTCTTTGCATCACTTTTATAAGCCATTAACGTAAAGATTCCCATTTTCTTGTTCGTTACTTCATATAATTGCCTTGGAAACAAAGGGGCATAAGTGCTGTTTATAAGCATAGGCACTTGCGCCTCTTTTATTCTAAGCCAATGATATAAATAAATAAATGGAATTTCTTCTTATAATGTAATTTTAATGTTTTTCTGTTTTTAACCATTTTTAGCAATAATATAAATAAATAAATGAAATTGCTTCCTATGATTTTTTTTTCTAAAAATTTTCAAAATAAATATCGCCTTAGAAACAAAAGGGCGTAAGTCCTGTATATAAGCATAGGCACTTACTCTTTTGTTCTAAGTCAATGATATAAATAAATAAATGGAATTTCTCCTTATAATGTAATTTTAATGTTTTTTTTGTTTTTAACAATTTTTAGGAAACAAAAAGGCCGTCAAAAGAGATGCAGGTGACAATCGCCCGTCAATTGGGCCTCGAGCCAACAACAGTTGGTAATTTTTTCATGAATGCACGTCGTCGTTCAATGGACAAATGGAAAGACGAGGATCCAAAAAATCCTGGTATTGACGAGGGTCAATTATCACCAAGCCTTGGTATAAGTCCACGCCAAGCAACTGATGTTTTGTGACATACGTCTGACCACGAGGAATATCACGACGAGTCACCCGAGGAGGATCTTGCCTTCTCGTAAATTATTTCGCTACAAAAAGAGAGAGAGAGAGAAGAAAAGAAAAAAAAAAGCAAAACTACACCGCCGATGCCTTATACCGTTACACTTTTATTTATTCCATTGTACAATTGTTTCTTTTTTTTTTTTTTAATTTTTTTATTTTTATTTTCGCCTTTCAATTCGACTGAAATCGATATTCGAGAGAAACTATGGACATATTCCACTTTTTTCTTTAATTTTAATTTCTTTCAAGGATAACTCGAAGTTACTTGCTCCCACAATTGCGTATTTCAAGCGAAATAAAATGTGAAATGTGTCTTTTTTGTGAAAAAAACACACTTTTGAAAAAAAGCGGGAAATTTATCATTTTTGAATTGCGTTGATCACAAGACACAAAGTGATTTTTCTCGGGGAAAAGGGAACAAAAAGAAAAAAAAAGCGGCTGACGGCATCGGTGACGCTACTACTTACACGATATTATTAATTAAAACATTCCCGCGCACTCTGAGGAATTTAAAAGAGAAATTTTCATTGGTGCCATAATTTGCCACTTTAAAACTAGGTAATAAATAAGTTGTTACAATTATTTTTTTTTTTTTTTTCGGTTGATTCTCTAGTCGATTGATGATTTTGATGATTAACGTTATTTTTTAATTAACGTATTCCTTTTTTTTTCATGGGGCTGATGAAAAAAAAAACACCATTGTCTAGTCAAAATTACGGTTAATTAGTTAATGTGTTAAATAACGTTTTTTCACGTTTGTTTTTTTACAGAAGATTTTCTTTTTTGCATTTCTTTTTTTTTGCATTCTAACTTATTTACCTAATTCTGTTGTTATTAATATCTTTGATGATTATATTTATTATTAATATAATTTATATATATATCATGTAATGGAAGTAGCGGGCTTTTCAAAAAAACAAAAGTAAGCGATTGAAATTAAGTGACTCGTCAATTCCTCGTTGGCTCATAAATAATTGAACAAATTTAGTGGATTAAATAAAAAAAAATGACAATTTATAAAAAAAAAAAAAAACCGCGCACGGGTTTTATATCCGCGTGAGTGTGCGTGCGTGTGTGTGTGAGTGTGTAAGTGTATACTGCGTGTGTACAAAGTGAAATAATTTATCAATGTGGACGCTGATAATGAGATAATTAAGGAGGACATGTGCCGTAAGAAAAGCAAATTAAATAATTAATTTAAAAAAAAAAAAAAATTCACATGTGAGTGTGTGTGTTAACGGTGAGTGATACTCAGAGCAGCCACCCACTCAGCATCTGTGCTTTTGCAACACAATGCTGTACTATAGAGATGTAAATAAAGAGAGATTAAACGTTTTTTTTTCTTCATTTTTTTGAATTGAAGAGGTGACGAGCAGACTTTTCATATGAAAAATTGGGGAAAAAGTGAAAAATTTAAATTTTTAAAATAAGAGAATGATACAAGCGCCGTTGTTTATTGAGTAGAAATTAATGATAATGTGTTGAGCATGAGTGATGAATAATTTAAAGAAAATAAAAATCTGGTTTACGCATCGATGTACAATTGGCTTAATTTAAGTGCACGTAAATTTAAAGGAATGAAGTGTTAATTTTCCTTCTTTTTTCCATTAACTTTATATAATGTCGATATTTAAGGATAATTGGGAGGTACAATCGGAACAAGTTAAATTTTTTGTATGAAATCTTTAATAACAATTTATACAAGATGAAATTCTCTAATCTGATCAAGTAAATCTGTGAAAAATGTAATAAAGAATAAAATAAGCCCGCGAAACAAAAAATTAATTGAAAATTGAAAATTTTTCATTATTCTTTAAATTTCTTTAAATCTTGAAAAATGTGAGAAATAGTGAAAATTCTTCAATTTTCAGTTAATTTTTTGTTTTTAGAGCTTATTTTATTTCTCATTACATTCTTTACAGATTTACTGAATCAGATTTGAGAATTTCATCTCATCTAAATTGTTATTAACGATTTTATACAAAAATTTAACTTTTTTTCCGATTGTAGTTTCCAATCATCCTTAATTACTCGGATGAAAAAAAATGAGTGACACATAAAAACATAATACAATCAATTAAAAAAAAAAAAAAAAAATTTCTTTTTGAAAAGAATTTTAGTTTTGATCATTATTTAATGAATAGAGTATTATTTCCTCGTATTGAGCTAATTCATGGTTTTAAATTTCTTTGGGCACTTAAAAATCGATCATGAACGATTGAATTTAAGCCAGTGGAATATCGATGAGTACTGTACAGATGAAAAAAAGATAAAATACTCATTTTTAAAGAAAAAAAATGAAAAAAAAGAAAGAAATCAGACCAAAAGAGAATAATTTTTGTCAAAGTGAGAGAAAAAAAAGAGAAAAAATTTTATCATACCAAAAAATAATAATAATAGTAACTAATAATTAATAGAAATGACATGGCTTCGGTCGCCGGATTAAGATCATATATAGTACAAAATAAACATATATTACTGTAATAATTAAATGAGAATGAAATGAAAACATGAACGAATGATATTCGTTAATTTTTTCTTCTTTTTTTTTTTTTTTTTTTTTTCGATAAAATAGATGAAAAACAATGTTTAAAATCATTGGAGGGGACCTTAAATTTGCGAAGGTGGACTCGTGTTCGGATTTAATTAGTAAGATTTGTTTTATTTATATTATTTATGATAATTTATGAAAATAGCAGATATCTGACAATTTTATTTTTTTAATAAATGAATTATTTGAAAAAAAGTGAGAAAAAAAATGTACATTTAGAAAATAAAAAAAAAAGTGCAGATTTTTTTTTTTAATTTATTATAAATAATTTATTTATCGAAGAATTTTTTGTTTTTTTGAAAATTGTCAGATGTCTGCTAATCCCATCATTTATCATTTTTTTTTCTCTTTTCTCAATGATCGTGATAACTCGACTATTCAAACACGTTATTAAAATTTCCATCGATTAAAATCGTCCGGAAAATATTTAAAAATCGTTGACAGTTTCTAAATTTTTATCTCCGAAAAAAAAGGAAAAAATAAAAAATTGAGAATGTAAAAATTCTATAACTGATTAATTTTAAGAAAATTGAGCTGCAACAATTTTTTCCCCAATATTCAATAATTCTCGGACGTTTTAAAAAAAAATTCGTGGGAATAAATAGAAAAAAGTAAAAAAAAATCGAAAAAACTCATATTCACGTTCAGCAAACACGTGTTCGATCGGAGAAAAGTCTCTTTTTTTGTTATATTTAGTAATAAAAAAAGAAAACTATTAATTATTAAAAATGAAAGAAAAAAAAAATTGAAAAAAAGGAATGAAAAAATCATGGCACTCGTGTACTTGTATTATACTTCTGTACATAAATCTAGTTGAGATGAAGAATTTATTATTAATTATTAATATTAACGATTAAAGAAAGAAAAAAAAATGGATTATTATTAATATATTGAAAAAAAAAGAAAAAAAAATTACACAAGATGTTTTTGTTGATGAGAATGAAAATGCGAATGAGGAAAAAAAGGGGGGGGGGGGGTACAGCAAATTAATTGTAGGTAGATACAAAAACACAATAGTACATGGTAAACTCGTGTAAACTAATGAAAAAAAGAAAATAATAAAAAAAAAACTAAATCATTGAGGGAAATAAAAACTGAAAAACACAACACTTACAGTAAAAAAAAAAAAAACTTGATAAGTGAAATGAAAATATGAAAAAACAGAACACAGACACATAGTAAAAATATTAATAACGATAATATAATGAATATAAAATGAATAATATAATATATTCTACGAGTATAATGTATGAAAAAAGAAAAAAGATAAAAAAAATTAAATGGGTTGGGCAATCGAATGAAAAGAAAATGAGATGAATAATAATTTGCAAAAACTTTTCCTTCGATTTAATCTATGCATTGGCCCTTTGGGAACAGAAAGGGGACAGCAAAGTTTAATTAAGATAAATTAATTAACACAACAGTTGTTTGAGTTTTTTCATAAACACATGAAGTGAATAAAAAAAAATCAATAATATATTTATATATTTAAAAAATAGAATGGAAAGAGTTAAACATGAAATTATTATTATTAAAAATGAGAAGAATTCGGTGACAAGTTAATTGCGAAATTATTATTTTAAATTTGCAGAATGAAATTATAAAGGAAATTATTCATTAAAAAATGGGAAAAACATCTCTTTTTTTAATTTGTGTGTGTAAAAGTGTGTTTTTATATGCAATTATGTGAAGAGAATCATGGAAATCCAATTTTTTTTTCGAAAAATCATTGAATTCAAATTGGATTGATTGAAAAAAAAGGTTTATTTTTCTGAAATTTCAATTTTTCACGCACAATTCAATAAAATCATGCATATAACGAAATTATTGAAGAATTAAAAACAAAAAAAAATCATAAAAAATTGTCAATAAAATCAAGAATTAAGGAATCTATATTTACATTTCGTATTTAAAGACATATCCAGTGAAATTGAAGAATCAGTGATTTTTCTTTTTGATAAAATAGCAGATGTCACAATTCTCAAATTAATAGAGTTAAAAAGAAAATTATTGATAAAAACAGAGAAGTACAATAATAAAAATTTAATTTTGTTGCAATGGTAAAAAAAACTTATAATTAAAATGAAATTAGTAAATATTTGTGAAAATTTTTTAGAATTTTTTTTAAACAAACAAATTATTGCAAAAAAAATATTTAAAAAATTTGCACTTATAATTTTTTGAATTTTCGACAAGTGCATATTTTTTTTATTTAAAAAATAATAATTTATCTGTTAAAAAAAGAAAAAAGACTAAAAAATTTTCAGCTTTTTGCTATTTTCAGTATTCATTTATAATTCAATGTTTGATCATCCTTCGTAAAAAAAAGTTGTACTTGTCACCTTCGATTACTTTTCATTAAATTTAATAGAAATTTTCTACAATTAAACGAAAAACAATAATTTCATTAAAAAAAAAATGAAAAAAAAAACCGATAGATGCATGAGATTATCTTTTTTTTATTTTGGGTCTCCTTTCCAGCATCACAGTTTTTTAAAGAAATAAAAAACCAAGAGATAAAAACAGTTCGCACGACAATAAGGTATCGAATAGTTAATGAAAAAAAAAAAAAAGTAAAAAAAGTAAAAAAAAAAAATTACGAGAGAAAATAATGTAAAAATACAAATGCAAACCGTGTATACATTATTATATTTATTATACGACGAGAATCATCGTACGGACAAAAAGGGTGGGGGAGGGAGGGGGGGGGGGAGGGATGCAGGGAGTGCATGTGAACTTTGAAATATTTGAATTATTGTTAATTTTTTTTTCGAAAAATCTCCGAAAATTTTGGTGAATTCAAATTTTTTTTCTGTAATACCCTTCGGAGTGACACAAAATGAGCTCGAGTGTAGATTTATAAATAAATAAAATAAAAAAAAAGAAGCGATGTGTGAAAAAAGTGTTAAAAAGAAGAGCTAGAACTAGAAGATACATGTGTCGATAAAATAAAAAATAATTTTTAATTTTTTCGAATTTTTTTCATTTACGAAAAGAAAAAAAAGGAAAAAGTTCACGAAGAAATCCAAGAAAAAAGATCAGTGAAAAAGAAACTAATTGAAGGCATGAAATTTAGTTTATTTATTCGATATATTTATTTGTATTTATGTAACTTACCAAGCGTTATTATAAACCTAAATATTTATAAAAAAAAAAGGGAGAAGAAAAAAAAATGAATACAAAAAAAAACTGAAAATGAAGAATCCTATTATTTCTGTATGTAGGTGAATTTTCGATGAGTACTGGAATTGAATCAGAAGGTTTTATAGTAAATTAAGAAAATATTTAGATGAATAATTTAACCGTTAATGAAAAAAGAAATCGACGTAATTCGTCTTTTTTTCATTAAAAAAAGGGGAATAAAAATAAGATAAAAAGTAAAAAAAAAACATATTTTTCGATCTGCTGAAAGGAGAGCTTTCGCATTAGTATTGTGAATTTTACACGATTCACTTCCAGTACTCGAGTTAAATTAAAGATAAAGAAGAGAAAAAAAAGGAGATTAAAAAAAAATGTGTAACTATCTAATAGACACATTTCGATGATGATCACACCGAACGTGAACAATTGTAAACTACTGTAAATGTTATTTACGTTTTACGAAGAGCTTATTGTAGTCAAGAAAAATTATTAAACACAATTTAAGTCGTAAAGGTATATTTGAGTGTAGCACTATGAAAAAAAAAAAAAAAAAAAAAAAAACAAGAACAAAAAATTGAAAAAAAAAAAGAACCTCTTTACACTTTTGCACGAGATGTGTGTTGTACTTGACTAAAAGAAAAAAAAAAACAAAGAAATTGAGAATGTAATTAATGCTTTATTACTTAGGAATTAAACTTAATTTATTTATGATTAAAAAAAAATAAGTTGGACATCATTTTGTGAGTTGGAGTTCCACGAAAAAAAAAAATATATAAAATGACATTTTTATTTTTTCAAGAAAGATAAGAAAAAAGGAATTAAATGCAGAAATATTGAATTACATAACAGCTATATTCCGTGTTGTAAAAATAACAAATTCAACTCGAGGAAAATGAAAGACTTGAATTAAATATTAAAATTTTAACCAGAGTATGCTGGAATTCCCGTAATAGCACGTCCAAGAATAAGAGCATGAATATCATCGGTACCTGCGTCACAGAGAATTAAATAATTTTTCATTAGTAAAATACAGCAAAAGACATAAGTGAAAAATTTGTGGAAAACAAAAACTGTTGTCAGTTTTGTAATGAAAATTTAATCATTTTTAAATTGACAAGTATCACTTTGATACTGGAGAAAATAGAATATTATCATGGATTTAAATAAATCCCTTGTGGTTAATGGACTCGGATACTAATTATGAAGAGGATACGTCAATTTTCATGGAAACCTTTTTTTTAAAGAGCAATTATCTATAAAAAAAGGTTTGCTTAAAAAAAATCCAGATCATAAAAAGAATATCCTGTACAAAATGATTGAGGAATTTTTTTTAGGGTGAAAGACTTGGCGGAAAAATCTGAAAAAATTTGAGAAGATGCTCCAGCATATCAACATTGTTGCTGAATTTTTTCAAATTTTTGGCGGGAAGTGCGCCTTATTTAAAAAAAAATTACTCTTTATTTTGCGTTCATTTCGCTCGCATTAGAAACAAAGTGGCGTAAGTGCTATATATAAGCATTTCATTGCGATATTAATGATCAAGATATTCGCTAATTAATTACCTTCATACGTAATTACGGATTCAAGATTGACCATATGCCTAATAATGTGGTACTCATCGGAAATTCCATTTCCCCCAAGCATATCTCTGGCTACACGTGCAATATTTATTGCTTTAGCTGCTGAATTTCTTTTTATCATTGATATCATCTCTGGTGTAGCCCTGAAACAATTGATTACACACGCATGTATGAATTTATTGCGTTAAGGTTCATTGAATTTATCTCTTTTTTTTTTATTTTTCATTTTTTTTTATCTGTGCCTCACTTGTCTTCGTCCTTGAGTCGTCCAACGCGCAGGCATGCCTGCAGCCCGATTGCTATTTCTGTCATCATGTCAGCCAATTTTTTCTGTATCAATTGATTAGCTGCCAACGGTCTCTTGAACTGTTTACGCTCTAGTACATAAGAATTTGCAATTTTTAAGCATTGCTCAGCTGCACCGAGTGAACCCCAGGCAATACCGTAACGTGCATGATTCAAACAGGAGAATGGACCCTAAAAAAAATGTAAATTCAATTTTATACTATTTTTGGGTTTATTAAATTTCGTGGAGGCGAGGGGATGACATGAAACAACTCAATTTTCGGGGGATAAACGAGATTGACGGATTTTTGGGGTCTTTTTAGAGCGAATTTTCCAGAAAATGGGAAAAACAGGGAAATTTGGTGTTTATGCCTTTTTTTTAGAGGAAAACGAAATTTAGGGGAAAAGGATGTCACGAAAATTTCACCAGTTTTTTTGAGAATACTGCGGAAACTAAACGAGATAGAGCGTTAATGAAATATTTATATTTTTTTTTTAAGAGAATTGAGGAGGGAAATGAAATGTAATTTTTGGGAAAATATGTGGGTGAAAGAAAGTTGCTGGAGTTAAATCTGAGAAAAAATGGAAGAAAGTCGAAAATAATTTTTTTAATTAATTTCGAGAATCCTGGAAAATATTAAATGAAGAATATAACTAATTTTTGAGGAAACGTGTGAAGAATGAAAATTACTGGAGTTAAATTTGAAGAGAACCTGAAAAAAATTTCGAAAAAAAAATCGATAACAATTATTAAATTAATCTCGGAAATTCTTAAAGATCTTAAATGAAGAATTTAACTTTTTGGAGTTAAATTTGTGAAAAATATCCTTAAAAAAATCAAAGAAAAACAAAAATTGGGAATGATTTTTCAAATAATTTCGAAAATTCGGGAAAATCTCAAATAGAAAAATATAATTGATTTTTTTTTTTCTTAAAAAATGTTTTTTTTTCTCTCAAAAAGTTTCCGAGATATTCTTCAAAAACTGATGATACAATAAAATTTATCTGAAATTTCCTCATTTTTCTTTTCCCACATACTTTCAGACTCTTAACACCTGGTAATAAATTAGCCTCAGGAACAACGACATCATCCATTAAAATCATTCCCGTTGGAGAAGCTCTTAATGATACTTTTCCTTGAATTTTTGGTGTGCTCAATTGTCCCTCATTTCCTTTTCTCTCAACAATAAATCCGCGGATTTCTCCATCATCGCATTTCGCCCAAATAACTAATAAATCAGCTACCGGTGAATTGGTGATCCTGCCAAAAAAAAAGATTTTAACATGTTGTATGATGAAACATTAAAGAAGAAAATTATTTTCATGATTTTACTGCAAATGTTTACCATGTTTTGTTACCATGAAGCTTATAAACTTTTTTATTAGCATCATAAACAGCTCGGGTTTCCATTCCAGCGGGATCGCTGCCATGATTCGGTTCAGTCAGGCCGAAACAGCCGATCAAATCACCAGACACTAAAAATTCAATTTTCATAGGAAATGATGGAATAAAAAGGGCGTATTTTACGTTTCCATGTTTTGTATTATGAAAATTTCTCGAAATCAATGAAAATATTTGAGATAAATTTATTTTGATTATTCCATTGAAAAGCTGAGGAAATTTCTGTTGGAAAACATGTGTCAAAATTAATTTTTGATGATTTAAAAAAAAAAATTGACTTTTTCAGGGGAAAATTAGGACTTTTCCCCTTTTCAAAATTGAAATTTTCCCTTTTTTGGGAATATCTCCGGTTCTATTCGTCGTAGTGACTTGGGATTGGTCCCAAATGAAAGCTGAGATCATTTCCCATTGATTTATGAGGCCTTAAAAAAATAAATAACGATAAAAGACCATTTTTGAGCTATTTATGGTGATTTTTTGTGAAAATCAGTTTTTGCTTCTTAAATACCTCAAAAATAGTTTTTAATTCTTTCAAAACCCTTTAAATTGATGGCAAATCACTCCACCTTTCATTTGAGACCGACTCTAAGTCTCTACGACTAATAGAACCGGAGATATCCTCAAAAAAGTAACAAAAATCGAAAATCGAAAGGGTTCGACCCTTTATTCATCCGCAAAAAAATGGAATTTTCAAGAAAAAATTGAAAAATCACTTCCGACACATGTTTTCCATCCAAAATTTCCTAAGCTTTTCAATGGACTCATCAAAAAAAATACATCTAGAACCATTTCATCAGAATCTCCATTTTACCCCATAAATATTATTAAATTAAAAAAAAAAAAATTTTATCCTGCAAAATCATTTTTAAAATCATTTTTTCAAAATTCAATTAATAAAGATAAATTACCAAGTTTAGGTAAGTACTTGTCCCTCTGCTCCTGACTTCCCCAAGAATCAATAGCAACTGCTGCCAAATTTTGCACGGAAAATGACGATCTGTAGCCACTGTCAATCGATTCAATTTCCTTGGTAATTAATCCATAAGCAACTGACGAAGCACCAGCTGCTCCGTATCCCTTCAATGTTGGGCAAAGGACTCCAAGAGTGCCGAGTTCCTTGATTATCGCCTTATCGAAATGCTCATTTCTGAACGCATCTAGGACTCTTGGCTGCAGTTTTTCCTGACAATAGGAGCGGAATTGATCGCGTATCATTATCTCATCCTGAGTATATTGTGCCTCAATATTAAGTGGATCTTGCCAGTTAAAAGTCGCTAAAAGACAACAAAAAAAGGATTTTTATGGCAAAATCTCCTAAAATGTAGAAAAAAAACACTATTCTAAAAATGCCGCCAATTCATTCAAAATTCGTCTCAATGCGCATTCGACTTTAGGCAACACTAGTGTCCCGCCACCTGATGGAAAGTGCGGGAAACTTTTCAAATTCTTCATCAACAATTGGTAACAATGGAACACAAGAATACTCGCGCGATCAAGGTAGCAGAGATCGGCAAAAAAAAATTCGCATTAAAAATTTTTTTTATTTCTGTAATTTCTATCGAAAAAATTTTAATTACTTTCTTAATGAAAAATTTGGATTTTTAAATTTTTCATTAGTTTGAAAATTAATTTTTTTTTTACAATTTTGATTACTATTGTAATTAAAAATTTGACTGATGAAATTTTATAATTCTTTTTCTTATTCGAAATTTTGATTCTTTCTTACTTATTAATTGATTGGAATAATTAATTTTATAATAAAATCAACGCTACTATGTTTAATCTTCCCAAATATAACCGTCTTTCAGACAAAAATTTTGAGTTGAGAGTGTTAACTAAATGTAACACAAATAAGAACTCATAATTTAATCCAATCTAAATGACGCTTATATGACATTTATAATTCAATTTAACTAATAAAAATGTTAATAAGTTTAATAAAGAAAATAATTATGAAATTCCATCAGTCAAATTTTAAATTACAATAGTAATCAATATTGTTAAAAAAAAAAATTATTTTCAAACTAATGAAAAATTTAAAAATCCAAATTTTTCATTAAGAAAGTAATTAAAATTTTTTCGATGGAAATAACAGAAATAAAAAAAATTAAAAAATTAAAAATGCGAATTTTTCTTTTGCCGATCTCTGATACGAATTATCAAAGATATTGAAAATAGCGGTGGTAGGGATGAAACGCCTTAAATCGAACGGAAATAACGAAATTACTAAGAAACCACAGGATTGACCCATTATTTAAAAATAATTGGCGAAGAGAACAGCATTTTAACTAAATAATAGAAGGAAAAAATATTCAATTCCTCTTATAGTTATTGAGAAATTTTAATTAGAAGGTAATCGTAACTATTTGCCTCTCTCTCTATCTCATGCATGTGATAGGAGATTGATGAAAAAAAAATTCGAGAAAAGAAAATTATATTCACAAGCTGAAGATATGACTTTCGAATAGTTTAATCACTTTTTTGCGGGTAAATTGAAGCTTTTTTCCGCCGAATTATCAGGAATTGATTGAAAACTATCTTACAAATCCTCATTTTTCTGTTTTATCAACCGTACTCTGAAATACCTACCTCAAAAAGAGTACAAACGTAATCAGAATCATTGTTATGCAGCATTGTTATCTCAACAACTTAATCACGCAAGTTATCACTTGCAGTTTCGCAAATGATGTACGAAAAATAAGAGATAAGATGATAAGATGATTATGACTTCACTAATAATAAATAAGTCATTAAAAAAATAAGTTAGAAACAAAAAAACTCACTCTTTTCACCTAATTTTGATGCAGAAATCGAAAATCCTTCATTAATTCAATAAAATCTTTAAAATTAAGAAAAAAATGAATAAAAATTTGTGTTTCCAATTTTTTAAATAATTAAAAAAAAAAGGAAGAATTTAAAAAATCCTTTGAATTCAAAAAGGATACGTCTTGCAGCCGCTGATTGGTGGTTCTTCCTCACAATATTAAAAATCCTTTGCGCACGCATCGCCATGTTTCAACAATTGCCTCGGAATCAGCTGTGTTATCACCTACGCGTTTCTCCACAAACTGTTTCGCTCCATCGTTCCATCAAATTCTTGCGTTTCTCCCTCTTATCACGTGACCTATGACCGCATATTCTCTCCATTTTTTTATTTTCATCGTAAATACGCTCAACTGGTCAACATTTAATCTGATACAATCATAAGATAAGAAAAAGGCCCCAAAAACCCCCGGATTTCAGCTGTGGACTTTGTAATTGGTTCCCGCGCGCGCGTCTTTCCCGCCAAAAATTCAAAAGCGAAATCCACCTGCGAATAATCAATTTTCTTATCATAGTAATGAAATCTAACGCAATGAAGGGGGTTTCGATGCCTTCCACTTCAATAACCTCTTGAGGAGGAAACAATGCTACATATAATATTATATATACATATATATATATAGGGGAAGGTGGGGTAAAATGGACACATTTAAATTTTTAGGAAAATATTATGGAAAGTTCTTGGAAATAATAGAAATATTGGCGGTAGATTATTTTTGATGATTTCATTGGAAAGCTGAGGAAATTTTAGGCGAGAAACAAGTGTCGGAATTAATTTTCTTGAATTTTTGGCGATTTTCACTCTTTTGAGCATTTTAGAGGGGTGAAAACCTTCCTTTTTTGAAAATTTTCAGTTTTTTGAGAATATCTTCGGTTCTATTTGTCGTAGCGTAAAAATTCCAACGGGAGATGAAAGGTGAGATCATTTGCCATCGATTTATAGGGTTTTCAATTTAAAAATATCGATTTTTAAAATATTTATGGTCATTTTTGTGAAACACTTTTGTGAAACAGTTTTTGGCCTATAACTATTCCAAAAATTGATATTTTAAAATTCAAAACCCCATAAATCGATGGGAAATGAGCTCACCTTTCATTTGAGACCAACCCCGAATTGCTACGACCAATGGAACCCGAGATATTTGCAGAAAACTGAAAATTTTCAAAAAAGAAAAGGCTTTACCCTTCAAAAATGCCAAAAAATGTCGAATTTTCAAAAAAATAAAAAAAAATACATCTGACACTTGTTTTCCGGCTAAAATTTCGTCAGCTTTTCAGTAGAATCATCGAAAAAAATCCATCTCCAACCGTTTCATTACAGTGTCCATTTTGCCCCACTCTCCCCTATATATTGTGGATAAGAGAGCTCAAATCAGCTCAAAAAACAGGAAATGAAAAAAAGAGTGTATTAACACACAAAAATGTATTTTAGCCAAGCACGTCTTAAAGCGCGCATATATATAAGTGGCCAACATCCTTTTTGAATATTAAATAAATAAATGCTACATATATAATAATCATAAGCGCATACATATCACTTACATTCGTTATATTTTATGAATATATTTTGACATATATTTATTTCCATGCGGAAGACTTTTTTGCATGAGAGAACTTGTCAAAAAAAAAATTACTTTTTTCATTGGGTGATTTCAAAAAAAAGATGTACATAGGCTTAAATAAATGAAGACTCCGAAAAAAAAAAAAATAATGAAATCTAAGATTGCGTGACTGGCGTGCGCAATAACAGCTATCGACCCGTCTTCACGTGGTGTAGAATGACCATTTTTCTTTCTTATTTCACAAATTCATGTATTTTTTCACAATGCATTAAAAATCACAAATAATTTATAAAATATAAAATAACCACATCAAATTTTTTATTTATTTTTTTTTTCATTATTCTGGAGTTAAATTGAATGATTTGTCTTTTTTTCAGACAATCAGTGCATCATCTTTGTGATCTGGACCATCTGGCAGTCTTTGATTGAGTATCCGGATATTATGAAACAGGTAGCCGAGTGTTTCTGTGCAGGGTCGAATAAGGGCTTGTGTAAAACCCATGAAAAATGTTCTTGTTGCTGCACAAGTTATTTTCCATACACGAAGACAAGGCGCTATACACCATATATGCTACGAAAAAAAATAAATTATTCTATTTTTGAAAAAGCGAAATTAAGAAAAAAAAAGTGGTGAAAACCATCAAATTTTGATGTTTTATTGGTTCTTAGCAAATATTTTTTTTTAAATAATTTGAAAAGTTGTTCAAATTATTTTTAAAAAAAGTTGCTAAACTTCAGTAAAGTCGATTTTTCATAGTTTTTACGACTTTCCCCACTTTTCCTTTTTCTCTGCGAAGAAATTATGATTGAAAACTTGAGTAATTGAAAAAAAAACCGTCTACCTGAAACGAGAGACAGGCAAAAGTAATGCCTAAAAGAAGCGCAACAATTGGGGCTATTAGAACAGACAGAAGAATATAGCAACAGCCTCTGGAGAGACGAAAACAGTGTCCACTCAGTCTCCATGCACATTCTGGACTCCTTATACCATCTGGCTCTCCAATGACATCCTCCCACATTACCTGACGAATTATTTAATAATTTAAAAAAATTTATCATAATTTATAATTATGAAAATATCAGAAATCCGACAATTTCTCGATTTTTTTTCCTCTTTTACCCGAAACGTTATTTTAAAAAAAATATGCGCATCTCCAAAATCCAAAAATCTGAAACCGCGAATTTTTTGAATATTTTTTTTAAGTTTCGTTTAAATTTCATTTCTAAAATTGTACATAAATTCCTTTTTTTTGTACATTTTTTTCACATTTTATTTTTTATTTTATTTATTGATTTTTTATATTTTTTCTTTTTAAAAAAAAAATACGAAAAATTGTCAAGTGTCTATTAATTTTATTCGAAATTATCATATTTTCAAAATTTTTCAAAAATTACCTGCAGATGCTCATTCAAGCTGTTTGGATCCCTGTCCTCAAGATCAACTGGACTGGCCATTGAAGAGGGTGGTTTGTCCATTCTTGGACACTCTATGTCTTCCCACCACTCTCTGAGCCATGAAAACATTTTTTTAATCAAATTATTATTATTATTTATTTTTCCATATATATATGGAAAAATATCGGCTTTCCGACTTTTTTTTACAGTGAATTTTTTAAAATTTAAGTTATGATAATGGAAGATTTTTTGAAAAATTAAACAACAATTTCTGGTTTTATGCAGGTCTAGTTCAAATGTGCAGACGGCCATAAGTTAAGGCACGTACTGACCGCGGATGTACAGGCATTCATTCAAACTGTTTAACTTTCATTGATTGATTACATCAAATAATAAAGTTAAAAGTGCCCTCATGTATTTCAAGGATCAATTGTCTACGTCTGTAATGCAAAGGTCGTTATTTTTACACCTATATAATTATCCTCGAGAACTTGAAAAAAGGGGAATTTCAGTTTTGCTTTAGTTTTGCCGAATGGAAGCCTTTTTAATTATGAAATAATTAGGATTAATTAGTGTTTAAGGATGATTGGGAGGTAAAATCGGAAAAAAAGTTAAATTTTTGGATAAAATCTTTAATAACAATTTATAGGGGAGAATGGGGCAAAATGGACCTCTGCAACAACGTAATTCAAGATTTTTTTTTCAGAGTTAAGGAGTCGATGAAAAAATCTGAAAAAATTTGAGAAGACTCTTCAATATGTCTTCATTTTTGTGTAATTTTTTCAAATTTTTTCATAAAGCTGCCTTTTCTCTGAAAAATCCCGAATTATTTTCACAAACAGGTCCATTTTGCCCCATTTTCCTCTACAAGATGAAATTCTCAAATTTGATTCAGTGAATCTGTAAAGAATGTAATGAGGAATAAAATAAGCTCGGGAAACAGAAAGTTTATTGAAAATCGAAAAATTCTCATCATTTTTTACATTTTTTCAAATTTTTCAAGATTCAAAAAAATGCAAAAACGATGAGAATTTTTCAATTTTCAATTAATTTAATTAATTTTGTAAAAAATTAATTAAATATCGAAAAATTTTCATTATTTTTTACATTTTTTCAAATTTTTCAAGATTCAAAGGAATGCAAAAAATAATCAAAATTCTTCAATTTTTAATTGATTTTCATTAATTTAATTAGTTTTTCAAAAAATCAATTGAAAATCGAAAATTTTTCACAATTTTTTACATTTTTTCAAATTTTTCAAGATTCAAAAAAATGCAAAAACGATGAAAATTTTTCAATTTTCAATTAATTTTTTGATTCGCTGGCTTATTTTATTCCTCATTACATTCTTTACAGTTTCACCGAATCAGATTTGAGAATTTCATCTTGTATAAATTGTTATTAACAATTTAATACAAAAATTTAACTTTTTTTTCGATTGTAGCTTCCAAATTATCTTTAATAATTGAAAAATTAATAATTGATAACTCACGTGATTAAGTAATTCAAGAAAATTTCACTCTTTTTTTTCAATGGATTTGAATGGATCAATTAAATTTAACTTCTCTCCGGTTTTTGGGAATACATTGTGTGTTGTGTGTTGTTGCTCTTCTTGGGGTTGTTGAATTTATACGGAATGGACAATGGTCAACGCGTCTGCGCGTATACTTATCACCTGCGAGGAATAATTCCACCCTTTCTCATTCCTACAGGTACAAGAAAAAAAAACCACTCCCCAATGAATAATTAATATTTCGGGGCTTTTTTACGTGTCATCGATGGGGAAATATTGAAGTTATATGCAAACACATTCATTTCCTCGAGTTCTCCAACAATATTCACTTAATTTGGAGGACGAAAAAAAATTCATTTATTTAATGAAAAGAAGAAAATTGTCTTATATTTTTTTATGGATTAACGATTTAGATTGAGAAGTTGATTATGCAGAAAATAAAAATTCTGGTTCACTCACTCTGCACTATATAAATTAATTTTAACTCTTCTTTTTCATTAAAAATTATTAATCTCCATTCAAAAATGCAAAAAACTATTTTTTAGAGTTCAAAAAAAAATAATTTTAAAATTTTCGAAAAAATACATTTTTAAATTCAAAATGTTTTACCGCTCGAGGTCGGTATTGCAGAGTGGTTCTCTCAATCACCACAAGATGGCGGCAGCAGGGACTCAGTGGAATTACCTCATTCCATTGTCCTTAGTGATCTCCGGAAAAAAGAATCGATTATCAAAAAGTCGATTTTTAGAAAACAGATCTTTTTTAAATCGATTTTTCAGAAAAAAAAAAAAAAAAATTTTTACGTGGGTATCGATAAATCGATTTTAAAAAAACTATAGCACATCTACTTCCGATCGATCATTTTCAATATCGATTAATCGATGTGATAATCTCGCATTAGGTTCGAAATATCGCATAACATTCGATAGTTTCGGCACCTTTTTGAATTTGAAGGAAAAAACAGCAACTTTTAATCGATCGATTTCAAATATTCGATTAATCGATGCGATATCTCGCTTTGAATTCGAGATATCGCACATCATTCGATAGTCATTAAGGGGCAATGAATCCTCTTTTTAATATTAAAAAAAAAAAAACAAGATACGATTTTCCTGAAAAATAATCGAAAAATCGGTTAATCGAGTTACTTAAAATCCCCTAAAAAAAAATCTTTCGATTTTTACAAGCTTAATCGAAAATGGTCCATCACTACTAACAAATCCATCATCCACCTCTTCCAAAGCCCCAAAAATCTCTTCAATAAAGCACACAAAAAGGAAAAAAATCATCTCCCTTTTAATAATTCACGTCCATTAAGGTGTTTCTGTCCATATAGTCAAAAAAAACTTAAATTTTTGTATAAAATCGTTAATAACAATTTAAACAAGATAAAATTCCTCAAATTTGATTCAGTGAATCTGTAAAGAATGTAATGAGAAATAAAATAAGTCCTCAAAACAATAAATCGGTTGAAAACTGTAAAATTTTCTGTATTTTTTAAAATTTCTTCAAAACTTGAAAAAAATGAAGGAACCTAAAAGGCACAGAAAATTTTCCAATTTTCAATTAATTTCGACTTATTTTATTCCTCATTACATTCTTTACAGATTAACTTCATCAAATTTGAAGAATTTCACCCCCATAAATTATTATCAAAGATTTTAAACAAAAAATTTAACTTTTTTTTTTTTCTTGAACTGTACGAATAGAGAAACACGTTAAACAGGGAACAGAAATAAAATCAATTGACCATAAGAACAGAGCAAGGAGTTATGCAAAAGTCCTCGATGAGATCGGAGTGAATGTCGTCAATGATCCTAAATATATTTCCGCCCCCTGACATGACGATGGAAAACGTGATATTGAATGATTTTAAACAATGATAATTATGCTTCCTAGCCCTTCAGAAATTTTCATGTATCGTTTTACGTATTTTGGCACGTGTTCAAAGTCTGTATCTCACGTGTCCTAAGGCATCACAATCGTTGGTTGAACGAACGTGCCTACAAATTCCCATCGCCCCAGCAGCCGCATATTCTCAATGAGATTGAATAAGTAAGAGAGAGAGAGAGAGAAATGAGCTGAAAGGGATTACGTTATAGAGAAAATACCAGTGACAATTGCATCCAAAGATGGACGCATCGATTGTGTGTAATTAATTAACATCCTCTTTTTTCCATTGATTCTAGTAAAAACAAATAATAAAAAAAAATCTGTGTTCACTTGGAGTCACGAAGTTGATCGTGTCTGTGTACTAATTAAAGGAAACATTGGCCAGATAAAATCAGGACTAAGCATCACTGGAATTCGAGAATAATGCCTTAAGGCGTTAAACGTCGTGGACGAATACACATATATATGTATATATATACAACGAGGAGATCCGTTAATGCAGTGACTCGAAGACTATAAGTAACGTTATTGCTTATTACGAAACAGACAGTATCTCATGAATACTGGATTATTTTTGAGTCTCGTCTTGAAATAGATAGATAGATATAGTGGGTCCCAGTTGCTGGGACTTTAGACCTAGTTTCTGATGGGATGCATCAAAGGCCAACAATTACTTTGCTTATTTAATGTAATTTAAGGATGATTGGGAGGTACAATCGGGAAAAAAGCTAAATTTTTGGATAAAATCGTTAATAAAAATTTATACAAGATTAAATTCTCAAATTTGATGAAGTGAATCTGTAAAGAATGTAATGAGGAATGAAATGAGCCTTAGAAACAAAAAATTGGTTGAAAATTGAAGAATTTTCATTATTTTTTACATTTCTTTGAATCTTGAAAAATTTGGAAAAATTCAAAAAGTAATAAAAATTTTTCAATTTTCAATTAATTTTTAGTTTCTAGAGCTCATTTTATTGGTCATGACATTATTCTCAGATTCACGAAGTTAGATTTGAGAATTCCATCTTGTATAAATTGTTATTAAAGATCTTATACCAAAATTTAACTTTTTTTTTTCGATTTTACCTCCCAATCATCCTTAATTATGTTGTAAATTCAAATAAGAGAGAGTGGGGCAAAATGGACACTGTAATAAAACGGTTAGAGATGGATTTTCTTTGATGATTCTACTGAAAAGCTGAGGAAATTTTAGCCGGAAAACCAGCGTCAGATGTATTTTTTTCGACTTTTTTGAAAATTCGATATTTTTCGGCATTTTTGAGGGGTGAAGCCTTTTCTTTTTTGAAAATTTTCAGTTTTCTGCAAATATCTCGGGTTCTATTGGTCGTAGCAATTCGGGGTTGGTCTCAAATGAAAGGTGAGCTCATTTCCCATCGATTTATGGGGTTTTGAATTCTAAAATATCAATTTTTGGAATAGTTATAGGCCAAAAACTGTTTGACAAGAGTGTTTCACAAAAATGCCTATAAATACCTTAAAAATCGATATTTTTAAATTGAAAACCCTATGAATCGATGGCAAATGATCTCACCTTTCATCTCCCGTTGGAATTTCTACGCTACGACAAATAGAACCGAAGATATTCTCAAAAAACTGAGAATTTTGAAAAAAACGAAGGCTTTCACCCCTCTAAAATGCTCAAAAAAGTCAAAATCGCCAAAAATTCAAGAAAATTAATTCCGACACTTGTTTCCCGCCTAAAATTTCCTCAGCTTTCCAATGAAATCATCAAAAACAATCTACCGCCAATATTTCTATTAATTCCAAAAGTTTTCCATAATATTTTCCTAAAAATTTAGATGTGTCCATTTTGCCCCACCTTCCCCTATAACTGAGAAATTTGGAAAAATTGTCAGTTACTGGGGCACTGGGTCAGAAATCAGGACCACTACACTAATGCAAGTAGCTTTAGTATCAAAATCAAATAAAATTCATTGTACTCAACAAAAAAAGAGGGAAATAACGAAAAAAATAATAAAAAATAAAAGAGGGAAAAAGAGAGAGAAAGAGCCGAAGGAAATGGGGGAAAAATACATGGGTATTGAATAATGCAGCATAATTTTTCAATTATCCCAATTTTTATTTGATACACATGGAAAAAAATAAAGAAATAACTCTCAATATAATTCTGAGAATTGGGATAATTTTGTTATTTTTCTGGACGCACCCTAATCCGGTCGTGTTCTCTTGCACACACACACAAGACACATGCTGAGTCACCAAATGCCCTTTTTTTCTTAAAGAAATCTTTTTCTGAAGCCACAGGGCACCTTGTGCATTATTCAAAATTTTTTTATCCTCCATCCCCACTTGTGTCTGTTTGTGTCTCCATCCAGAGATAAGCACAAATTATGAAAAAAAAAAAAGAATCTAAATTAATAGGAAACATTGAAATTCATTGCAATTTAATTTATTACAATGCACTGGGTCAATTAAATCGTGAAAATATCAATGCTATTGCATCATCAGCAGTTATATTAATTACAGTTTCTACGAAGTGTTATTAAGTAGATGTTAAAATACGAGCTAACTGTGTATATTAATTGTGTTTTTGTATTGTGTTCATATACTGTGTTGGGCCTATCGTCATTGTCCTTCATTGTAAAAAATTACCTTCTTGAATAATTTACGATAATCACTGACTTCTAACTGACACAACACACAAGTCGTATCGATTTGTCCAATCTGCTTCTTTTTCTTTTTTTTTCAATCTTTATCGATAATCATTCGGTGTAGTGATTTTCATATTTATTTGTTCCTGTCAATAATGAACCGTTAGACTCTTTTTTTTCTATTTTCTATTAATGAAGTCGTTCTCAGAAGCCTTTCCCACTTCAAACGAAGTTGAGTCTCGTTGTAAAGGTGCAGGATTCCATTTGAAGCCAATAACTATTAAATAATAGCAGAGATCGGCAAAAAAATTTTTTTCTTATTTCTGTTATTTCTATCGAACAAATTTTAATTACTTTCTTAATGAAAAATTTGGATTTTCAAATTTTTCATTAGTTTGAAAATTAATTTTTTTTTTTAACAATTTTGATTGCTATTGTAATTCAAAATTTGGCTGATGGAATTTCATAATTATTTTCTTTATTAAACTTATTAACATTTTTATTAGTTAAATTGAATTATAAATGTCGTATAAGCGTCATTTAGATTGGATTAAATTATAAGTTCTTATTTGTGTTACATTTAGTTAACACTCTCAACTCTAAATTTTTGTCTGAAAGACGGTTATATTTGGGAAGATTAAACATAGTAGCGTTGCTTTTATCATAAAATTAATTATTCCAATCAATTAATAAGTAAGAAAGAATCAAAATTTCGAATAAAAAAAAGAATTATAAAATTTCATCAGTCAATTTTTTAATTACAATAGTAATCAAAATTGTTAAAAAAAAAATTAATTTTCAAACTGATGAAAAATTTTAAAATCCAAATTTTTCATTAAGAAAGTAATTGAAATTTTTTCGATGGAAATTACAGAAATAAAAAAAATTGAAAAATTGAAAAAGCGATTTTTTTTTATGAGAAAATGTATTTTATGAAATTGTATTCTGACTTATAACACAAAAAAGGTTTTCGAACAAAAAAATCTAATAAAAAAACTCTTTTTTTTCTATTTGATTTACGTAATCCCAATGATTCATTAGACATTTGCAAATATTTTAGTGAAGTTAAATTAATTGTTTAGTGCTCGAGTCCTCTGGTAAATGGGCATTACTCATTCTTGCACGTGTTCTATCAGCAAAACCATGCAGTTGATACCATTTATCAATATACAAGAAGGTTGACGATGTTATGTTAACAATATAATGTGAGGTCATCGATTTTATACTACTGCTTTTTCTTTCCCTTTTTTTTTGTCATTGGTTCCAGTTCACTGATGACTTATGTCACATATTACTGCAGTTTATTTGTTTGGTAATATTAATTCAATTGGACTATATCTATATCACACCCTGCTCAGCTTGATACTAATTGAATTTCAATTTATTTTAATGGGTTCCTGATATCTTTCATGATTATTTGCTGATAAATAACATTGTAATGCTACTTTTTTTTTCTGCACTTTATTACGATAGACTCGTTGCAATTGAACCTGAATTGCGTTAATGTTTGTTGCATAATTCAGATACATTCTAATTTTACACGTTGCGAAAATGAAGTTTGCACGAAGGCTTGTATTTTATTCGGAATTTTGAAGGATTTTTTAGAAATAATCACACTTAACAATTTTCGTCTCAATTTTCCATTTTTTCTTGAAATTTTTAACAGTGTATTTTAGATGAAATTTCAAAGACTCCAAAAAATTTCGAAGATTTCATGAAAATTTCCATTGAATTTCTCTACTTTGTGAGTGATTTCAAGGCTTTGCCCAGATTTCATAAAATTTTGGATTAGAATGTACACTAGTACATTTGATTTCACAGTTCAATTATCCCCTCAATTGTGTTTTTGTATTTTCGATTTCATTGGGCAGTTCAAGGGAATAACAGCCAATTTGATTTGTTTTCGTTGGGAAAAGAGGTTCAACGGTTATTGAATTTTTCGGTTTTGTGCGTCTGTTTGTCTCCTTTTGTTCGAGATTTCCAGTATCCTTCTAGACTCCCAACAAACTCTAAATACCTCAAATTTACACCATCGACTCAATTTTCCGCGTCAAAAACCTCAGATTCCAACATTTTATCGCCTCAAATCCGGAAGAGAAAGAATTTTATTCAACAATTTTACTCGTGATTACAATTGAAAAGGAAATCATAAAAGTAATCGGTTAATTTATCAAAAGAACGTGCAAGTGCACTGAAATACCTGAGGAAATTGATAGTGATTAAAGATTTGAAGGAAAAAAAAACAAGGTGAGTAATTATTTATTAAATAATCACGATTAAATTGAGATGTTGATATGATTTTTTAAAGTTTTAAACAATTCGTTAAACTTGAAATTTTCATTATCGCACTTAATTAAAGCAACAAATTAAAGTAGATATTTATTTCAGTGCCTTGAATAATAATGATAATTAAAAAAAAAAACATTCTACTCAATATCACAAACAGCGGTTAGATAAACAGAAAACAGAGTTCGCGTCAACAGCGAATTTAAATTTTTCAAGGATAGTTTCCGTATTATTCTTCTGATAATAAATCGTTGGCTTAGGAACAAAGGGGCGTAAGTGCTATGTTTAAACACAGGACTTACGCCCCTTTATTTCTAAGGCGATGATATTATTATTATATATTTTATAATATATACGGGAAAGTGGGGCAAAATGCATCGGTTTTTTAAAAATAATTTGCGATTTTCTTGTGAATAGGCAGCTTTATGAAAAAATTTGAAAAAATTACACAATAATGGTCACATATTGAAAAATGTTGTCAAATTTTTTCAGATTTTTTCATCGAGTTCTTCACTTTGAAAAAAAATCCTGAATCATCTTGACTCAGTGGTTCATTTTTCCCCACTCTCCCTTATATATATTATAATGATATATCTATATATGCCACTTTGTTTCTAACCTTCTGAAATTCATTCGCAGTTATATTTTTACTTTATTGTTCAAGAAAAAGAAAAATGCCACCAACCAAGACCAAGAAGAAGCCAAACGTGAAGGGATCATGCAAAGGAAAAAAAAAGGAAAGCTGCTGCTGTGCTGAAAGCTCGGAATCAAGCTCAACTGATTCATCATCTAGCTCAACTGGATCATCATCATCCGAGTATTCATCAACATCTGAATCTGAGAGCACTGATTGCTCGGATTGTTCTGATGCATGGGAGTGCACTTGTGCACCAACCAAAAAAAGAGGCGGGAAAAAAGTGCAGGCAGCACGTCAAGCTAAAATGATGAGCAAAAAGACAAGAAATCGACGTCGTGCAAGTAAGCAAGTAATTAATATTCGTTGCATTAGTAACAAAGTGGCGTAAGTACTATGTTTACACACAGCACTTACGCCCTTTTGTTACTAAGCTGATATGATACTGAAAATGACAGACATCTGACACAATTCTCTCTATTTTCATTTTTTTTTTAAATAAATTACTTCAAAAAAAAAATAAAGAGTGTGGATATGTAAAAAATTTGAAAATCTACAAGTGCAATTTTTTTTTTGTTATTTTTTAATTTTTTTTTCAATTCTAGAACCTTCAACATCCTATTGTTCTTCTGATGACTCCACTGATGAGAGCTTTGAGTGTCCATTCAAAAAACCACGTCGCAAGTGTCGTGCTTGATGAAATTTCCTTGATTTTATTATGGAAGTTCATTTTTTGCGAATATCGAATAATATTAAAGAATAGCAAACATTTGAAAATTTCTAATCTCATTTTTTATTAACGAATGAATTATTTAGAAAAAAAAATGAAAAATATGCGCAGGAAAATTTGAAAAAACTACAAGTGCAAATTTTTTATATTTTTTTTAAAATAACAATTCATTTGTTTGAAAAAAATTTTAATTTGAGATTTCTGCTAATTTCATTTTCATGAATATTGATCATAAAAACCGTTTTTCTAGAGATCTTCGCAAAAAATAGAATATTATCTCTAATTAACTATTTAACTGTAATCATAATTTTTACTTTTTTACTATCGCCACTGTCAATGCCACTGCCGGCTCGGTGGATTACAATTACAATTACCATAAAAAATTCGTCAAATTCCTAGAAAAATAAAAAAAAAGTGTATTTCATTTTCCTATTATGTAAAAACTAAATAAAAATTGCTATGTTTTTTCCTTATAACTGTGAAATTCATGCACACAAATAAATTTCCGTCAGTCTTTTTAGGCGTTTATATCCGTCTAGTCAAAGAAAAAATTAAATTTTCGTATAAAATCGTTGATAACAATTTATACGAGATGAAATTCTCAAATTTGATGTAATGAGAAATAAAATAAGTCTTAGAAACAAAAAAATTGATTGAAAACTGTAAAATTTTTTATGGTTTTGAAAATTTCTTCAAAACTTGAAAATATAAAGAAATGTAAAAAATACAGAGAATTTTCCAATTTTCAATTAATTTTTTGTTTCTAAGACTTATTTTATTCCTCATTCTTCACAGATTCACTTCATCCAATTTGAGGAATTATCTCGTATAAATTGTTATTACCGATTTTATACAAAAATTCAACTTTTTGCTTTCGAATGGAAGCTATGTAATCATCAGAATTTTCGATTGTAATTTTTTTGATAGAAGGTACTTAAAATGATCTAAATAGAGAGAAAATGATATTTTTAGCGCATGTCTGTGTGAGTGTGCATGTCTGTGTGTGCATAAAAGTCTCAATTACAGCAAAACGGTTTTATAGAAAAATTTCATATTTTGTGGAAAACTTCCTTTCGACAAACTCTATTTTTTAAGTTTCATTTGAAGAGAATTCGATCTGTACTTTTTGAGATATGTCCATTTTTCGAAAATCAGTTTTTAATGGAATTTCTGGAAACTATTCAACTGATGTTATTTATACTCATTTATTATCTCGAGAGTTGTATCAGTTAGATGCCTGTGAATTTTGAGCTTATTTGCATGATTAGTTCTCGAGTTATTGGCGTTTTAATGAATTTCTTCAAAATTTGATATTTTGATGATGGTTTGGAAAAAGTTGTATCACTTCCATTCGGAAGCATATTGCTAAAGTATTAGCAGAAAAAGCTATATCAGTTGGAAAGCAATAGGGGAGATTGGGGCAAAATGGACCTAGAAGATGTGATGACTCGAGATTTTTTTAAAAAGCAGCGGTTGCTTCAAAAAATCTGAAAAAAATTACAAACAATATAGACATGTTGGAGGATTTTCTCAAATTTTTTCAGATTTTTTCGTCAAGTCCTTCATTCCGAAAAAAATTCCTCAATCATGTTATCACGAGGGTCCAATTTGCCCCACTCTCCCCTATTATTATCCACTTGTTTTTTCTTTTTTTCAAATTCCCGATTAGCAGAAAAAGCTACATCAATCGGAGAGCAATACTATTATCCACTTGTTTTTTTTTATTACAGAGACAGAAACACGTTAAGTAGGCTGAATAAGAAGCCACTACCTTCCTCAACAGCGTCAGAATGTAATGGTTTTTTAGTTGGTGACACAAAATAACGAAAATAAACACAGGGTCGTTTTAAAACCACTTTGATTACCAACTATAAAATTGTTGATGGACACATAATGTGTTTTTCACCTCATTTGACTTGGTTGTGCTAGGCCCAGGCACATGGAATAAAATATTACACAGTTGAGTTCTCATTGTAACACTTGTATTTACGTTTAAAAAACGAAAAACACAATTTTGAAAAAAAAAGTAGATAAAAAAAAAACATCAAATGAATTCCATTAAGGAAGTTTATTCTTCTGGATTGTTAACAAGTAAACGTGCAGCTTATCACGCACATCTGTTGGCTGCATATGTGTAGAGGAAACAAACCAATAAATAAAAGTGAATACAACGAAAGAAAGAAGAAGAAGAATAAGATTATCCTCGAAGAAGTCGTTGGCTTCTTCGTAAATCTATTGTTTCCATTTATAAATAGAGTAGTTTTTTTATGCAAATACGTATTTTCTGCATTATGTCACTAAGTTTTATTAGCGTCGAGTAATAAAACTTACAAATAGTGTCTTCTAAATTTAATAAATAGACAAATAAAATTTTCAATAAAGTTAGCACAAATCTGACAAAATTTTCAAATTTTTGTAAAATAAATAAATTATTATTTAAAAATATTTTTCAAATTTGCATTTATAGTTTCTTAAATCTTCTATATAGGCATATTTTTTTTCAAATAATTTATTCATTATTCGTTAGAAGAAATCAAAATCTCAAAGAAGAATTATGAAAATTCCTGTTTTGTAATTAAAATCTTTTTTAAGATTTTTTTTTTAGTTTCAGGGAAAAATCTCTTCTAGTAATTGGAGATGGGCACATGTTTTCTTGGGATTTTGGAGGGTGAAGGAGTCAGGAATTTTCGAGATAAGCCAAACCAGCTGGACCTACTTCCTGACCTACTCAAAAAATCCCACAAAAATACTCCAAAAAAAAAAACATTAAAAAAATGGAAAAAAGGAAAAAATTGGAAAAAAATTAGAAATAAATTCTGTATAAATTCCACTTATTTTATATATTAACCGCAAGATATCTAAGCATTGCGGATAGAAAAGATAGAATCACGTGCACAGTAAGCAACGTGCCTGGCTTGTGTGTATTTTCTCGGGTTCATGGCCTGCCTTCGCTCTATACCTTGCCACTGGGTAGTTGTACATAGAGCGTTGTGACATAATAGTGTCCGCTTACGTATGCCATCTAGTATTCTAACACGATAGAAGCCCCCCCGAGACACACACAGTGGTGTTACACACGAGTGTGTTTATTCTGCATATATTGAGTGCTAATAAACTGCCGCAAATGCAATAATACTCGTTTTTTTTTAGTCTTTAAAATTCTGGGCTATTTACAAATCGAATAGCCTCATTGATGACTCACTGATGATAATAAAAAATCAGCAGACATCTGACAATTTCGTGAATTTCTCTAAAGTTTTTTTTTCAATTTTGCACTTATCGTTTTTTCAATTTCCTAATATGTAAAAAAATTGAAAAATAATTTTTACGTAGCTACTAACCGAAACTGCAGGCTAAAACTAAGCGAGATAGAGCGATTTTACTGGAATCCTTTTTTGTAGAGAATTTCAAGAGCCAAAAAAAAGGATTGATGCAAAATCGCTCTATCTCGTTTAGTTTCAAAGCTATTCTCCAAAAACTAACGAATTATTTAGAAGAAAAAATGGGAGGTGAATTACCAGGATTTTTTCTTGTGTCTTGTGGAGAGGAAAAAAAAGGAAATGACGAAAGGGGATATATGCACTTTCAATCCTCCATTTTTCTTTCCTTTTTCTTAGGGTGAAGCTATTTTTAAACTTCTTCTCCCTCGGTGCACCGTTATTTACGGCACACGCAAATGCACGCATCTCATGTACTTGCTTCTTGGATTATACGTGAGGATTCAAGTTGTAAAAATATAGGAGAAGGGGGGGATGGGGAGGATGATAGGGCCTTATTATATCGGATATGGAGCATTCCCTCTCTATGTTTTTGATTTTCTTCCTTAAAATCACTCAATTTGCCTTCTTTAGGTTCTGAACTTTCATGCCTCAAGTGAAAATTATGATTCAGGGTGATTTTTTCATAAAACATCCAATGGGTATGGAGACAAGATCACTGCAGATGACATTTCTCAACCGTAGGGCCTTATTATATCAGATTTGGAGCATTCCCTCTCTATGTTTTTGATTTTCTTCCTTAAAATCACTTAATTTGCCTTCTTTAGGTTCTGAACTTTCATGCCTCAAGTTGAAATTATGATCTGGGGTGATTTTATAAAATATCCAATGGGTATGGAGACAGGATCACTGTATATGGCTATTTTTTTTTTTTTTTTGATAACAACAGTTTTTATTGGCACTATAAAAAGATATTATTTACATATGTATACGGCTATTTTTGACCATATTCATCAATATTTTTATCATAAAACGGTGTCAACGACTGAGAAAAGGAATTAAAAAGTCGAGGCTTCTGTTATTTCATTTAAAAAATGATAATTATTGCTGAACAATGGATTTGAGAATTTATAAAGTAGTGGCTCTTCCATTACCCTCTTAACATCGTCAGACACATAATTTGCTATAATTTGTGAATTTTTTAATAATTTTTAAATTAAATATAAAAATAGCCCCTGAAGAGGGTTCCAGACAGGAACTTTTCAGAAATATCGAAACAAGATATTTATCCAGGTTTTTCTTCATTTCATACATTGCAACGACTGAGAATGGCCATTATCATTCAATAAGTTACCCTCTCAAAGAATTTAATAAAACGAGGGAAATATTTTTAATGAAAATAAGCATTGTGAAGAAGTGATGACACTTCTCCATGTGTACTTCTTCATTCAAAGTCCACTTTTATTGTTCATTCAGTGGCCCCGATTTCACGCATGAATGCATGCTTATCGATGATATATACTTTCTTTCCAAGGATATTATACAATTAACGAGTTAATGAAAGCAATGTACATAGTAACTAATGGTGAATTCATTTTGCCACTGTTAAAAATTTTTTGTCTGAATTTTCCGTGGCAAAATCCCGGAAATTTCAAACAAGTCACATTTTAATTGAAATTTCAGATAATTACGTCATTGAAAAATGAACACGTCATTGATTTTCAAATAATTTCACGCCTGGATATCAATGAAATTTGTAAATTTCAGTTTAATTGTTTCTTGAAAATTCAGTAAAAATAGGAAAAATTCCCCCAAAAAATTGAAAATTCAAGTCATTTTGATTCTGAATAATTATGTTCAGTTGAAAATTCAATGTCACGTTTATAAAAAATCCCATCAAATTTCTATGAAATTTCTATTTTTTTTCTTTCTAACAGTGTGTGTGTGTGTGTGTGTGTGTGCAGAGATCGGTAAAAGAAAATCACATTTTTAATTTTTTTTATTTTTGTAATTGCCATCGAAAAAATTTTAATTACTTCCTTAATGAAAAATTAGGATTTTTAGATTTTCCATTAGTTTGAAAATTAATTTTTTTTTAACAATATTGATCACTATTGTAATTAAAAATTTGACTGATGAAATTTTATAATTCTTTTTCTTATTCGAGATTTTGCTTCTTTCTTACTTATTAATTGATTAGAATAATTAATTTTATAATAAAATCAACGCTACTATGTTTAATCTTCCCAAATATAACCGTCTTTCAGACAAAAATTTTGAGTTGATAGTGTTAACTAAATGTAACACAAATAAGAACTCATAATTTAATCCAATCTAAATGACGCTTATATGACATTTATAATTCAATTTAACTAATAAAAATGTTAATAAGTTTAATAAAGAAAATAGTTATAAAATTCCATTAGTCAAATTTTAAATTACAATAGTAATCAAAATTGTTAAAAAAAAAAAATTAATTTTCAAATTAATGAAAAATTTAAAAATCCAAATTTTTCATTAAGAAACTAATTAAAATTTTTTTGATGGAAATTACAGAAATAAAAAATTAAAAATGCGAATTTTTTTTGCCGATCTCTGTGTGTGTGTGTGATATAAATAGATGCTTGAAGAACCGCATAATAATTTCAATTGTTGTTTGAACAAAAAAAGTGTTAGATAAAATCAATGAGACGACATTTTCTCGATCACGTTGACTTGAAATTAAAAAAAAAAAGAAAAAAAAAAGTTGTACTGTACAAAAGGCAATTATAATGAGCGTGATCGAACGACTAGCTCATCCACGTGTTATACTGGACACGTTTAGCATCGCGAGATTCTTCATGTACTTTACATTTATGTAAGTCTACAAACGAAATTAGACATAGGATTCCTCTATGAATTCATTGTATGTGTCTGTGTATTTATGTAGTCAAGTGATGAGATCTATATTGTATATTTGACAAGCACATTCACTTTGTGGAATCCATAGAAGTCATTAGCAGAGGAAGATTCAATTGAATTTGAAATATCCATTTTGAAACTTAAAATAGAATCATGAGTCTCGTGGACTAAACGCGTGTCTTTTTATCGTTAATTATATTGGAGTAGAGAAATAAAGCAAATAATTGATTACAATTTGAAGAGAGCTGTTTTGGTTAACTGGATGTAGATATTTTGATGATTTTCATTGATATTTTAGTCATTGTAAAGAGAATCCAACTATTTTGATTGGGAATTTCATCCTTTTTTTAGAACATTTCGAGTTTTCAAGGAATGTCTTTAATTATATTTTATTATAGCGCGAAAATTCGAAGGAGAGATGGAAGATTTGCTATTTTGACATCGATTCATCGAATTTTCAATCGATTTTTAGTCTTTCTCTTATGAAGAATCCTTTCTTTGTTAGAATTTTCTTCAAAAATCGATGAAAATTCATCAAAAACCGCATGAATTGATAGCAAATGTAAAAATCTGTTTTTAAAGGAAACCTGAAAGATTTGGACCTTCAAATTAAATGAAAAAAGTTAGAATTTTCCAAAAAAAATCCACAAAAATCGATTCTTAATCATCAAAAAAAAAAACTGCATTTCAAAATTCCTCAAATATTTACCATCAAAAAAGGAAAAAAAAGGCCCCAATCCATTGAACTCTCATTACAAAATCCATCTTGAAACATCCGTTCGTTAACTAACGGAGTCCTAACGGGCCTCGACCCCGAAAATTCACGGATCGACTTTGTACATAACATTTCTCTTTTTGTACTGTTCTCATTGCGGGTCCACAACCCGTTATGACATTCGTTTTGGGCAACTGCCGTTGCTTGGTGTGCTGCACTTGCCCGTGACATTGGTACACACAGAAAGAGAGAGAGAGAGAGAGAGAGAGAGTTTCCTTCAATTGAATTCTGCGATGACGAATTTCGTCCGTTACTTCTCTCAAATATAAAGCCGAGATAATGCTCGCGAGGAGTATAACACCCGTGAAATAAAACGCGAGAAGAAAAAAAAAAAGAGAGAGAGATAGAGAATGCGTGTATGTGTGTGTATATATATATGACGTAACGGCCCAGTGGCCTGGGCCACGTCGAGCACACAAACGATAGCCCAGAAAAGTCCAAATGGCTCTAGCTGATGGCATTGCTCAGTCCCGAGTGGCAAATGTAGGTTTCTGGAGCACCAAACAACACTACGTAACCGTGCTAATGTATGTTATTGTATGTGTGCCTCTGTACTCTGAGAATCTCTGTGCTGAAGGCCCTGCACCTCTTCCCCCACCCCCCCCCCTTTTTTTTCTAACTTTTTGTTTATTTTAGGCATCGATGTATACATTTTCACGAAATATTCGTTGCATTAGAGTTAAAGGGGCGTAAGTGCTATGTAAGTGTATGAGCACTTAGATAGCACTTACGCCACTTTGTTTCCAAGCTAGAAAGAAAGTGTTATACTTATTACATAGCACTTGTGCCACTAAAAATCAGTTTAATCCCAAATAATTTGAGACTTTATCAAAAATCTGACAATGAGAAGATTTCGAGATTTTTTGAGATAAAACTAATAAATAAAACTATATATATAGAAAAAATAGGCGTAAGTGCTATGCTTATATATAGCACTTACGCCACTTTGTTTCTAAGGCAACGATATGAAATCACAAGAATTCAGTTTTTAAAAATGGCTATTGACTATATCACATTATTTTGAAATTTGAATAAAGTGTGTTAATTAGTGTAGAAAAAATTGTAGAAAAAAAATTTGTAGTTCTCTGTAGCGTGAAAAAACTACACTTTTTTTTTTCGTGTCTTCCGTCTAGTAAATCCAACGCGGGTCGAGGCAGATAGCTCATATTTACCCGCTTGTAATTCTAGTGTCAAGTGAGATAACTCAAACAAGGACGAAATGGCACGATTTAACTGGGCCAAGAGTACGATTATAAACTACTGGAGACACACACATACTCGTGTCAAGTACATGCATTTTTATTTAATTATTAATATTGAAAAAAAAAAGAAAAAAAAACACACACACAAACAACAATTAAGAGTTTGAATTATTCCAGCATTTATCATAGTTCCGTTATGCCATTAGAAATCACAGTAGTTGGACTGTGAATGTCAAGGGCTACTTTTTTCCATTAGAAAAAAAAAAATAAAAAAAATTGTTACAGTAGTTTCGAATAATTTTTATTCTCAAATGAGATACACAAGGAATTATGGAAAAAAAAATAGGGGGGAAGGGGAGAAGACATTTATCATGGTACCGTTGCCTTGTATTACTGAGCACTAGACACAATCTCTGAATATAATCGAGAGAATGTTGCTGAGGGCATGAGAATCTTCCAACATTGGCCTCTTCTAAATGTCCCAAGTGCATCACTTGTGGAGTCACTAGCCATTACTGCAGATGCACGTGGTTGCTGTGTTACATCACTTCTTCTTCTTTTTATCTTTTTTTTCCTTCTTTTTTCATAGTAAAAAGAAAATTACGCAATCATATCCCGTAAGGATGTGGATGGAAGTGATTGCCTGAATGTTTCGATGACACTTTAAAAAAAAAAAACTCTTATTGTGTTAGGAAAAAATATAATTCTTAAAAATTCACAAATTTAGCCATTATTACAGTCATTTTGAGATTTATGGTTAATTATTTCAGATAAAACCGATTTTAATGCTTCAAGTGGGTAATGAAAAGTTGCTGAAATTAGATTTAAGAAAAATTTTCGAGAAAATTTTTGGAAAAATATACAATTTACCAAAAATCTCAATGGATAAATTAAATAAATCAATAAATTTCGATAATGAATGGTCAAATGAGGAAAAACACTGCAATGTCAACGAAAACTCTTTTGCATGGATTAAATTTCCGATTGGATATAATTAATTTTATGGTGACTAAATGCTAATGATGTCAAGAACTTGAGGAAGCGTCAATGAAGAAGGCGAAACGTCCATTTGACAATTATTTAGTATTGTTAAATTAATTTCTTTTTTTCCCTATTAGTTATTGGTTCCAAATGAAGCCTGCACCTTTATTGCGCTATTATGCTTCTTTCGAAGTGAAAAAAGCTTCTGAAAACCACTTCGTAATGTTTCGATTACACTATTTCGTTTCTCGTCAAGAAACGAGTCTAATCGCTTCTAATTTATTCCAATATTCAGCTAAAAAATGCCAGAACTGCGGGAAATTATATAAGAAACTGAACGAATTTTTGTTTAGTCTAGACAGTTATGTCAATATGTTATTTTTATATTTAAAAAAAAATGAGGCGTTATTGTAATTTTTCATTTCTTTTTTTTTTTTTCTGCACATCATTTGCTAATTCTCGTGATCTTGAGGAAACACACACAGGTAATTCGATAAAAATGATCATCTGACATTGGTTTAACGTCTGCTTTCTCATATTCACTTGCTTTCGCAGGTGTGTGGCATTCTCGTTGGATAATCACTTATCATTCGTCTTCTTTTTTTTTTTTTTTGACACAATTTTTTTTTTCAGTATTTTTTCCGTCTTTGTTTTGTGGGTGTTACGAACTTTGCGAGAAAAAAATAACGTCTTGACTTTGCACTTGGGTAAGGTCGGGGATATTACGCATTTCTCGCAAAAAAAAAGAGGAATGTTTTTGTGGAGGGAAAAAAAAAACTTCTTGACGTCTAGAATAACAAATCAGTGATTGAGATTTTTGGGATTCTTTTTTTTTTGAGTTGCCAATCTGCTGATTAAATATTTTGGTCTCTGGACTCGGGCGATAATTAAAGAAACAAACGGACGGAACAAAAAAAGAGGAATGGAAAGAAAGAGAGAGAGAGAGAGATGCGCGATTCGTTAGGTTAGGTCAAGTCTACGAATTTAGCGCGTTACATCATCGTAGGCTCACTGGTCGAAGAAGACGAAAACAAATCAGGCCTCGCCATTCGTTTTAGTCCCCGTCAAATGGAATTGGAGTTAAATAAATTAGGGGAATCAATAAATCATTTTTGATATAAAAAAAAACGAATTTTCCAATTTAATCTCAATTTTTTTGGAATTCTTCAGAAATATTGACTTTTTTTTACTATATACATAGTGCTATATACATATATGGACAGTAATAAGCAATAACGTCTCAACCAACATTAAAAAAAAAAAATTCTTAACAGTGTATTTTCAGTAAATAAGCATTTCTGAACCCGAATATGCCACCGACAAAACTTCGGAAAAAATGTTGGTTAAGACGTTATTGCTTATTATCATCCATATATAATTAGGGCTGAGGCATTGGTGTACGGTTTGATCTAGACTGAAGTTGCCTATGGACTAAACACATTTTAAATGGTTATTAATGCCAAACTGACATTTGTAAATGTTAACGAACTCGTGTTCCCCAACAATTTGCAAAGAATTGGTTAATATTTGGATATTATTATTCATCTTGAGTTATAATCGTGATGAGTTTTCCTACGAGTTCCTCTGGAAGTTCCCCTAAAAGTTTCTAACGTTCATAAACGTTCATAGTCATATTCATCAGTAAAGCATTCAAATCGACTCGAATATTACCATTCGATTCGAAATTCGAAACAAATAATTCGAATTATTCGAAATTTTACCAAAAAAATCAAACACTCCAAATAATTCAAAAATCCGTATTATTTCACTCGAATTTCGAATCGAATATTAATATTCGAATTGATACAAATAATTCGTGAATTCGAATTATTCGCAAATGCTTACTCTTAATTTCTCAAAAAAAACTGTGAAAAAAACAAATTATATTAGTTATTTTCACACATTTTAGGACTTTTTGGACGAAAATCATTATATAAGAGCCTTGAATTCAATCAGACGTTATTTACCTCCGTAATTGGGGATTTTTGTAAAAAAAAAATGCACAATAACAAAATAACTGAGCAATCACCGGTTATTGAAAATAACATTGAGGTAGGTTCATGGATAAGTTTGTAATTATTTATCACAGCCAGGGGCATTGATAAACCAATATATATATATATATATGTCAATGTATGTGTGTACTTGATATTTTATGTAACCTCATGCCTCTCTTGTCATTGAGTATCTTCTTTAGCAATTTCTGAAAGAAAAAAAACAACAGCTTTATAACATAAACGTCGTTGGAATTTTCTCATTGAAATAATCCATAAATTTTATAGAATAAATAGAATTCAAGGGTTAAACAATAAAATTCAACAATTGCAGCAAAAAAGAGGAGAAAAAAAAAATCATTCAGCCTTCATAAATATTTTCTCATTTTACTTATCTGGCGATAATCACGACTTACCATTTCATTTTAACTCTAAAAACAAAAATAAATAAATATGAATGAATAACAATTTTAACGTCAAAATATCATAAAATGAATGATTGCGTTATGAGAATAAAGAGTTTAAAAAAAAAACATGATGCACTTCTTTTTGACATTGACAAAAAAATTCTTCTGAACTTGTGAATGGACCCAATAATTGTTTTTCTTCTTCATCGATTGACGAAAGTGTCCAGGAAGGTGAGAAAAAAAAAAATAAATGTAAACAGCATTGAAATACCGAATTGAGTATTACTGGCCAAAAGCCCAAAAATCCTACAGAAAACAACAATTACGTAATAGACAGTGATACAAAAGAAACGAGACGTCTGAGTAAATATTTGACAATTGCAAACATATTTTATTTGTTGCAATTTTAATAATAATGATTAATCCAATAATGAATGCAAACACATATTGTCAATAAATATTTCAGAATAATGTAAAAAAAAAAATTTCGAAAAAAAAAAACATTATTAAGATTATTATCATCCAGAGGTCGTAGGTAAACGCTATGCATCATCATTTTCACTGACGTCACATCAATGCCCGAAGTGATTTGTTATTTATAGTTTAAAAATAAAGTAGCCGTCATTGATTTTATGTGATTTAAAATAGCCAGAGGCAGTGACAATGTGATGTTAAATAAAAAAAAAATTAAAAAAAAAAAAATGTTTAACATCGTTTTAATTAAAAGTGAACAATTATTTTTTTCCTATATTGTAAATAACATGATAGCTCACATTATGACGTCATATATATATATATATGAGTATCAGGGAATCCTGCGAAAATTGTTTTTTTTTTCTTGATAAATAAATCAAAAGATAATAATAAAAAAATATCGAAAAAAAAAATTATTAATATTACACCAACAGGTTATTTCATTGAAAAGAATAATAATAATAATAATGATAATAAAAATTACGGTAATTGCAGTAAGTATGTTTAGTGAATGAACGTGTCATACTTAAATGGTAATTATTCTTGCGTAATTCTATTTGTTTCAAGGAAAATTTAAGTGGTAATAGACACATATTGTGTCTGTTTCTATGATTTAATGATATAAAATAGGCGAATCATTAGAGATAAATAGATATTCTCAAGTATATTCATAGATATTATTGCCAAATAGTGATAATTTCATCATTCTACACTTTTAAAATAATTGTCACACTTATTTCGCCTTACTGCATAATTTTTCATTAATATTCGACATGAATTTGCGAGATTTTGTGCAATTTTTCATCGAATTTATTGACCCTTTAATAGAATAGAATTTATTTCTTTGATGTTACTATTTTTGTTTTAAATTAATTTATTTTGCTTTTCACCAAACTCATATATTCACTCAACTTATTTGAATATATTTGCATTAACGACTTTTATAAATACATATCACAAAAATGAGTCTCCATTTAGTTACAATATAACTGCATAATAATTTTATTACCATGATAATTAAATTAATAGTCATTTAATATTTCCATTCTGGTCATTGAACTCAAATTGTGTGGGGAGAGTAAATGTTGGCGATTTACAATAATTACGACTTTGAACGAGTTAATCAGAGAATGGAGGTTCTTTTTTAAATGAAAAGAAAAAAAATGAATAAAATGATAAAATTATTACTGGACAGATAAATTGCGTCATGTTGTGCAATGCCCCTGTTTACGTTTTTAACCGTACAATATCGAAATATTTAACAGTATTAACAATCATTGTAACCAATTCATTGGCCTCTTGATTATTCTGAAATAAATGCAAATTCAATTCATCAAGAAATACTCGTGCAACAAAAAAATTGATTAATTCATTTTTCCTCGAGGAAAAAAAAGAAATAATTCTAGCATCAAAAAAACATTAATACGTTGTGTTTATTCAAATTGGTAACACGCGTAGTTTATAAACACACGTGTAATTGGCATTGCGTCTAAAAAATTCGCGTTGTGCAAGTTCTTCCGTGATCACTTACTCATGACGATGTTTTTCTTCATTCAATTGCATCAACACACAATTCGTCCGAAAGACTAAAGGACAAAAAAAACGATTTTCATGAATTTTCATGGATTTCACGAAAAAAATCGAGTTTTTTTGCAAAGTTGGAAATTCAGAATAGTTCCAACTCTCTGAGGTGTCAAATGAATTTTTTCCCCTCTTTTTTTGAGGGGGCAACGATGTTTTTCTTCGCACAGTTTGTCCGAAAGATTAAAGGAAAAAAAAACATTGATTTTGATGAATTTTCATGGATTCTACGAAGGAAGTTTTTTTGCAAAGTTGGAAATCTAGAATAGTTCCAACTCTCTGAGGTGTCAAATGAATTTTTTCCCCCTCTTTTTTTGAGGGGGCGAGAGAGAGATATAGATGGAGAGAACAGACTGTGTCTCGCGTGTGGTGCCGCAGTCGACTCACGTATTTTTTGACCCTCAATGTGACGGAGTTCGACGGCCGCTGCAAGCGACAAGGTCGTGCATGATGCAAGAATCTCCGTCTCTTTCTTCTCTCTCTCTATTTCCCCCTGCATCACGAGTTAGTGCCACGTATGTGATTATATGCCAAGATTTCACGAGTTTTATTTCATTAATTTTATCATTAAATGAAAAATGAAAGAAAAAAAGGCCGATTGCATTTGCATGGCAATTATTTTAAAGCTAAAAGCAAAAAAAAAAAAAAAAAGTTAAAAAATCGAAAAACAAACACATTCTGACATTAAATAATAGAAATATCATTATGCAATTGATTGTAAGATTCGAGAACAAAGGAATAAACGAAATACAAAAAAAAAAAAAATTAAAGATTAAATCACAAAGACAATGTTGGCATATTACGGAATCTATTAGACATGCAATTGCAATGGCCTGTGTGTGTGTGTGTGTGTGTGCAATCCAACGATTTTGCATATCAGTTGGAAGTTATGTAATTTGCCCCGATCACTAGACTCCCGTCTAATATCAGAATTAAATAGATGAGGAGAGGGGAAGAATTTGCAATGAAAGTAGTAGGGGAAGAAAATTATAATGTATAGTATGATATTATGATGTTATAATACAGAGTTGTGTAGACTCTGTCTGGTGAGAGATCGATGCTCTTTTCCCTAGATTTCCATCCACAATTTACAATTGTTATTGGCTTGAATTTAGTAATACTTGGGTGTTATAATGCAGATAAAACTGATCAACTCTTGATTATTTGTTAATACAAATTACAAAATACACTGCCACGCCTATAATTCCATTTGAATGCGTTATTATGCCCAATGAATTTCACAATTTAATTCAATTTATCTTTAATTTAATGTGTATTAAATTAATATTTTGATGAAATAATGTCAGTTTTACTTTATATAAGAAAACCATATAATGCAAAAATATGTGATATTATACAGTGACAAAATTATATATATGTTATATATTAATTGATATACTTATTCCTATATTTTATAATATATGATTGAAAATAGATTATTATTATTATTATCCTTAATGAATATGAGAAAATATGCATATAATGTATCGCATAGAAAGAATCAATATTTGTCAAGAATTTCAAAAAAATTCGATTAAATTATCATATTATTTGTTTTTTTGGCATAAAAAAATATAACGATTTTGATTGGCATATATATTATCTAATATATGGTTTTTCCATACACGACAAACTAAACTCTTGAATAAATTCAAAGCTCTAAATACAATTCAATGTATTTCTTTTTTCTATCATCTCATTGTCACGTTTCTACTTCAATTATTCATGCTCCTCATTCTCAGTTCTTTTTGCTATTTTTTTTTTTTCATCTCACCAGCTGCGATAAAACGTGACACACTCCTGAGAGACAAAAAAAAAACATTTAGCAATTGATGTATACACGTTAGCATTTCGATGCTATGCATATTGCATAACAAAACAGACTGTGAACTGATCGAATAAAGTGAGTTTCAATGAACGCGTGCAATGTTACAGCATCGTGTATATCTCACGTGTTTTGAAAATTGCCAGATGATTTAATTCATGAAAGGAATTATGATTTCAACTGTGAGAAGAAAAAAAATGGATTTTTTTCTTCTTCTTTTTGACAGTTGAAATAAATTTGTTCGTTAATCGTTGAATGATTTTAATATGAGAATTTTCAAGAGATAAAGGATATTGATACAATGGAATAAACCTGATCATTAAGATACATAAAATAATTGCTCAAAAGGGGAAGAAGAGAGCACGTTGCTGCAAACGTGAGTTGTTTCTCTCGAAATATACAAATCACAATATAAATTCATTGACATTTAAAATCTTTTATCTTTTGGGGAAAACTTCAATTGACAATCAATTTTCTCCTGTGTCGATGGCTCACTTGCTTCATTCACTCGGTTTTCTTCTTGATTTTGAATAAAAGCAGACAATTCATTATTGCACTTGGAGAAAACTTCACTTCTGTCGAATAAATGGATTCGACAAAATAAATAAATTTGACCAATTTTTGCTATTTTTTTTTCTGTTCAGAAGTGATATTATAGCTTCTTGATTATAAATATTTACAGATTAATTATAGAATTTCTGAAAAGGATTTTAGACAAGAGAGACCGAAATTTAGGACATTTTGTAATCTTGTTTTTCAATTAATAAATTTATGCTCGATCGATTAAGATTCTTTTTTCATCCTAAAAAATTGAGAAAATAGTCATAAAAATTCAGAAATTTTTCGTTAAATAAGCATATTTATATTACTACTATTAGTTGTCACCAGTAGATCTCATTCGAATCGAGGTATATACATATATATATTGTTGCCTTATAATTGAAGAGGCGTAAGTGCTATGATTATACACATCACTTACACCTTTTTGTTTATAAGGTAATTTATTCATCCATTTATTTATTTATTCTTATTTAAAGCGAGAAATTCTCTTTCTCAATGTACTAAATTTTATCTTGAATAATTATTGAAGATTGTCGTAAAAATTTTGGAAGTAAATCTTCTGTTCATTCGTCCCTTTCTTTCCCATAAAAATTAAATATCATCAACTTAGAAGCAAAGTGGCGTAAGTTCTAGATAAAAACATAGCACTTACGCCCCTTTGTTCCTAAGGTGTTGATACTTAATTGACTGAACATTCGAGTTTCATTTAAAGTTGAAACCGTGTGTGTGGGTTTATTTCTAACGGATGATTTTTGAATTATTCAAAGAATCCGTTAATCCAAATATTTGAATTATTATGAGATTTTTAGAAAAATAAAATTCTTCAGGAAATAACTACATTCCATATTTGACGTCTCTCACAATCACATAATTCCTCTTCTCCCTTTATTTAATTGTAAATTAACTGACATGTGTCGCGTGTACGTATGACTCTGCACGTGAGAACTAAAAAACGTGATGGTTACACAATAAAACATTGTGTATTCTCGTTTAACAATTTACGTGTATATTACAGTCGTCATGTGTCTACTAAACGATCAATGGAATCGATAATAGAGCGAAGCTTCGGCAATCGCCTTTTTTTTCAACCAGATCAACGTGATAAAATGGAATAATAGGAAAAGACGCTTGAGAGAAGAGGAAAAAATGAAGAATGTCATAATTTTCCGTTTGTAAAAAATGAGGTCAAACGGAAACTCATCCAGGTGCTCTCAAGATCAATAAAAATGCGTCGATTCAATCGGTTATTGTGCTACTGCAGCTCTTCCGGGATCCTTGGACCAAAAAAATAGGAAAAAAAAAAGGAGAAAAACGCAAGGAGTTTCGATTAAAATCTCACATGCAGAGGAAATCCTCTACTCGAGTCACAACTAAAAAAAGAAAGAAAGAAAAAAAACGCAGTGCTCAACCCTGACCTGCATGAGTCTTCACGCTTTTCTTTAGCACTTGTAATTATTTTTTGTAACTAAAAGAAAGATTTCTGGAATTTTGATATTTTTAAGGCAGTATCCCAGTCGAATCGAGTACAGTTAACCCCTTTTTTTTGATGCTGTATCAAAGATGATATTTATTTACATTTTTTTGAATTTTTTCATTTTTATGAGATATGAATTATCAAAGTTACTAAAAAAAGCGGTGGTGAAAAGCCCTAAATCGGACGGAAATAACGAAATTACTAAAAAACCACAGGATTGACCCATTATTCAAAAACAATTGGCGAAGAGAACAGCATTTTAACTAAATAATAGAAGAAAAAAATATTCAATTCGCCGTATAGTTATCGAGAAATTTTAATTAGAAGGTATTCGTAACTATTTGCCTCTCTCTCTATCTCATGCATATGATAGAAGATTAATGTAAAAAAAAATTCGAAAAAAAAATTATATTCACGAGCTGAAAATATGACTTTCGAATAGTTTAATCCCTTTTTTACGGGTAAATTAGAGCAATTATTCCCCGAATTAACAGGAATTAATTGAAAGTTAACCTAGAAATCTTCATGTTTTCCTGTTTTATCGACTGGACTCTGGAATACTACCTTAATCTTCAAGAATTTAACCTTTCGCTCCTAATGCACTTGTACAAAAATCAGCATGAGAGCTAAAAAATTCTCAGTGTAGAAATTTTTCGACATATGCAGACTACGATGTGTGGGATTTATTTTTGTACAAGTTTAAATCCTACCCACGATGCACACACCACACACAAGTACTGCCAATAATAACGATACACTTTGAAAAATTTTAAACTTGTGTTATTTTCATGCACACACATACACAGACATAGACAGTAAAACACATGCACATGCACTATTGCACATGCACATGCACATGCACACATTTATAAACTAGCTAACAGTAAGGGGGAGGGTTTATAAGCAGCAACCTTTATTATTAAATCAAGGTTGTTGGCTTTCACTGCACGCTCAATGGCGAGATATATCTTTAAGTTACACCATCATTCGCCCTCACGCGGATTATACGACTATTATATTTTCATTTGTCTTGTTATCTTTCTGTGTGTCTCTCTCTCTCTCTCTCTCTCTCTCTCTCTCTATTCGCTCAACAAAAAGAAAAAAAAAAAAAAATTCTGGAAAAATCAGAATCCTCTGTGTTTTGGCAAGACACATCGTGGGCGTTCCAGTCTCAAGATTTTTGGACGATTTTTGTCTGGCTCCTTTCCCTCGTCGCCACTTCGTAATTTATCCGTCCGGCTTTTCTCTCCTATTTCTCCTCGCTCTTTCCCGCTAAAGAGCTTTTGCGAGCTTAATGTGTATGTATATATATATTATCACGTATTTTCCAACACATGGAATATCGAAAAGTCCGAGAAACTCAATGGCCCAAAAAAAAATTAAAAAATCCAAATACAATTAACGAAATGAATTGTTGGTCACCAGGTCGACACTTTGTCCAGTAAATCCAAATAAATAAACAAAAATAAATCCCCAGGTGAATATCCGACTAGTCAGTAACAAAAGAATGACTTCAATTGACCGCGAAGGCGGCTGGGTTCCAAAACTTCACCTGAAATTATATATATAGGGGAGAGTGGGGCAAAATGGACCCTCATTGTAACATGATTAAGGAATTTTTTTCGGAATGAAGGACTTGACGAAAAAATCTGAAAAAATTTGAGAAAATCCTCCAATATGTCTATATTGTTTGTGAATTTTTTCAGATTTTTTGAAGCAACCGCTGCTTTTTAAAAAATTCTCGAGTCATCTTATCTTCTAGGTCCATTTTGCCCCACTCTCCCCTATATATACGTATGTGTGTATCTCGAGATTTATCCCCTCGAAATTAGTATTAAAAAATAATAAACTAATAAGATATCATTTTGATTGAAGACAAATATACACACGTGTGTGTGTCTCTTTTTCCTGTTGCATAAAAATAAATGAATTATTAATTTATAACCTGTCATCATTAACGTTCAGTTGCCTCAATCCACCTTGAAGGTATAAATTATTACCATTTTGAATAAAAAAAAGAAAAATATATCTATATCTATAATACTAATCACACTCCATACAACAATGTACCATTCGAGAGATTTTTTTTTATTTTTATTTTTTATTGAAGAAAAAAAAGGAAATTTATTACATAACTGAAAGAATCTAACGGTACAAAAAAAAGGCGGAGGAGATAAAAAGTAATACCGATAGATCTGCCCGGTCGTTAGTGTATGGTAATCGAGTTATGGTGCAGAGAAGATAGGCAACGTGTTATGTGTCTGTTTTGTCCGGGTCCACAAATACATATATATATATATAGTATGTGAGAGAGGGGCATAACGGAATTTGAGACCACAATATCTCTGTCTCTATCTACACGACTTGAAACATACACATAGGCCTTCTATTTATCGTACCGATTTACCGTACGTGGAATATCTCGCACGCATCCATGGAAAATCAGCTACTTCTTGGGGGTTTGTCTCTCGTTTTCTGCATGTATGTGTTTGTGTGTGGGTATGTGCAGATAAAATAAGAGGAGCAAAAGAGAGACTGTATGTGGGCAGAATCCGATCGATGAGATCAATGGGCAACTTGAGTGTGTGGATCCATGATCTTTCACGAGTCATTTGTAACGGTATTGTTACAGCCGTTATATCGACGAATCCGCATCGAAAATGGCCGAATTGATCCACTTTGGCATCATTAGCAATTATCAGGAATCTTTTTTTTCCGTTTTATTGAAATTTATTGAAGGTGTTTTGGGGTCTTTTTGGTTTAGGGCATCTTTGGTGATTCATTTACAGTTTGAAAACGAATTTTTGAAATTGGGAAGGTAAGATCCTTCTGTAGACACTTTTGAGATAGGGAAGACCCAGGCAAAATGATGCAGATTTTTTTTTGAGTGATAGCTGCTTCAAAAAAAAATTAGAAAAAATTTACTAATAATGTTCATATGTTGGAGCATCTTCTCAAATTTTTTCAGATTTTTACACAAAGTCCTTCACTTAAACTTAAATCTTGAAGCATGAATCTTTTGTTTTGAAATAATTTTGATTGTCTCGAAATTTCTATTTTTTCCTTCGATTCTGGCAACATTGGAAATGCCATGGCTAATAAATGTCAGTTTTGATATATTTTTGATCTTAAGATATTTTTTTCGCACTGATATCTCGTTAAGCTAAGTTGAGATACTTATTTTTTTTTATAATATGAATTTTTTTTTTCATGTCGAGATTGTGAATTGAGATTTTGTGCATCAAAATGAGTGCAGCTGGCACGGATACGGTCTATGGCGTTCCACATCTCGCACTGTCGAGCTGTATAAACTGGAGCAGGGGTCAAGACCCCAATGGGTTTAACTCCAGTTTCTCCGGGGGAGTACCAATTCTTTTCGAATGAAAAAGAAAAAAATTGAATATTCTAGTAATAATTACGCTTTAATTGATGATTAAAGATTGAGTTGAGTGGGAGTGACGTCATCGGACGAAAGTTATAGTTTCATAAATGTCCGAAGTAGCGCTGCTTTATAATTCTGTTGCGAAAAAGTGCAATATAAGTTGTTTTTTTTGGAAATATTTAGGAAAACAATTGGAAATTTTTGACAAAAAAAGAATGGATATAAAAGGCGTATCTCCGTAGAAAAAGGCCAGGATAAAAAGGGCGTATGTCCGTCATTTAGAGATATTTTCAGAAAAATATCGATAAAAAAATCGATTTATCCAATTAATTTTGCCGAAAAATCCTATTTATTCTATCAATTGAAACAATTCGACATTCACATTCTTTGAAACAATTTCGTGTTTTTTTTTTTTTGGCCATGCTAAATTTATTCATCATAACGTTAGATACTTAGAAAGGTTTCAAGAGGGGCCAAACGATAATTTTCTCGTGAACGGTACTTTGGGTCACTTTAAAAACGGTTACCGCACACACCATTCTCATATACTGGATGAACTCTTGCGTGTTGAAATACACACTGAAAATGTGTCCTGAACGGTCGAACGCTTGTGTTTTATTTATTTTTAATTCCGTTATAAAACCTTTTTTTTTTTTTTTTTTTTTTTTAATCATCCAAATCTAAATTTGGAAACGGTGTGAATTTCATTGAAAGAAAAATTACAATAATTCATCCGATTATTGAGTAATCCGTATCCATTTTTAATATAACCTGCTGTTATTATTATTATCATTATTTATTAATCGAACCAAGGATCTTATTACGTCTGCCATTATTCAGCAGTAATAAAACGTAACTATAACGTTACATTACTAAGATAAAACTCAAGCGGGGTCAAACGGGAAACTCATACTCGCTTTGACCCATTGACCCAGTTCGTGAAAACACACACATACACATACACAGCCGTGTGTGCTACATTTTCTCTGCAATGTTGTTCTTTTTTTTTTTTTTTAAATTTAAAAAGACGTTATTTTAAAATTAATTATAGGATTCATTTCCATTTTTTTGCGTTTTGAAATTATAATTGTTTATAGAAATATTGGAAATGTTATTAACATCAAATTATTGTCAAATCCTTTTGTTGATGTTTCGCTGCATAATTTCGGGGATTTTGACAATGATTTAATGTTTTTAAGGATGATTGGGAGGTACAATCGGAAAAAAGGGAAATTTTTGTATAAAATCTTTAATAACAATTTACAGGAGAGAATGGGGCAAAATGAACCTCTGCAACAGCATAATTCGAGATTTTTTTTCAGAGTTAAGGAGTCGATGATAAAATCTGAAAAAATTTGAGAAGATGCTCCAATATGTCTCCATTTTTGTGTAATTTTTTCAAATTTTTTCATAAAGCTGCCTATTTTCTGAAAAATCTTGAATTATTTTAAAAAACAGGTCCATTTTGCCCCACTTTCCTCTACAAGATGAAATTCTCAAATTTGATTCAGTGAATCTGTGAAGAATATAATGAGAATTAAAATAAGTCCTAGAAACCAAAAATTAATTGAAAATTGAAAAATTTTCATTATTTTTTACATTTCTTTGAATTTTGAAAAAAATGTAATAAATAATGAAAATTCTTCAATTTTCAATTAATTTTTTGTTTCTCGGGCTTATTTTATTCCTCATTGCATTCTCCACAGTTTCACTAAATTAGATTTGAGAGTTTCATCTTGTATAAATTGTTATTAAAGATTTTATCCAAAAATCCAACTTTTTTTTCCAATTGAACAATTACAATGTTAATTTGAAAGCCTTTAAATATTAATTGTTGAGTCATTATCAGTAAATCGCAGATCCTCTGATTAATCAAGACAATAATAATAATGATAATAAAAAAACGTCACTCACAAGGAATTAGATATAAATTATATCCGTTAGCCGGAAATAAAAAAGTGCGCCTGTATTTTTTAATTTCACGGACAAAATTTCCATCAATTCAGGGGCAAAACATTATATTTCCCCGTTTTTTTTTGTTTTAATCAAACTCCAAACACACAAACTTCCTCAATTCCGTTTAAATAAATGTTTAAAAAAAAAAATTATTTGTTAATTTATTTAAGCATGATTTCATTGGAACTGAGGTTAATTCAATTAATTCCAGTAATTTAAAAGTCTAATTGTTGGTGTTTCCTTTTTACTCTTTTTCCTTTTTTTTCCTTCATTATTTCATCAAAATTTATGGGGGAAACAAAGACGTATTATCTCTCTTTGGAACCTTTGAGGTGCGTATCCTTGACAGTCTGCAAAGACGTGAATGGTCTTTTTAACGGCCTTCCGGACGCATATTGTCGACACAAACGTGCACAACGTGGATAATAAATAATTTTTTTTTTTCAAATAAGTAGCCATGAGAGGTTAGTTTATAATGCAAAATCCCGAGGTTTTTAACAGCCGATACGATAAATTCAGGTACGCAAGGACGTCATTATTCTGACGTTACGTGCACAATTACGAACATTTAACGACTCGTTACTCATACATTAACGAACATTACTTGCCTCTTTTTTTTTTTTATTCTTTATTACTCAACTGAGCAATGTTACTTATTGCTATTAAAAGGGGAGAGGGGGGGGGGGGGAGAAAAATTTGATAACATTGATTAGCATGAATTGGATTTTTTTTTGGAGTCAAGAGGTTTATGGAAAATTTTGAAAAAATTTGACAAAATGTCAGACATATTGAGGGATGTTCTCAAATTTTTTCAGATTTTTTTGGGAAGTCTTTGGATATTAAAAAAATTCTTAGGATTTTTAATATTGGAGGGGATGAAGGAGAGCCGTTATAATGCGCGAATTAACGTTTGAAGTGGGCAATCCATGAAAATCTATGGGCAGGCGTTATTATGTAATGATTTTAACTGTAAATATTTGCCAGAGGCCCTAAGAAAAATTAATACAATTATTTTTCACTTCCTTCAGGATTTTAACGATTTTTTCTATGATTATTATTTTTATGATGAAAATTAACGAGGAATGATGAAAATGAGGGGAGGGGGGGGGGGGGGTAAAGTACATTATTCGATACTTTGTAGTAGAAAATGGGTTTTAACATTTTTTTTCTCAAAATTTTGAACGTTTTGGTGGAAAATTAAAGGCTTTAGGTGAATTTGCATTTTTTTCGTAGCCGAGATTTTGATGAAAAAATCTGAAAAAATTCGACAAATAGTGAGACACATTGGAGCATATTCTCCAATTTTTTCAGAATTTTTCAATAAAGTCTTTTACTCCAAAAAAAATTCTTAAATCCTCTGACACCATAGAAAATAAAGACAGAGCCGTTATAATGCGCAAACTAGCGTTTGAAATGGGTAATCCATGAAAATCCATGAGCACACATTATTATGTAACGATGTTAACTGTAAATATTTACCGGAGGCCCAAAGAGAGAAATGAAGAAAGAAAGAAAAAAAAAGAGGTAAATGGATAAAGTGAAGAAGGGCAAAGTGGGGGGGGGGGGGGGGGGGGAGGGATGGGAGGCTGCCTGCTCGACTGATCGTAAAGTAGATCGAATGAAGGATAGAAGGGAGGGGGGGGGGGGGAGGGAGGGGGTAAAGCGGTTTTATTTTATTTTTTTCAAAATACTAAAGTAGAACACATTTCTCCCTCCCCCTCCTCCCCTCCATTTTCATGTTTCTTTTTGTATTAACCTTGGTGACTTTGCAGCACATTTACCCCAATTGAATTTCTCCTCCTTCCTTCTTTCTTCTTCTTCTTCTGTATTCCGACAATTCGCTGAATCCAATGAGACACGCGTCAGTCTGAAATGAGGAATAAACAAATAATGAAGAGAGGGGAAGGGGGAGGGGGAAAAATTGTGTACAAAAGTTGATGAGAAGTTGGTGAGACTAATTGGCTGCAATATAAATGGCGAAAAAAAAAATTAAAAAAATTGAGAAAAAGAGAGAGAGAGAGAGGCGAAATGAGAAAGATAGTGGAGAAAGAGGAATTATTAGTGTATGGAGAAGAAGCGAGCATATAACGGTTCGTTCCAAATAAAAATGCCTGCGCAACGGTTTGGGAATTGAGATTTTGGGCCATTGTCGTTACGTCAGGCACTACTAAGGGAATACGTTTTACCGTTGTTTCTTTTTTTTTTTGCTTTCTTTTTTGAATGGTCACATAATTAGGTTTTTTGGTACAATTATTTTTCACGACATTATTTTAGAGAATTGGAAAAATAGGGGGAGCCCCCCCCCCCCCCTCCTCCCAATAATGGGATGAAATGGACTTTTCTATGATTTTCATTGGGAAATGGATTTTAAGGATTTATTTCCTGCAATTTTAACCATTTTTATGGAAATTTTGAAAGTTTACCCCTTTTGATTACTGGAAAATCTGCTTGTTAGGGATTCTTAAGGATTTCAGAAGGAAAATTCCAAAAAAAATTGATTTTTATGAACCTAAAATTATTTACAATTCTCATTTCGAATTAATAGAATTATTTTTCCCTTTTCTCAGTATTTTTGCGATTTTTCCTATTTTTGAGACGGAAATGGCCGAAAAATTGAAAAAAAGGGGGGAAATGGAGCGAGAACAGCTTTTTCCATGATTTTCATTGGAAAATGTGTTTAAGCATTTATTTCTTGAAACTCACCCTTTTCGATTATTGAAAAATCAGATTTTTTTAGGGATTTTGATTGATTTTTAAAGAAAAGTTCAGAGAAAAAATAAATTCTCACAAAATTCTTCATTATTTTATTAAAAATCAATAAAAAAACAATGTCCTTTTTCTCCTCCATTTTGAATCCCTCCCCCCCCCCCTCCCCCACCCCTTGCGTCAATTCAAACTGTATAAATTAGCAAAAAAAAACGTCAAAATTCCATTCAAAATCTTCGAATCCCCAAAAAAATCTCAAAAATCGATCTAGATTTTTTCAAAATCATCCAAAAAACGCTCTCCCTCATACTTCCACCCCCTCCCCCTTTCCCCCACTCCCCCAGCCGCCAAACTCCTGCCGCCAGTCCTTCAAAATTCTCTCTGTTCCGTCTGCGAGTCAAAATCAACAAAAAGCTCCAAAAAAAAAAAAAAAAAAGAAATCGTGAATACACCTGGTTAACCCCGGGCCTTTGACATTGCCATTGACATTGACATTGACGAAATGTGTGTATTATTCCCCGCCACGCATTATCTGATTACTTTATTGCCTCTGTGTTATTTGGCGAGTGAGAGAGAGAGAGAAAGAGAGGAAGAGAGAGCGCGAAATGGACTCGTCTAAAGATTCCGCAGACTTATATACTGATTACGTTGGCTCTGTGTAATGTTTAAGTGTTACATGTGCACTTTCTTGCGCTCACTCAAGCGCAAGAGCATTGAATAAAGACAGAGAGAAGAGAAAGAAGAAATGCTCTAAAAGTTCCCGGTAATTCCCCCAAAATTTGCTTATTCGAATTCAAAAAAAAAATAAAAAATCGATTAAATTCGATGGACGAAAAATGGGGTAAAATGGACGTTTCAATTGAACGGTTTGAGATAGAGATTTTCTGATAATTTCATTGAAAAGCTGAGGAAATTTTGTGTAAAAAACATGTGTCGAAATAATTTTTTTTCAATTTTTGAAAAATTTCACTTTTTTGGCCAAGTTTTGAAGGGGTGTATCTTCCGAAAATCGAAAAAATTCACTTTTTCGGCTATATCTCCGGTTCTGTTGGTCGCAGCGACTTGGGGTTGATTTCAAATGAAAGGTGAGCTCATTTCCCATCTATTTATGTGGTTCAAAATTTTTTAAATTAATTTCTCAAATATTTATAGGTCATTTTCATAAAATCAGTTTTTGCCCTCTATGTTAAGAAAGTAGCTAAAATTACCGACTGATCCTGAATTACCGCGGGATCAGAAGGTCAATCACGTCGATAATTACTCGTATCGACACCAGAGGCGATTTGGGGGACCACCGGTGTGGTCTCGCGAATTATCGTCCTTCTTCGCGTGGGTCTCATCAGAGAAGCATCATCGACGTAAATTTGTGTAAAATCATCGACTACATTTCCGTGAGCCAACGCCGAGTCGATAGACGCGTGGTGGTTATAATTATCAATTATATTTGAGGCTTGTGATATATTAGAGTCAGTGATTGAGAGAATTATCGGCCAGAGACATTAATAACGATTTACAACCGGTATTAGTATATTTGTGCAACTAATAAACATTGAGTAAAATTATCCAACGACAAACTGTGCGAATCTATCTATTGCTAATAAAACCGACGCCGATGTCGATAGACGCGTGGCGTTAATAATTAATAATTGTTTTAACGGTTTTGAGTAAAGCAAATCAAACTAGTGAATCATTAATTTGCATTAATCGCGACTTACAACCGGGATTAAATCAACAGTGAATTAATTGACAATTAGTGAAAAAAGAGACAATTATCAAATAGAGACAATTAATCAAAAGAAACAATAAATTCAGTGCGGGCAAATTATCTTTGAGTATGTAAATCTAGTCACGTTATTTATTAAAGAGTTATATTTTTGATAAACCACGTGTCAATTATCATTGAGAAAATCCACCTAAATTCCTTATAATCATCCAACAACTAATTATTATACAGTCCACTAAAAGGAGAAAATCAACGAGGGTTTCGGCGAGTTGCATCGAAATTCTCTACTCAGAATCTACCTTAAAATTAAGCAGATTTTGAACATCTAAATACTTGAAAAATCGATAATTTTCTTTTTGAACCTCTTAAATCAATGGGAAATGAGCTCACCTTTCATTTAAGACCAACCCCAGGTCGCTACGACCGATAGAACCAGAGATATTCCCGAAAAACTTAAATATTTCAAAAACAGAAGGATTTCACCCTTAAATCTTGAGCAAAAAATGCAATTTTTGAAAAATCCAAAAAATAACTTCTGACATATGATTTTCATGGTAAATTTCCTCAGCTTTTCAATGGAATCATCAGAAAAAACCTATCTCCAATATTTCCATCGATTTCGAGCAATTTTCATAGTATAAAATACCAAAACTAACACGTGTCCAAAATTAGACTTTAACGATCCTATTTACAGTGTTTATCGTCACCTTAGAAACAAAGGGGCGTAAGTTCTATGCTTATACACAGCACTTACGCCCCTTTATTTCTAAGGCAACGTTATTAATTCTTGACATCGATTTAACGGCAATTTTCGGTGATAAAAGAGTTCGTTAATGAGATTTCACCTAAATTTGAAGGAAAAATAGTCCCAAATTTACTTGAATCTAATTTCCAATTTATTCAGGTGATATTAATTGAAATTCATATTTTCACGAAATTATGTAAATTTTAAAGAATTAAATTAATTAAATGAAAAAATTAAATTAATTTAATCGAAAAATTGAATTAACTAAATTAAATTAATAAAATTAATTCAATTGGAGAATTCAATAAAATGCCTGTTTTACCCCTTGTGCCCATTTTACCCCACCTTCCCCTATTCATTAATTTTCTAAACTACTCGAAGAAATAATTCATCATTTATTCTCGATAATTAGACGATAAAGCAAGAAAAAAGAAAAAAAAGGTTAATCAGAGTTTAAGCACACTGCAAGAATGACAAATGACTGGTATTTTCAGTTGAATCGACAATTCGTGATTTGTGTGTATATATGTGTGTGTGTGTGTGTGTTGGCTCTACTAAAACCGCAAATTCTCGCTCCGCGTTTTACAATAGATATACACAGTCACGGTAAACCGCTAGACGTTTTTCAGTTATGAAACGGGGTATGTGTTACGAAATGTGAGGACGTAATATCACAGTCCACCGATATGTAGGCGAGAACGAGGATAAAGAGGAAAAAAGAGCAAGAGAGGGGCAAGAACAAAAAAAAAAGGCAAGAGAAAAGGAGAGAAAGAGAAGGGGGGAGAGGGGGGATAAGGTGGGACGGCCTGGTAACTCCGTGAGTTCTAGAGTCCACTAGTGTACAAGTATATTTACCGTTAGATTTTCTCTCCCATCGTCTCACGCTTGGTTGACTGTCACACTTCTATGCTTGACGGCAATGGCCCTGGTTTTGTACTCTACATTGCGGATATAATTTTCATGTTGACATCCGGATTCGTCTCCAGTACTTACATTTTATTGGACTACTATTCCATAATTGATTTATTTTTTATTTCATAATTTTCATGACTGAATTTTTTTTTCATTGGAGCAAAACTGGGGAAATGGAAGTATCGAATAGAATGCGAGATATCGAATTTAATGCGAATTATCGTTTCGATTAATCGATTTTCGTAAAATGATCGATTAATCGATTTTCGTAAATGATCGATTAATCGATTTTTTGAAAATTATCGATCGGACGATGATCGTGAAGTGAATTCTTGGTCGATCTGAAATTCGATTGATCGAAATTTGAGATCGATTAATCGAATTCCGACATCGATTAATCGAATTGTGAAATTAATGGGGAGGACATTGATTTCTTTGAACTAAAGGATGAAACGGAACTATCGAATGAAATGCGAGATATCGAATTTGATGCGAGATATCGAATCGATTAATCGATATTTGAAAATAATCGATCGGAAGTTGATGAAATATTGTTTTTTTTTCATGTCAGTCAATTTCGAATTGAATCCAAGATATCGCATCGACTAATCGATATTCGATAATAATCGATCGGAAGTTGTTGTTTTTGGATAATTTTAATCATGTAATTAGTTGATGCTAATCACTTATTTATGGTGAAATTTTTCATAAATTCATTCTTTTCTAGAGATTTTACATTAAAATGTTTTTTTTTTGTTTTTTTTTTATAAAAAAAAAATTCTGTTGAATTAATTGGCTAAGTGCAATGGAAATGGAATTCTATAAGATATTTATATCAATGGATGAAAATATAACAAGGAACATAAAAAACAATCCTGCAATGTATTATTTTCGACGCTGATGGGCACTTTTTTGCCTGGAGTCTGTTTTAAATAAAATGAATAAATAACTTCTGTGATTATATCAAAGTCAAAAACTTTCAGTTATAATAAACTGTAATAATGTATTTTCTGTCTTACCTCAGTTGGATAATTTTCGACTTTCATCGCGGCTGGCTGTAAAGAGAACTAGTTGCACACCTTTATTACTTTTTTCCGCCTACTAAATCTCAGCAGAACTACACGATTTCCCTCGCGAAAGTTTGACCGTGACAGAGAGAAGGGATTGAACGATGAAAAACGCTGTTATTTTAGCATTTTTTGTTGTTGTAATTCAGATTTTTTTAGAATGTTTTAGAAATTAATGGAGATACGCTCTTTTTTTCTCGAAATTCTTGAATTTTCAGCAAAAAAATAAAAAAATAAATTGCTGCATATGTTTTGCACCGGAAATTTCCTCAGCTTTTCAACAAAATTTCAACTACTTTTCCTAATTTCCCCGTAATTTTCATAATATAGACCATAAAATTCCGCTTAGAATTCGAAATTTCCAATTTCACTTCTATTACCAAAGAAAAATAAACGGAATTTCATTGTCAACTTTCACCGTGAACATTAAATAAACTGTTACTCAACGATTATTCAAAAGCTGTCCATCATAATCCTGACTGCTCAAAAAATTCCTCAATTTAATAGATTAAATCAAGAAAAACCTGTAATTTAAGTCTTTTTTCTCTTTCTTTCATCATCTAGTTCTTCTTCAATACTTCAAAAAGTAACGGAGATACGCCCCTTTCAACCTAATCCTCTTTTGTAACTCTCAAAAAGAACTTATTTTCTTTAATCTCCAAAAATATTCTCGAAAAAAATGAATTATTTGAATTTTTTCAATTTTTTTATCACTTTTCTCAGTCAAATATCTCGGAAATTTAAGCGAGATACGCCTTTTTCCTTTTATCGATCAATCGATATTAAAATTCGATTAATCGATATTAAAATTCGATTAATCGATATTGAAATTCGATTAATCGATATTGAAATTTGATTAATCGAATTTTAACATCGATTAATCGAATTCTAACATCGATTAATCGAATTCCGACATTGGTTAATCGAATTCCAATATCGATTAATCGAATTCCGACATTGGTTAATCGAATTCCAACATCGATTAATCGAATTCTGACATCGATTAATCGAATTCCGACATCGGTTAATCGAATTCCAACAACGATTAATCGAATTCCAACATCGATTGCTCGAATTCCGACATCAAATGATCGAAATTGTGAAATTAATCCTGGAAATGAGCAAAAAAAAACAAACCTAGAACATTTTTACTACTGAAATGTGATAATTCAGTTGCCTGAAATTTAATCATAGTTCCAGATGAAATCTGTCCTTGATTCTGTTCGATTTCCATCTCTCGCGAATCCCGTTTCCTCGGCAATCTTACCGTTACGAGAACCCGATGATACTTGGATCCACAAAGAGTACAGTAAGAGCTCTGTAATCCTGCGCACTGCACGGGTGGAGCCTGTTTTTTCGTGGCGCTTCTCCCCCCCTCTTCTGCCCTTTCCCTCCCCCCCTTTTTATCTCACTCAGTCTAGTGGGCTCTTGCCACCGATCCTGTGCACTCGTATCCCCCCCCCCCCCCTTCTACCTCTGGAGAAAGTGCTGGCTTGTACATTTACTGACCTACATTACCCTCGTTCTTTCCTCTTTGCTCTCCTATCTTTCTTCATCTCTCTTTTGCCATCTTTGCCTTCATTCTCTCCTGAGTATGTACCATCAAACTACTCATCCTTACGTGACTGTACATACGACACCCACAGGGGCGATCTCTTTACCGCTATTCCTCAATGCGTCATGCTTTACGATCTGACCTATAATGTTTTTTTTTTAATGGATTTTTGATACTGACGGTTATTCAATTCGCAGTTGAGTCATTTGTGAATCAATTTCTTGTGGAATAAATTGAATAATGATGTAAAATGACGGTCATTTTCGGAAAAATGGTTATGTGACGGTAAGTGTTTCTCGGGTCAGAATTATTGGAATAATCGTTGGATGTGCCAGATTTGACCTAATTAGATGTAAAATAACTGTCATTTTTTTATTTTTCTTACTTTAATGCGTCATACTGTACGACCTGACCCATAATGTTTTTTTTTAATGAATTTTTCATATTGACGGTTATTCAATTCGCAGTTGAGTCATTTATGAATCAATTTTTTGCAGAACTGTTAATAATGATGTAAAATGACGGTCATTTTTCTAAAATTGTCATATGACGGTCATGTGACGGTAAGTGTTCCTCGATTCAGAATTATTGTCATAACTGTCAAATGTACCAAGTATCATCTAATTAGATGTAAATTAACTGTCATATTTGCTTTTCCTCTCTTCAATGACGTCATGCTGTACGATGTGCCTCACAATATCCTTCTCTTCCGATTTTTGATATTGACAATTATTATTCAATCGGCAGTTGAGTCATTTATGAATCAACTGCTTTCAGAACTGTTAATAATGATGTAAAATGACGGTCATTTTTCTAAAATTGTCATATGACGGTCACATGACGGTATGCATTTCTCGATTCAGAATTATTGTCATAACTGTCAAATGTACCAAGTATCATCCAATTAGATGTAAATTAACTGTCATATTTCCTTTTCCTCTCTTCAATGACATCATGCTGTACCATCTGACTCACAATATTCTTCTCTTCCTGAATTACTGATATTGACAGTTATTATTCAACCGGCAGTTGAGTCATTTATGAATCAACTGCTTTCAGAACTATTAATAGAGATGTAAAATGGCGGTCATTTAAAAAAAAAATGTCATATGACGGTCATCTGACGGCAAGTGTTCCTCGAGTCAGAATTATCATCATAATCGTTAAATATCCCAAGTATCATCTAATTAGATGTAAAATAATTGTTAAAATTTCTTCTCCCTCACAATCTCATCATGTTTAATCTGATTTTTAAATTATGATCCGAATACTATTAAGATATGTCCCATATCATTTACTTAGATGTAAAATAACGGTCAGTCAGATCCTTACTGTCGCAATTGGCAACAATACTTGACAATTATAAATGAAATATTGTTCGATAAATGTGGAAAAATTGCAACATGACACAGATGGCGCAGTTTTTTTACTTCAATTCCGTCAGAATTGGGTCCCATGACCGAAACCATCAAATCACTATAAAAATGCTCTATCTCGCTGAGTTTCCGACAAATTCTCAGGAAACTGGTGACAAAATAAAATCAATTTCTCTAGAAAACTCCAGATTCTTTCTGTTCCTCATAAATTTAATGGAGATAATTGAGAGACGAGTTTTTCCCCGTCTCCATAAAAATAAAAAAAAATTTAATTAGAAATTGTATTGTTACATTGTTTAGTGGCTTTCAATAGTGACAATAAATTTACGTTAGACACCCACCAATCGGCTTTACCGCTATTCACGTGGGCGATTCGTACCCGAGACTGACCCACAAACTCAACGACACCGATTATTATCATTTTTTTTTCATTCTTTTCACATTTTAATTTTCGTGTGTTTGTGTGTTAGATAAAGCAAAAAAAAAAAATTATGTCACTAATGTGTAATCTATACTGGTCTCACACACAACAGGTCACCGTGCGTATGTGTGCGTGTTTATTTATTCAAATAAATTTCAGCTGCAAAATGCACGTGTTTTAATGTCCTACTTTTATATTGTATTTAGAATTAAATTAGAAAATATAAAGCTACAAATGAGATGCAGCTCGTGTTTGCGGTCAGAAGTGGCAAAGAAGTGATTTTATATTTGTATTAAACGTAGAATGTAGGTGCTTTTTATTGGAATTCACCACGTATTTGAGAAAAAAATTCGTTCGTCGAATTTTTTAATAGAAATACGGAATTTTTTTACCTTTTTTTTTAAGGGACATTGAACTTTTCTGTATATTCGAGGTCAATTATAAACTCGAGCTACTCTCCCTAGAGATATACGTTACCGCACTTTCTCCAACACAACCGGCGAACTTGATCTCGCCTCCTCCATTTTTGACTAATCACTGCCTTTTTTTTTTCTTCTTCTTATTTCACTGTGAAAATAAAGAATTATCATTAATTTAATCTCAGGAGAAAATACGTACATTATGAATTATTACGTGAAATTGCAGAATAATCACTGCGGATTCCTCTTCTTTTTTTTCTTCTCTCTCTCTCTTTTAGTTTATTTAATTGATGGAAATTAATAACTGCATACTCGTTTTAATGAGTTCAGGTGCTCTCTAGTGGGATTAGATAATTCTCACGGTTGCGACTTTCACGTTGAAAAACAGGTAATAGACCAGGGGAAAATCGCAATCTCGTATCTATTCGCGTTCCTCTTTTATTTGTCTATCTTCTTTTTTTTTTCAATTTTTTTTCCTCCCATTGTAATTCCACCACTTATCGGTGTGCACGCAGGGTGAAAGCGACCTCGACGATTCAGATAATTGACAATGCCTCCTTTCCAGCGGATATACATGGGGCCACTTTCCCCTTGTTTTACTCTGCACACAAATACAATTTTTCCCATTTCATTCATTATTACTGTCTACGATTAGAGAATTATAAAGTTGATAACTGTTTTACAAGTTTGGTTTTCATGGGATTCTATCTCTATTACTGCAACGGAAATGATTGAATCTTGTTTGTCAATTTTTTTTTATCTTTTTAGACGGGAAAAATTATATTTGTAATATAATATTGAGGAAATTATGATGAGGCAATTTTATTTTAAAATTGTTTGGGAATTGGAATGGGATTTATTTGCGAGGGAAATTTTTGGAGGGGAATTGAAAATTATTTCTGTTGATTTTGGGTGAAAGATAAGGGTTTGGATTTTTTGGGAAATTTTTTTACGATTAGAGGTTTTTTAAAGTTTTTTTTGAAAATATCTCGGAAACTAAACGAGATAGAGCGATTTTTTCCTAATCTGTTTTTGTAGCTCTTGAAATTCACTGCGAAGAAGGATTTTAGAGAAAAAAGAGCGTATCTCCATTAATTTTTGAAATAAAAAAAAAATGAAGTAAAAAATGAAATAATTTTGTTTGAAAATTTTCAATTTTGGATTTTTTTTAAATTTGAGAAAATTGAGAAATTTTGTGAAAATTCATTTTTTTGGGGATTTTTCGGTTTTAAATGTTGACGAATGATCTCGACTTCAATTTACTCAATTTTTTGCTCTGCCACAAATAAAAACGAAGAAATTTTGAAAAAATTTCATTTTTCAAAATCCGCGAATTTTCAAAAAAATTCAAAAATAAATTCCGGCACATGTTTTCCATCTGAAATTTTCTCAGCTTTTCACCAAAATCATCAAAAATCTCGCATCTCCACTCCCCCCCCCCCCTTTTTCCCTCAATTTTCACACTATAAACCATAAAATTTCCCATAAAACTTAAATTTCCTATTTTTCCTCTACTTCAAAAAAAAATTAACAGAATCTCATTGTCTCATCGACTTTCACCATAAACATTGAATAAACTGTTACTCAACAATTATCCAAAAACTGTCCATCAACCTCCCAACTCGTCAAAAAAAAAAAAAAATTCCTAAACCCAATTTCCCAAACGTAAGAAATTTGAAAAAAAAATGCGGCCACGGATTAGAAAGGTCTTCGTTGATCATTACCCCCCTTTTCAGTACTTCACTGTCTCCATTGGTGCTCCTCATTTATTCCAATACAAAGTTGCCCGCAAAAGTAGGCCTCCCAACTGCCCACAGATTTCAAACCAACTTGACCCCCTTTACCAAAGACCGGCCACTCTCTTTCACAAATTCAAAGCGCCTTCACGACCAAAAAAAAAAAAAAAAAATTCACGCACACTCCACTTAACTCTGCGTATAACGTTTTTGACATAACCCTGGACGTGAAAAAAATATTACCTTGTAGCAGCAGCAGCCCACAACGTAACACCAAAATATATTGACCCCAGGTGAAAGTTTCCTACGTAAAAAGTTCATTAACCCAGAAAAATAACCGAATTATTTGGATTATCTCCTTAAATTTTATTAAATAAGGAAAAAATACAGTGAAAAAGAAGAAAGTCATGGAAAAAATGACAAAATTAATTGATAAAAAGATTTTTTCAAGTTTATCAAAATTTGGTAAATTTTATAAATTAATTGAAATCAATAAAAAAATTATTTAAAATAAATTCGTTAAAATGAGGAGAAAAAAAAATTGTTAAGGACTATTTTCACAATTAATTTCTCCATTTTAACCATTTTTTTAAAAACTGGACATACGCCCTTTTTACACTGATGCTTTTCCATATTAAATTTGCAGAAAAAAAGTACTCAAAAATAAAGAAATTGACAAAAATATTTTTGAAGTGTATAAAAATTTTTTAAAATTTTTTATATTTATCAAAATTAACAAAAAAAATTTTTTTATAATTTTATTAAAATAAAGTAAAAAAATCATTTCTTGAAAACTCTTGAAATAATTAATTTCATAATTTTTCCTATTTTTATAAAAATGGACATACGCCCTTCCTACACTGACCCTTTTCTGCAGAGAATTCCTAGACCTACAAAAAGAAGGATAATACCAAATAAAGGGCGTATCTCCATAAAACTCCTCTTCTTAAAAAAAAAAAAAATTACATACATCCGTCAATTACAGAAGACTTTGAAAAAGAAAGAAGAAGAAAAAAAAAAAGATTATTATAAAAACGCGAAAGTTGTGGATTTATTTTCGATTGTCTCAGCGATTATCCAAGTTGTTATATCCAGTGCACTTTCATCGTGGAGTTAACCATGGAGAGTGCATGTACGGTGTTACCCACAAGTTATTCGCACGTTAGTGAATCGCGGTATTCAGGGGCAAAGAGGGGGGGGGGGAGGAGAGAGGAAGTAAAAGAGGGGAAATAATGATGAATTAAAAGGAAAAAAAACTTCAAGCAGGAGAGGAAATGACACTCAGTGCATCAGCAGAGTGAGACAGAATTTTCACGTTTTTTCTCCCCCCCCCCCCCCCCCCCCCCTCTGCCCATTTCTTTCTGCCTCTCTAGATTTTTTTTTTTTCGATGAAAATGCGTAACTGTGCGCAAAAGTACCACATGGTAACACGAAAACAACTATACAAATGCCGGTTACACGCGATGCACTTTCATAAAACTTTCAGCTTTCCATTGCGACCGCATTGGATGTGGCTAAAAAAGGAACGGCATGTCCACGAGAGGATAGTTTCTAATCGGGCACACGCTTTTTCCGCGATTACATTAAATTTGCTTTGAGAGTAAGAAAGAGGAAGATTGGAGGGGGGGGGGGGGGAGAGGGGAAAAAAGGGGTTGTTGCTTCCGAATGGAAGCTATGTAATCATCAGAATTTTCGATTGTAATTTTTTTAATAGAAGATACTTAAAATGATCTAAATGAAGAGAAAATGATATTTTTAACGCATGTCTGTGCGTATGTGTATGTCTGTGTGTGCATAAAAGTCTCAATTACAGCAAAACGGTTTTATAGAAAAATTTCATATTTTGTGGAAAACTTCCTCTCGATAAACTCTATTTTTTAAGCTTTATTTGAAGAGAATCCGATCTGTACTTTTTGAGATATGTTCATTTTTCGAAAATCAGTTTTTAATGGAATTTCTGGAAACTATTCAACTGATGTTATTTATACTCATAAATTATCTCGAGAGTTGTATCAGTTAAATGCCTGTTAATTTCGAGCTTATTTGCATGATTAATTCTCGAGTTATTGGCATTTTAATGAATTTCTTCAAAATTTGATATTTTGATGATGGTTTGAAAAAAGTTGTATCATTTCCATTCGGAAGCATATTGCTAAAGTATTAGCAGAAAAAGCTATATCAGTTGGAAAGCAATAGGGGAGATTGGGGCAAAATGGACCTAGAAGATGTGATGACTCGAGATTTTTTAAAAAGCAGCGGTTGCTTCAAAAAATCTGAAAAAATTTACAAACAATATAGACATGTTGGAGGATTTTCTCAAATTTTTTCAGATTTTTTCGTCAAGTCCTTCATTCCGAAAAAAATTCCTTAATCATTTTATCACGAGGGTCCATTTTGCCCCACTCTCCCCTACTATTATCCACTTGTTTGAAAGACATTTTCCAGATTTTGATCTTTTGCCTAACTTAAAAGTGCAAAAACCTGCATTAGTCCATAAGCCACCGTGTTATTTCTATTCCATTTTTACTTATTATTGACCAAACAAAACTGTCATAAACTGTCATAAATCGACTGATTTTTTGTAATTATTTTGAAAGAAATATCTCGGAAACTAAGCGAGATAAGGCGATATTAACCATCATTTTTGAGAGACAATTTAAATAGTTACAAAAGAGGTTCAGCGCAAAAAATTGCCTTATCTCGCATATTTTCTGAGGTATTTTTAATAAAATAAATGGAAAAAATAGACTTATCTTGTTTTACCTCTTTGCTATTGAATTGAAAATTTGTAATTTCAGTATGAGGGTATAGTGGTAGTTGAGTGTTTTACACCTGCTTTAGTCATTATTTCAAGCATCTTGTTTATAAAGAAAAGGTAATGCCATCTGCAGTATCGTAAATTGCGATGATTCATTATTGAAGAGGCAAAAGACCATTGAAACACAATGAATTTCTTAATTTTTAGTACTTTTTTTTATTTTAAAATGGACATACGTTCTTTTTATACTGAGCCTTTTTCGTAGAGAATTTCCAGAGCTGCGAAGATGGATAAGAGCTAAAAGGACGTATGTCCATGACTCTCTTCTTTCATCAGTGAAGAGGCAAAAGACTCATTTTTTTCGAAATATCTCGAAAATCAATGGACATACGCCCTTTTTACACAAATTCTTCCTTTTGTAGGGGATTTTAAGAGCTAACGAAGAGGATTAGAACAAAAAGGGCGTATCTCCATTAGTTTTCGAGATAGTCTGAAAGCAGAAACGATAAAAAATCCCAAAAATTTCAAATATCTCATTTTTTATCCCTTCATAAAAAGGACAGGGCATTAAAATCGAACATGGCGGATTTCATCTCGAATTGAAGGATAATCGAACTCGAAATGAAAATAGTCGAACTCGAATCGACAAAAGCGCATTCTGGTGGACATTACGGAAACTAATTTTTTTGAATTATTTAGTCATCAAAATACTTAGCAGATAGAAAAATTATTTTCAATTTCAGCTAATCCTAAACGTTTGGGAATAGTTTGGAGAAATTTAGGAAAGCATTTTTATAATTTGAGGAAGAGTCATTAATTTATTATTAATTAAAACTTTTTTTTATGTATAGATAGCAGAAATAAATTTTAAAAATATTGAAATTATTTTCATCTATTTGGAAGTCATTTGGGGATATTAAGAAAATCAATTTCATCCTTTAAGAATCAATAATTATTTAATTAAAATGAAAATTATGTCTTGAGCCTCCAAGCGCAAGAAAATCTATATAAAACAAAAATAGCAATCTATAATTGCTTTCCTAACTCCCCCTAAACTATTCCCAAACATTTAGGATTAGTTAGAATTCGGGCTGAGCCTGAATTCTAACTAATCCTAAACGTTTGGGAAGAGTTGAGGGAAGTTGAGGAAAGCATTTATAGATTGCTATTTTTAATTATGTAGCCTGGCTGAGCCCGGCTGAGCCCAGGCTGAGCCCAGGCTGAGCCTGAATTCTAACTAATCCTAAATTCTGCTATCTCTGATAGCTATTTCTGCTATTTATACATAAAAAAAGTTTGAATTAATAATAAATCAATGACTCTTTCCCAAATTATAAAAATGCTTTCCTAAACTTCCCTAAACTATTCCGAAATGTTTAAGGATTAGTTAGCTTTGAAAATAATTTTTCTGTCTGCTAAGTATACGGAGGTATCATTAAAATTTAAAATAAAAAATACAAATCTACACTAATCAACGGAGGCGGCCGCCGACGGCGCTAGTAGAAAAAAATGTAATTGAATAGATAAAAAAGAATTTAAAAAAGGGAAATTGTTGGAAAAAATCCGTAAATATGCAATCTAATGGAGATATGTCCTTTTTACACGAATTCTTCCTTTTGCAGAAGATTTCAAGAGCTACTAAAGATGATTGGAATAAAAAAGGCGTATCTCCATTAGTTTCCGAAATATTCTGAAAGAATGAATGACGAAAAATCGAAAAAAATTCTAAATAATTCATTTTTTATAGAAAAAAAATAGATTTAAGCAAGGGAAATTGTTGGAAAAATCCCATAAAAATGCAATCTATTGGAGATACGCCCTTTTCCCTCAACTCTTTTTTTTGAAAAGAATTTTAGGAGCAAAAAAAAGCCTCGGGCAAAAAGAGCGTATCTCCATTAATTCCTGATAATAAAGATGCAATAAAATATGAAAAAAATGGAGTTTAAAAAAATGGGGAATTGTTGCAAGAATATATAATAAACATGCAAATACCAGAGGGTCACGAGCGTGTCCGCGAAATTGACGTGACATTGCCTGTCGGAAGCTGTCAGGGACAGTCTCTCTCTCTTTTTCCCCTCACACAATTTTTTTTCTTCTTTTTCCTTCACAATCACCAATTCACCAGTCGAAAGAGAAAGGTGAAGTGCAGTAAACACAACACGCACAACACAACAACAAATCTTTCAAAGGTGTATTAGAAGGCACTAGCTAAAAAAAAAAAAAAAAAAAAAGGAGAAGAGGGGAAAGAAAGTGCAACGATGCTACTAAAACACACAGTGACGAACAACTCTCCAATTCTACAGTTCAACTTCCCTTCTAAAATCTTGACTTGACTCGAATGAAATCAAGACCTGCTTCAAGTCAAGTCCAACAATTTCTTTTTTTTCTATTTCTATCATGATTTGTTTTTTTTTTTTTTTTTTTTCTAAAATTTCTTTCTGCATCTTTCTCTATTTGAGACTCGTGGCGCGTAACGATCGCGTAATTCCAAAGCCACAGTGAGAGTTGAAAACGGCAATTTCATCGCTTATTATACGATGGGAAATTGCTAATTTTTTTTTTTTTTTTTTCTGAAAGTCAACGTCAGAGAGAAATGAAGGATGATCATAATTATAATTATAGAAAATTGAAGGCGATTAATTTTGAGAGTGAAAAAAAAGTAATGATGCTGAGGAAAAATCAATTGAGTCATTATATAGGTGTTTAGTATTATCGTTTAAGGCTGCGAAAAAAAATCAACGAAAAAAAAAAATGTTTAAAAAATAATTTCGTTGAAATAAAGAAAAAAATTATTTGTTGAAAACTATTGAAACAATGAATTTTCTTTATTTTTGCTATTTAAAAAAAAAAATGGACATATGCCCTTTTTATAATGCTCTTTCTTCGCCGAAAATTTCGTGTTGAGTGCACTGAAAATTGAAAAAAGTAGTAAAAAATAACGAAATTAATTAACAAAAATATTTTTGAAGTTTATAAAAATTTGTTAAAATTTTCTAAATTTATAAAAATTAACAGAAAATTTTTTTTTTCAATTTTTTTAGAATAGAGAAGCAAATTATTTGTTAAGAACTATTGAAACAATGAATTTTTTCATTTTTACTAATTTTTTTTGTGCAAATAAACATACGCCCTTTTTATACTGAGCTTTTTTTATCGCAAAGAATTTTCCCAACAGTTACAAAATTACAAAACTAGAAAAATTGAGTCACTAGGTGTTTAGTATTATCGTATCAGGTTGAAGAAAATGAGTCAGTCGTTCAAAACGTTATGCGAAACAGAATTAATCAATTTCTTAAGTGACTAGTACCTCATGATATTACGCATCACTGAGCAAAAGAAAAAAAGTGGTAAAAACTATCAAATATTTGTTCCATCAATACCTTAACAAATCTTTTTTTTAAATAATTAAAAAAGTTCTTGAATTTGCTTAATTTTTTTTTCATTCAAACTTTTGATTTTTTTGAACAAAAAAAATTTAATAAATTCAAAAACTTGATTTTTTTGGAACGAACCAAAATTTCAGTAAATCCACCAATTTTTCTAATTATAAAAAAAAAATATTTGTTAAGGATCAATAAAAAAAATATTTAATGGTTTTTATCATTTTTTTTTCACTGCATGTTAACAATTTTTATTTTATTCTCAATATTTTCATTCACAAGTATTTTTTGTATTTTTTTTTTGTTTTTGTATTTAAAAATTTGAGACAATACAGTGGATATAGTGAGACCTTGAAATAACAAGCTAAAACGCGGATTGGTTGAAAATCGTTGCAGCTGGACGCGAAGTCTTCATTTGGATGGGGGGGGAGGGGGGGGGGGGGTGGAGGAATCGCGAGTAGTTTCGGATTGCATAAACAGAGATGTTCAACACAGGGAATAGTCGTCATTGGTTTTACTGATCCATTTGATATTACTCGATGAATCATGACAAATCATTTCGCACTTTGTCATTGCAATTAGATAAGCTATTTTACAATTGAAAGAACTAAACAAAGAAGATGATGATTATTCATTCTCATTCTTTTTGATTGAGGAATTTTTTCTTCACTCGTTTTAAAATAGAATGTTTAGAGGTAATGGCGAATTTTTTGGATTTTTTTTGTTTTATTTTTTTAATTCTCTTTTAGACTGAGTGGACCAGTGGGACACGCAGTTAAATCAGCCAGAAATGCAGGGAAAAATAAAGAATTGCATGGGGAAAGGCACTTGACCCTTGACACAATCACTAATGTAAAGTGAATACAGGAATAGAAGCTGTGAGACAATATTCTAAATGGAGATGATTCATTATTGAAGAGGCAAAAGACTATTGAAGCACAATGAATTTCTTTATTTTTAATACTTTTTTTTATTTTAAAATGGACATACGTTCTTTTTATACTGAGCCTTTTTCGTAGAGAATTTCCAGAGCTGGGAAGATTGATAAGAGCTAAAAGGGCGTATGTCCATGACCCTCTTCTTTCATCAGTGAAGAGGCAAAAGATTCATTTTTTTCGGAATATCTCGAAAATCAATCGAGATACGCCCTTTTTACATGAATTCTTCCTTTTGTAGGGGATTTTAAGAGGTAATGAAGAGGATTAGGACAAAAAAGACGTATCTCCATTAGTTTTCGAGATATTCTGAAAGCAGAAACGACAAAAAATCGAAAAAATTTCAAATAATTCATTTTTTATAGAGAAAAATGAATTAAAAAAAGGGAAATTGTTGGAAAAAATCCATAAATATGCAATCTAATTATATGCGCATATATATAATGTATAAATGACATATATACATTTTATATATATTTTTAAAATATATAATATATAAAAAATGTAATAATTGACATATATTCAATATAATATATTGAATATTTCAATTATTATATTTTTTGCCACACATATAAGGGAAGTTAAGCTAAAGTGAAAACTTTAATCGAACGGTTCGAGATATAAATTTTCTAATGATTCCATTGAAAAGCTGAGAAAATTTTAGGCGGAAAATATGTGTCCAATTTTTTTTCCAATTTTTGGAAAAATTTACTTCTGTGGCCAAGTTTTGAAGGGGTTTCCCTTTTGAAAATCGAAAAAATTCAATTTTTCGGCGATATCTCCGGTTTCGTTGGTCATAGCGACCTGGAGTTGGTCTCAAATGAAAGGTGAGCTCATTTCTCATCGATTTATGTGGTTAAATTTTTTTTTTAAATCAATTTTCCAAATATTTATAGGTCATTTTCTGAAAATCAGTTTTTACCCTATAAGTACTTGATATTTTTCAAAAATTGATATTTTTCTTTAAGAACCCCATGAATCGATGGGAAATGAGCTCACCTTTCATTTAAGATCAACTCCAGATCGCTACGATCAATAGAACCAGAGATATTCTCAAAAACCTGAAATTTTTCAAAAACAGAAGAGTTTTACCTTCAAATCTTGCGCAAAAAAATGAAATTTTTGAAAATTTCAAAAAAATAATTTTTGACATATGATTTTCATGGGAAATTTCTTCAGCTTTTCAATGGAATCATCAGAAAAAATCTATCTCCAATATTTTCATTAATTTCGAGTAATTTTCCGAAATACCTTGACCTCCTGAATGTCTGCGTCAACTCTATCAGCCGAAACTTCCAATGGCCTCTTCATTCCACCCCAGGAAGAATCTTCTAGGCATTCTTTCTGTTCTATTTATTGCCCCCACGAGCAATGATAGTACGAATAGAATTAAAGCACTCCGTTAAATTACATAAGTTGACGATTATAAAAGAGTCGTATTGCATGTGGCTGTGTGTTCGGATCATGGCCAACTCGATATTACGTGGAAAATAAATATATAATTGAATTGGCCAGATCGTAGATTCCATTCAAGGACAATTAAAGTGGCATAGAATTATTAATTTATTAATTTTCAATATTTTTGTAATAAAAGTCATCTTTTATTCCATCATTTTCACTCAATTTTTCTACATCAAGAAAAAAAAACGAGTTCGTTGCTAAAAAAAATGACAAAAAAAATAGTTGTAGAAATTTTTGCCCCAGAAAATTACTATATATATAGATATAAAAATTGCGAATGGAAATTTGTTTGCAAAAAAAAAATTTCTTGTCACAGAAAATAAAAAAAATGAGAAAACTAAAATTTTCTTGAGATGAAATTTTTTTTCACAATTTTTATATCTATGTATATAAAATGTATATACATATATATTCATTCGAAAATCGCGGAGAAAAATTTGATTGCGAGAAAATTTTCTTTTGAGAAGATTTTTGTTTTCTCATTTTTTTTTTCTTGTAAATATGTAAAAATCTATTTTTCCTATTTTTCTTGTCTCGAAAACAATTTTTTTTAGACTGTGATAGACTTCACAAAAAGCATCTCGAGCTGAATCATCAACTTTTTTTTCATTTAATGCGCCTGAATTATTTATATCCACAAACACTCACTTGAAAAGAAAAAAAAAAAAGCTGCAGCATAAAATTCATTTAATTGGGTAACAAAGAGTGAAATAAATCATTTTTCATAATGATAGCAATACTTGCATCAGAGGAGATACCAAAGAAAAATATCTAATTTGTCCGATAACAATGAAAAAAAAAAAAAGAAGAAAAAACCTTCAACCTCTCGGGACACGAATGGACGATAATGATAATGATAATGGATGAATTGACTTGAGTTTGTTGCAAACTGCGTCTCAACGATAAATTATCATTCGAGTGGCTCAACCGTTTGTGAGGTGAAGAAACTCGAAATGACGAGTGCTACGCCCACACAGCCCTGACATTTAACCATACAAATCATTTGGAATTTTCTTTATTCCCATTTTAATATGATCGCTTTAAAAACAAAGAGGTTTAAGTGCTGTGCTTATTAACTGCACTTACGCCACTTTGTTTCTAAGATAACTACGTTTTTTTTTGCACAACTCGAGATGACGTGTTTTCCCTTGTTTCAGGGAAAGAAAATGTTTATTGAATAAAAAAAGATGGAAAATTGATTGCGCATTAAATAATATAGACAAAACTGGGGCAAAATGGACCTAATTACAAGAAATTATTAAAATCAGTTTTATTTCAAATAATTTGAAATTAATTAGAAATCTGAAAATTTTAAGATTTTTCAAGATTTCTCAAAATTTTTGGTAAATTCAAATATTTTATCAAATTTTTCTCGAAATTTCTCTACAAATCTAACTTTGACAACCTTTCTTTATCCCCTTGAAACATAAAAATGACAATTAAAATGATTTAGGATTTTTTTTTTATTAAATCTGAAAAAAATTTAAGAAAATTTCTCCAAAAAAAATTTTCATTTTTGTGATTTTTTTAATTCTGATTTTCCTAAAAAAATTTTTAATCCGCAAAAAAGTTTCTGGACCATTTTCCAAAGTGGTCCATTTTGCCCCACTTTAACCTTGCAAAAAAAAAGGCTAACGAACGATATTACTCAGGCAGTACACAAACTGTTGCACTTGGGATATTATCTTTTCTTTGCGATTAAAAAGAAAAAAAAGAAAGCAAACACAAAAACCTCTCACTCTATTAATGGCTGTAATCAGTGTTTCAATCTTGCAATTACTGGATTTATTTATGACTAGTGTTCATCCGAAAGATTTTTCAAAATAAGAATTGCAAAGACCTAAAGAAAAGAACTTTAGTAATAATAATAATAATAATAATGAGGTGGAATGAAAAAAAGTACCAACGCCTGTGATCTATCAAGGTCTGTTACTCGATAACTTCGGATAATTGAGTATATATGCAATTGCACCGTGTGTGTACAGCCTTCAGTGGATTCCGGGTTCGTATTTGCCTGGCATTGTGATCGGAAAAAATCGTCTTTTATTTCCTATACAAGGACGAGAAAAAGGACAAGAGACTAAATGACAAAACGGGTTTATGCAGTGGAGAAAAACGTGCGTTAAAAAAAAAAATGAAAAATCAGAGTTTTTTGGGGATATTTTGGAAAATAAGCGAGATAGAACAGTTTTGTTTCAATTTTCTTTCTGGAAAAAGGGCTTATCTCTATTAGTTTAAGGAATATTCTAAAAAAATGGAATTATCCACGTTTATGGGGTAGAAAAAGCGCCAAATTTACAAAAAAATCACAAATTATAGATTTTTTGAAATTTTTGGAAATATTTTGGAAAATAAGCGAGATAGAGCAGTATCGCGCATATACTTTTTTGGAAAAAGAGCGTATCTCCATTAGTTTCAGGAATATTCTTCAAAAAACATGAAAAAATTGAATTATCCACTTTTATGCGATGGAAAAAGCGCCAAATTTAAAAAAAAAATCACAAACAAGAGTTTGTGTAAAATTCCTTGGAATTTTGATCAAATTCCTTCTTAGAAAAAAGGCGTATCTCCATTATTTTCCTAAATATTCTCAAAAAAATATTTAAAAAACTGAATTATCCACTTTTATCCAACAAAAAAACGCAAGATTTGAAAAAAAGTCACAAATTGGATTTTTTGAAAAATTTCTTGGAAAATAAAAGAGATAAAGCAGTTTTGCACAAATTTTTTTTTGGAAAATGGGCGTATCTGCATTAGTTTCCGAGATATCAAAAAAAATTGAATTATCCGCTCTTATGCAGTGGAAAAAAGCGCCAAATTCAAATAAAAATCCCAAATTACAGATTTTTTCAAAATAAGCGAGTTAAAACAGTTTTACACAAATCCTCGTCTGAAAAAAGGGCATATCTCCATTAGTTTCCAAGATATTCTTTAAAAAATCATGAAAATCAAATTAACTTTTCACCACTGAAATAACAGAAATAAATTTTCCATCGAAGTTAGAAATGTGCAATGACGTAAGTCAAGGAGGCACCGAGACAAGGAGATCAAAGACGTTGGGCCACTCACCTTGGCTCCTCGCTAAAACTCCCCGAAAACAAAGAGAAACTGCACCAACACACAAAGGCCCCCACACACACACAAACACACAAGTATAAAAATAAGCCTGTGTGTATTTAATGCAACTGCAACACTTTTTTTTTCTCTCCCCCCCCCCCTCCCCTCCAAGTTCTTCGAAAAAAGAGGGGCAAAAAGAAGTGAATTGGTGGGGGAGTTGAAGAGTAGCACTGCAGGACATGTGCATGTATTTTTTCATGTATATATATATGTGTGCACGTATATGTACTGCAAGTTAGGGCCTTGGTTTTGCCTGTCCTTGACTCAGCACAGTTACCCCAAGTGTGACGTCACTGTGCATAACTTCGCCTAATTGCATCGTTGCTCCTGCAGTCCTCGAAGACGCTCCGAAGCGAAAAGAAGGAGATGAAGAGAGAAGTAGTAAAGAAAAAAAAAACAAAAGAAGTAGTACCAACACAAATGCACTTGAAGACACACTTTGGCCTTCTTTATACCCTTATTTCCCTTCTTCTTTGCCTCTTTATCCTTCGTGTTTCTCTCATGTAAGAGAGCCTCCAAGTACCATCAAGATTATTATTATGCCTCTCATTTTCCCCTCTTTGTGTTTCCCTTTCATCGGATATACTGCCCTCTATATGCGGCCGCCCTTTCAACCCGGCGCCTTATATTTCACGTTTTTACCGGCTCCATGTGTGTGTTTGTGTGTGTGGAGCAAGTACTTGCACGGAGGAGGTCGCGATGAGGCCGTGAACTACCCGCTCTTGCCATATTTCATAGGGGAGACTGGGGCAAAATGGACCTGCGAGATGAAATGATTCGAGATTTTTTAAAAAAGCGGCGGTTTGCAGAAAAAATCTGAAAAAATCCAACAACAATGGCGACATGATGGACCATCTTCTCAAATTTTTTCAGATTTTTTTAGACAGTCCTTCACTCCGAAAAAAATTCATGAATCATTTTGATGCAGTGGTCCATTTCGCTTCGGTTTTTACTGTATATATATACGCGCACAAAATAAAGAGACGCAAGACCAGAGCTGTTCGATTTGGCTCTTAGGCAGTATTCAATATATATATATGTATATGCGCATATATGCGAAATTCAGGCAGTGATTAAATAAAATGGAGAAATCAATGGCGCGAGCAGTGGCTTGGAGGCGATTGGAGGAATGGAGGACCCTGTTGCATATATGTGTGTGAGAAGAACACGTCGGGCGCCTCAATAGGTGACCTTGGCGGGCGCAATCCTTTAAGAGTCGCATGGTCAACGTTCCGGGGACCTTCGCTTGTGTGTTTCAACGCCTTGTCTCACTCTCTGTAGTCATGGACGGCCAAACTGCAGTCTCAACCAGCGCCCCAGACGCTCCCAATAAAGCTCGTTTTCGCGTTGTGAACCCAACGAGGCATCTGTCCCGTTCTCACGCACGAAAACGTGAAGCATTGGAAGCGTGAAGTGTTTATTATTTGAGGAAAAGAAGGGTTTTAATCGATTATTTTGGACTATCGATTAGTTGATGCGATTTCTCGCATTAAATTGGAGATTTGATGAAAAAAAACAACAATTTTACTGCAATTTTCGATTAATCGATCTCACAATTTCGATTAATCGATTCGATATCTCGCAATGAATTCGAGATATCGCATTCTATTCGATAGTTTTGTTGCGCTTATTTATTTGGAAGGAAAGAGCAGCAGTTTTCGATCAATCGATCTCAAATATTCGATTAATCGATTCTACATCTCGCATCAAATTCGAGATATCGAATCCCATTCAATAGTTTCTTTTCACCAGATTCCACTTCAAGAGAAATCAACTTCCAATCGATAAATTCCAAAATTTCGATTAATCGATTCGATATCTCGAAGTTTTCATATCAAGTGGATATTCCAGTTTAAAAAAAGTCGAAAATACTTTAATTTAATTTGCGACGCGATAATGACTTGCAAATTTCGCCGGGTCACTCTGTCCATTTACATTGGAAACTCCCATTAATTAATATTTCACACCAACGTAACAAAAAGTTGCATTTAGCATACAATACCCCAAGTTTGTGCAAACGTGTGACTTCACAAATTTTGCCCTCTCCTCCGATTGACCTTGTCAATTAAAATAAACAAATTCTCCAAAATCACCCAAAAAAAAAAACATTATCGTAATTACATAAAAAAATCTTAAAAAATTCGTTTTCATTATAAAACTTATTCTTCAATAAGCTTATTCAATATTTGTAAAAAATCTCGGTTATCAAAGGTCCTAGTTGCCCATCTTCCAACATAAAACCCTGACGAAAATAACAATTGAAAGAGCTTTATAATATTTCACTAATTTTGATTTCCATATGTCATATTCAAAATCATACTCATGCGTCTAATTTACATTTTTACAACTTTTCCAAATAATTTAGTAAAGAAAAGTTCGTTCTTCGATCATCCTATGGTTTCCTTCTAATGAGTCTTCAATTTTTTTTCGTTTTCAACCGAGGCTGAGTCAATTTATTTAACTGTAACTTGAAGAATGGACATTTAAATGCAAGATATAACTTCAAATCATTATTATATTGTATTCATTTTCATTTTTTTATTTTATTTTGAGCTATGTATAGCTTTTTCAGCTTTTCAAACTCGTTACACAGAGAAAAATGTTTTCTTAATTTAAGAATGTGCAGTCACTTGATTTAAGTGAGAAAAGTCACTTAATTTAAGTCAGTTTTACTTTCTTAAATTGAGAAAGAAAAAGTCACTTGATTTAAGTGAGAAAACGCACTTGATTTAAGAGAGAAAAGTCACTTAATCTAAGTGACTTTTACTTTCTTAAATTAAGAAAGAAAAAGTTACTTGATTTAAGTGAGAAAAGTCACTTGATTTAAATGAGAAAAGTCACTTAATTCAAGTGACCTGCACATTCTTAAATTAAGAAAACATTTTTCTCTGTGTATAAAGTACAAATACATTAACAAAGCTACCTAAATATAATCTCCAACAATTGAAAGTAGTCAATATTTTTCATCCAGATTGATTAGATTTTTTGCTTAAAAAAAAGCCTATGTTTTTTTCTTTTCATTGCTGCCCGTCACTGCTCGTATCACTTTTATCGTCCAGATATATGCAATATCTATATAGAAGTTGTTCTATCCTTTGGACCAAGCTCTCTAGCGAGCTTTTCAAAGTGCCAAGCATAGTCACAATTATTACATTGTAATAACAAATTATTACAATACAATAATAATTTGAAAAATGTGATAATTTTGTAATTTTTATTTGCAGAGCCTGACAAAACTTGAATTATAAACGAAACGTTGCAAATTGACAATCTTTTAGTATTGTAATTTAAAAAAAAACCTTCCAATTTCCCATGATACTTCAAATATTGTCGTCAATCCTTGCAAAATGTATAATTTTGTTAAAAAATCTCACATAATTATTGTTTACTTCATTTCTTTCTACACTTTTTTTTTACTGTATCTTATGTTTTCATTCGATATAACATTAAGCCACTTGTGTGTGCATTTTCTTTTGTTATCATTGACACGTTGTCACTACATTACCTTTGTTAATCTTATGTATAATCACTTTCAACCCTCTTATTGGCCTCTGTTGGGTTGTTTTTCACAATAAATAAACAAATAAAGTAAATAAAATAAATAAATTATTTTATATATTCCAGAAAAAAAAGGGAAATAACGACTGGTGTGTCTGGTAGTGTTAGCGAGGAAAGATGAAAGGAAAGAAGAAAGAGATTTATTTTTGGATAAGTCTAAAAATTGCATAGGTTTCTTAGCGCGAATGCTCTCTCTCTTTCGCGTCTCTCTTTCCGCTGGAGAGATGCGTTTCGCCCCGTCCCAGCAACATTTTCGGTTCAACGAGGGTCATTCCTGAGTCATAGACCGGACGCTCTGGCACAAGCTGCACCTCTCTCCCTCTCTCTTGGTTTTTGCCTTCCAGAAATTCCTGATGACGAATAATCCCATTGGAGTACATGGCGCACAGGCCGAAACACCGAGTAAGCCTTCGGTAGAAGGAAAAAAAAAATGAAATAAAAAAAAAGGCAAATAATAAAAGCAAAAAGTAAAAAAAATAACATTGAGAATTGAATGAATGCGCCAGTCTTCACACTGGCTTCTTTCTTTCATCGAGGCAAGAGTAGTTAAAGTACAAGAGTGGAAAAGACATCATCTCCGTATTTTGTAGCACTTTACGCGTCATTGCAAACATCTGCAGTTTTTTTATATCGAATGAAATAATGAATTTAGCGATGAAAAAAAAAAAAAAAATTTCAAGATCCTGAATTTAACGATTTTTCAAGTTTAATAATAATAAAAATAAATAAATAAAAAAAAAAGGCAAATTCTTAATTTATAAACTCATCATATCCTGAAACGAGTCGAGTAGGATGGATGCAGAAGAAAAAAAAAAAGCGAAATAATCGACTGCATTCCAATCGGTTTGCCCGGTCTAACCTTCAGCTCGATTTGGGGGCAACAACACTCGCGTCTATGTTACATATATAACAACACACATAAAAAGGCGTTATCGGCCTGTTTCGGTGTAGTATTATAGAAGCATTGCGGCAGGAGGGAGGAAGGAGGGGGGGGGAGGAGGAGGAGGCGCTGGAGTAGCTTTTAGTGTCTATCCTGGCCCCCGGACGCCGACTGACGCTTGGATGCGGCAGAGGGTGAAAAAGAAGAGAGGAGAAAATGCGAGAGAGAGAGAGAGAACAGAAATAAAAGAAAATAGCAAGTAGAAGCGGAAAAAAAACGTCCTAAATGTGGAAAAAAAAGAGGAAAAAAGGAAGAGAAGCAGAGAGGAGGAGAGAGAAAATGACGGACGAGAAACGGAGAAGGGCTCTTCTTGCCAATAAACCGAGAAAGTGAGACCGAGAAAGCGTGCGGAGTCTGGAGGGGCAGTGGGGGCTTATAGCTACAGATAGAGAGAGAGAGAGAGAGAGAGAGAGAGATGGGAGTGGGGGTAACAGGCGCGACGTTAACCGGCGCTCTGCCTTGAACCTCGTGCGGTGCATTGCCCGTTGCTCAAGGGCGTCCGCAGCGTTTTCTCTTTTAACCTCTCCTACCACCCCACACCTTCCACCCCTTCTATCCTCTCTCTCTTTCTGCTTCACTCCTCATTAGTGATGTGTAACTAAAAACTGACTGGTAGGTTTACCGTCATTTTACCGGTAACTTACACGTAACTGATTAAATCTGAATTACTGACGAGTTTCGTCAGGAATAAACTGACCGAATCTTGCGTCAGGAAAATGATCCATTATTCTAATTACAGTCAGTTTACATTTATATAGATGAATTTAATTTTTTTTATCATTTACCTCATTTTGGAGAGCAAAATTCACACGAAATATTGGTCTTCACTCAATTGTATTAGATAATACGAATTTTGTTGAAATTTAATGCTCGATATTTTTTTTTACTTTTGAAGCTTCATGCGTCTCAAAAAAAAAAGAAAAGTCAGACAAAAATGACTGAAATAAAAAATTACCGTCAGTTTCCAACAGGAATTACAGGTTAGGTCAGAAATGGTCAGGAAACCGTCATTTGACGACTGACCTGATACATCCAATAAATGACGGTAATTTTACATCTCTACTCCTCATCCCCCTCAATCCCATTGTATTTGTTTCTGGGATTTAATGTCAAATTGTGGAAAAATTTAATGGAATGAATTTTTTTTTAGTGAAGGAGATTACGGAAAAATCTGAAAAAATTTGAGAAAATGCGAAAATGTGTCTACATTGTTGTCAAATTTTTTCGAATTTTTTGGAGAAGATGCTCATTCCGGAAAAAAAAGAATACTGAAGATTTAGTCTAGAATTGATTAAAAAAAATTTCTGCAACTTTTTTTGCAGAAGGATTATATGCAAACTTTTTATTATAAAAATCAGAAATGTTCAACAATATATCAACATTGTCGCCGGATTTTTTTTCGAATTTTCTAGCCAAGATTTTTACCCCCAAAAAAAGTTTCCTCTTTTTTCCTCCAATCCCCTCATCTGAACCCTCAAAATCTCGTCTCGAGGATATCGTGCAGAAATTTTTGACAACAAGTATTACGATGATACAAACGTGACAAATATTTCCCCGTGAAAAAAATATTCATCAAGTACGTCAGGATGTAACAATCTCCCATTGACGAAGGACCATCACGTGGTAACGTCGCGTGTTCGATACGTAACCGAAAGCTTTACAAATTCTGACGTGCACCCCCACTCCAATATCTCTCCATTCAAACTGTCCCTATTCCCTAATTTCCGTTTATTAATGAAAAAAAAAATTGCATCAAAAAAAGCGCGTAAAGAAAATTTTTTTTTTTTTTAATTTTAAATTTATCTAATTTTCGCGTCTGATCCGGATGTTCACAATTCCCTTAAATTAAAAACATCATTCGACTCTCAATCCCCGAGTTAAAAAAAAAACACAAAGGAAAAAGACGCCGTGAGGCGTGGGTGGTTATGATATCCAGGCTCGTAACAATGTACATAGACAGAGAGTTAACCTGTGGTGGCCACAGGTCGAGGGCGTTAAGGAAAAAGATGTGCGTGTTTGTAAAACGTTGTTGGTTACTTTTTAACATTGGAAACTTCAGTTTAATGTATAATGCAGTCACTTGAACATGTTAGTCTCTTCATCGAGGTCGTTAAGAGGGGCTTTGTGCAGCCAAGAGTCGTCGAGTGGAGGGACAAAGAGCATTCCATGCTGCCAAATGAACGAAATGAAGGGGAGGGAGAAGAGGGGGAGGGGTTAATGTATTGCGTAAGAATAAACGGATATTTTTTGCTGCACTTTGTGTCAAAACCTCTCAATTTGTCCCTTTTTTCGAATAAAATTGAGGGGAGGAGAGAAAAAATAGGATTGGAGTACGAGTCACATTTAATTTCTTATTTTTAACGCACGCCGTGCATAAAGTGCCACTTTACGCACGCTACGCATGCGCTTGGTAGCTCTTTTAACACGTTGTACAATAAAATAGTGTACCTTAGACGTGCGGTAAAGTACTTTTCTGACGAGTGTTATTGCACACTCGTCAAAAAAAGGACTTTACCGCACTTGTTACGTAAAAACGTGAATTTTTACATTTTTCTGAACTTTTTCATAATTTTTGACCGTGCAGTTTATGAGAAAAATTCTAGAAAAAAAAATTATATTTACAAACTGAAGATATGACTCTCGAATAGTTTAATCACTTTTTTGTGGGTAAATTAAAGCACGTTTTTCCCGAATTAACAGCAATTAATTGAAAACTAACCTACAAATTCTCATTTTTTTTCTCCCCTGTTTTATCAACCGCACGATGGGATACCATCTTAAATAAGACTCAAGTATTGCATAATGATGGCATTCTCACAGGACGTACCTAATACATTTTGCAGTAGTTGCGGCATGTAATAAGCGAGGGGAGAAATACGTGCGATAAAAGAGTGGCTAAACGGGATAAGGAGGAGTGCCCAAGCATTGGCTGAGGCTTCTCCCATCTACTGTGCACTCAAGTGAGAAAAACAGAGAGAATGAGAGAGAAAGAGAGGGAAAAAAAGGAGACAAGTGGACATTCGAGAGAGAAATGAAAACCGTAGGGGGAGAATTCTGTCGGCGGAAAGAGGCCTTCTACAATCTTCGTATTATATGTGCAACAGAGAAAAAGAGACACATATACAGGATCTGGTAGAAAATAAAAAGGAAAGAGAGAATGAAGAGTCCAGGGATATGAAGAGAATAGGGGAAAGAAGAGAGGAACAAACCGGAGGTGAGTACCCATTGGAGCTGTGGCCATGTGACCTTGCATATATGTGCGCACTGCGTCTGGCGATTCTTCATTTACTTTTTTCCTTTTTTTCTCATGTTTGTTTATTCGTGTAATTACAGGATTGCATTATGAAGATGAGTGCAGAAAAAAAAAATTATTTTTCTATTTTTTTTCACAAATTTAATTCACTACATAACTATGCAGGAATTTTTATTTAGTGAAAGACTTATCGAAAAAATCTGAAAAAATTTGACAAAATACATCAACATGTTTACCTCATTGTGTAATTTTTACAGATTTTTCCAGCACATTGCCTCATTTTTATAATTATCAAAATGAATAACAGCCTGATTTACTCAAAATATTAGCTCAATATTGCGTCATTCAATGTAATAATAATATTATCATCTAAAAAAGAGGAAAAAAAAATTGTATCAAATGCAAGAATTACTGCAGTGTATCATTAAACAGATAAGAGAGGAAAGGAAAAAAAAAATCAATGAAAAATATTATATTTTTCAAAGAAAAGAAAGAAAGAACAGCGAACTTGCTAGTGATCTCACACACAAAGAATGTGGTCCGGACGTTTGGCCTTCCTCGCGCCCGAAAGTGCATCGAGCTCTCGTTGTGTCTCCGATATATATATATATATATATCTATATATATCGTTTCTCTTTGTCACACATATTCACTCTCACTATCTCTCTCAAAATGCGCCTCCTCCACCGCTTCTGCTGCTGTTTATTTTCCTTTTCTACTTGATTCCCCTCGCCGCCCCCCCCCCCCCCCCCTCGAGAATTGAATGTGTGTATCTCGTGCAGAGCAACGAGTGCACAATGTTGCGTCAAAGTAAACGAAACTGCCTAATCTCATCGTTTTCCAGTGAATTCCACTTGAAAAATGCATGCAACACTGTAAAAACATCCTGTCGTGAGAATAAATAATTAAATTAAGTAGAGGACTTGAAAAAAAAAAATGAAAAAAAAATTATTGCCACTATCATCGAAAACACAATGAGCCATAATTTTCCAATTTTTCTATTACCAAAAAAAAAAAAAAAAAAAAATTATCTATTGATCTGTGTGTATATATTTTCGACGAATTTTGCTTTTTAGAAAGAAAGGGCTAAAAATTGTAGGGTTATAGCACAACAAGTTGAGGCATCAGTGGAAAGAGGCGCAAGCGTGCAGACAGACGGCAAACACCCGGGATCGTGTATTGGTGGGTTTGCTTGCAAATAAAAAAAATAACACTGAAAATAAAAAAAAAAAGAAAGAAACGAATGAACAAGGAGAGATTGTGTGTTCATACACACACAAAAGAGAGAAGGAAAGCGGCATTACGATAGAAGCAAGGTGTAATGCTCGCGCGCCCCGATGAACAAACACTCGCACACACACATACACGCATACACACACACACATACATACATACATACAGCCCGCACCAGCCAAGGTCACCCGGGTAATGTCCCGATGCCCCCTATGCAGGACAAATTCACCGAACCACATACACACACAGACACACATACATACGTGGATCGAGCAAAAAAAAAGAGGCACTTTTTTTTAGAGGTCTGAGAGTGGGGGACACCCCTCTGACCTCTTCCACTTTACTTGGTGGATGATGCAGTCAGTGATCAGACATGTGCAGTGGTGGAGGGAGAGGGGGGGGGGGGTGAAATCAAGTGAAACTGAGAGAGAGAGAGAGAGATGCCCCAGGGGTTTGGCTAGGTCCTCTTTATTTATTTCTTCCTATCTTTGTGTGTTAACCTCTCTCTCTCTTTCTTTCTTTCTTTCTCTCTATTCGCTTGGACTCGGCGGAGGAAGCTTCATTTGTGTGTTGTCTGTTGTATCTACACGCAACAATGAAATGAAAAACTTGGGGGGGATTATGCAACGCCGCGACACGAATAACGATTCATTTCTGTGTATCACACACACATACATACATACATGTACACTACATGCACATGGAAGTCCTTTGTTATTGGGGATTTGCGGGTGTATGTGTGTGTGTGGGTGTGTGACCCTCGAGTGTCTCTTTGTCAGTCGTGATCAAGTCCAGAGCTCGCAAGAAAAAAACGCTTGTTTTCTTTATGATTGGGTGGAAGAAAGAGCTTTTCTTCTCAGGGTGATGGAAATTGTGCGAACGGGTACCTAGCAACTATACCGGACGAAATAATAACTAAAGTCTAAGGCTCTAGATATTACACATCTAGGGGAGCAAATTTTTGTCGAGGTTAACTTTTTTCCATTCGTGATGTGTACAAAGTGCACTTTATCGCACGCCGTACATAAAGTGCCATTTTACGCACGCTGAGCGTGCGGTCAAGGGCAGTTTTCACACGATGTACAATAAAATACGGTTCCACATCGACCTTATTAACCATATATGGGATATATTTTCCTTGTATTTTTTTTTGGTCTATTTTTTCCGTTGGCTATTTTTTCCACAGGCTATTTTTTCCTTGTCCATTTTTTCCATTGGCTATTTTTTCCTTGTCTATTCTTTTAAATCAATTTTTTCCATTGGCTATTTTTTCCCACATTCATTTTTTGACTCTTTACCGCACTTGTTAAGTAATATACTATTTTTGCATCAAGAAAGCGGAAAAAAGACGTTTTTAATCGAGCTAAGTGAGGTTAGAAACGTCGTTTCGCTCCCTAGATGCAAAAAAAAGAAATTCTAACCTCACTTTGCTCAGTTTGAAACGCATTTTTCCAGTACCCTTGAGTAAAAAAAAATACTATATGCACCATTAGGCAAATAAAACATAATTTCGACAAAATTTTCTCACTCTCGCTTTGGATTGACTTTTTTTCCGTCCTAGGAGCGTAATGTACGATTTTTTTCTTCTTTCATTTTCTGCAACGCGTCTATTTTTCAACTTCGGTTATGCACGAGGACGCGGGGCATTGACGTGACATAAAGAAGCACTGTTGTACAAAATTTTTCGTCGACCTTGGCGTGACTCTCAAAATTCGTAGAGCTTGCGGGCGTCTTGCCGCATATATATACATTAATGCTCTTATAAAGACACGGGGTCGTTGCCCACACTTTTCACGTGGGTCAAATTATTTTCAGTTACACATACACACACACAAAGTCATCGTCATTACCGTCATAATTCACGAGAATTGTGGAGAAAAAAAAGATTTTCTTTGTTGATTTTCTCATGACCTTGTGCTTTTTTTTTTAATCTGTGATTTTCCTAATTTTATTTTCACAAAGAAATTTTTGGGCGAGTATCAAAATTTCCTTTTATTTTTTTTCAAGGACAGATTTTAGTTTTAGAAGTAGTGGATAACTTCCTGAAAATTGTTTTAATGTTTTTTTTTTTTTTTTTTTTTGGAATTGACGAGCTTATTTACACATGAGAAATTTATTATTGTCCACTCAGGTATGAAAATCATAAATTTGGGGATTCAAAGATTTAGGCAGTGGACCGAAGCCAAAGATTTCACGCCATGACGTTATTAAAAGGCCTTCGATTATTTTTTTATTATTATTTTCTGAGAAAAGTAAGAATTTGTTGGAAATTAAAATTTTCTGCATTCTTGGGAAAAAAAAAAATCTTATCAGTTTCGTCGCGAAACGTGTAAATATTGCGCTTTCATTGTGATAAGGACAATTGAAAGAATTGAAAAAATCCCCCGATTGCATCCAATTCAATTTCAATTGACAAGTGAGTCAACGAAAAGAAAAATCTGATGAAAATTAACGGTTTTTAAAGTAGTTTTATACTTTTTCGCACTAGTCGTTGAGTCTCAAACAAAAAATCAACAGAAAAATCAGGCAAAAAATTGATATTCATGATTAAAAACCTAGTTGTTGGTATTTAAAGCGAATTCGAAGATTTCGATTTAGAAATTATATTAATTATGTGTAATTTATCACATTATCACTAGTATGCCATTCGACTAACGTAGTCACGTTGCTCCATATGCATTTCCATATTGGAGCGTAAATTTTTGTTTTCGCTTCCAAATGGAAACCATGTAATCATCAGAATTTTCGATTGTAATTTTTTTTAAAGAAGATGCTCAAAATGATCTAAATAGAGAGAAAATGAGATTTTTAGCGCATGTCTGTGTGTGTGTATGTCTGTGTGTGCATAAAAGTCTCAATTACAGCAAAACGGTTTTATAGAAAAATTTCATATTTTGTGGAAAACTGCCTCTCGACAAACTCTATTTTTTAAGCTTTATTTGAAGAGAATCCGATCTGTAGTTTTTGAGATATGTCCAGTTTTCGAAAATCAGTTTTTAATAGAATTTCTGGAAACTATTCAACTGATGTTATTTATACTCATATATTATCTCGAGAGTTGTATCAGTTAAATGCCTGTGAATTTTGAGCTTATTTGCATGATTAGTTCTCGAGTTATTGGCGTTTTAATGAATTTCTTCAAAATTTGATATTTTGATGATGGTTTGAAAAAAGTTGTATCACTTCCATTCGGAAGCATATTGCTAAAGTATTAGCAGAAAAAGCTATATCAGTTGGAAAGCAATAGGGGAGATTGGGGCAAAATGGACCTAGAAGATGTAATGACTCGAGATTTTTTTAAAAAGCAGCGGTTGCTTCAAAAAATCTGAAAAAATTTACAAACAATATAGACATGTTGGAAGATTTTCTCAAATTTTTTCAGATTTTTTCGTCAAGTACTTCATTCCGAAAAAAATTCCTCAATCATTTTATCACGAGGGTCCATTCTGCCCCACTCTCCCCTACTATTATCCACGTGTTTTAAAGACATTTTCCAGATTTTGATCTTTTGCCTAACTTAAAAGTGCAAAAGCCTGCATTAGTCCATAAGCCACCGTGTTATTTCTATTCCATTTTTACTTATTATTAACCAAACAAAACGGTAAATCGATCAGAAATTTAACGAAATAGTTCAGATTCATGAGCTTTCAATTGAACTTTATTCCAGATTTTAATCCTCAAATTCGTGTAGATATAGAACTATCTTAATTGATAAATAAGCAACTATTTCTCAATTATTTAGCGAATAATATTGGAAAATAATCGGTATACCGGAAACTGACGTGTTTACGAATCACTAGAAAATCATAAAATCTCGCGACATTGAGACTCGAAAAACTCAATAAAAAATTCAACGATCGTATATCTCCGGATACGATCAATTGCGCAATACGGGGCGTAATCAAAACACGTAGAAATGATATAAATTCTCTTTTTCGAAGAAAAAAAAAACAAAAATGATATGAGACTGCAGTGGAAAAATATTTATCATTGTGAATCATTATGTCAATCCTCGATTGAACAAATAAATTGTCAAAATGAGAAGAAAATTGTGGTTTTCGCGTGTGTATGTGTAAGTGTGAGTGTCGTTAGAGGTGAATATAACGTCCCTCAACTGTACACACATACATATATGCTTAAGAGTTTATGACCTATGTTCCCGGGAGTTATTTCCGTCCATACGATCCCTCTTGATGCAGGCAAGAACGTGCCCAACTGTGTTTATATGTATCTCTTTTATACCAATAATAATTTTCTCTTAATTATGAAAATTAAGAAATTTTGATAATTAATCAATTGAATTAATTTTTTTTTTTTAGGAAAAAGTGGAGGGAAGATAGGGAGATCCAGGAAGAGTTTTCTTTTCTGTATAAGCGTTCGAGTTCTCTGGAAACTTTTAGCAAGGAGATAGGGTTTGAAACGCGAAGAACAGATGTTGGAGATGGATTTTTTTTTATAATTCCATTGAAAAGCTGAGGAAATTTCAGATGGAAAACATGGGTTAAAAGATTTTTTTGGAATTTTTTAAAAATTCTTTTTGGGGAATGAATTAGGGGTGGAAAACTTCTGTTTTTCGATTTTTTTCAGTTTTTCGAGGATATCTCAGGTTCTATTGGTCGTAGGGACTTGGGGTTGATCTTGAATGAAAGGTGAGATCATTTGCTATTGATTCATGGGGTTTTGAAGAGAAAATGATCGATTTTTGAGGCTTTTATGTTTTTTTTTCGCGAAAAACGGTTTTTCTACTTCAAATGATTCGAAAATTGATAATTTTCTTTCAAAAACCTCTCGAATTTACGGCAAATGATCTCATCTTTCATTTAAGACCAACCCCAAGTCCCTACGACCAATAGAACCTGAGAAATCCTCGAAAAAGTGGATTTTTTCTAATTTTCGTACTTTTTTCCCTAAAAAGAGAATTTTTACCAAGTTCTAAAAAAAAAATTTGACGTATGTTTTCCAGTGCAAATTTCCTCAGCTTTTCAATGGAATCATTAAAAAAACTCTATCTCCAATGTTTTCTTTCAAATTCCTCAAAATCTCGTCTGAATAAACCAAATCCCCAATTCCAAGATGACGACAGTGCGTTTTAGCACTGTCGTCACTGATATAACCAGCACTTTGTGTCTGTGTGTGTGTGGGGACGTGTGACCTTGCTTTGTCACTGACCTGTCCTAGCCGGCACCTCCTCAGCCTCGCCCCTCTCATTCTCACACCCAATCTCATCTCGCCATGAAAACTTCATCGCTCCCAAAAATCTCAAATCCACTAAAAAAAAAAAAAAAAAATCGCTAAAAATATAAAATATCGAATTAAATCAGAGGCAAGAGCCCATAACCCTCTCCCCCCCCTTTCCACCCCTCCCCCTCCATTAACAAGCACACAATTATTTTTCAGCATCCCAGATGATCCTCAAGTCTTTTTCCTTAATGATCCAGAATTAGCATTTTCATCAAAATTATAAAAAAAAAATTTCTCCCGAAGAAAATTCAGAAGAAAAAAATATTAACTTTAAATTGGAGATACGTCCTTTTTATCCCAATCCTTTTTTTTGTAGCTCTTGACATTTTCTGTAAAAGAATGATTATAGCAAAATGGCCTCTTTCCATGATTTTCCGAAATATTAAAAAAAATCAATGAAAAAAAAACGGAATTTTTTTTTTTCTTTAAAATATTTCGAAAAAAAACCTAAAAATATCAAATTAAATCACAGACAAGAGCCCCCCCCCCCCCCTATCCCCTTCAACAAGTACATAATTTTTTTCCAGCATTCCTGAATGAAGTGATAGTCCTCAGTATTTCCCCGATGATCCTTAAGCTCCTGTTTTCTTTAATGATCAAAAAAAAATTAGCATTCCCATTGAAATCATCAAAGAAATTCTCTCCTGAAACAAAGGAAAAAACGGAGATCTCAAGAGGTCTCAATTTATTATTCCCCAGGGTAGAAAAAAAAAATTTATGCAGATTTCAGTTTCACGATTGAAATAAAAAAGGAATTCGTGCGTATCCATAACATCAGACGCACTGCAGAGCAATATACACACACACACACAATATAAACCTTTACTTGTACTTGTTGTATTTCCTTCAACGCATGGATAATCCAGAGGATCTAATTATTTGTGCTAGTTAGTGAGAGACTATTCACCGGTGCAGTGGAGCATGAAAACGAAGCCTTGTAAAGCAAGAGATATAGAGATTGAGAGAGATGAGCCATCTTCTATCCGTCAACTTTTGCCTGTTTGAGAAACTTGGAGGAGAGAACACAAGTAGTTATATCATTGTTGTTATCATCTGATTTAACAGTGTATCCTATTAATTAAACGTGGAAACATAAACATGGTAATGATGAGGAGCTTTCAATGATGCTGAATAAATTGAATTTTTTTTTTTAATTCAAAGGAATAACGAGAGAGTCTCTACTTTCGTGAATATCAACGCCTTAGAGTGAAAGGGGCGTAAGTGCCAAAAACACGAAATTCTCGTGTGAAAGGGGCGTATGTCCACTTATCACTCCAAAATGTGTTTTTTATGGCCTCTGGAACATTATTTGGATAATTGAAAATTAAAATAACAAAGTGGCGTAACTACCAATTTCAAAATTAAAGGGACGTTTCTCTACACTTACGCTCTTTTGTTATTTTCTTTTTAAAAGCTATATAATTATTATAGTTAAAGTGAAAAGGACGTATCTCCGCACTTACGCCTCATTGTTTTTATAATTTTTTTTCATCTCATGAGAATATTTGGAGTTACGCTCTTTTGTTTTTAGGGTTTTTCATCCGAATTTTGGCATTTACGCCTTTTTTGTTTTTAGCGATTTGTATCTAAACTATGGCACTTACGCCTCTTTGTTTTCAATTTTTTTTTCGATAATTGCAGGAAATTCAATGAAAACACTAAAAACAAAGGGGCGTATCTCCGGTACTTACGCCTATATGTTATTATTTTTTATTTTTTTTACTAATATTGCGTAAAAGACCTTGGAAAGCCTATTGGAGCAATAATAGTGGAGATACGCCTTTTTGTTATTTTGAAGAAAAAAAATCGTGAAAAATGGCACTAACGCCCCTTTTATTCTAAGGCGACGATATATCTCGGAGAATACTGGACATACGCCCTTTTTGCCCTCTTTCTGTAGAAAATTTCAAGAGCATCAAAAAAAAAAATTTTATTTAATTGAGAAAATTTTCAGTGAAATACTAAAATAAGTGGATTTTTTTTAATTATCTCTGAAAATAATGAAGATACGCCCTTTTTTCTCTCAACTGTCTCAGGACAAAAAGGGCGTATCTCCATTATATTCAGAGATAATTCAAAAAAATGAATGTAAAAATCAGTCAGAAGGGAAAAAATCGACTTTAGTCATCCCTTATTTAAGGAAAATATCTCGAAAAATAATGGACATACGCCTTTTTTGCCTCAGCCTTTTTTTTTAAGCATGTTAATGACGAATAGCTTTCAATGACGCAGATCGAAGTTTTCAATTCAATGAATAACGAGAGGTATTTTTTTTAATAAAAATGGAACAACTTTCTACCTCGTAAAAAAAAAAAAAAAAGTGTATAATTATGTCACTGGGACCAGGTTCATTGTCCTCGACCACCAAAAACAGTATACATATATATATATATATATATATTTAAAAAAAAAAACAACCGGATCCAAGGCACGAGTTCATGTAGAAAGTAGCCGATTGGCCAGCTCATGGAATTTGGCATTGACAGTGAGGATCCACTCTGTGGGGCGCTCTCTTCGTTCGCACAGCCTCGAACCTCGAGAAAGGCCATGCCTACACACAGGCATAAACATTTGTACAGAGTGAATGAGGGGGGGCCTTCTTGCAATTGGTAGTAGTGAAAATAAATGGCATTTATTGCTGAGAGAGAGAGAGAGAGAATGTTGTGTGTACGTGTAAGGTATCAATTGAGTGAAAGTTTTTGTGCTCCACACGTATTTCGTTAATGCGAGAGAGTGTATATATATATATATATATTCGTTACGATATACAAGACTTGATACACGCATATATATGTGTGACGGTCAATGGCCCGACACGATTTACATCCCCTTTTTACTGCACTAATCCAACGTAATCGAGTCCTTGTGTCATTGAAAAAGAAAAAAATCACTTCAACTCTTTTTGATACGATTTTTTTACATTTTTCTGAATTTTTTCAGAATTTTTGACCGTGCAGTTTATGAGATATGAATTATCAAAGATGAAACGCCTTAAATCAGACGGAAATAACGAAATTACTAGAAAACCACAGGATTGACCCATTATTTAAAAACTATTGGTGAAGAGAACAGCATTTTAACTAAATAATAGAAGAAAAAAATATTCAATTCATCGGATAGTTATTGAGAAATTTTAATTAGAAGGTATTCGTAACTATTTGCCTCTCTCTCTATCAAAGATTATATTCACAAGCTTAAGATATGACTTTCGAATAGTTTAATCACTTTTTTCGGGTAAATTAAAGGACTTTTCCCCGAATTAACAGGAATTAATTGATAATTAACCTAGAAATCCTCATTTTTCTCTGTTTTATCGACAATAAGCTGGTCCATCACCTTAAGATAAACTCGAAAAATCCGAAAATTTCATAATTCCTTTTTTTTAATTAACTTTTTGTTGATTAATCGAAATAATAATTCAAGCATTTCTTTTCCTCTCTCCTCTTGATGAGAAGCAATTCAGTGTCAGTGGCCTTGCTTTCTGCGACCCACTTTCCCATCTTTCGTACACCATTCTCTCCATTTCCTGGACAACTGTAAAATAACGCAGTGTAACGCGCATTCTATTGTTGACGAAATAATAATCCAGTAAAAATTTCCATTGAGAAATTAAAGAAAAAAAAAAATTAAAAATATTCTCCATTACACAAAGTGCTTACATAAACTCTTCGGTTAGGTAGGAAGGCCAATGTCCTGAGTAGTGTGGACATTGCATGTAATAATAAGACAAGTTAAACTGTTACTTGTTACACTGCTCGATGGTCACTCTCTCTCTTTTTTTCTCTCTTTTTCTTTCTCTCTTTGAGCATACAGGGCCAGAGGTTGAACAGTGTTGACATCCGCAGGACGTCACAGATGAGTGCATCCGTTAAAGATGCTTCAATAGGAGTAAATAAAAGTGAAGCAGATAATAATAATTCATGAATTTAGTAGTGAAGTGGTAGAACACATTATTCTACTTAAAATAGCGCAAAAACTAATGGAGATACGCCCTTTTTTACTCCAATCCTGCATTATAGTCCTTTGCAATTCTCTACGAAAAAAAGAATTTGGACTGAAAAAAAAAATCTATTCAATTTTTTTAATTTTAAATTTTTCAAAATTTTCGAAATTATTTTCTATTTGATAAAAATAAAAAAAGTGCTCTATCTCGCTTATTTTCCGAGATATTTTCAGGAAAAAATGGAAAAAAATGGCAGAAGTAAAAAACATCCAATTTTACAATTTTTTTAAAGACGGTTTAGGACAAAAGGGCGTATGTCCATAATTTTCCGAAATGTTGAAAAAATCAATGGAAAAAAAATTGAAAAAACATATTTTTTTTTATTAAATATCATCGAAAAATAATGGAGTTACGCCCTTTTTTTGTCTCAAATTTTTTTCATCACTCTTGACATTTATAAAAAAAAAAAGATTTGAGATAAAAAGGGGCGTATCTCCATTTCATTAGTTTTCCAAAGATACTTCATCACGAGTGAATCGAATTGATAAAGATCAAACTGAATTGACTATATTTTTTTTTTTCTTACAAACTAGAAATGTTTGGAATGCAATTTAATGCTACTTTCCAACATACAAAATGCACCTAAGTCCAGAGGAGAAAAACTTTCTTCGTGTACTCCCTGGGGTATTGAAAATTGCGCGTGAGAGAGCCAAACGTGAAAGCCAATGCCTCTAATACCTTTTAAGTTGCACATTTCATAACTGGTTAAACGTACCGTAACGACTACAAAAATAAAACTAGTCATTGATTTACTATTTTTTTTATTCTCCTCTTTTTCTTGACATGTGAAATGTTTTCTCTCAGTAAAAACAAAAATAAAAAATCTAACAAATTTAATAACTATTATTATGCGTAAAATGGTGACAAGGTGACGCGTGCCTCAAATGGATTCACGGAAATTGTTGAGAATTTCCGTAAAGACGCTTTTTTTTATGATACTGAGATATTTCTCAGAAATGATTCATCTTCATAAATACAGAATGTCCATGAAAATAATATAAATTAACAATATTAAAGAAAAATATAAGAAAATATAAAATTTTTTGTCTTCTTAGAGTCAAAAGGGCGTAAGTGCCTATGCATTTATGCTTGTACCTAGCACTTACGCCCTTTTGTTCCTAAGGCAACGATAAATTATAATTTTTAAAAATATTATAAAAAAAATAAGTTTAATATATTTTTTTTAGAAAAAAAATGTAATTCGATTATAAAATTTTTTAACGAAATTTAAGAAAATTTTATATTTATAATTTTCACAAGTGAAGACAAAAATTTTATTTAATACGAATACGTAATAATAATTATGTAAAATTTATTAAATTATATTATATATTTTATTTATATTTTTTTAAATTTCCTGAATATTTATTAATTTCTATCAAAAGTTTGATAGTCAAATTATATTTTTTTTTTGTAAATAAAATATATAAAATACATATAATTTCATATTTACTATATATTCTACATATTATAAGCATTATCACCATAGAATCAAAGTGGCGTAAGTGTTATATGGTTATATATAGCTATACTACTTACGCCCCTTTGCTTCTCCGCCAAAGATCCATTTTTAGAGAAATTTTTATATTTTCCATAATTTTTTTTTTTCATTGCAAAAATAATTTTTTTTTCATGAATTCCTATTTAAGCCCATTAAGTGCCTCGTTAGTTCACCAACTCAATATCACCGCAAAATTATTATTGTGCCTCTGTAGTGAAAAGCTTTCATGCAAAAACTATATACAATTAATAAAAGAGAAATGGTATAATTTCTCAGAGGTAAAAGTGTTGTGTGTGTGTATATATATTAGTGTTTTAAAAAAAAATTACTGCTGTAATGTTATTAGCAGGAGAACAAGTAAAGAGTGAGAGCGGCATGGAAAAATAATTGCAGTGAAAAAAAAAAAAAGAAATGAAACGATCCGGTAGTGGCAGATTCACGCGCAAGAAAAAAAAAAAAAAAAAAAAAACATTTCAAGGGTCGATGTACTTGGTTGCGAAATACACGTATTGCTCGAATCGACCATTTGCTTCCGTCAATTCGGCGAAATATTTCAGTCCCTCTCTCTCCTCCTCCTCCTCCTCCTCTTCCTCCCCACCCTCAATATCTTTTTTTTCTTCATTTTTTTCCTTTACCATCCAACTCACCTCTCTCTCATTTGGTTTCCTCAAAGTCACATGGGCTTGGATTACATCGTTTGGGTCAATGACTTTCTCCAGTTACTTTGGAGAAGACCGAGATAGAGAGAGAGATCGTATGACAGAAGATTACAATATCATGGCTTTAGAATTAAATGGGCATAAGTGCTATAGGGGAGAGTGGGGCAAAATGGACACTGTAATGAAACGGTTAGAGATGGATTTTTCTTGATGATTCTATTGAAAAGCTGAGGAAATTTTAGCCGGAAAACCAGTGTCAGATGTATTTTTTTCGATTTTTTTGAAAATTCGATATTTTTCGGCGTTTTTGAGGGGTAAAAGCCTTTCCTTTTTTGAAAATTTTCAGTTTTTTGCAAATATCTCTGGTTCTATTGGTCGTAGCAATTCGGGGTTGGTCTCAAATGAAAGGTGAGCTCATTTCCCATCGATTTATGGGGTTTTGAATTCAAAAATATCAATTTTTGGGATAGTTATAGGCCAAAAACTGTTTCACAAAAGTGTTTCACAAAAATGCCTATAAATACCTTAAAAATCGATATTTTTGAATTGAAAACCCTATGAATCGATGGCAAATGATCTCACCTTTCATCTCCCGTTGGAATTTTTACGCTACGACAAATAGAACCGAAGATATTCTCAAAAAACTGAAAATTTTCAAAAAAAAGGAAGGCATATTTTTTCCGAAATTTGATTCTCTTAAAAAAAAAAAAAAAAAAAATTTATTAATAAAAATTAATTTATTAATGAATTTATTTGTTTACCCCTCTAAAATCCTCAAAAAAGTCAAAATCGCCAAAAATTCAAAAAAATTAATTCCCGCACTTGTTTCCCGCCTAAAATTTCCTCAGCTTCCCAATGAAATCATCAAAAACAATCTATCACCAATATTTCTATTAATTTCAAGAGTTTTCCATAATATTTGCCTAAAAATTTAGATGTGTCCATTTTACCTCTGATGTCCATTTTGCCCCACCTTTTTTGTTACTAAAACGACGACATTTTTTTTCTTTCTGTAAATTCTATTTTTTTTAGACTCAAAAAATGCAAGAATCAGGTGAAATATAGATCAGAGAAATTTTCTAGAATTGGAAAGTCATCGTTAAATGCAGAATTTATGGGGAAAAAGTTTTATCGAGTGGAATAAGTCAATTTTCATTAGACTTGGATGAACGAGATGATACAAAAGTACTGCACTTTGCTTGCCTTTTTTTTTGCACTTTCTGGGACTGATGCCTCGGGTTGGGAGGGAGGAGGGGGGGGGGGGGGGGGAGTGGCCCGGAAGGGTAAGAAAGCGGAACGGGGTTAAAAAGCAGATCGGGAACTTGTACTGACAGTTAACACAAAATTCTGCAGATTTTTTTCTCGCCATCATCCTCGAAAATTCATTCACGAATCATTATTATTATTGTTATTATTTAATAGTGCCTCAAAGCTTCTCTATTGAAGCCTATTCAGCACGATACCAAGAAAAGAAACAGTAATATAAAATTATATATAGTAAAAAGTGGGGCAAAATGGATTTTCGAAGCAAAATGATTCAGGAATTTTTTTTGAGTGAAGGAGTCGATAAAAAATTTTGAAAAAATTCAAGAAGATGGTCAAAAATGTCGACATTATTGTTGAATTTTTTCAAATTTTTTTGAGGAGTCTTTCACCCTCAAAAAAAATCCTGAATCATTTTGCAATTTTGGTCCATTTTGCCCAACTTTTTTTCAATTGAAATTAAAAAAGATGGGATTTGGCTGAAAATTTAGGAATTTCGGAAAATTCTGCAATTTTGGGTTTTGCTAAAGACTTCATAATACAAAATGGCGGAAGGATTATTTCACTCGTGATTCGACACGAGAAAAAAAAAGTAACGTCACAATTGTGTATTTTAACGTTATAACTGTTTTTCTTATATGAGTGTTGGACGTGCGGGGGTCGTGGTCAACTTTCTCCTTTGGCGTTCCGGCTTCCGCCAGCAATTGCGTGCCATGCTGTCTCTCCTATTACAAGAGCCAAGGCCTGTAATCGATGCACGATTATGCCAAGTGACAGCATCATGCCATTGCTCACACATTTGGCAGTGTGTTTAATATTATATTTATTTTTTCCAATTTTTTTTCTCACGATTAGATGAATTAATTGAGAGTTTTTGGAAAAAAAGGGGTTAAATGGTGTAAATGAGGAGAGAGTCTTTTGAGATGAAATTTTAATGGGTTTTGTGGAGAAGAGAAATTTTTTTTTGATTCAATGGAGGAAGTTGAGGAAAATGCAATTATTGTGATTTAGGGGAAATTTGTGGAAAAGTGGTGGAAATATTAAAAATACATTTTTTCTGATGATTTCATCGAAAAACTGAGGAAATTTCCATTAAAAAAACGGTCAAAATTCATTTTTTTCAATTTTTTGAAAATTTTATGTTTTTAGGAAAAAATAGAAATTTTCAAAAAATTCAAAAAAATAGAGTTTAATGCATATTTTTAATCTGAAATTTCTTCAGCTTTTCAAATTTGTGGAAAAATAGTGGAAATATTGAAAATACGTTTTTTCTGATGATTCCATTGGAAAGCTGAGAAAAATTCCGTTAAAAAACTGTTTGAAATTAATTTTTTACAATTTTTTGTAAAATTTTATATTAAAAAAAAAAAAAAAAAATTCTCTAAAAAATTCAAAAAAATAGAGTTTAATGCATATTTTTAATCTGAAATTTCCTCAGCTTTTCAAATTTGCGGAAAAATAGTGGAAATATTGAAAAAATGTTTTTTCTGATGATTCTATTGAAAGTCTGAGAAAAATTCCTTTAAAAAACTGTTTAAAATTAATTTTTTTCCATTTTTCAAAAATTCTATATTTTTTAAAAAAATTAGAATTTTTTAAAAAATTCAAAAAAATAAAGTTCAATACATGTTTTCCAGCTGAAATTTCCTCAGCTTTTCAATGAAATCATCGAAATAATTCTACTTCAAACCGCTTCCACAAAAACGTCCATTTCACCCTCTTCCATTTAAAAAAAATCTTTTCTTTCTCCCCTCGAACCTCAATTTCCACCCCTCTTATTAACTATATTGTTCTACATTACAGGAGCTTTGCGTAAGGTTATGGGCGTTTGTATTATGACGCAAGTGCGAACAAAACGGAAGAGGAGAAATGGGGTGCAGCAATCGCAGGGATATTCTACGTAGGAAGAGGACGTTACATATCGCCCTGTGACCACAGAATCGCACAGAATGGAGACGTAAATAGAATTTAATCAAATTACTCCTCCTCATAATCAATGGAACTATCCCCTGCCTAAATTCCCTCTTCAGAACCATGTAATAACCCTTACCAGGAAGAAACCCCCCAAAAAAACAGACTTTTTCCCTATTGAAAAAAAAAAAAAAAAAAAAAAAAATGAAAAAAAAAAAAAAAATTTCATATGAAATATATATAACAAATGAAAAGTAAATATAAAATTATTCATCAATATTTTTTGTATGCTATATATATGTATATATATATAGATTATATGCATATTTTTCTTATATTCATCAAGGAATATTTTCATTTCTTAAAATTAAAATATTGTTAATATTTTTTTTTTGTTTTTTCGATTAATTCAAAAAAACGTAATAACAATGATTAATGTAAAAATAATTAGAAGATCGCATTAACGTCATACGCAACGGGAATTTACTTAAGCAGCCGTAACGCCATAATATCCCTCTCGTGTGAGGCCCCAATAAATTCTTCTTTTTTTTTTCCCGGGTTCATCGTCCACTTTCTCTGGCCCCAATCAAGAGCAAAATAAAAGTAAATATATATATATATACATATAAATATAAAGAAATTCCACAAACTATCAACTGAGGTCATCGAAGTATCTATAATTAGTATTATTCATTTTCTCAAATTTAAAATAATTTTTTCCTCCTTTTTCATCTGAAAAAATAAAATATTCACAGGCACTTGCACTTACAGTGCAAGTGAAATCCATCTATTAATGACTGGGAAACGGTAATAACAATGTTTGAGCATCAGTTGTTGAGTTGATAACGAGACACGCTCATCGGGGATTTGAAAAAAAAAAAGTGGATAATAGTAGGGGAGAGTGGGGCAAAATGGACCCTCGTGATAACATGATTGAGGAATTTTTTTCGGAATGAAGGACTTGACGAAAAAATCTGAAAAAATTTGAGAAAATCCTCCAACATGTCTATATTGTTTGTAAATTTTTTCAGATTTTTTGAAGCAACCGCTGCTTTTTAAAAAAATCTCGAGTCATTACATCTTCTAGGTCCATTTTGCCCCAATCTCCCCTATTGCTTTCCAACTGATATAGCTTTTTCTGCTAATACTTTAGCAATATGCTTCCGAATGGAAGTGATACAACTTTTTTCAAACCATCATCAAAATATCAAATTTTGAAGAAATTCATTAAAACGCCAATAACTCGAGAACTAATCATGCAAATAAGCTCAAAATTCACAGGCATCTAACTGATACAACTCTCGAGATAATAAATGAGTATAAATAACATCAGTTGAATAGTTTCCAGAAATTCCATTAAAAACTGATTTTCGAAAAAATGGACATATCTCAAAAAGTACAGATCGGATTCTCTTCAAATGAAGCTTAAAAAATAGAGTTTGTCGAGAGGAAGTTTTCCACAAAATATGAAATTTTTCTATAAAACCGTTTTGCTGTAATTGAGACTTTTATGCACACACAGACATACACACACAGACATGCGCTAAAAATATCATTTTCTCTCTATTTAGATCATTTTAAGTATCTTCTATCAAAAAAATCACAATCGAAAATTCTGATGATTGCATAGCTTCCATTCGGAAGCAAAAAACAACCGGTGAAAACCAGAACATTCTGTGTCACGACATGTGCACGTAACTGGACTCGCTCTATCCGTTTATTTATCAAAAAAAATAAAAAATTGCGACTAAAGTAAATTGTTTAAAAAAAATTGAGTATTCAATACTCTCATGTGCATTATCATGTTTTCGTGCAAGTTGTGTGTACTGCCAACGCATTATTCGGACTGGCTCCAACGGGTTAACGACACCAGGATGTCCGCAAGATACAAGTCTGGGTTATATATCGTTATAATTTTTTTTTTTTAATTTCTTCTTTCGTCATACGTCTCTCTCTCTTTTTCTCTCTTGTATTCGGCCAAATGTGATTCAATTAACATGAAGATAGAATTATCATTATTTTTTTCTCTCGGATATTAATTGCCCTTCTCTAATTACTTGAAATATATATTTATTTTTTTTTTTTTAATTTGTGAGAATGTATTTTCGTAATTTGTGATTTTAATCAGAAATAAATTGCAATTTTTTTCTTTTCTTCTTTTTTCTTTGCACTTGATTTATCAGTTGATTTAGTTGCCCCGGAATAGATAAGAATTTTGCAGATACATTTATTTATAAGAGTTTAATCGGGACATGTTCCATTAGAATTGATATATATATATATTTTTTTTTTGCTGAAAATAACAAAAATTCTTTGGGGTTCAAGAAGAAAAACCATTTAGCCACATTAATAAAAAAAGGAATTTAAAAAAAAAAAGAGGGAAATGTTTTCAATAAAATAATGAATAAAGTTAATTTTTCCTTTTTTTTCTCTTAAAAATTCACAGATTTAGACATTATTAAGCCTTTTTGTAGCGAATTTCAAAAGCTATAAAAACGGATTTGGAGCAAAATTTCTCTAAATTTCGCTTGTTTTTTTTCTTTTTTTTTTTTTTTTTCAAATTTTGAATTTTTTTTATTTGAATTTAACTGAAACTCTTTGGGATCCAGGAAGAGAAGCCATTGAGCCACATTACGCCAGTCCTAACGGTTTGTCTGTCGCAACCAAAAGTACAAAGGGAAATAATGTATTTGGGATTTTGCGTTATTTTTTTTTTTTTTTCCTTATTTCCTTTTGAAGAATTGTGAATCGAAACAGGAAACATCCGCTATCTATTGAATGATGTCCTGTTACTCCATGGGAACCACCCCCATCTATCGAATAGTTTATTGAGAGCATGTACGCTTACTCTCGTGACCCCAATTCCTATCCTTTTGTATCCTGATGATCGGGTTTCAATTTTTTTTCGATCCATCACTTGATTTAATAGATGAAAAGGATCGACCTACATATTTCCGATTTTCTTTAAAGGGGATCTTTTTTTTAGTGAAGGGCTCGATGAAAAAATCTGAAAAAAATCGAGTATAATGGAGATGTATTGAGGCATTTTCTCAATTTTTTTTAGATTTTTTAGAAAAGTGCTTCGATTCAAAAAAAAAATTCTTGAATTAATAATAATTTATTAATGATTTCATCGATTTTCTCCGAAGAGAATTTTTTTTTAGTGAAGAACTCTATTAAAAAATTCGAAAAAATTCAACAATAATGGAAACATATTGAAGTGTTTTTTCAAATTTTTTCAGATTTTTCCAAAAAGTCCTTCACTGCAAAAAAAATCCTTAACTAATAATAATTTATTAATAATTTTATTGATTTTCTCCGAAGGAATTTTTTTTTTCAGTGAAGGATTTTACGAGGAATTTCGAAAAAATTCAACAAAAATGGAGACATGTTGATGCATTTTCTCAAATTTTTTCAGATTTTTTAGAGAAGTCCTTCACTTCAAAAAAAAAATTCTGAACTAATAATAATTTATCAATAATTTTATCGATTTTCTCGACAGAAAATTTTCTTTCCATCGAAGAAATGTACCAAAAAATTTGAAAAAATTCAACAATAATGAAGACATATTGAAGCATTTTTTCAAATTTTTTCAGATTTTTCAAAAAAGTCCTTCACTCCAAAAAAAATCCTGAACTAATAATAATTTATTAATAGATTTATCTATTTTCTCCAAAGGGAATTTTTTTTTTAGTGAAGGACTTTACGAAAAAATTTGAAAAAATTCGAGAATAATGAAAACGTATTGAGGCATTTTCTCAAATTTTTTCAGATTTTTAAAATTTTTTCAAACTCCTTCACAACAAAAAAAAATAATAATCACCGATATTTTGAAATTCAATGGAAAAAACATTGTGAAATAATATTTCACTTAAGGGAGATAGAGAAGTAGGGGGAGAGGAAGGTGGGGGGGAGGAGGGAGGAGTAGCGTCATCGCTGCATTGGTGTGACCTCGAGGGCTTTGGCCCCCACACTGCAGTTCGACCCTGATCAAAGACCCGAGCGATTAACCAAGGTCACTTTTGTTCTCTCGTGCATTCAGGATGTCATCCTCCTGCAAAAGCATTAATTCTACGTCGCGACATTTATAATTCCACATTAAAACACGAATTAATTCATCAAATAACATACAAAAGTCCCACGAAAAAAAAAATGAAAAAAAACGGAAGTAAAAGAAAATTTTTAAGGAAAATAATAAAAATTCATTTGGCAAAATTAAGGAAAAAAAAAAACACTTTTTTTGCTAATTATTTCTCGCGGCAGACGAGCGAAACTGCTTTCACCGGCCAAGGATTTCCTGTCTCTCCCCATGGGCACGTGATCTTGGCTATGTACTCTCTGGTGTTACGGTCTTACTTCGTTGTTACGTGCATTAGATATATGTTGTTTTTTTTTTAAACAAATTAATGAGTCGAGTTTCATTTAAAATCGTAATAATATCAGCGGTTTTTTTTTCGCGAGTTTCACTGAAATCGCGAGTTTCATTGACCCGCCCCCCCCCCCCCAAAAAAAAAATCTTAAGATTTTTGATTCATTGAAATCAAAATACTTCAATTCACAAATTTTTACAAACATTTTTTGGAATTTTTTTTTTTTCTATTAATTTTTTGGAAATTAAGTGAATGAAAATGTTTTTTTTTTCAACAAATTAATGAGTCGAGTTTCATTTAAAATCGTAATAATATCAATGGTTTTTTTTTCGCGAGTTTCACTAAAATCGCGAGTTTCATTGACCCCCCCCCCCCCCCCCAAAAAAAAGATCTTAAGGTTTTTGATTCATTGAAATCAAAATACTTCAATTCACAAATTTTTACAAACATTTTTTGGAAATTTTTCTTTTTTTCTATTAATTTTTTTTTTTTTTGGAAATTAAGTGAATGAAAATGTTTTTTTTTTTAACGAATTAATGAGTCGAGTTTCATTTAAAATCATAATAATATCAACAATTTTTTTTTCTCGCGAGTTTCACTGAAATCGCGAGTTTCATTGACTCTGCCCCCCCCCCCCCCCCAAAAAAAAAAAAAAAATCTTAAGGTTTTTCATTCATTGAAATCAAAATACTTAAATTTACAAATTTTTACAAACTTTTTTTTTTTTTTTTTGGAAATTAAGTGAATAGAACTGTTTTTTTTTTTTTTTTTGAAAGAAAGTTGGCCGGTTCATCGACACTCATTAACCACTGCGTGATACAAGTGAATATAAAGGAGAAAATAGTAATGATGAAAGAAAAATCCGGGAAACATGGGATTTAAAGTCGAGGAAAAAAAAAACATTATTACTTTCATTATTATTTAAAACGAATGATGTTTGAGTCACGTATCACAGTGATATCGAGACGTAAAATTGTTATTACGGTATCTGCAGATAATGTGGAATATGATAATGTTAAAAGAAGGAAAAAAAAATGGATTTTGTCACCAGTTTTTCTTTTTAATTGCGGAAATTAATGGAGATACGCTCTTTTGCCTAATGCCTTTTTTTTTGCAGTTTTTGAAACTCTTTACGAAAAAAAAAGAAGATTTTTAAGGCAAAAAAAGTCCTAATTTGAATTAAATTATTGAAAGTTCAGAATTTTTTTTAGGTATGAAGGACTTGTTTAAAAAATCTGCAAAAATTTGAGAAAATGGTGCAACATGTCTCCATTTTCGCTGAATTTTTGCAAATTTTTTGGTAAAGCCCTTCACTAAGAAAAAAAATCCCTCCAAGTCGATTTTTTCTCTTGAATTTTCTTTCCATTAATTTTTTTTACAATATCTAAGAAAATAATGGAGATACGCCTTTTTTTGTCCTAATATTCTTTTATAAAGAATTTTATAAGCACTTAGGAGAAAAAGGGCGTATCTCCATAATCTGCCGAACAACTAATAACGGAATAAAATTGATTTATCTAAAATTATATTATAAACTCGTGATTTCTCACTATTCAAGGGCACTACTTTGATTAATGTTTTTAGTTCATAAACACAGTTGCATAGAACGTGCAAATGGGTCGAAAGATAGTACTATATACGTACGTAACGGCGCTCGTCTTTTTATCGTACATTTCACCTTTCTACTTTGCAATCAAGCACTTTCATATTGCTTTCACTCGGTCGATGAAAGTACCCTGCCCCTCTGCTCATGAATCCCCCCCCCCCCTCCCTCCCCTCCTCCCCCTTCTGCCATTTAAGTAGGCACCATTCGGATTTTTTAATGCGAGGTGATCGAAAAAGTGTAGGATCCGGTAATTCTAGACAACTCTCTAATAATTTTCCTTGCAAGTGTTCTAAATTCACTATTCTAATGGAAAAAAAGGGATTTTCAGCTGATTTTGAAGGTGGACGATTCGAAAATCACTTTTATATGGTTCCAGGAATGATTCCACTTATTTCAAAGCAATGCGCGTTTTTTATATCCATAGCACTATTAAAGTCTAATTAAAAGTCATTGTGAAGAGAAAACTAACGTAATATCAAGAAGTTTTAGTTACGATTTTTTTTGAGGGTGAAGGCTTCTTCAGAAAAATTTGAAAAAATTACACAATAATGTCAACGTTTTGGACCATTTTCTCAAATTTTTTCAGATTTTTCGGAAGAGATCTTCACTCCGAAAAAAAATCCTGAAATTGGGGGAAATATTGGAAAAATAAAATGCTTTTTTTTTGCATTTAAAACGTATAAGCGCAAATTTTTTAAATATTTTTTTTATAATTATTAATTTTTTTCCAAAAAATGAGCAAGTTCGTCAGATGTCTGCCCATTTCATCTAATCATTACAGAATAAAGCTCTCAATAAATTCTAAAATAATTCGACAATTCACGGGTTCAAAGACCCGCAATTTTTTTTTTTTTTTTTTTTTTTTTTTTTTACGAAACAACTCTGATCAAACATTATTTTCATTTCACAGTCATGGTCGCCTTGTTACATAGCTGCAGTACCACACAATTCACATTGCTCTTTATTCTGTTTGTCTTTAGCGATAAGATGTTAATGATAACGAAAAATACTTTCTTTTTTTTCCTTTTTTTTTCTGCGCGCATTTCAGTTGTGTTGGGCAATAAATGGAGGATTGCATTTATTTCCTTAAAGGTCAATGACCTTTTTTTTTTCATCGTCAACTAACCCAATGGCCCCCGAAGGTCATCGCTACTTCCTCCCCCCCCCCCCTTTTATTACAATGTTTTTTTCGCAATTTCTTCTTTTCCTCACACCTTCTCGCTTTTTTTCCCTCTTTCGCGTATTATGAATAACACGCGGATTAATCAATATTATACACTGCCATTGACTTCATAACGAGACTTTTTTTTATCCATTTTTTTTATTTCTCTCTTTCCTTCAGCCCTGACTTCTGAGTGAGTGTAGACTCACAGGTGAAAGTATATATATATGTAGATAATCATAAAGTAATAGTGACGCACAGGTGCGTAATCGAGAGCACGCAATATAATTTTTTCATTTGGATTTTTTTTGTATAATAATGAAATTATTCCATCCATTATATCTTCAATTTTACGCAGTTGTTAAGAAAACAAGGAAAAATTAATTTTTAACGAAGACAATGAAATTATGACGTATCTGATAATTCTTTGGATTTTTTTTTAAAAGTTTGCACTCATAATTTATTTATTGAGGAATTTTTTTTTTATATGATTTTTTTTGAGGATGAAGCCTTTTTCCTAAAATTTTGAAAAAATTCCACAAATAGTGAGACATGTCCACCCATTTTCTCGAATTTTTTCAAATTTTTTCATCGATTTCTTCACTAAGAAAAAAAATTATTTACCAATTGATTAAAGAGAATAATAAAAAATTAAAATATCTTCTGGGTCATGATAAATGTCTTCATCAAAGTGCAGTACACAAACAATGCCAATTGCATTGAACGACAAATGCTTTCGTAATGAAACATCCACAATATCATTACTAAGATTTATACGAGGCCTTTATAAACGTCGCAATAATGCATAATGCTTTGCCTTATCATGACCCTCTCATTTCCTCCACTAAACGTATTTCATCTCTCTCATCTGAATCCAAGAAATCCCCCCACCCCCTCCCCCTCCCCCTCTTTTCATCAAACACCTAAAAAAAAAAAAAAAAGTAATTGCGAGTTTGACAAAAAAAAGCTAATGAATAGAGCTTTTTTGAATTTTTCTTTAATAAAATTACGTCTTGGAAACAAAGGGGCGTAAGTGATGTGTATGAGCATAGCACTTACGCCCCTTTGTTTCTAAAGCGACAATATGTTTTGATTGATCGAAGGTCGATGTCACAAGATTTCAAGGCAAATAGACAAAATCCTAATTAATTTTTTTTTCTAACTCTAAAAAATTCCTAAATTAAGAATAAAATAATGTGCGCAGAAAAGTGCTTTTTTTTGTGTATGTGTGTGTTTAAATCTCCCCAAACAATTGGCTGACTGCTTGCAAACTAGCCAAGGACACCCTCGTGTGCTTTTTGCTGTATAAAAGACACAAGAGAGGAGAAAAACCGCGCAGAAAAGAGGGAAAAAAAGAAAAAAAAAGGGACATGCATATATATGCGAATATGTGGTGGTACCAATGGCCTTGGTGCTCCAAATCGGTCCATTCGCATTCGCCCTCTTTCTCCCTCTTTCTCCCCCTTCATCCCGCGAAAACGAATAAATAACGCGATGATTCATGAAATTCGCGACAAAGAGAAAATTCACCAAAGAAAAAGTGCAAAAAAAAAAATTGCACATTAAATAATTTTTCCCTCCCCCTCCCTCCCCCCCCCCCTTTTAACGATATCATCCCGCACAAATTGTGGGGGCGATCTAATTATCTCTCGAGTTATATATATATATATATGTGTGTGTGTCGCGTAATTTCTTTCCTGTCCACTTCTACATAAGAGATAGCATTTGTTTGCCCCGATGTGTCTCAGTTGTCTCTCAGTGACAGTGTATAAACGAGCCACGATAATATACCCAGAGCAACACTGGGTTAAAAGAGAAGGTAGTAGTGGGGGGTAAAAGAAGAGGAGAGGGGGAGGAGGAGGAGGTAAAACGTGTGATGTACACACACAATGTACTACTGACGCAGAAGCTACGGGCATTCACAAATTAGTGGAGGGGGGAGGGGGGTAGAGAAATTTCCCACCATCTCTCCCAGCGAGCTTCTCCCCTCCCCTCTTTCCCCTCCACTCCCCCCCTCTCCAGCACTCGGTACAGGTTATCTGTCCTGTCTTGAGTGCCAACAACTCCCCCCCCCCCCCCCCCAATATTTTCAACACACAAAAACTCATACCATCCCCCCCTCCCCCCTTCTTCTTACCCCTCCACTCCTTTGCATCTCTCTCTCTCTCTCAATGTATTCTCAATTCCACCTCCCACTACAATCATCGCTCTGAAACACGTCGTACCAAGGAGGCATACACCGGGCACGCGGCACTAACACTCTGTTGGCGTCAGCCTTTTAGCATCACACGCGATACGACATTGGGGCCAGAGATATATATACTGAAAAGAGACGAAGAGAGAGAGAGAGAGACGGGTATTCAACGATTGAACGGAGCGAAACAGTTCAGTCAGAAGCGCGGCATCGTACAGTAAAGACGTGTTTTTCTCGTATATTTGCTCTCCCAGCTTCTTCTATCATAAGTGAATATTAATAATAAAAGAAGAATTATACATTGATAAATTTAAAAAGTATCTCTTGAGAAATACCTTTAATTTCTAAATAATCTTTTTTTTTTTTTTAATTAAATTGAATTTAATTAAATTGATGTAATACAGTGAATTTATTGAGTGAAGTTCTGCGATTTTCTTTTTAAACAAGAAATTTTTAATAATTTCTTGGGTAATTATCAAGGACGTGTGAAGTTTTATTAATTAATAAAAAAAAAAATCTTCGTTATTAAGTGAATTTATTTAGAGAAACTTTTTGAAAAAAAAAACTCTAAAATTTTCGAAGTTTTTTCTTGTTTTAAACATAAAAATCGAGGATTTAAAGAAAAAAAAAGTGGATCTCGGTAACAACGCGAGATATTTCTCGGAAAATTTAACAATTGGTGAGTAATATTTGTCAAAAAAAGAAAAACACAAGAGACAAGTGTGTAAAATTTATGGAATCCCCTCAGAATTTTTTCTCCCTTTTTTTAAACATAATCTCATTAAGATCAGAGTGTGAGCCTTTTTTCTTCTAATTCCCAAGAAACACGTGTGTGTGTATGTGTGTGTTATAGAAATTGGTGAATTATTTCGAGGAAACGTAAATGAAGTTGTGTGTTATATATCTAATAACGAGGCACGTGGCTAGACACACACACCAAATAAAAAAGACTTTGGACTTGTCTCTTTTTATTACCGAATAGATTCTTCTTCTTTTTTTTCTCCTTTTTTTTTCCCTCTAATTCTACGAAACTTTGGGCTTCTAAATCCACAATTAATCTTCCTCAATTACGAAATTTCCGTATGAAATTTTTTAATGACTCGAAAAAAAAAAAAAAAAAAAAAATTATTTTCCATGACATTGATGAAGAGATCAATGAACCCACGTGTGTCTGTGTCGCAAGAGATTTTGTTGAGGTTTTCATGCTAAATTTTCAAACGTTAAATCCAATTGGAGGGTCGTGAGTACGAAGACCTTCACACCAAAAACTCACGTTTCTCTTCGAGTTTTAGTTGCGTCATACAAAAAAAAAAAACGAACTCGCGTAACCCGAGAGAATTAAAATCTCGTAAAATCGCTTCAATTTCAGCGTTTTTTTTTTTTTTATATAAATCATTGCCTTTGAGTTAAAGGGGCATAAGTGCCAAAAACACGAAATTCTGGTGTGAAAGAAGCTTATCTCCACTTATTACTCCAAAATGATTCCATGGTGTCCTGGACATTATTTGAGCAAATGAAAATAAAAATAAAAGTGGCATAACTCAGTCTTAAAATAAAAGGGACGTATCTCTAGGATTTACGTCTATTTAATTTTTTTTTTTATCAATATTGCGTAAAAGGCCTAGGAAAGCCTATTGGAGCAAAATGTTGGAGATAAGTCCCTTAAAAAAAAATTATCATTTTTTTTGTGGATTTGCGGTTTTTTCTTCGATGACTAAAGTCGTAAAATTGCATGAAATTTTTGGGGATTGAGGAGAGAAGTTCCACGTGGAGTCATTGGCAGTTCCACGAGGAATGATTAATCTTAATCTCGTGGAAACTGGCGTGAAGGGTTTTTTTACCCCCCCACTCTTCGGTTATCTCCCACCTGTTTCTCGAAGCGCACGCCTCACTCATCGGAAACTCGTTACATCTCTTTACTGAAAAAGAAATAAAAAAGAGACTCTCTCCCTTCTCTCAGAGCACTCCTCTTTTTTTCCCTCCACTTTCAGGCACGAGAAGTGGGCCACGGCCCAATTTGCAGAACCTCGAGTAGCCTCGAGTAAGAGCAAGTACGTGCAATAAATTTCACGGTCTCTCGGAAATGAAAAAAATGAAATAAAAGAGAAATAAATTGAAAGGAAGGCTCACGTGCCCTTCAGACGCTCAAAAATAATCTAATCGTTTGATTAATACCACGGAAAATATATATTGGAGTAATCGGAGTTATGTGTGGATGGGTTATCTAATTGTAGACAATGAAAAAAAAAAAAAAATAGGTGTAAAAATTATGAAATTGAAATTTTTTTTAATTCAAAGAAATCATTTTTTCATGAAAAAAATATTAGAAAAATTTTCACTTGTAGTTTTGTAAATTTTGTACAAGTGTATTATTTTTCATTTTTCAAAAAATAATTTATTTTTCAAGAAAAAAAAAACACTGAAGATTCACAGAAGTCTATTAATTTTTCCAAATGTTTAAAATTTTTGAAAATTCATGAAAATAATTTTTTTCACAATTTTTGAAAAAAAAAAACTATTTTTTAAGAACTTGAAAAAATTATTCTCATAATTTTTACTCATTTTTCTTTTTTCAGTGTTATAACATGAAAAGTCATATTGCTCGTTGCGTCACCTCAATCGATTATGTCGCCTCGAACACAGCCACATTGAGACACATTGACCTCGTGAATAAATCTCGTTTAATTTTTCCTTCCCAAAAAAAAAAAAAAAAAAAAAAAAACTGTCTCAATAAAGTCGATGAAAAATTGGAAAAATTCGATTTAAAAAAAAAAACTGATATTAATCTTTTGTGTGTTTTCCCTTCCGTACCCAAGATTATCACGGTCACGGGACACGTGTGACGTGTGTTTTGTTATACGATGATTACGTAAGTGAATTGGAAGTAGTTTCATTGGTGAATAACTTCCAACAAAGGCAAATACAGTGAGTTTTTCCAACGAATCAAAAAGTGCCACTGAATTTCCACGAAATTCCTCCAATTATTCAATTTTATATTCACACTAATTATTATTATTAATTTTTTTTTTTACGTAAAAATCTAAAAACGAGATCATTGAACTCACGCATAATTTATTTCAGCTAATAACACGTGAGTTAAATTAAAATTGGAATAAAATAAATAAAAAAAAATCGACAGATCGTGATCAAACACACGTACACACCAACACTAGACATTTTCCCCTTTCGTTATTATGCAATTGGGACTATACGATAAAGAACGAAATAGAGTAAAAAAGAAAAAAAAATAAGAAAAATAAATAGATACACTGATAATAAAACGTCACATTTTATCGCTCTAGTTCTCTCCTTGAATTGAATAGAGCAAATTCTCAAATACCATTTTTTTTCTTCTTTTTAAATCAAAAATTTCGTGGAATTAAAAGCGCGAGAGAGGTCAAAATGATACGGCGATTAGAAACTATAGCCACGCGCCACTCTATATCACGTAAAATGGGAATTTTCATACGTCAGGATGCACAAACCCCCCCTCTCCCTTTTTTTGTTATCAACAGAAGAGAAAAATTGATGCACAATTGAGGAAAAACCGGGGAAAATGGACCTAAAGACCTCAAAACCGATTCGGGATTTTTTATAAAAGCGGCGGCTGCGATAAAAAATCTGAAAAAATTCAACAACAATGGAGACATGATGGACCATATTCTCAAATTTTTTCAGATTTTTTCATCGAGTCTTTCACACCGAAAAAAAATCCTGAATCATGTTACCTCAAAAGTTCAATTTTCCTCATTTTAAAATTATTGATAATGTGTACTCGTGGCAATCCACGTGCTACAATGATATAATCACTGCGAGTAATACGAGATTGTGTGTTGATGACGTGTCTTGTGTATCGCTCTTTCAGCTTCCTAGTACAAGAAGATAATGAGTAGAAATAAAATTAAAATAAAAAAATACGTAGATTCTAGGCGTAAACATATTTGTCACCAACTGAATAATTTTATCACTTTGTGTGGACATGCATTTCGAGGCGCCACGTGCGTAGTTCTAGCAATTGCGCAATCATCTGTAGTGAGCACGTGTAGATTCTCTCTCTCTACACGTTGCTTTTAAACTTGACGTTTTAATACATAAAGAGAAATTAAATTGCGATGATCGCTACAAAAGTGTATAGTTCTTTGTGTGTCACTGTCGCCTTTTATCGCAATTGAATTCTCTTTTTTTTTTTCAATTTTTTTTTCTATTCTCTTTCTGTATGTTAAGTCTAATCACGCTGTAATCACATGAGCCTACTTTATTATCTCAAAATGAATCCAAAAATTTGTAACACTTGTGTGTACGTCTTTTTGCCTCAATCCAGAAATAGGTGAAATTGGGGCAAAATCGACCTAATCAGGGTAAAATGATTCATTATTTTTTTTCGATGTGAAGGACTTTGTTAAAAAATCTGAAAAAATTTGAGAATATGCTCCAATATATCTGTATTGTTAGTGAATTTTTTCAAATTTTTTTGATGACCCCTTCACTTCCAAAAAAATTCCCAAAAAAATTTTGACCCGCAGAACCACTTTTTCCTGTTTTTTTTTTCCTAATTCTCTTTTTGCAGTTCAATTAAACTTGAGAATTTGTTTATAGTTTGAAGGACAGAGACTTTATTTATTTTCCTTTTTTTTTGTTCAAGCCACATGACCCCGTCACTCAAATGTGTTACTGCAATGAGAAGGTTTTCCGTATGCGTCAGCCCTGAGTTATCGATCGTGTGCAGAGACTAGCAATTGGTTTTGCCCGTGAATCCAAAAATTTAAATAAATTGCCCCAAGCAAATTAACTGCATTTCAGTGAATCTTCATAAATTCCTCAAAAATTCCCCGCAACTTCAGTGAATCATAGAAATTGTCAGACCAAACTCGAGTTGCGTCACTGGAAAAAAAGAAAAAAAAGGCAAATCGATGGCCCAAACGGGTCAGAAAGGCGGACAAAAGGCAAATTGTAACTGGAAGCTAAATATGACTCATTCTGTGTCAACTAAGTAGTCGGCAAAGCGTGTTAAACCCTCGAATACCATCTAATTTAGTTCCAGGAATCCGCTAGGTCACTAACCCTGACAAATTCCTCAATTAAAATAAAGTAATTAGCAGTTCAATAAAAAAAACATCAAATAATATCAAAAAATGATGCAATTTCATGTGAATTTACGCGATTAATATGACGTGTTTTTTTGGCTAGTACTTGATAATTCTGAGAATCATTGCATCTGATGATTCAGCTCATCACACAATAATTCAGGTATCATCGCAATTTCCCAGAGATAAAGTCAGTCGTAATAACACACTGCAAAAATCCTAGAAACTGAGTTTTTCCAATGAATGCGCTTTTACTGAGATAAAAAAATCGTAGTAAAAACATTTTTTTTTAATAATTGAAAAAATTTGTTAAATTTACTGAATTTAGTTAATAAAAAAAAATTAATTAGTTGAATTCACTAAAAATTCAGTGCAATTAACAGTAAATTTATCAAATTTTATAAAATAAGCCCTTAATATGCATAATTACCAAAATATTATCTAAGGATCATTTGCCTCAATATTTGCTCCTTTTAACCATTATTTTTTGTCTCAGTATAGAATCATGATTAAATAATTAATGAAGTAAGGTCAATCAATGAGGATTTCATGCAGTGTTTGCTTTACTTGTAATTCGATGCGTCGACGACCTCGTCTAATTGTTTTTTCCTTCTTCTTCTTTTTTCTTTTTTTCCCCAATGAATAAATAGCATAACCGAGGTCGAGATGGCACGTTTACCCGCTGCGTAACACACGTGATATACAGCCATTTCTAGTACAACAGATTCACCTGAAGCATTTTAAACGTAACTACGAATATAAACTAGTCAGTAGAACCCTCTGAAAAAGAGGAGGGAGAGAGGGGGTAAAATAGGATATTTACGTTTGCTCGTGTCTGTCCACAGTACGCAGATTGCACTTCCACGTTCTATCATTTTGTTCTCTGACATTCACCATTGGCGTTTCACGCTTCTCTGTCTATGTGTCTATGTGTCATACATATATACATGCAATTGAATTCTGCAATCACAGTATATAACAAGTTAACTCACTAAACTGCACGTGGCAAAAACGTGTAGTTTACGCGTGCGCAAACTTTTGCCCGTTTTGTTACGTAAGTTTTTTGGTTTGAGACACACACACACACAGAGCGGATTAGAATTAATGTATACATATATATATGTGTATTAGAGAAGACTATCGCATGTTCCGCACTGCCACACACACACAAGTATGACGCAACAAAGCGACAAATACATTAACGATCTATATAATAATACTTCTGAGGTTGCTTCTAATTCCTCGATACTTCTCCGATTTTCGCTTCAAATTTGCCGCTTTTTTCCGCTCTTCGCCTCTCTTTTTCTGCTGTTACTCCACTTTTTTTTTCTGGTTGCCTATTAATTGACGGGATTTTTCGCCTTTTAGCGATTCCTACAATTACGACAAAAACGATGAGGGCAACGATCGCACTTCCGGCCTTGTGTGTTATAGTATATATATAGTAGACAAATAATATACATACATGATTCAAATGGCCTCAGTTTGTACTCCAAGGTTTCCCCATTGCCTAAGCGCTTGAAGAATGATAATTTACTATTTTACACAATTTTCTATAGTGTCAGAAAATAAAGCTCTTCTCATCTTCTTTCATCCATTTATTCTTCCTATTTTTCTCTGACTTTTATATTCTCCAACAGATAAGTCGTGATCCATCCTTTTTTTACCAGCACAATTTCATTCCTTTTTTTCTCCTCTGTTTATTTTCCCATTTGCCCTCCATCGCGATTCTAGCCTCCCCCAACCAGTACAACAACTTTAGTCCCCAAGGCAAAACATGGCTCTTGTGTAACTACACGTAACTACTCGAGAATGCACGTGTTCTATCTCCAGGGGAATTGTTGTTCATCGAGAAACGGGTTGCATCAGTCGACCCACATACATTCGATAAAACACACAACCTTTTTTTTCATCCAACTCCCATCTATTTCATTCCTCACGATGTTTCTCCTCCTCTGCTGCATGTGATTCCTTAAAAACAAATAAAAAAAAAAAGTCATGAGTTTCCGATATTAGCACGTGTTTGACCTCCGCATCAAATTAGAAGGCCAATCCTCCTAATTATTCACTATTTCTCCTAATCCTCCAACACTTCCGCTCTTAAAACTAAACATTATCAAATTCATCAATAATCTTAATTCAGTTTACTAAAATTTACCTTTTATCCATATCTGTTACAGATGTTCTGAGAAGACGAATTATGGTGGCAGAGTTTATTGCCCGTCAGAGTGGATCGCCAATAAACGGTGAAACGGCCTGTTTAAACGGTAACATGCCGGCAAGTCACACAATGGCCCACTCTGGTCATGTACCACACAATGGCCATGATGGACATGGTCCAATGCAGCCACTGTCACATTCAAATCAGCACGGTGGTCAGCATCAGTCCAATCAGCAGCAGCCACAGCATCAGCAGCTCCAGCACCAGCAGAGCCAGTCCCCCCAGGGTCAACAACAGCAGCAGCAGCCAGGCCAGGTCCATCTCCATCATTCCCAGGGTCAAGGCCAGACGTCCCAGCAGCAGCAGCAGCAACAGCAGCTTCATCATGATTCGCAGGTGACACATCCCGAAAATTACCCACCAAACTTTGACATAAGGAAGGAACTTTTCTCACAGCGCAAGCAGCGCGAATTCATTCCCGACAACAAGAAGGATGACAGCTATTGGGACAGACGTAGACGCAACAACGAGGCAGCCAAAAGATCAAGGGAGAAGAGGCGTTTCAATGACATGGTACTAGAGCAGAGGGTCATGGAGCTAAGCAAGGAGAATCACATTCTAAAGGCTCAGTTAGATGCAATACGTGATAAATTTGGTATTTGTGGTGATCAAGTTATTAGTGCAGAGCATGTATTAGCAGCTTTACCATCCGAGCCATCTATGAGTGTTAAAAGGGCAAAATTACCACCATCAGCAGCCCTTTTGTATGCTCGTACACCAAGTCCAGTTCATACATCAGTGATACATCAACCGGTGAGTGGTGCAAGATCACCAAGATCACCAGCACAGCTTTATGTACCAGAAACAAGCGCCTATCCAGAGACTGAAAGCTTCCAGTATCCATATCCACATCCAGCAATACACTTTGATACAACTAGTGCACTAAATTTGTCACGTGCCAGACGTCCACAATCACCATTTGAATTGTCATCTGGCAGTGGTGATGAGGGCACGCAAATTGTACCACCACAGAGTGCATCAGCTGGCAATTGTTTACCACACAAATTGAGGCATAAATCAAGAATAGGTGACAAAGATGCTGCTAGTGCACTTTTAGCTCTTCAGGGCATCAAACAGGAGCCTGGACCAAGGGCATCACCACCATGGGACAATGAGGGTTCCAGTGATGAGAGAGACTCTGGTATTTCACTTGGGGCAGAGTGGAATGGATCAAATGGCGTTACACCAGCACCAGAAACTGAAAGAGAAGTTAAATCACGGCTTGATAGGTTGGCATCTGAAGTTGCATCGTTACAATCAATTTTACGTCTTGGTAAAACTGGTGATACATTACCACAGCAGATCAATCATCAGGGTACAACGAGCATTACTAGCAGTACTGGGGCTGGCTCCAATGGTCTGCAATGAAGCTGATTCTCGCAAATTATTTGTATTTTTTTTCTCGATTTGATCGTCGTGCCAAGATGAGAATCTTTGGATTTTTTTTTTTTTTTTGTTATACCATTTAATGGCTGTCCAGTCGTGGCGATCATTCGCCTTCGTGAGAGTAATTTTAGAATTTTATTATTATTTTTTTCTTTTTTTTTCGGCGAATCGTGTTATCAAAAATACACACACACAATTGAATTAAATTAATCGTCTTAAGGATTTAGAATTAATTGTTTTATCTTCTTAAAACAAACACAGACACTCGTTTTTTTCCCCCCTCTCTTCTCCCTTTATCATCGTAATTTTTATTATTATTATTATTATTATTATATTATTGTGTTATTAATGTTTAATGAAATTATGGAATTACGAGCGAATTGTTGTAGTGATATTTTGATCGCGCAACCGGCTATCTCATCACCGCCAGAAAATTTATATCAAGCAATTTGAAAAAAAAAAAAAAAAGAAAGAAAGAAATCTTCTATTTTCTTCTTCATTTTAATTCAGTGTTTCAATGTGACACTCGCTAAAACCAAATTTTATCATTCATTCTTTTTTTTCTCATTAAAATTAAAAAATTCTTCCTCTCTCACTAATTTTCTCGTGCGTTTATATACTATATATTGTAAATATTTGATACCCACGGTGCTTCGATAGACGATTTTTTCTTTTTGTTAATGAATGAAAGTTATTAATTAATCGAGTGTTATGTTTTTTTTTTTTTTTTTTCATCTTAGCTCTCAATTATTATTACTTCTTTTTTTTTTAAGTAAGAAAAAAGGAGGTCCGTAATTAATTGAAATTCGTAATAAAGTATTAAATGGAGTTCTGTGAGTATATGTAATATTTATATTCGTACGCGATAATAACAAAAAAAATGTGTTAATTAAAAATTCATACATTTAAAAATTTTGTACAGATTTTTCCCAAAATTTTCCCCCTTTTTTTCGCACATTATTCAGAAGAAATTCTTCAATTTTTCCCTAAAAATTGGGGAAATCAGTAAAAAATCATGAAATTAATTGAAGAAAATGTATAATGTGCGGTAAAATTCCATTGCGACGATTTTTCGTTCTTGTGAAATGAATTCCTGATTAAAAATTTAATTTAAATTATTGGAACACAATCGATAGTTCTTCAATTACGTAAAAGAAAGAAAAAAAAAACACAATTTCTCACCACGAAAAATCGTCAATTGTATTATATAATGAATAAATGAAAAAAAATCAGTACCAAGTACTATTTTAGTCTTAAAAAAAAAAAAAATCATACGCGCGCGGAATTGTATGATACGAAGTTTTATGATAAACACAACACAGTCTACGTGGAGAAAAAAAAATATATGAAAAAAATAAATAATTAAAAATAGACAATTAATGTTAAGTATCCCCCCGCCTTTTTCCTCCTGAAGAAAAAAAATAAAAATAAATTATTTATTACAATTCACAAATTCGTGAGTAGAAAAGGTAGAAACGGCTTTTTTTGTCCATTTTAAAATAAACAAAAAAAAAGGCGCGCTTTATGAATACGAATGTTTGCGATGTTAATGCGAAAAAAATTGAAAAATTTTAATTGTTAAAAATGTAATGAAAGCCCCAAATGAGCCCAACAAACACAAGACTGTTTTATTACTGTTTCAATGTTCTTATCAGGAACACAAGAAAGATACATTGGTTTTTCTTCTTTTTTTAATTGTTACAAAAAAAAAAAAAAAAGGGTAAAAGCAGAAAAAAATGCAAATTTGTAATTAAAAGAAAATGAAGTAATAGCGTTAATATTTATATAAAAAACAAAAAAGAAAAAAAAAAAAAAGAGGACTGGTGAATAAAATGTACTCTATCCAACAGAAAATCTCCAATCTCACACATGTCCAATTGACACAATATATATAAAACCACAAGCCTTTCAACAATATTTTTATAATCGCTTATTAAGAAAAAAAAAAAATTGGCAACTGTAAAATCCGCAAATTTATAAAATTTTCAAAAATTTCATAAAAAAAAACAAAATAATTCAAATACAAATTTCTATACGCAATTTTACCACCAGTGCCTATTTGCAGTTGGAATTTAATCATTAGTCGTTACGACAATCCCATAGAGAAAATGAATAAATCATACAGAGATAAAATGAGAAAAAAATTTCATTGAAACCATATTTAAAAAAATAAAAAAAAACTAATAGTTACATTTAAATTGTACATTGTAGGCTCTAGTCGCTGAATGAAAGGAAAAAAAAACAATTTATGCACTTGACTCTCTCGTTTTAATATATGTGCATCAGAATAAAAATAAAAAAAAAAGCTGTGGGCGTTTTTATTGTCAAAGATCATCTATATAGCTTTTTATAATTTTCAAGATAGTAAATAAATGAATATTTGTAAATAACTGTGAGCTGAGCTCTTTTTTTTTATATTCCCAAGAGAGAAAACCAATTCTTTTTCTTTTTCTAAGTTCTAAAAAAAAAAAAACATAGAAAATATGTTTTATCTTATCACGACTTCCTGACCACCACATCCTAAGTACATCAGGACAATTTATAAAGCATCTAGAAAAGAAGTTATCGAATCTTTAAAACGAAATAATAGAGATTTCCCCTGTTTTTTTTTATCGGTAGTTATTTATATAATCGAGTATTTATTAGTAAAACGTCAAAAGATTTATGAAAAAAAATTCATTTTCTTTTCGAGATATGCGTATTCTAGATGTAAGAACATATCAAAAGCGTGTAGTGTATTTGTATAATTGAATATTGAAATAAATATTCTCAATGTTTTTGACAGTAAAAAAAAAACATGAAATTGTATTTTTTTATCATCCCTGTGAATAAACAACACGATTATTCAGTTTTAAAACTTTATTTTTGTATTATAATATCTATAATTATTTTTTTTTAATGTAAAAAAAATTTCTAGGAACTAAACAGATCGTTTAGTCAAATCATAAAATTATTATTGAATTCATCAATACTTTTTTTCCAATTAATTGAACGATGAAGGAAATTTAGAGACATATTTACCAATTCACTTGATAATTCCTTTGCCTCTTCAATGCAGTATTCACGACCCGCGTAAAACTGGTGGAATTAAAATTGAATTCATTTACGTTTTTTGCATTTAGTTCTTCCACGTCGACGACGAGAGGAGTTTGGTCGAGCATCAGTTTTCTTTGAGGATCTGAAAATTAACATTAAACAATTAATATTTCAATAAAAAGAATAAAATGTTGATGATAATGAAATTCACAGATATCTAACAATTTTTTAGATTTAAAAAAAAATTATTATAAAAAAAATATTTAAAAAATTCGCAGTTGCAGATTTTGGAATTTTCTAAATATGCAGATTTTTCATTTTTTTTTTCTAAATAATTTATTTGTTGAAAAAAAATAAACTAAAAATTGTCAGATATCTGCTATATTTATAGAAAAGTATCATAGAAAAAAGGGTTTTCGATCGATTAATTGATTAATTCACCTGTGAACCCGATTTACAGTCACGGACGTGTGTTTTTTCAGTGTCAAGTGCTGTTGAACCAATTCTGCTAATTTTCCTTGCTGTGCTAACATCGAGAGAAATGTGCAGATGAATTCATCGTAATTGTGCGTTCTCCTGCAGTCATCGATCTGAAAAAAAAACGAAATCGAATTATTTACAAATAATTTCCACAAATTCATGATTTTTTCATAATTTTCCAGGGAATATCATGAAAAACTAATGTTATTGGAGATACGCCCTTTTAATCCTAATCCTTTTTCTTTAATCGATAATTCCAAGAAATATCAAAATGGATCGGGACAAAAAAGGGCGTATTTCCATTATTTTTCACGAGATTTTAAAAAAAATATAGAATTAATTTCTTTCTATGACTTACTTTGTATTTATTACGTTTATCATTCTCATCCTTCAAGCTTGTCTCGCAAATGCTAATTTCATGCTCGAGATTCTTCAGAAGTGCGAGAAGATCCTTAGGTGCAAATGTATGTGGTTCAAATAATTCTGGATACTTTGAACAAAGTTTTGAGTCTATTTTTTCAACTTTCTTCTCTTCAGTAACTGTATCACCGTTGCTTGTCTTTACCCTGGCATGTGGTATACGTACTTCACCAGAAAGACAAACTTTTTTATGCAAATGACCAGAATCGGACACCAGTCTCTTTCCATTTATGTTAATATTTCCAAGGGAACGACCTAAAGACAGAAAAAAATTGATTTTCTCGTCAATTGAAAAAGGCGAGTAGGGGTAAAACGGATTTATATTATGAAAATCGTTTGAAATCAATAGAAATATTGGAATTGGGTATTTTTTGACGATTCCATTGAAGAGCCGAGGAAACTTTCGATAGAAATCATGTGCCAGAATTGATTTTTTTTTTTAAATTCGATTTTTCAGTCAAAATTTGGAAGTAGAAATCTTTTCGTTTTCGAAAAATTCGACTTTTTCGAGGATATCTCTGGTTTTATTGGTCGTAACGACCTGGGGTTGATCTCAAATGAAAGATGAGCTCATTTCCCATCTATTTATGTAGTTGTAACGAAAAAAATATCAATTTTGCAAGAAAGAAATAGAGTAAAAACTGATTTTCAGAAAATGAGCTATAAATAGTTGATAAATCGTTAAAAAAAAAATTCGAACTACATAAATTAATGGGAAATGAGCTCACCTTTCATTCAAGATCAACCCCAGGTCGCTACAATCAATAAAACCAGAAATATTCCCAAAAAAGTGAATTTTTTCGAATTTTTTCGCTAAAAAAAAATCAAAAAAAAATCCAAAACATTAATTTTGGCACATGTTTCCTCACTAAAATTTCCTCAGCTTTTCAATGGAATCATTGAAAAATCTCTACCTCACTTCTTTTAATCAAAATATCCATTTTCCCTTAATTAGGAATCCGTAAAAAATACTTACTCAAGCCAGCCTCGTTTTTCTCGTCCCCAGCCACTCGAATAATAACGAATTTTTTAAAATCCTTCGTTGACGTAGGACTGCTCTGTCCGGAATTCCATCCCCAGGCTGTAAAAAAGAAAACAAAATTATTACCATAAATTTATTTAACCTTATTACAAAACGGGGCCATATACTGATTAGCACAGAATATCCCAGATACTCATTTCACCTAAAAAAATTCATGAAATCTAACTGTTCCCCAAGAGGTGCTAATGACTTCAAGAAGAATTCTTTGAACTAACTCGTCACTCGAAACACAGAAGTCTCAGTATCCCATGGAATACAATGACGAGCACTTTGAAATTACTTTTCCTCAGTTTTGCATTTGCACTTGCGAGTGCATCAAAGTGTCCGGAGGCGAGAAAACCGCATGTTACTAGCTGCTCCATTTTCTACGAGTGCATTAATCTGCCGGAGAGTGGATTCGTCTGGGCACCCTCCAAGTGTCCAGAAGGACTCGTAAGTAACCACTTTTCATTAAGGCCCTTAAAGAGGAAGGTAGCGTTAAATGGTCACGTGGGGTAAAACGGACACGTGTTAGTTTTGGTAATTCATGCCAGAGATCGGCAAAAAAAAATTCGCAGTTTTAATTTTTCAATTTTTTTTATTTCTGTTATTTCCATCGAAAAAATTTTAATTACTTTCTTAATGAAAAATTTGAATTTTTAAATTTTTCATTAGTTTGAAAATTATTTTTTTTTTTTAACAATTTTGATTACTATTGTGATTAAAAATTTGACTGATGAAATTTTATAATTCTTTTTCTTATTCGAAATTTTGATTCTTTCTTACTTATTAATTGATTGGAATAATTAATTTTATAATAAAATCAACGCTACTATGTTTAATCTTCCCAAATATAACCATCTTTCAGGCAAAAATTTTGAGTTGAAAGTGTTAACTAAATGTAACACAAATGAGAACTTATAATTTAATCCAATCCAAATGACGCTTATATGACATTTATAATTCAATTGAACTAATAAAAGTGTTAATAAGTTTAATAAAGAAAATAATTATCAAATTCCATCAGTCAAATTTTAAATTACAATAGTAATCAAAATTGTTAAAAAAAAAAAATTAATTTTCAAACTAATGAAAAATTAAAAATTCAAATTTTTTATTGAGAAAGTAATTAAAATTTTTTCGATGGAAATTACAGAAATAAAAGAAAATTAAGAAATTGAAAATGCGAATTTTTTTTTCGCCGATCTCTGTTTCATGCTATGGGAATTGGTCGAAATCGATGGAAATATTGGAGATAGGTTTTTTCTGATGATTCCATTGGAAAGCTGAGGAAATTTGCCATGAAAATCATATGTCTGAAGTTATTTTTTGGAATTTTTCAAAAATTGGATTTTTTGCTCGATTTTCAGGTTTTCGGGAATATCTTTAGTTCTATTGGTTGTAGCGACCTGGGGTTGATCTTGAATGGAAGGTGAGCTCATTTCCCATAGATTTATGTGGTTTAGAAACAAAATTATCGATTTTTCAAGTATTTTTAGGGCAAAAACTGATTTTCAGGAAATGGGCTATAAGTATTTGAAAAATTGATTTAAAAAAATTTGAACCGCATAAATCAATGAGAAATGAGCTCACCTTTCATTTGAGATCAACCCCAGGTCGATACGACCAACAAAACCAGAGATATCACCGAAAAAGTGAATTTTTTCGATTTTCGAAAGAAATACCACTTCAAAACTTGACCGAAAAAGTGAAATTTTTGAAAAATTCAAAAAAATAGTTGCGACACATGTTTTCGACCCAAAATTTCCTCAGCTTTTCAATGGGATCATTATAAAATCTCTATCTCGAACCGTTCAATTGGAATGTGTCCATTTTACCCCATCTTCCCCTAAATAATGACGAAATTAACATACATCTGACAATTTTTTGCATTTTTTTAAACAAACAAGTTATTATTAAACAAGTATTTGAAAAATTTCCACTCAAAGTTTTCCAAATCTTCTACATGTCCATATTTCTCATTTTTCAAAAAAAAATTGATTAATTAAAAAAAAAATAAAAAATTGTCAGATATTTGCTATTTTCAGTATCTTTCCCCTAAATTCTTTTAACTTAATTACTAAATCATCTCGATCATCCCAGGTGTTTCAGCCGTATCTCCGTCTCTGCGTTCTTCCAGGAGACACTTGGACCTGCATCGAGCAATCATCTCCCCCTTTTCCCCCCGATTTCACCCCCTCAAACACTCCAGAACTCCTCGACACTACAAAAACCAGTTATCACGGGCTAAATTTAACCCCCGCCCCTTTAATCCACAATTCCAACGAAAATCTCGAAAATTTCCATCCCATCATGCCCCATCCGCTCATCGAAATCGGACCAAACAAACCGCAACCAGAAAAAAACTCCTCAACTATTACTACTTCCCAAAAAGACAAAATATCCAAGTTTCATGAACTGAGTCGAGTATTTTTTTACCAAAACGTCGAACCATCAAGACAGATTTTCCTAACATCACCTATAATTGATGCCTCAACTAACGAATACTTCATCCAATTAATCCACAATTACATTATTAACAAAACAGTAAATGCAAGAATTAATAAGCAGACCACAAGGAATTATCCAAGTAATTATGCAACTGAAAGTGCAGTTGCGAGCGGAATTGAGGCAACTTTAAGTGCAACTTCAAGTGAAACTGCGTCAAATCCTGGTGCAACTGCGGAAATTCTTCTTGATGATGAGTTGGAAGACGCCTCTAATATCGTAGCAATAAAAGGCAATTTGGGTCAAAAAGAGTACGTAACAATCGAAAAGTACAAATCACTGTCGAGTCAAGTGCACATCGAAGTGATCGAGTTCATTCCCTGTACAACTGGCATTCGTCTTTCAAATACCACAAATTGCATGAAATATTACACGTGTGATCCGACAAAACCTGAGGTCCACGACTTCACTTGTCCTGCACACACTGCGTTTAATGCGCAGATAAATTTGTGCGATCCCCAGAAGTTCAAATCATGCGCAAAAAAACTGGAAAAGTCTAGAACAAATGAATCGGCAATTATAAATGAAGAGAGAAATTCCAGCGAAAATCCTTGCGACAAAACTGGAAAATTCGGTGATAGATCATCGGACAAATTTTATTACTTGTGTTACACCAATGGAAACGAAGAAAATCTCTCTTACATCCGTTTATCCTGTCCCAATGATTTGATATTTTGTGAGGAACGAAAAGTCTGCACTTCTAGACGTTTCTGCAGTCACTCGGACCTCCGATAATTTGCTAAAATGTCTCATTAATGAAAATAAAGAGATTATTCACTAAAAAAAAGTGACGATTATTAAATTTTTGGAAAAATCAATTCTAGTCCATTTTTTCAAAAATATGGCGGAAACTAAGCGAGATGGAGCGAATTTGCCCTGAGCCTGTTTTGTACCTTCTGATATTCTGGAGAAAAATCTTCTTTAAACTGTCGAAAAACAATGAATTACTCCGATTTTTTTGGCTCAAAATAAACAAGACTTTTTTTTAGAGCAAAAAAGTTTAAACATTTTTTTCATATTTTTTAAAGATATTTTTTGATTTTAAGATATTTCTTTCCAACTGATCTTTCAAATTAAGATACTTGTTTTTACAGTGTAAAGATATCTTTTATTACCTTGAGTAGGCGAATTGAAGGCAGAGCCAATTTCCGAGGAGGTGTCAGTGCTGGAGGAGCTGTGAGCCGGAGACGTTTGGATTCTCAGAGGTGTCGCATAATCCAGAGCACACATGACAACTTTTTCCATGCTGTGTCCATCCCCCTTTACCTGATTGCCATTGCCATTGCCATTGACACTTTCCTCCTCAGCAACAGGATCACTCGCTTCTACATGAACAGTAGGCACACTTGCATTCTCTGCCTCTTTTCCCTCAGTCTTTCCCTCCTCCTCCTTCATCCTCTTCTCGCTCTTCTCGCCCTCCAGATGATTCTTCTCGTTTTCTTGATGACTCAGCTTCACCAGCTGCTGCAGGGCCTCAAGAACGATTTGCCTGTTAGTTTTGAGCATCGTCAGCTTGTGGGAAATGGCGAGTCTCCGATCAGGAACTACTGCCATCAGATTGAACCTGATATCTTGCAGTTGTTCTCCAGTTGAAATGCCTAAACGATCGGTTATGACTCTTCTGAACTGCTCGGTCCACTCCTCGTGCTCCTTCCAGGGACCGTGGTCCATCGGATATGGCTTCAACCCGTCCAGCTCAAATAATCTTCCACTTATCGGAACGTAACTGACGAAGTGGTAGGCTTCACCAGTGAATCTTCCTGTTGTTACACCGGTATTTTTGTCCTGTCGCCTCTTTGCTTGCGGCATTGCGTGGGAGTTGTGGGCACAAGCGAGCTCTGGAGTGTTTCCGATTGCCCAGCCTTTGTTTTCTGGACACATTCCAGAGGTGTGCAATTTTAGACGGGATAGAGTGGAGCCTAAGTGGATGTTGGGGCAGTTGAGGAGGACGGAGAGAAGTGCGTGGGTGGCACAACTGTTTGGAACAACCTGAAAATGATTAACAATTAATTGAAAAAGACATCTGATGGTTTTTTTTTAATTTTAAGCAAATCAATTAGAAAATTATTAGAATATCGAATAATTCATATTGAATAATTCATTTTTTAAGAAAAATAAAAATTGTTAAATGTTCCTTATTGTGAGTATCAAAAATGCTTTTTTTAAAATTTTTAGTCAATTTTACCTGTTGTGCGAAAAAAATGTTGTTAACAATTTCTTCATCTTTGACAAAACTCTCGTCCTGTTCCACCACTTTGCGCCTCGATCTTCTCTCCTCGATCCATCGAAATAGAAATATAAATCCATAAACAGGTCCTTCAAGTGACTTTTGTAAGTCATAAATTTCCTCGACCTGAACTCCTTTCACCCCAAAGTCTTCCAGTAAAAGTGTGAAAAGTCCTGGAAAGAAACAATATCACAATGAGGAAACCACAACCCACATTTTCATTATATTCTCAGGTAAATTTTACAATATGGCTAGAAGGTACTGATGTGCCTTTAATAAATGCATTGAATTCTGCATGTTATATTAGTGTATTGAAGTGTCATTAACGTCTTATTAACATAAAGTGTAATAAAAAAATTAAAAAAAATAAAGTAAAGTGTAGGGGAGAGGGGGGCACCTTTGAACAAAATGATTTTTTGAAAATTGATAATATAATTGTGATTTATTATTATTTTTTAATTAACAAAAGTGTATTATAAACGTTAAATATCCGAAGAATTGATTCGACATGAAAAATATTAATGATTAATAATTTTATTATGTTAAAATTAATTATTAAAAAAGCAAGAAGTGTTCAAAGATGCCTTCCCCCCCTCCTCTACGTAATTTAACATATTTTTTATTGTTTTATGATATAAAGTGAAGAAAAGAAAAAGAGCGATTGATCAATCAATTGCTTTTTGAAGTTATTTTAGTTTCTTTGGAGCAATGCCAATTGAATTACTTTCATCTTGTGAATTAAATAAAATTTAATTGCTTACCTTAGAGTTAAAGGGGCGTAAGTCCAGGGTATAATCGAAGCACTTACGCCCCTTTGTTTCCAAGGCAACGATATTTATTATCCAATTAATAAAAAAATCATTAATTAAAAACGAGCATCAAATATTTAATAATAGGGGATGGTGGGGCAAAATGGACATCAGGGGTAAAATGGACATATTTAAATTTCCAGGCAAATATTATGAGAAACTCTTGAAATTGATGGAAATATTGGCGGTAAATTGTTTTTGATGATTTCATTGGAGAGCTGAGGAAATTTTAGGCGAGAAACAAGTGTCGGAATTAATTTTTTTGAATTTTTGGCAATTTTGACTTTTTTGAGCATTTTAGAGGGGTGAGAGCCTTCCTTTTTTTGAAAATTTTCAGTTTTATGAGGATATCTTCGGTTCTATTTGTCGTAGCGTAAAAATTTCAACGGGAGATGAAAGGTGAGATCATTTGCCATCGATTTATAGGGTTTTCAATTTAAAAATATCGATTTTTAAGGTATTCATAGGCATTTTTGTGAAACACTTTTATGAAACAGTTTTTGGCCTATAACTATCCCAAAAATTGATATTTTTGAATTCAAAACCCCATAAATCGATGGGAAATGAGCTCACCTTTCATTTGAGACCAACCCCGAATTGCTACGACCAATAGAACCCGAGATATTTGCAAAAAACTGAAAATTTTCAAAAAAGGAAAGACTTTTTACCCTCAAAAATGCCCAAAAATATCGGATTATCAAAAAAATCGAAAAAAATACATCTGACACTCGTTTTCCGGCTAAAATTTCCTCAGCTTTTCAATAGAATCATCAGAAGAAATCCATCTCTAACCGTTTCATTACAGTGTCCATTTTGCCCCACTCTCCCCTATACTCGAAAGAACATGTTAAAGACACTGCTGAAGGCACCTTTGTACTTTTAGCATTATCATAAATTTTGTTATAACTACCTGGATCACTCTCGAGCTCCAGCCAGCCCTCAGTCAAACGATTAATGTCCACCGGCATTTTGGGCTCTCATAATAACATCGAAAAATCCAGGTAAATTCACTTGGAACAATACTTGTCACAGAGAGACGCCATTATCGAACACACCAAAACATAAATCACATGTTCACTTTTTGTTAAAGCGCGTTTCCATTGAAGGACTGATGAAAAATGGCTGTGAGATGATGGAAATGGAGGCTGCGATGTTACCTACGATCTTAAAAAAAGGCAAATTTTTGAAAATCCCATTGAACACCTGGAAATTGAGATAATCATCAAATTTGAGTTTTTTAGAGATGTGGAGAATTTTCTGATGAAAAACTAAATTTTTCAAAAAATCCACTTTTTCTCATCATCAGTTTTTTCTAAATATCTCGGAAACTAAACGAGATAGAGCGATTTTACCCCAATCCTCTTTTATAGTCCTCAAAATTCTCTACAAAAAAGAATTCCACGAAAATAGTTCTATCTCGCTTAGTTTCCGAGATATTACAAGAAAAAGAAACTCGTATCAAATTTAGAAGAAATTTGAAAATTTGAATTTCCCGCCTTGAATTAATTCGCTCCAGAAAGTGCTGCCACTGCTCGTCAACTCCCAGAACCTCCAAAAATCCCGGGTTTTTTCAAATAATCAAATTAATTCCTCACCCTATGTCATCACGATATGATCCTCACCTTAGAAACAAAGGGGCGTAAGTGCTGTGTATAAGCCATAGCACTTACGCCCTTTTGTTTCCAAGGCATTTTTAAATTAATTCAAGACACTCACCAAAGAAAATTCCCCTCATTTCTTCTTCATCTGTAATGAACCTCTCCCATTGTCTTCCCATCATCAACAATCCATCCTCTTCACGCATCAGAGCACATCACCCCCCCCCCCCCCCCCCCCCAATTAAATGAGCGATAAAAGGAAAAGAGGTAGAGGTCAATAGCTTTTTGACTCAAGTATCTCTCTCTCTCTCTTTTTCTACTTAAACCATCGAGAATCGTATTTTCACACACGGCGCAAGACTCACGCGCAATTTGTGTATTGAAGTAGGATATATATAGGAGAGAGTGGGGCAAAATGAATCCTCGTGGTAACATGATTGAGGAATTTTTTTCGGAATGAAGGACTTGACGAGAAAATCTGAAAAAATTTGAGAATATTCTCCAGCATGTCTATATTGTTTGTGAATTTTTTCAGATTTTTTGAAGCAACCGCGGCTTTTTTAAAAACATCTTGAGTCATCACTTCCACTAGGTCCATTTTGTCCCACTCTCCTCTATAAAAAAAAAAAGGTGAAGAATAGAATGGTATAGATGGTTGAAGAGAGGATAGACCATGCGCACTGCAGATAAAATATTATATATATGGCAAAAAAAAAAAACAACGACGACGACACCTGCCTCTTTATTCGCGCTTTCGCACATACAAGGACGTTGTTCGGCACTTTGTCGATCCCAAGTTCCGGATAGTTCCGTCACAATAAACATGAACTGTTGTTCCAAGTCCAATGGATACACCGGGCAGATTTATTTTCAATTTTTATCATTGTCCAAAATTGAGTGTCATTGACACAATTAAGTGGTGATTACCTTTTAAAAAGAAGGAAAAATGTAGTTAATTTGGAATTTTTGTGTTTATTGGACGTAAGTCCAGTATGTGGCAGTTTGAAAATCAATCTAGATGATGAAAAAATTGAGAGAAAAAAGAAGAAGTGAACCGAGGTTTTTTTTTTTTTTGGGTGTTGACAGTAGTTGAGACCATTTGGTAAAATGGCAAGTTCACCAAGTAGTATTGAAAATCAAATTGACAGCTTTTTGGAACAATTCAAGAGAAGCGCAACTAAAGCTATGGAAGATACACAGAGAACTTACAATGCTAGCAGCAGCATCAGTCGCAGCAGAAGTGGTAATCTTGATCTTGACGTATTGGAGGCCGGTAAGTTGTGTTTTTAGCCTTTTTAATAAAAAGAAGAGAAAAATATCAATTACTTGAGTAAATCGGTTGATGTACCTTGAAATGAAAAGACATGTCTCCTTGAAATTAATACTTGCGTTACTAAGGATTCTTTTGAAGTATTCTTTTTGTACAATTCTTTGGTGAAATCAATAAAATCCTAATCGAGTTTAACTCCAAAAATAGACAGACCTGCAAAAAAAAATAGACAGATGTGTAGAAAAAATAGGCAAATCTTCAAAAAAAAATAGGCAGACTTTTGAAAAACATCAACAGACCTGTGGAAAATAGGCAAAGCTTTGAAAAAATAGGCAGACTTTTAAAAAAGGTAAACAGACCTGTGAAAAATAGGCAAAGCTTTCAAAAAATAGGCAGGCGTTTGGGAAAAAAAGCAGACCTTTAGAAAAAATGAGCAAACCTTTAAAAAAAATAGGCAGACCTTTGAAAAAAATAGGCAGAACTCTGAAAAAAATAGGCAATCCTTTGAAAAAATAGGCAGACTTTTAAAAAAGGCAAACAGACCTGTGAAAAATAGGCAAAGTTTTAAAAAAATAGGCAGACCTTTAAAAACAATAGGCAAACCTTTGAAAAAATAGGCAGACTTTTGAAAAACATCAACAGACCAGTGGAAAATAGGCAAAGCTTTGAAAAAATAGGCAGGCCTTAAAAAAAATAGGCAGATCTTTAAAAAAATAGGGATACCTTTAAAAAAATAGGCAAACCTTTGGAAAAATAGGCAGACTTTTAAAAAAGATAAACAAACCTGTGAAAAATAGGCAAAGCTTTCAAAAAATAGGCAGACCTTTAAAAACAATAGGCAAACCTTTGAAAAAATAGGCAGACTTTTAAAAAAAACATAAACAGACCTGTGAAAAATAGGCAAAGCTTAAAAAAAAAGCAGACCTTTAAAAAAAATGAGCAAACCTTAAAAAGAATGAGCGAACCTTTGAAAAAATAGGCAGACTTTTAAAATAGATAAACAGATCTGTGAAAAATAGGCAAAGCTTAAAAAAATAGGCAAAACTTTGTAAAAATAATCAGAACTCTAAAAAAAATAAGCAAACCTTTGAAAAAATAGGCAGGCCTTTAAAAAAATAGGCAAACCTTTGAAAAAATAGGCAGACTTTTAAAAAAGGTAAACCGACCTGTGAAAGATAGGCAAAGCTTTAAAGAAATAGGCAGACTTCTAAAAAAAATTAACAGACCTGTGAAAAAAAGGCAAACCTTTAAAAGAATAGGCAGACCTTTAAAAAACTAGACAAACCTTTAAAAAAATAGGCAGCCCTTCAAAAAAAAAAGACAGACCTTGAAAACCCTTTTACAACATCAATAGAAAATGAGATTAAAGTATCCTCCACCTGATCCCCATCTTTTTCATTTTTTTCACGCTCGAAGAACTTAGCAGAATGAATATTCACAGCATGTCACATGTAGAGCACGTCAAAAAAGGCTCTTTTATCGTCACTTAATCCCCTATAAAAGAAAAAGCAGGAAAACACAGTGAGATTGACATTTCAAATGAACGTGTGACAGGCTATATTGCGCAATAAAAATAGCGATGATAACCGTGAATAATGAATAATTGCCAGTAAAAAAGAGGAAAAAAAGGGGGAAAAGACTAAAAAATTCCAAAAAACTCCCGCAAAACATGCGGCCGAGTCACGTGCAAACATTGTCTACCCCTTCCAATCCATATTATGACATGAGACTCACCGGATTGGCCAATGTAAACGTCATCCCCTCCTCTCACCCCTTGCTCTCCTGGAAATGGCGTCTCACTGTGTCTTTTAACTATACGTAACTCTCTCTCTCTCTCTCTCACTCCGTTCTTCGCGTAATATCGTGCCGGGGGTCTCTGCGTTTTGTGTCCATTTCTGTCCATTTGTGTCTGTGTATGTGTTCTTAGTCCTGTCACTAATGAAGACTAAATATTAGCGGCAACTTTAGTGCAGACAAAGTGCAATGCCGGTGTTTCGGCATCTATCGATCACAAGTGGACGATAACCGCAAAGAAAAACGCGCACCGGTTTTTCTCATTCAAATTATCATACACAGAACACAGAAAATGAGTAAAGTGTAGGGGTTGTTTCTTTTTGCGGAAAAAAAGGCGTGAGTGCATAAAATGCCGAACGAAACACCCAGTGAATCTTCGGGAAGAAAGTCTGGACATCATTGTTGCAATTGTCCATGTCATCAGCATTGTTCAACAAAGTGTTCAGGTTTGACACATTGGTCTCTTTTTAACGCCTTTTTTTTCCTCATTTTTATCTTTCGGTTATTTTTACGATAACGATAAAGAACCGTTTTTCAATTTTCAGAGGTTTTTGAATTTTTTAATAATATTGTTTAATTAATAATTAATTATTTTTCATTAAATTCCCTTTTTTTCAGGGCTTTTGAGTGTTTAATTCGATTTAAATTGAATCATTCAATGAAAAATGTCCAGTAAATAACCGCCTTTCATTTAAAATTGGCCTGTGGGTGCAGTATATATGTGTGTGTGTGTCTGTGTCTGTCTATTGATGGTATTTAAAGTGATAAGCCTATTATTACTTCCAACTCTACAGTTTTTTCGTCATGTAATCTGTCAAGATCCAGTTCGTCGTGCAGATTTCACTGCAAAAAAAGGGAAAAAAGAAACATCGAGTAATAATGAGAGGGAAAAAAAAAGGAAAAACGATTTCCTGCGGTTTTTAGCAACTTCAATGTGTGTTTACTTGTACACGTGCGGTTCTTCGCTCTTATTGCAAAAAAAAAGAGGCCTCTGTCTCCTTTTTTTTGCGCCAATGCACCTCCCTCGGTGCCAACACAGGGACGTAACACAAAATCACCTATAAATCAATACTTCACTTCTTTATTTTTAAAATAAAAATTAAATTTTTGAAGTTTATTCAAATCAAACAATTCGATAATTTAAAAAATTAACTTTTTTATCTATTTCCATTTTTTTTTAAATAATAATAATAATTATTATAATTTTTGCAAAAAAAAAATGGAGTAAATTCCATTTTTATTTAATTTAAATTTAAAAGAAAGGATTTTTTTAAGTGAGAAAATCGTTTTTTTTAAGGGGAAATCAATTTTTTGATGAAAAAATTGCAGCGGGAAATTTTAAAAATTACAGAATTTCACTTTTTTGAGACAAAATATTGTTGCTACACTCCTGACATATCCCCCACCAAGTTTCTCATAATGAATATACGTTCGCCATATCGTTCTCTCGTCTCGCTTTGTTATTTTTAATATTTAAAGTTTAATAAGTGATTTAATTGCTGTTAAATCATTAAATATTGATAGTTCAGTGTTTCATTATAGCTAGATGCTATTAATTAATTGTTAAATTTCTAATTTTATATTAAAATAAGGTAAGTTAAGTTCAATCAATTGTTACGCAGTAAAGACGAGAATTGTTGTAGTCAGTCTCGTTCCAGCGACTTTCGACCTTCCTAAATTTCACTTTGAAAACATGAAAAAATTCCTCGTTCTTTGCAGAGACATTTATCACAATTAAACTTGAAATATTTAACATTTTTCAGCTCATGATTGATAATTAAGAGTTTTTGGGATGGAGAAAAAAGGGGAAAAAGCGTCTGAAAGTCAATTGAAGAAGCAGAAATCAAATAAAGGAAGGAAAACGATTGAATCTGAAATCGAGGACAATCCAGATCTTTTAGAAGAAGAATTCGAGGTAATATTCATCATTTGATGGAAAATATAAAATATTTTTAAAAAATTGATTTTATTTTGTAGTTTTTTAAAGGGCTCTCGGAAACTAAGCGAGATAGAGCAATTTTGCCTTAATCCTTTTTTAAAGAGAATTTCAAGGGCTACAAAAAAGGTTTCTTCATAAATCTCCCTATCTCGCTTAGTTTCCGAGATATTCTCAATAAAACAAATAACAAAAAACTTCTTTTCAAAGATTTTTTTAAGAATATTTCGAAAAATAATGGAGATACGTCCTTTTAAAGCTGACCAATGACAATAGCAAAAGCGCTTTATCTCGTTTAGTTTCCTAGATATTCCATAAAAAATTATGATAGAATAATATCAATTTTTCTGAATACTGCACAGAATAAAGGGAAAATCTTTGATTTTAGGTCGAGCCAGAGACGTCTGAAAAGCGTAAAAAAAAGGAAAAACTTTCGCGTGAGCCAAAATATGATCCAACAAAATTGGAAGACAGTGTTGCCCAAGTACTCCAGCGTTTTAAACGTGGCTGTGAGTGCCAAGACGATCAGTGTTTCAAAGGCCTAAATCCAGAGGCTGTTTATCGACACAGACTCAATATAGCTGAGTTAACAAAAGCAGAACACGATATGTATCTAATGGGTGTTATAACAGCATGTCTAACAGATCCATATCAAACAGCAAGACACAAAGAAAGACGTAGACTACGTGCACAATATGTTTATCAGGGACGTCGTGTCTGTTTGGATGCATTTTTGTATTTAGAAAATGTAACACACTATCAGATAAAAAGAATAAGAAAACACTTAATAACACAGGGTGTAACACCACGTGTACATGGAAATCATGGAAAAATACCGCACAATACATTTTCATTGGACATATATAAAATAGCTACGGAATTTTTGAAATTATTTATCAAAGATCAGGAAGTTAAGCAAAAGACAAAAGCAGTTAAAAATACACCACTTCATTTACCATCAGAAATAACGAGAAAAACAGTACACAATTTGTACAAGGATTACTGTAAAAAACACTCACCAACAATTAAAGTCATGGGTTATTCAACATTTCGAAGATTTATGAAAGTACAATTTCCACAAGTTAAATTTGCTAAATTAGAATTTGTCGTTAGGGCAGGAAATCAATCAAAAATTGATTGTGATATCAAAGAAACGGATGGACAAGAGCAAATTCATTTTGTTACTGATAATATGGGCGTTGTGCCAATTGTTATTGCATCTGGTGATAACGAACAGAGCAACACTTATTTTATCACTCCAGTTAACAAGTTTAGAGATGGATTGAGCTATCAGTTGACTAGTGGTGGTTTATTAGTTAATAGGTCGGGATTACCTATAACTGTAGCTAATATCAGTACTGTATGATTTAAAAAATAAGCAGAAATTTAGAAAGTATTTTAAATGTTACTTGTAAGAATGAAATACACGTACTAATTGTTGAACGTGTTAATTGAGATTTATGGTACTGGTCATTTGAAAAGTGAGACTGGTAGTAATACGATGAAATTGTGTATTATAAATTCTTGTTTTTTTTTTTTGATGAAAGGAGAGACAGTTTTGATGAATCACGTGTTTTTGTGATCCATTCATCAGAAGACAAGTTGTCATTAGCGTAGTTTACTACATTTGTCTCGTGTAATGACTGAATATTTATTTGACTAAATTGAAAAAAAAGACAGTCATTAAACGGGACACGTACAGTTACATATATATATATATATATATATATACACACAATTTTCTAACATCCATAATGAGAAAGGTCAGAAACCTCAGATGGGGGAAGAAAAAAGCAGTACATTTCTCATATATTTCGTTTGATACCAGACACATGCAGCTTGAACCCGTAAATTTAAAGGCAGCGACTCTCAGCCTTTCCCTTGGATCATTAAAATATTAAAAAATCTTCAATAAAACCAGAAAAATGTAATAAAAATGGTTTTATTGAATTTCGCTTAATTTCTCATTTAAAAAAAAATTAATTTTTTTCGAAAAATTGATTTTATTTCTTCACCATTTTTTTAAATAGAATATTTCGGAAACTAAGCGAGATAGAGCAATTTATGAAGAGACCTTTTTTGTAGCCCGTAAAATTCTCTTGAAAACAAGATTAGGGCAAAACCGCTCTATCTCGCTTAGTTTCCGAGATCCCTTCAAAAAAGTAATGACAGAATAAAATCGATTTTTCGAAAAATTCATTTGGTTTCTTCACCATTTTTTTAAATAGAATATTTCGGAAACTAAGCGAGATAGAGCAATTTATAAAGAGACCTTTTTTGTAGCCCTCGAAATTCTCTTGAAAATCACATTAGGGTAAAACCGCTCTATCTCGCTTAGTTTCCGAGTTCCCTCTAAAAAAGTGATAGAACAAAATCGATTTTTTGAAATTCTTTTTTGATAGTTTTTCTCATTATTTCATATTTTTTTCGCTGTAATTAGATCAAATTTTAATTAAAAAATAAAGGCTTCAATAAAAATTGCATTCTTTTTCTCTTTTTATGTTCAACGATCCTTGACCTACAGATCATTAAATTCACCGATTGAGAGCCTCTTCTTTTTACAGTTATAATTTCTTGATATATATTGGTAGGTAAAGAAGAGAACTATTGTGTACTGAAAAATAAGGAGTCAGCAAGGTCACTCGAGTGCATCCCACCAGGTCTCAACCTTTTTTTTTTCTCCCTCGTATATCTCAAAAGAAGAAGCCACAGTGTGTTGTTGGAGTTCAACACACAAGCACTGTCTCTCAGAAAAACACGCACGTGTGTATCTCACGAGAGAAAAAAAGAGCGCTTTAAATTCAAATTTTGTTTCCGTGATTTAATTTAAAATTCAAACCAATTAAACAATTAATTCCTGATAAAAATCATTCTCTCATTATCATTTACAGAAATTAGAGTAAATCATTGAATATTTCATTGGGACCTATAAACCCATTTTTTATACGAGGTAATGAGAATAAGAATAATTTAAGAGAATAAGAATAATTTGTATTAAATTTCAGAAAAATTAAATTCAAATTTATTTAATTAGCGGTTTAAGGATGATTGAGAGGTACAATCTGGAAAAAAAGTTAAATTTTTGTATAAAATCGTTAATAACAATTTATACCAGATGAAATTCTAAAATTTGATTCATGAGGAATAAAATAAGCCCATCAAACAAAAAATTAATTGAAAATTCCAAAATTTTCATTACTTTTTACATTTTTTCAAATTTTTCAAGATTCAAAGAAATGCAAAAAATAATGAAAATTTTTCAATTTTCAATTAATTTTTTGTTTCTAAGGCTCATTTTATCCCTCATTACATTCTTTAATGATTCACTAAATCAAATTTGAGAATTTCATCTTGTATAGATTGTTATTAACGATTTTTTATACAAAAATTCAAATTTTTAACATAAATCATATATTACAATTTGTTAATTCTTTAATTATTTCTCATGTTTTGTAAAAAAAAAAGGGGGAGGGGGGGAACTCAATGAAAAGAGCTAAAAAGATGAAAATTAATAAATAATAATAATAATAATAGAATGGGAACAATTTTTAAAAAATTTAAATTTAGATATATTTAATTAGCAATTAAATTTATTTGATAATAATGCAAATAAGAAGCAACTGAACTAAACATAATTGATTGACTCAATTTTATTTTTTCTTATTTTTCTTTTTAATTACAGAGGATGTCGAGAGCATGACAGGAGAGATTGAGAACGGAGACTTGGCTGTTCGTGATGTTGCGGATCTTCTTCAGCCTCAGTATGCAATCATCACCGGTAATTAAAAATTTGAAGAAAAAAAATGAATCTCTGTATGTCTGGAGAAGAAGATGGTCTGGACGAATTGAAATGGCCCGTAATTTTTCCCATCACCTGGGAATTCATGAGAGAGAAATAATCCGTTAAAACCGGTTACTGCTGTCGAAAAAAAAAAATTCATTCCAATGTCCAAAATTAAAGAGATTTTTCTTTTTTAAATTCATGAGCGATGCATGTTATTATGACTTTTACACTTATATTATTAGATTACTATGTTTCTTATTGAGTGATAGGATCGTTAACACACTGTCGCTTTTTCCTCTTTTTTTTCTCCTTTTTGCGAGGAATAAAAACAGTGATTATCTTACTTCCTCAAGTGTAATGTACATTTCCTGTTTAAATTTGATTTTAAGTGGAGTCGTGTGTTTTTGTATTTTCGCGCGCTTATTATGCCTTAATTTTACCTCTTTTTTTTTTTGAATCAGGCGGAAAAACGAGAGAGGGATGCCCAATCATCACTTTCCCGGATAATGGAAATTTTCATAATTTAAATGATCTGGATTATCAACGTCTCATGCTTTATCTAACATCAGTACCAACGTAAGTTAATACGAATTACAAAATTAATTTGCTAAGTGTGATGCAGAAATTTAAGAATTTTTAATCATCGCAGATTACAAGAAGCCGATCTTGGATTTCACTTGATTATTGACCGGAGAAGTGACAAGTGGAATTCTGTTAAAACTGTGCTGCTTAAAATATCAGTGAGTTTCAATTAATTAAATGAATTAATTTTAATTAATTTTTCATAAAATCTAGAAATTTTTATTTTTTTTAAATAAATAAATCACCAAAAAAAAAAAATTGCATTCAGAAAATTTAAAAAACTAAAAGTCCAAATTTTTCAAACATTTTTTTTATAATAATTGATTGTTTTTTTTTAAAAATCGAAAAATATATGCGCGTAAAAAATTTAAAGAATTTAAAGTGCAAATTTAAAAAAAAAAAATTTATAATAATTTATTCGTAAAAAAAAATCGAAAAAATGGGAATGTATATGTTAAGTTCATTATCATGTTCTTTTTTGGGTTTTTAATGAGTGATTAATTGTGCAGGCCTTTTTCCCTGGACTCGTGCATGTGGCATACGTTCTTCGACCAGCTGGTTTTCTCCAGAAAGCGATATCCGAAGTCTCCAATAAATTATTTCGTGAGGATTTTAAATTTCGCGTGATTGTCCTGGCGAATATCACGGAATTGTATGATTTCATTGAGAAAGATCAATTAACTGAACAACTGGGTGGAGATTTGCCTTATTGCCATCACACGTGGATACAAAATCGAATTGTAAGTGAAATTGTAGATTAATTCCAATTTTTTCATGAATTTAGTAGAGTTTGATCAGTTTTTGTAGAATATTTCGGAAACTAAGCGAGATAGGGCAATTTTTGTAGAATCCTTTTTTGAAGCTCTTGAAATTCTCTACAAAAAAGGATTCGGGCAAAATTTAATAGCGCTATCTCCCTAAGTTTCCCGAACATTTCGTCTCCTAAAATAAAGTTTCTTCGTCTTTTTCCTACTGAATTTTTGCGAAATAATGAAATAATTCGATTTTAGAGCCTGGAAAAATTCTCCTCGATGACCCAAGACGTATCATTAGCTCTGGATTCTTTCACACGACGATTGGCAGAGGTTGAATTTCCGAATAACACTGTTGCTACTACTAGACTGTTGAGTCAGCAGCAAGTCGAGTACAATGAATTGAAAGAGGAGATTTTGAGTGCTGCAAGGCACGGTGAGGCACTTTTAGATAGTGTAAGACAACTGACCGGTAAAGGTACTGCCGATCGGTTGGGAAACGTTGCTGCAGTTGAAAGGTGAGATTCTTCATTAAATTTTTTTGCGAAAGAAATAGAATTTATTGAATGTAATATTTGTGGAAAAATTGAGGTGCAGCAGAGATCGGCGAAAAAAAAATTCGCATTTTTAATTTTTTAATTTTTTTTATTTCTGTAATTTCCATCGAAAAAATTTTAATTACTTTCTTAATGAAAAATTTGGATTTTTAAATTTTTCATTAGTTTGAAAATTAATTTTTTTTTTTAACAATTTTGATTACTATTGTTATTAAAAATTTGACTGATGAAATTTTATAATTCTTTTTCTTATTCGAAATTTTGATTCTTTCTTACTTATTAATTGATTGGAATAATTAATTTTATAATAAAATCAACGCTACTATGTTTAATCTTTCCAAATATAATCGTCTTTCAGACAAAAATTTTGAGTTGAGAGTGTTAACTAAATGTAACGCAAATAAGAACTTATAATTTAATCCAATCTAAATGACGCTTATATGACATTTATAATTCAATTTAACTAATAAAAATGTTAATAAGTTTAATAAAGAAAATAATAATGAAATTCCATCAGTCAAATTTTAAATTACAATAGTAATCAAAATTATTAAAAAAAAAAAAATTAATTTTCAAACTAATGAAAAATTTAAAAATCCAAATTTTTTATTAAGAAAGTAATTAAAATTTTTTCGATGAAAATTACAGAAATAAACAAAATTAAAAAATTAAAAATGCGAATTTTTTTTTGCTGATCTCTGAGGTACAGTAGATATTCCAGTGAAATGAGGTCGAGATATATTTTTTATAATGATTCCATTGAAAAGATGAGAAAATTTGGAATAAAAATCATGTTTTAGAATTTATATTTTTGAATTTTCTTTGAAAATTCAATTTCTTTCATTCGGATTTTTTTTAATTTTTCGGAAATATTTCTAGTTCCAATTTTTACAAGGTAATTTCCAAAAGAGTTGAAAGCTGAGTTCATTTCCTATCAATTCATGTCATTTCGAATCAATTTTTATTGATTTCTGAAGAAGTTATAATCAATTTTATGGAAACCACCAATATTTATCTCAAAAATTCATAAAAATAAATTTACGACTGAATAAATCAATAGCGAAATAGCTTACCTTTCACCTCCGTTCCGAATTCTTACGCTACGCCAATTAAATCCGCAGCTACTCCCAAAAAAAATTAAAAATCTTGATAAAAAAAATTTAAATATCCCAAAAAATTCTTTAAAAAAAATTGCGACACATGTTTTTTATCTCAAATTTCCTCAGCTTTTCACTGGAATCATCAAAATAATTCTATCACAAATATTTACCTCATTTTTTTTAAAGTTTCCACTTCAAATTTCGATCAAATCGCTTTTTATCTATAATTCAATCGTTTTTTTCAGGCTTTTAGTGCAATTAGAAGAGACAGAACGTACATTCGATCTTTTTTGGTCGCATCATAGCGCTCGATTACGTCACTGTCTAGCTCTACGTCAATTTGAGCAGGATTTTCGTGAACTCCAAGCCAGTCTTGATCAGCATTTGAAAACTGTCGATGACATGACTGAAGTAGGAGAGACCCAGGCACGTGTTGACCAATTAATTCGTGATACCACATCTTTCCAACGAATATGCAGGGTACGTCTGTCTTCAATTTATCATCCAACTGCACACACTTTCCAATTCCACAAATTAAAAAAATTAAAAAAGAATATTAAATTGAACGAGATTCGCCTGAATTGTCAGAAAAATGTACCCACATCATTTGAGCACAAATCATTGAGTTTTGGTATCGAAACCAGAGTTAAAAATAAATTGTTTTTTATATTAAAAAGAGACAACTTCTGGTTTTGATACTGCAAAAGGTGATATTAACACAATGCACAATTAAAATTGCACAAAATTCGTTAATTTTCTTGCACCGCTTTCCATTTCTTTTTTTGTTTTTGTCGATAGTCCTATTTGTTGCATACCATGTGGATTTGGGTCTTGGTAAGCAGCGAATTTAACAAAAACTAAATATTATTATGTTTATAGCTTATTTTACATTCGATTTTTATTAATTAATCATTGAAGAAGAGAAGAGAAAATAATAATTTTAGTTATTCATTTTTATATTGCGCCGAAATATTTATATTTTTATGATAAAAAATAATAATGCATTATAATATCGTCATCTTAGAAACAAAGGGGCGTAAGTGCCAGTTATGCCTCTTTGCTTCTAAGGTGAGGATATGATAATGAATTTAGTACAAAATCTGATAATTTTTTGAATTTTTTTGGACAAGAAATTATTGTAAAAAAACGAATCAAAAAATTTGCACTTAGTTTTTTGAATTTTCTGCATGTGCATATTTTTCTTTTTTTTTTAAATAATTTATTTGTTAAGAAAAAAAAACATTAAAAATTGTCAGATGTCTGCTATTTTCAGTTTCAATGCACAATTCCATTTAAATCTCTATTCGCATTGTTTCTCTATTTTTTCCTCATTTTATTTCTTTTTCTTCAATCGAAAGGAAGTGTGTGATGCCTTCATTTTTATTTTTAAACACTTCGAACAACATGAAACAATTAATTGTGAAGTTAGCTGGTAGAAATAGGGATTCAATTCGCTGGCATGGTATATAATTCATGATAAAATGATGATTAATATTTTATTTTCAATAAATCAAATTGCACTGTGCACGAGTAATAGAGAAACGGTGGATTATGCATTATTCATCTCGGATGCTTGTCTCTATCTACATTTCTTTCATTTGAAATCAAAATAATTTCGAAAAAATGGGGTAAAGTGAGTAAATATAAAAAAAAAATCCTCTACAAAATGATCAATTCGGATAATTAATTAGAAATTTTATCCCAATTTTTCCCTGTGCTTAAAAAAAAAATTATTCTCTGTAGTAATCAGTATTTATGGCGAATATTTAAGGGAGAGGAGGGGGGATAAAAAAGACATAATCGCTCGAAATCAATAGAAATCGTTGAGATAGAATTTTTTCGATGATTTCATTGAAAAGCTGAGAAAATTTGCGGTTGAAAACATATCTCAAGATTTATTTTTTTATAATTTCTTGAAAATTCGAATTTTTGAGGGAAAAATTTCGATTTTCGAATTTCGAAATCGAAAAATTTCACTTTTTCGGGGATATCTCCGGTTCTATTGGTCGTAACGACTTGGGGTTGATCTTAAATGAAAGGTGAGATCATTTCCCATCAATTTATGGGGTTTCGAAAAAAAAATTATCGATTTTTGAGATATCTATAGGACAAAAAAAAAGATTTTCATTGAAGTGACTGTAAATATCCCAAAAATCGATCATTTTTCTTTCAAAACCACAGAAATTGATGGGAAATGATCTCATTTTTCATGTAAGACCAGTCCCAAGTCGCTACGACAAATAGAATCAGAGATATCCTCTAAAAAGTGAAAAATAGATAAAATGGAAAATCGTGGAATTTTCAAAAATTCTAAAAAATGACTTTTTACCCATGTTTTTCGCTCAAAATTTCCTCATCTTCCCAATAAAATCATCAAAAAAAAATTAATCTCCAACTATTTCCTAAAAATGTCCATTTTACCCCACTCTCCCCTACAAATAATACGTGAAAAATAGCATCCAATAATAATTTATTTATAGGGAGACATAGATAGAGCCGAGGAGGTAATAGCTGCTGGACAACAGTTGCTCTCTGGTAGACATCAGTGTCCAACTGAAGTCGTTGAACCAAAGTGTGCTGAATTACAGAGAGTATGTACAATGTTGAGTCAGAGATTGGAGAGACGATTGCATACATTAACAAAGTGTCGTGAATTAATGGAGAGAATCGATAAGGTAAACGTCCATTTGAATTAAATTTTGTTCTACTAAATTTAGTAAATTTATTGAAATTATTCTATAAATGTGTATTGATTATTTTGATAAAGGCAAATGCTTGGTGTACTCGGGGAATTGAACTTTTGGCCTCGCAGAGCAGTACAATGCCCCCTGAACAGGCACTTCAGGAGATGGAACAATTAGTTGGAGCTGCTGAGGAATTTCATCATCCCAGATGCATTTTTCAGGACTCGATAATGCCAGAAACTAAGGCATTAGTATCTCAGGTATATTAATCATTTGGAAAATTGATGGACTGATTTATTTTCATATTCATGATTAATATTTCACAGTTTCACTTGAAATTTTGTCTTCTAGAGCTTGAAAAAGCTTGAATAATAAGCGAAATGTGAATGAAAGTGTGAAATAATTTGAAAAAAAATAAAAAATCAGTTTTATTCTAATATTTGAGATTTTTCAGAATTTTCGAAATTTTTATGAAATTTTCATGAAACTTTTATAAAACTTTTATAAAATTTTTCAAATTTTTTTCCGATATTTTCTCAAATTAAACTCCGGCAACCTTCCTTTGCCCATATACATTTCAACAATCAGTTTTATTCTAATATTTGAGATTTTTCAGAATTTTCGAAATTTTTATGAAATTTTTATAAAACTTTCGTAAAACTTTTATTAAAAAATTGGAGATTTAATTGATAATTGTAAATTTAATAGGTTCTGCAGAGAATTGAGGATGTCTCGATGATGTGCGAGAAGAGAATAGTAACGCTGAAACAACAGCTGGTTAAACCAGCTAGACCAGTGCAAACTGTGACACCGGAACCAGCGAAACCCCTTCAGCCATCGCCCAATATTAAACCTGGAAGAATCCTGAAGAAAGCCAACACAATGCCAAAGGTGATTCTTTGTTGATTCTCGATTTTTGAGAGGACTAGAGAAAATAGGTTTTTTTTGGGAAGACCTTTTTTTTCATTAATTACTTGTCGCGTTTGATATTTTTGGAGTTTTAGGAAATTTGACTCTTTATCCGGATTTTTCTCAGTTTTTTGCGAATATCTCTGGTTTCAATTGTAGGATGGCAGTAATTCAAGGAGGAGATGAAAGTTGCGTCTATTTTCTCTTGATTTATAGTGTTTTGAATCAATTTTTATCGATTTTTTAAGGAACTATAAGTGATTTTATGGAATTTTCTCACATATTTATCTTGAAAATCAATAAGAAGACATTCAAAACCACATAGATCAATAGTAAAAGAGCTCACCTTTCACCTCCACCCTGAATTTTTACGTTGTGACAATTAAAACCTCTGATTTTTCCAAAAAATTGAAATTTTTTAAAAACAAAATTTTTTTGAAAATCCAACAAAATTAATTTGCTAAATGTTTTTCATAGCAAATTTTCTCAGCTTTTCAATGAAATCATCAAAAATTCCTTTTAGCTCTGTCTCCCCAAAAAATCTCATTTCGAATTTTCCTTAGTTTTCGAAATATTCAAAAAAAAAATTCTAAAAAATAGACTTTTTCTGTTTATTCGATTATTAAAGTGAAATGTCTTTTTTTATAGATGGAAATGGCTCCTATTGACGACACTTCATCACCAGAAAGCGAGCCTCGAGACATTGAAGCATCACGTCAGAAACGTGGCCACGTACTTTCTGAATTAGTTGAGACCGAGAGAGTCTACGTTTCCGAGCTCGGATCAATAATAAAAGGATACAAAATGGAAATGATTAATGAAACAATGATCCATCTAGTTCCAGCTGCACTAGTAGGAAAGGCTGATGTACTATTCGGAAATCTCGAGGAAATCTATCATTTTCATGGAGAAACATTTCTGAGAGACTTGGAAAATTGTATATCAAATACAGAACTTGTTGCTCTTTGTTTTGTACAGAGACGAGAGATATTTTTTCGATTGTACAGTTATTACTGTCAGAATATAACGAGATCAGAGAGGCTGCGTGAACAGATACAGGGCGAGCCCCAATTTCTTGCAGCTTGTCAACAGAAATTGGGACACAAGCTTCCACTTGCTGCTTATCTTCTCAAACCAGTTCAGCGTATAACAAAGTATCAATTGCTGCTTAAAGACCTGTTGAAGTACAGCGATGAGCCGGTTTGTTGCACTGAATTGCAGGAGGCACTCGACTGCATGCTTGTTGTCTTGAAATGTGTCAATGACAGTATGCATCAAACTGCGATCACAGGCTTTGGGGTAAAAAAAAGTTTTATTTGAATATTGAGATTTTACAGAATTTTCGAAATTTTTTTGAATTTTCTAGAAGCTTCTTTAGATTTTTTTTAAAGATTTTCATTGAAATTCAATCCCAGCATCCTTCGTCTGCCTACATAGTCTTCTGCAAATCCGTTTTATTTCAATATTCGAGATTTTCGAAATTATTTTGCAATTTCTTTCCACCTTTCCATTTTTTCTTTTAATTTTCTAAAGATTTCTTCGAGATTTCTTAAAGATTTTTCTTAAATTTGACCCCAGCATCTTTCTTATGCCTATATGGTTCCTTGCAAATCCATTTTATTTCAATATTCGAGATTTTCCAGAATTTTCGATTTTTTTAAAAATTTCTTGGAAATTTTTTCGAAATTTTCCAGAATTTTCGAAATTTTTTAAAATTTTCTGATGATTTTTTCGAGATTTTTTAAAGATTTTTTAATTAAATTTAACTACAGTTACCTTATTTGGGCATATGGTATTTCAAAAAACCATTTATCTCAATATTTGAACTTTTTTTTACAATTTTCAAAATTATTTTGAAAATTATTTTGCAATTTTCTTCCATCTTTTCCATTTTTCCCATTTTTTCATTCAATTTTCTGGAGATTTTGTAAGAATTGCTAAACAATTCTCCCAAAAAACGTAAAAAAATCTTCTAATCCCTTACATTAATTAATTTTCAGGGAGATTTAACAGCACAAGGTGAACTTTTGCTCCAAGGTTCATTCAGCGTGTGGAGTAGCAGCAAACGCGAACGCCTGTTGCGACTGAAGCCTTCACAACGTCACATTTTCCTGTACGAGAAGGCCATGATATTCTGCAAACACAGCAAACCACAAGCCCACAACAAGGCTACCTACCACTTCAAGCGTTATGTCAAAGTAAAATGTCCTTAATTACCTTGCGCAATCCCCTTCCTCCCCATTAGGGAACAGTTGGGTAAAATTGGACATTCTAATTAAACTGTTCAAGCTAAAGATTTTATAATAATTTCATTGGAGAGGTGAGGAAATTTTAGATGAAAAACGTTTGTCAAAATTAATTTTTTTGAATTTTTCGAAAATCGAACTTTTTTGGACTCGATTTGAAGGGGTTTTCCTTTCCAAAATCGAAAAAATTCACTTTTTTGGGGATATCTCCGGTTTTATTGATCTTAGCGACCTGGGGTTGATTTTAAATGAAAGCTTAACTCATTTCCCATCGATTTATGTACTTTTAATTTTTTTTAAATCGATTTTTCAATCACTTACAATTCATTTTCAGAAAATGAGGTTTTACTCTTTAAAACTACTGATTTTATCTCAAAAATCCTTAATTTTTTCTTTGAAACTACATAAATCGATGGGAAATGATCTCACCTTTCATTTGAGATCAACCCCAGATCGCTACGACCCATAGAACCATAGATATTCCCGAAAAAGTGAAATTTTTCAAAAACTTCAGATCTTTCACCTTTAAATTTCGACTGAAAAATTAAATTTTTCTAAAATTCCAAAAAATCAAATCCGTTACATGATTTTCATCGGAAATTTTCTCAGCTTCCCAATGAAATCATCAGAAAAAACCTATCTTCAACATTTCCATTAATTTTTCGCGATTTCCATAATATAAAACATTATAACTAAGATGTGTCCATTTTCCCCTTTTCACCTCATTTTCATCTCCCCTTATCTCAACCCCATATTTTATTTTTCCCAGATGTCGCAGATAGGCCTTACAGAATCCGTTAAAGGTGATACCCGAAGATTCGAGATATGGCTCCAGGGTAGACAAGAGGTCCACACGATACAGGCGCCAAGTTTAGAAGTCAAGCAGTCGTGGGTACGACAGATTAAAGGTGTTCTAATGTCCCAATTAGCGGAATTGAAGGGCAAGCAGAATACTGCATTAGCTAAATCTAATCATAAGTACGCGTAAGATTCAATTTTTTCATCAAATCATTATCACCCTAACATTATGCTCAACATAAACCTAATTTATTTATATTTTTTCAGACCCTTGAGGCAAACGATATCGTGGGATGCGCAGAGCAGTGTCTCAGGGTCTCTCCGGACCCTTTCGGTCGATGGAAACAGTGTTATTTCGCATATGACTGATGTATCTCACTCTACGGAAGAGGATGTGGCCTGGAGCTCGGAGAACAGCAATACAGATGAGGAGGATGCCTTTTCAGAGAATCCTGGACCAGCACCAGGCGGGAGATACGTTGCATTAGCTGATTATTGTGCAATAGGACAGTCTGAAGTGACGATGAGAGAAGGCGATCACTTGGAATTGCTTAAGGTCGGCTGTGCTGGCTGGTGGTTTGTTAAATTAATCGGCACTGGCATCGAGGGATGGGCACCAGCTGCCTATTTGGAGCCAGTAAGCCGAAAAACATCACGCAGTTCACAGTCTGTTAATAGCCAAGAAGCTATATGAAATAGGCGTCTAACACACTAGATCAATTAATCTCGTGTGTTAGATGATAATTTATTACCAAATTAGTTTTTTCTGTTTCTACTGCAAAATTAATCAAAGGCCGTGAATGGGGAATTTTTGAATGACACTGAAAATAACAGACAAATTCGATGATTTTTTGATTTTTTTTATGTTAAATAGATAAATTATTGGAAAAATGCATATTCAGCAAATTTAAATGCTAAAAATGCGGTTTTTTTGAATATTTTTTTTTTATAATAATTTATTTGTTGCAAAAAAATACAAAAAATTGTCAGATTTCTGCTAATTTCATGGTCATAATTTTTGTAATTTGTTTTTCTAGTATAAAGTATGCTTTAATTGATAATAAGTGATAAGGTAATAAAAATTGTAAAATATTTTGAAATTGAAGAGGGATTTTCTAAAGGGTTTAACTCTTTTTTTAAAAGAATTGTTTTGTTTTTTTTTTTTTTTTCAATGTATTTGGCAGACTGCTCAAGTAATTTGGGAAATGAGTCCACTTTGGGCCAAATAATTGTGTAAATTAATTAATTTATTGACTGAGTTAGCCAGTACAGTATTTCACAGTTTAATTTCTTCATTATTTACGCGATATTCATTCCATTCTCAATGATTCACAATTTGTCTCGAATTTTTTTTTTTCCTTTTTTTTTTTTTACTGGAAAATGTTAATGAAATACATAGACAGTGTATATACTATATATACCAAATTAATATTCAGTCAAGAGCAAATATTCTTGTTAAAGAAAATGAAAGAGTAATTGAACTTTGTCAGATCTGAAGGTTTTCTAAAAGAAAAATTTTAACGAAAAAAAGGAATGAAGAAAAACTTATTGCCATGTTAGAGATTAAGATAAACTGTTGGAGTAATGTTATTAAGTTGCTGGACCAATGAATGTATTTGCCAGTAATGTCTTATTGATTTAATAAGAATTTAATTGTGATTGACAGATGTAATTAAGGATATCCAAGTAGTTACGATAATCTATTTTTTATTTTTTATTTTCGTCACTTTTAATAAATTAGCGTGAAGAGATTTTTTTTAAAATTTACTTTGCACCAATTACCGGACAAATTGAGGCAAAAATAATTTTTGAAAAAAAATTAAATTAACGTTAAAACTCGATGAGCGAGATTCAATTTCAGTTTCACTGCAACAATTCATGGTTACAGACCTATTTTTTCCTTATATAACTATATATATTCTTGTTTTCCAGAATGTCTATTAATTTTCAAAATCATAAAAAACACCTGTTACCGGACGAATAGCAATGATTAATCCAATTAATGACATGAAAACATGAATGGCGGGAATATTGGTTTTTAAAATCCGAGGATCCTCCAATCACAGACCTAGATGCTGGAACCGCGGGATTCAAATTCGCAACAATATTGGATATTTAGGAGAAGGTGGGGTAAAATGGACACGTCTAAATTTTAGGCAAATATTATGGAAAAGTCTTGAAATTAATAGAAATATTGGTGGTAGATTGTTTTTGATGATTTCATTGGAAAGCTGAGGAAATTCTAGGCGGGAAACAAATGCCGGAATCAATTTTTTTGAATTTTTGTCGATTTTGACTTTTTTGAGCATTTTTGAAGGGTAAAGTGACGGATGTCCAATTCTGTCACTTATAAGTGACGAATGTGCAATTCTGTCACTTATAAGTGACGGATGTCCAATTCTGTCTCTTATAAGTGACGAATGTGCAATTCTGTCACTTATAAGAGCAATATAAACTGTTTTTTTTTTTAAAGCCTTCCTTTTTTTGAAAATTTTCAGTTTTTTGAGAATATTTTCGGTTCTATCTGTCGTAGCGTGAAAATTCCAATGGGAGATGAAAGGTTAGATCATTTGCCATCGATTCATAGGGTTTTCAATTAAAAAATATCGATTTTTAAGGTATTTATAGTCATTTTTGTGAAACACTTTTGTGAACCAGTTTTTGGCCTATAACTATCCCAAAAATTGATATTTTCGAATTCAAAACCCCATAAATCGATAGGAAATGAGCTCACCTTTCATTTGAGACCAGCCGCGAATTGCTACGACCAATAGAACCAGAGATATTTGCAGAAAACTGAAAATTTTCAAAAAAGAAAAGGCTTTACCCCTCAAAAACGCCGAAAAATATCAAATTTTCAAAAAAATCGAAAAAAATACATCTGACACTCGTTTTTCGTCTAAAATTTCCTCAGCTTTCCAATAGAATCATCAAAAAAAATCCATTTCTAACCGTTTCATGACAGTATCCATTTTGCCCCACTCTCCCCTATAATATTATTTAATAACAATTTATTATCGTGGACATCGTTTTAATATCGGTAAAATGTTACGAAAAATCGAAATAATTACATTATTTATAACTTAGAAAAAAAAAAGAAATGTAGATCATTTGAATCTGCCACTTGGATATCCTTAACTGGAGAATAATCGAGTTTAATCAATTTCAATGGGAAATAATGTAAAACTTCCAAATTGCAATCAATCAACACCAATTTTCATGCAATACTAGTTTATGAAAGGGGAAAAAAAAGAGTCATAAAAGAAAAAAAAATTAATTTAGTTATTTAAAAATTAAGGCAGGCATTAAGGAATTCAAGATTTAAACATATACAGTGATTTTAGCTGACGATTAAAAAATTAAAAATTAAATAAATAGGAGAAAAAAAAATTGAATGCGCACATGAGCCCAAGTAAATAGTAAATTAATCGAATAATGTTTTTTCGAACGAGTATTCAAAAAATTTGTTCACATAATTAATAATGAAAGAAAAAAGGAAAAAAAATAAAATAACTGCATGTGATGCACTCGTTGAGGATTTTTTATACATAAAATAAAATTAACAGCAATACAATAATTAACTGAGCTCGTTTTAAAGCAACAACATATAATAGACAATAAAATTTGTCCATTGTTCTAATTAATTAAATGAAAAAAAAAGGCATAAAAATCATAGGATAATTCATAACAGGAAAAATCCGCAGTAGAGAAGATAAAATGTTCAACCCAATCCTTTTTTTAAACTATAAACTAGAAAAACATCTCTGCATGAAAAAAAAAAGTGTCATTATTTGAGAATTCAATCGATGCGGAATTCATTTGAATAATTAATATTGAAAAATCTTGATTTTTTGTTTGGGCGTAAAAAAAAATGACATTAGATTCTATTTTTACACCTGAAAAATGATGTAATCAGTGGAATCGCTTCCATTTATCTGAATTCCTTAGATTTGGAAAATTAGTCATGAGATATTTAATAACGATATTAATTTGTATATTTGTATTTTGTCGAATTTTTTCCATTATTTCAAATGGAATAATTGGAAAGTCTCTCTTTTTTTTTGAAAAAAAAAAGAAAACAAAGAAAATTAATGTTAATCTTGTAATTGACATTGCTCAATTTTTTAATTTTTTTGTTAATTTTTTCGAACACATCTTGTTCCCTCCAAATATGAGAGAAATTTTGAACTTGTGAAAGAAAACTAAAATATTAAAATAATGAGAAAAAAAAGGGAAATACATGATTGACGCGCAGAAGTCTGGAAAAATCCGACTTTGTCTTGAGAATTTTTTAGAGCTCGTTCCTCGATCCATCAGTTGGACTAAATTAAGATATAATATTATAATATGCAATTTTACCTGATAGGATTAGAGAATTCATTGTAATAGAGAGAGAGAAAATTTATAAAATGATACGCGAGAGTCAAGTGAGAGAAAAATGTAATTTAATTGTTTTTTTTTTCTCTTTTCTTTATTTGTTTTTAATTGTTTGTTGGATGAAGAAGAGGTTTTTATTTATTACTGTGGAATGAATCGACGTTTATTTGGGGAAAGAGGAGGTGAATTGGAAAAAATGGGATTTTCAGTGGAATTTGAATGTTTAGTTCATGAAAAACGCTTTATTGGTGAAAAATATTGGAAATGAGATTTTTTTGATGATTTTAGTGAAAAATTGGAGGGATTTTTGGTGGAAATAATTAAACCGCGTGAATTGATGGGAATTTTCAAAAATACTAACATTTTTGAATTTCTAAGAAAAATTGGTAATTTTTGAAAAATTAAAAAATGCTAGTATTTCTAAAAAATTGAAAAAGTGTTTGAGTTCATGAGAAATTCGAAAATGTTAGAATTTTTTAAAAATTCAAAAATGTTAGAATTTTTAAAGAATTCAAAAATGTTAGAATTTTTTGAAAATTCAAAATTTTTATAATTTTTAAGAAATTTGAAAATATTGAAAATTTCAAAAAATTCAAATAAATTAAAATTTTTTAAAAATTCAAAAATGTTAGAATTTTTAAGAAATGTCTAAAAATTAATTTTTACACGTATTTTCCACCGAAAATTTCCTCATTTTTCCACTGAAATCATCGTAAAAATTTTATCTCCACGAATTCCGCTAAAAATCCCACTTTTCCCCTCCTCTCCCCTCTGTTATCTTCACAAAACACTAACAATAGTTTCATTTTTTTTCCATTAACTTCAGAATTTTCAGGAACGATGTAATTTGTAACCGGCATTTTAAATAAAAATGTTAAATTGTACAAAAATTGAATATCAAAAGTCCGAATTTCTTAAGAACCCACGCTTTAAATCCACGTGATTATTGCAATTCTGAGATACTTTGATGAAATATATATGAAATTAATTTCAAAAAAAAATAAACATTTGATAATAAAAGCGAAGGAATGGGTCAAGGGGGGTCTTCGTACGGTCAAAAACACAGAGAGTTGCATGATATCAGTGTTAAAGAGTTGAGTGAACGAGTGAGACGTTTAATTATTCAAATTCTCATTAATAATTTCCATTAATAATGCAAATTAAGGATAAAAAAGTTATTGTAATCGGTCCTGTGAATCGAATGGGCATCGCTTTTTGCCGCGAATTACTCAGAAATGGTGCTGGGGTACGTGAGCATATCTCTATAATTTTACTATCAATTTTATTAATAATTAAAAAAAAATATTAAAAAAATTAAATCTCTCAAATTTAAAAAAGTTAAATTTTTGTATAAAATCGTTAATAAAAATTGATACAACATGAAATTTGATTCAGTGAATCTGTAAAGAATGTAATAAGGAATAAAATAAGCCCGCGAAACAAAAAATTAATTGAAAATTAGAAAATTTTCATTATTTTTACATTTTTTAAAATTTTTTAAGATTTAAAGAAATGTAAAAAATGATGAAAATTTTTAAATTTTCAATTTATTTTTTGTTTCGCGGGCTTATTTTATTTCTTATTACATTTTTTACAGCTTTACTGAATCAGATTTGAGAATTTCATGTTGTATAAATTGTTATTAACAATTTCATACCAAAATTTAACTTTTTTCGATTCTACCTCTAAATCATTCTTAAATAAAAATAATAAACAATTAATTGTAATATATGATTATGTTAAAAAGTTAATTTTTTGTATAAAATCGTTAATAAAAATTGATACAAGATGAAATTTCCAAATCTGACTCAGTGAATCTGTAAAGAATGTAATAAAGAATAAAATAAGCCCGCGAAACAAAAAAATAATGGAAAATTTGAAAATTTTCATTCTTTTTCACATTTTTTCAAATTTTACAAGATTTGAAGAAATGTAAAAAATAATGAAAATTTTTCAATTTTCAATTAATTTTCTGTTTCGCGGGCTTATTTCATTCCTCATTACATTTTTTACAGATTCACTGAATCAGATTTGAGAATTTCATCTTGTATAAATTGTTATTAACGATTTCAAACCAAAATTTAACTTTTTTCGATTCTACTTCTAAATCATTCTTAAATAAAAATAATGAACAATTAATTGTAATATATGATCATGTTAAAAAGTTGAATTTTTGTATGAAATTGTTGATAACAATTTATGGAAGATGAAATTCTCAAATCTGATTCACTGAATCTGTAAAGAATGTAATAAAGAATAAAATAAGCCCGCGAAACAAAAAAATAATTGAAAATTGAGAAATTTTCATTATTTTTTACATTTTTTCAAATTTTACAAGATTTAAAGAAATGTAAAAAATGATGAAAATTTTTAAATTAATTAAATTAATTTTCTGTTTCGCGGGCTTATTTCATTCCTCATTACATTTTTTACAGATTCACTGAATCAGATTTAAGAATTTCATCTTGTATAAATTGTTATTAACGATTTTGAACAAAAATCTAACTTTTTTTCTGATTGTACCTCCTAATTATCTTTAAATAAATTCCCGCAGAATATTGTAATTGCGGATGATCAAGAGGCAGCGGCTATTACTGCAGTAAACGAGCTAAACTCAGAATTCGGACAGAAAAGAGTAATCTGGCTGGCTTGTGACGTCTCAAAAAACGTGGAATTAGACGGTAAATAACACAAAAAATCACAAACTTAATTAATTCAATTAAAATCAATTTAATTATAATTTAATCTAAAAATTATCACTTTTTCAGGGGTTTTTAAAGATGCCGTTAACATTCTTGGAGGTCTCGATATTCTCATCAACAATGTAGATCTCGTAAATGAATCTGACGTTGTGAAATCCGTCGACGTCAACGTCGTAAGCTGATAACGTTTTTTTATTCTATTACATTAAATTAAATTAATTAAATCCCTCAATTAAAAAAAAATCCTAATTTTTAATTTTTTTTTTAGACTGCAGTTGTTCGTGGGACTCTTCTGGGGGTTCAACAAATGGGGAGAGAACTGGGTGGAAAAGGGGGTGTTGTTGTTAATGTTGCTTCGGTCCTGGGCTTTGAAGCTGTACCACAATTGCCGATTTATTCTACAACAAAACAGGCGATCATCAGTTTCAGCCGATCTTTTGCAGTAAATTTCGATTTTATAGGCCAATTTTTTCACAATTTTATTAATTTTTTTAAACAAATAAATTAGTATAAAAAAAATATTTAAATAATTTGCACTTATAGATTTTTAAATTTTCGACGTATGCATATTTTTTAATTTTTTAAAATAATTTATTTGTTAGAAGAAAAAATCTTAAAATTGTCAGATGTCTTTTGTAAATAATAATAATAATAATTGGTGTTTTTCAGCAACCCTATCACTATCAGAGAACAGGTGTCAAGATAATTCTCCTCTGTCCAGGTGCATCTGGCTCATCAATCAGAGATACTTTGAAGAATCTCGAGCATTCGGATGCTGAAGTCATACCTGAACGCATCACACTTCATCCGGAAAGGTGAGAGACTTTGTTTTTGAAGAATATCTCTGGAAATAAGGGAGATAACGAATTTTTTGAAGAAACCTTTTTTGTAGAGCAGAAAAAAAGCCACAAAAAAGGTTCTCACAAAATTTACGTAACTCCAGTGATTTTTAAGATATTCTTTAAAAAACTAAATGCATTTAATTTTTTTGATATTTAATAATTTAATTAATTTGCATTAAATATTTAGATAAAGTGCATTTGTTATCACTGCTCATTATTATTATTATTTTTGGGAGGCAATGACAAAAAATGATCTTATTTAAATATTTATTATAATAAAATTGGTCGAAAAAAAATTAATAGCATTAAAAAATGATTTTTTAAAAATTATTGTAATTAATTTATATTTTTTGCTTTCTGGAAGGGTTGAAAGTGTTGCTCACGGACTTGTTTATGCAATAAGATGTGCCCAGAACGGTAGTATCTGGGTTTGTGAAGATGGCCAGCCGGTTTACGAGATCCAGCCTCCAGATGTACTCCCACGAAAGCAAAATGATGCTGATTTATCAAGTCTCGACGACACTTCTTAAATCATGTTAAGAAAAAAATGTTAACAAAAATATGGAAAAATTTATTAAATGTTTACTTGTACTTCAGACCCAGTTTGCTTATTTATCCGTTTGATAATAGCGATGTACCCGAAAAAAAGAAAAAAATATATGATTAATCCGGATTAATTTGGTAGTAAAGTACGATGATATCGAGTTTCTTCTGCTGAAGAAACTCGAGTTTTTTGCAGAAATTTACTGCGTCTTTCAGCATCAGTTCGAGCTTCTGATAACCCCGGACGCGTCAACTAATTATCGCTTCTTAGATATCTGTTGTGTTTTAAAAAATCCTCTTCCCTAGAAATTAGCGATAAGAATTCTCTTTTCTTGGAGTCTTCAATTGCATTCTTAACGGTTTTTCATGTCCTTGATATCGGAAAAATCGCAAGAATTGACCTCAAATGACCCGCGAAAGACGGTGAAAGTCGCGTGGCGATAAGTGGCATGACGCTCAATTTTTTGCATTTTTTTTCTCTTTATTTCATCAATACTTGAAGTACAACTGTGAAGATACAGGGAGCAATATTAATACATTAATGTGATTAATACATTTTTCATATGAAAACCGGTTGAAATCGGTAGCTGCGCGAACTTTGTATTCGATGAATCGCATCACTGAAAATAGCCCAGACCGTTGTTAACCGGATTTTTAATTAATTTTTTTTTTTATTGATTGAGTATCAAATTTGAGGGAATTAATGATTCTGCATCTGTGGTAATTACTGATAATTGGGTTACATAAATTAACTGCAATTGGGAAAAACGGACCTGAAGAGTGAAATGGAGCAGAATTTTTTTAGAAATGAAGGAGTTTCAGGAAAAATCTGAAAAAATTCAGTAAGACGTTGGAAATGTCGCAGCATCTTGTGGAATTTTTTCAGATTTTTTCATGTACTCCTTCACTCCCAAAAAAAATCCAATAAATTTCCCCTAATCAACGAAATAATTGCTGTTTAAATACCCAGCATATATATATATTTTTCTCAGTACACAATTGCAAGGGAAAAATCTGAAAAAATTATGCAAGATTCTTAACATTCTGGACCACTTTCCAGAATTTTTTCAGATTTTTCCATAAAGCTCTTCACTCCGAAAAAAAATGCTAACTCCTAAATTCCTAATTTTTCCTGATTATCGAAATAATATCTATCCGAAAAATTCGTCATATCAATTTTTTTCTCATTGCGAAATTCCCAGAGAAAAATCTGAAAAAATTATGCAAGATTCTAGACATTCTGGACCACTTCCCAGAATTTTTTCAGATTTTTCCATAAGGCTCTTCACTCCGAAAAAAATTCTAACTCCTAAATTCCTAATTTTCCCTAATTATCGAAATAATTTCTATCCGAAAAATTCGTCATATTGATTTTTTTTTTTTCATTGCGAAATTCCCAGAGAAAAATCTGAAAAAATTATGCAAGATTCTAAACATTCTGGACCACTTTCCAGAATTTTTTCCGATTTTATCGTGAACTCTTTCACTTAAAAAAAAAAGAAAATCCCGACTCATTCCCCTAATCAGCGAAAAAATTGTCTATTTAAATCCCCGTTGTATCTAATTTTTTTTTTGCATCGCAAAAATTCTTATCTCCACTCGTCGAATCCTCTCGATGACCCTCCCTTCTTCTTGGACCCACGCGCGCTTCTTTTCAACTGATCACGCGTCTTTCCCAGGAAGAAGGGGATGGCCACGTGGAGGCGCGTGTACCCAATATGTCAATTTGCGTATAAATACGCCCTGAAAAAGGCGAATAATTTCAGTCTAACGACAGCCTCGAGAGAGAAGTATCATCCCTAATAATTCAAGACCTCAAAAAGAAACTTATACAATGGGTGAGTGACCCCCAGAGATTTTAATTTTTTTTATTCCTGTAATTTCCATCGAAAACATTTTAATTACTTTCTTAATGAAAAATTTGGATTTTTAAATTTTTCATCAGTTTGAAAATTAATTTTTTTCTTTTAACAATTTTGATTACTATTGTAATTAAAAATTTGACTGATGAAATTTTATAATTCTTTTTCTTATTCGAAATTTTGATTATTTCTTACTTATTAATTGATTGGAATAATTAATTTTATAATAAAATCAACGCTACTATGTTTAATCTTCCCAAATATAATCGTCTTTCAGACAAAAATTTTGAGTTGAGAGTGTTAACTAAATGTAACACAAATAAGAACTTATAATTTAATCCAATCTAAATGACGCTTATATGACATTTATAATTCAATTTAACTAATAAAAATGTTAATAAGTTTAATAAAGAAAATAGTTATGAAATTCCATCAGTCAAATTTTAAATTACAATAGTAATCAAAATTGTTGAAGAAAAAAAATTAATTTTCAAACGAATGAAAAATTTAAAAATCCAAATTTTTCATTAAGAAAGTAATTAAAAGGTTTTCGATGGAAATTACAGAAATAGAAAAAATTAAAAAATTAAAACAAAAAAAATTAAAAATTTGGGTGACCCAAAATATCCACGAATAATACCCCAACAATTATATTCACAAATTTTTTAATCAATTTCTCTTTAATTAGCAGAAAATATCGCTCCAAAAAGTCGTCGTGCATCAGCAGAAGAAAAAGCAAAGGAACTGGAAATAATAAGGGGTCTAGTCTATGGAAAAAATGTCGTTATAACTGGCGGTGCTGCTGGACTTGGCTACTCATTTGTTAATCATTTTCTTCAGCATGGCGCTAAAAAAGTCATTATCATTGATAACGACAGTGCTGGTGCTGAAAAAGCGATAAAAGCCGTTGCTAAATCTTATGGAGCTGAAAAAATTGAGTTCATTCAAGCTGATACAGCCAACTACACTCAAATACTCGGTAATTATCTGCAGAAATGAGGGAAAAAATTGGACATATAGAAATTTTTTTAAAAAACTATAAGTGCGATTTTTTTAATTTTTTTAAAATAATAATTTATTTGTTTTAAAGAAATTCAAAAAGTGTTGGAAATTAAATTAAAACACATCCGATGATCTTCTGGATTTTTTTAAACAAATAAATTATTTTTTAAAGAATATTTAAAGAATTCGCACTTATAGTTCTTTAAATTTTCTATATCGTGCATATTTTTCGATTTTTTTTCAGAAATTTATTTGTTAAAAAAAGAGAAGAAAGATCTAAAAATTGTCGGATTTTTCAATTTTTTTAAATAATAATTTATTTGTTTAAAAAAAAATCAAAAAAGTGTCGGAAATGAAATTAAAACACATCCGATGATCTTCTGGATTTTTTTAAACAAATAAATTATTTTTTAAAAAATATTTAAAGAATTTGCACTTATAGTTCTTTAAATTTTCTATATCGTGCATATTTTTTTGAAATTTATTTGTTAAAAAAGAAAAAAAATCTAAAAATTGTCGGATTTTTTCTTCGATATTATAATTTTGATTCATTTTTTTCCACGAAAAATAATGAATCAATTTTTCAATTTTTTTTTTGTTATTTCAGATGCATTTAAACAAATCTCGCTGATTGTAGACAGTATCGACATCGTAATTAACAATGCAGGAGTCCTGGATGAGCGGCGATGGGAGCGAGAAATTGCTGTTAACATTGTAAATTAAATTACTCAAGCCCCAAACCAAATCATCCATCAAAAATGATATAAATCTCTTAATTTCCCTTTTTTTTTTCTCTCAGGGAGGCATGATTTCTGTAGCCAAATTGGCAATGGGCTTCATGAGCAAAGATCAAGATGGTAATGGCGGGGTTTTGATTAATGTTGCCCAGTATTTTGAATTCAAATGGACAGCACAATTACCAGTTTACACAGCAACAAAGTACTGCATCATTGGACTCTCTCAATCTCTCGGGGTAAAAATTCATTTTTATCTGCTGAATGAAAGATTTATTTGAATACAATATGGATTATTATGTTTTTTTTTATCATACCGTCTTAGAAGCAAAGGGGCGTAAGTGCTGTGTGTAAAAATAGCACATACGCCCCTTTGACTCTAAGGCAACGTATATATATATATGATAAAAGGGTTGAAAAAATATTGAATTTATCAAAAATCTCGAAAAATCTTGAAATTTTAAGATTTCTGGTCAATTTCAAATTGTTTGAAATTAAAGTGATTTTAATGTTTTTTTTATTCTACTTTGTTATATTACAGGCACACGTTGAAAGAACTGGTGTAAGAGTGCTGGCACTTTGTCCAGGATTGACTGAGACTGCTTTAACTATTGACAGTCCAAATAGACTTCTCTCCAGAGTAATGAAAGCTGATTTCTGCAAAAATCTGGAGCAACTTACGATTCAAACGTGAGAATTTTTGATTAAAAAATAGAATATCTCGTGAATAACGAGGTTTAGGGAAAATTGGTAAGAGACCTTTTTTGTAGCTCTCGAAATTTTCTACAAGAAAGGTCTCTTGCCAATTTTTCTCTAAATCGACTCAACTCGAAAACATTCGAGAAAATTGATTTATATTAATTTGCAAAAAATTTCGAAAATTCTAAAAAATCTCAAATATTAAAATAAAACTATTTTTTCAACTTTTTACATGTTTTTTCACTTTTTGTATGTTTCAGGCCTTTCGTTGTGGCTCAAGGATTAATGACTCTTCTCAACTGCGGCGAATCTGGAAGTGTCTGGGCAATCGAAAACGGTCAGACCCCATTCGAAATAGTAACACCACATTATCACAGTATGAAGAGACATTACAAGAATAATATCGTTGTTGTAAATACAAATGAAAGAATTCGTGGACGTCCAGTTCGAGAAATTTGCGATAATATGAGACCCAGATTGGCCAATTGTGTTTAAGCTGCTTTACATCGAAATTATTAATTTTTTTTAATTATCATTGAATCTCAAAGTTCCTCGAGAATTAAGAATAATCACCCACTAGTCTTTAATTTGACGCCTGTGTTTCATGGACAGGAGGTCAAGAGTCAGGAATTCCCCTAAGATTTGTAAATAGTAAAAAAAAATGATTAGGATTTAAGTTAAATAGGATTAATGAAGACTTGTAACTGGTTTTACATATTTTTTAAATAAAAAAACAAAGAATTAAATCACAAATATCTCAATTAATTTCATCATTTCGTTATTATTTTTCATAATTGGGGGAATCACAATATCCGCTGTACAAAAGAAACACATTCATTGTCAGAAAATATCGCGTTCAGCCGCAAAAATTACATGCCATAATGAAAAAAAAAAAACATAAAATTTTTTACGTTTTTCAATTTAATTTTCTTTCATTTTTTTATTAAATTTTAATTTACCCATCAGACGGATTCTCGTAATGCAATTCTCGGTACTAATTATCATTTATTATTTCTCTTAATTCTTTAGAAATTTAATTTTATTAATTTTTTTAAATTTATTTCATCTTTTTTTTTAAAAAAAAAAAGAGTGAATGACGTTTAATGGAGTGTGTATGTCTTGTTTTTTTTGTTGCATTAGTTTCATTTTATTTCATTCACTTTGTATTTATTTTTTTTATGTATAATATGTATATATAGACTTATTATGAGGCGGCACCCGGTTTTTCTTCGGGGACCATACAAAAATAACAGCCACGAACAACTTACCATTTTTTTTTTATTTTTTATAATCGATCATTGCATTTCTTTTTTTTTTTTTTTCATTAATTTTCTTCCATATTTCATTATTATCTTGTCTATAGAATTAATCACCGTGCAATCACATAATTAAACTCTCGCATACACTCATTATTAGTCTAGACGTCTTGATAAGATCAAAAGAAACTCCCCTTTTTTTTTGTAATAATTGTATAAAACTAAAAACGCAAAAATTGTTCAATTCTTCTGGCCACTTTTTCATTTGAATTTTCAATTTTTTCATTAATTCATTCTTTTTTTTTAATAGTCGCTATTATCAAAGTACTAGGCTGTTTTATTTTTCTTTTAAATCAATCATTTATCGTCTCCTAATTCTATTAATTTGGGCTCAGGCGCTTTTAATTATTCCGTCTCTTGATTTATTGTAAAAAAAAAAGAAAATTATAATAAGAGTAAATAAATCATTAATAAATGTAATACGTAATTCCCACAATTCTCTTCATCTTCTCGTTTTCCTTTTTTATTTTCTATCCTGACGCATGAATTAATTTTCAAAATTTTCAATATTTATGCGACAATTGTACCAATTTTCCTTCTTTCATTGATTTTTCATTTTTTTTTAAATTTAATTATAAATTCATTCGTTCATTGTTTCAGTATTTCGTCGTTCCGGCAACGATTTTTTCATTCATATTTATTCGAAGGCGCCCACGAGAAAAATTGACTATTTTACGTTACAGTGTATTATTTTTTTTAAATCTTCATCATTTTTTTTTCTTCATCTTTAAATTCTTTCTTCTTTTTCCCCCGTCAATCCACACTTATTACATATTATTTATACCACACTTGAGGCATTTTACACTGATAAGCTATCACTCAAATTTACTTCAGGGATAATTCATCGTCTCCTATTTTTTTACATCTCCAATTACTTCAAAAACTCGAAAAAAAAAAAAAATAGTCCCTTTCTCATTTGTACCACTAAATCATTAACACAAATGGTACATTGTGTTACAATTTTCTGAATTATTTAATTTCTTCTCTTTTAATCATTTTGGTCTCAGTATTTTCCACTATTGGCAATAAAATAATTCATTCGACTTCCGTCTGTGCGGATACAAACCAACTATACCATTTAAAAAATTCCAGCTTCATAAAACCTTTCTTTTAATATCAATTAATTTTTCATGCCAATGTTTTATTATATATTCGTCATAAAATTGAAAATAATTCATCTGAGACCAAAAAAATCGAACTAAATCCGAAGGAAATTTTACATTTTTTCTCATAAGAATTTGGCGCATTTTCTTTTCTTTCCTCTTCTTTTTTTTATACAAATCTTTCATGATCCTAATTATTATTTAAAATACAACCAGTGTGTGAAGCCTCGAAAGAAAGTAATTTTTCTCTCAATTATTATCATTCATTATCTTTTACATTAATTAATCATCTCCCCAAACCCATTACATTATTCCCCATTTATTATTCCCATTGATAAGAATGAAGAATCCAGTTGAATGGCCGTCTTATTCATTATTTTTCTTTTTTCTTCAATTATTTTAAATATATAATAAATTGTATGATGAAAACTAAACATCTACGCGAGTCGCTATCTGACATTCACGCAAATTTTCTCATTAATTAATATAATTTTCCACTTCAAGCAAATTCTCTCTCTTTTTCTCTCTCTCTCTTTTTGTATTTAATCAGTCAAAAAGTGGAATTAATCAATGATTCAATAATTTTTTAAACGTTCGATTCAAATTAATTTTTTCCTTCACTTTGACACACACACAAAAGCATTTTTTTTTCATCTTTCTTGTATTTTGTAAAAATCTTAATCTAAGGTAAATACTTTATAAATTGTGTTTTTTTTTTGCAGTTTTCGATTTTCAAATTTTAACTGTAAATCGAGTATCATCATTCCTTTTTTTTCAAACATGTGTATCTAAATTTAACGGGTCAGGGGAGAATTTTTTTTTATTTTTTTCCTTTTTTCTTTCTTCTTCTTTAAATAGTAAAGGATTTTTTTGTTTTTGTTTGCTTTTTCTTAAATTTTAATGATTTTTTTTATACGGTACCAGTTATGAGACGACTGTTCTGTGCCTGATTGGAATTTTGCTCATTGCTATTACGATTTTGTCCAGAATTGTGTTGTTGATTTTGTCCTGGTTTGTTGTTGCGATTTTGATTGTTACCACGTTGTCCTCGATAATTACCACGATAACCACCATTACCACCCATTTGTCCACCATTATTTGGATGATTACCACGATACATACCGCCAGACATACCACGATTGTAGTATCCACGTCCACGAAAACCACCGCGTCTCGTTGATGATACACCAAATGTCTCGGAGTTTAATTTTCTTTCTGTTCTCCAGTCCGTACGTTGGGATCTTCTAATGGGAATTAGACAGCATGGAATCGATTGATTCCGGACCAAGTAAGTCAACACGACAAACAAAAAAATAACATAAAAAAACGAAAAAAGACAAACAAAAAAAATTAAAAAAAAAAAATGATACTTTGAAAACAGACACACACACACACACACACATAATTCAGTAGTGAAGAGATGAGGCAGGAAATAACATAAAATATCCCGGAAACTAAGAGAGATAAAAATTGCTATAAAAATATTTCTCCGAAAGTTTTATCATCTCCCTTAATTTTCCTGGAATTTTCAAAAAAAGAGCGAAAAATCGATTTTATCACATCTTTTTTTTTAATATCCCGGAAATTGATGGAGATACGCCCTTTTTGCCCCAATCCTTTTTTCGTAGCTCTTGGAATACTCTACAAAAGGAGGATCAAGGCAAAATCGTCCTGTCTCGCTTATTCTCCGAAATATTGAAAAAATATTATGATACTAAAAATAGCAGACAGCTGACAATATTTTTTTTTTCGTTCAACAAGATAAATTATTCAAAAAAATAATAATACGAAAAATATGCACGGGTAGAAAATTCAAAAAATTATGGATACCAATTTTTCATATATATTTTTTTTAAATAATAATTTACGTGTTCGAAGAAATCCTGAAAATGATGAGATATAGGGGAAGGTGGGGGCAAAATGGACATCAGGGGCAAAATCGACACATCTAAATTTTTAGGCAAATATTATGGAAAACTCTTGAAATTAATAGAAATATTGGTGCTAGATTGTTTTTGATGATTCCATTGGGAAGCTGAGAAAATTTTAGGCGGAAAACAAGTGCCGGAATTAATTTTTTTGAATTTTGGACGTTTTTGACTTTTTTGAGCATTTTAAAGAAGTAAAACCCTATCTTTTTTTGAAAATATTCAGTTTTTTGAGAATATCTTCGGTTCTATTTGTCGTAGAGTAAAAATCCCAACGGGAGATGAAAGGTGAGATCATTTGCCATCGATTTATATGGTTTTCAATTTAAAAATATCGATTTTTAAGGTATTTATGGGCATTTTTGTGAAACAGTTTTTGGCCTATAACTATTCCAAAAATTGATATTTTTGAATTCAAAACCCCATAAATCGATGGGAAATGAGCTCACCTTTCATTTAAGACCAACCCCGAATTGCTAGGACTAATAGAACCAGAGATATTTGCAAAAAACTGAAAATTTTCAAAAAAGGAAAGGCTTTTTACCCCTCAAAAATGCCGAAAAATATCGAATTTTCAAAAAAATCAAAAAAAATACATTTGACACTGGTTTTCCGGCTAAAATTTCCTCAGCTTTTCAATAGAATCATCAAAAAAAATCCATCTCTAACCGTTTCATTACAGTGTCCATTTTGCCCCACTCTCCCCTATGCTAATTTCATTGTCATAAAATATGAAATACTAGTGACAAAATCGAATAAATTTCTCTGCTTCATCTCTTAACAACTGAATTTTTCTTTGAATGTTATGCAATACTGACCCTTTACTCCTCTCAACTGCCTCACAGCTGATATTATCAAAGAATGATTTGGTTTTGTCGTAGTGCACTACGTCACCCTCCTCCTCGGGTTCACCCTCACCAGCACCAGTTTCATTACCACTGTCGTCTTTTTTCTCGTTCTCAGTACCTGCGTCAATCTTGGTCTTTGCCAGTCGAGATCTGTAATAATGAATAAAATATACATTAATTAAATTATCTCGTTCTTTTCCCTTGAAAATTGAGCAACTTCAATCTTTGAATTTGTCGGTACGTAGCGTAAACCGCATTGATAGAGGACAATGATCGGCTCAAATAACGTATCGTCTATTTTATAGCATGACATCCACATGAACGTTTCGAGAGGATCAACGAAACGCATCCGGCACAAGTCACGCATTAAATACCAATCGCCTTAGAGTCAAAAGGACACAAGTGTTATGTTTAATCATAGCACTTGCGCCTTTTCGACTCTAAATAACACTTAAGATTTTTTTCAAGAGTGGCGGCTTCTGTGAAAAATCTGAAAAAATTCAGCAACAATATAGACAAGTTGGAGCATCTTCTCAAATTTTTTCAGATTTTTTCACAAAGTCCTTGAGACAAAAAAAAAAAAAAAATTCAATCATTTCACCACAGAGGTCCATTTTTCCCCAGTTTCACCTATTAAAAAAAAGTCTCATCTCTATTTTTCAAATTCAGTATTGGCCTGTTTGAAATCGTCACGCATTAAATACCATTCACCTTATAGTCAAAAGGGCACAAGTGTTATGTTTAATCATAGCATTTGCGCCTTTTCGACTCTAAAATGACTCTAAATAATGTTTAAGATTTTTTTAAAGAGTGGCGGCTTTTGCGACAAATCTGAAAAAATTCACCAACAATATAGACATGTTGGAGCATCTTCTCAAATTTTTTCAGATTTTTTCACAAAGTCCTTGACACCAAAAAAAAAAAAATTCAATCATTTCTCCACATAAGGTCCATTTTTCCCCAGATTCCCCTGTACAAAAAAAAAGTGTCTCACCTCAATTCTTCAAATTCAGTATTGGCCTGTTCGAAATCATAATCATTGTCGAAAGTAAGGGTATTTTTGGGCTTTCCACCAGCATTTCCAGGCTGATTAGCACGGAAGACACCACCACGTCCTCTGCCACGTCCACGTTGCACATTACCACGTGGTATCCAACCGCCTCTATTACCACCACGATTACCACTCTGTGCCATATGTACATTGCGATGGCCCTGATTGTGCATTTGACCATCTTGATTCAGCTGTTCGCGTTTACTGTCGCTGTATTGAGACATTCCACTGCCACTACGACCTCTCGTGTGTCCATCACGCTCACGATGATGCGGTGGCTGGACAGTTCTGTTTGTTGGTTTATCACCAACCTTACCAACTGCCACCTGTTGAGTCTGTTGAGACTGCGTCTGCTGATGCTGGGGCTGATGACCAGCTTGAGTGCTCTGATCAATCGTTGGACTTTTTCTAGTGAGCAGAGACGATGTTGGAGTCGTCGAGCGCGAGGCACCACTCAACATTTCCAAAACACCTGGATTTAGAAAAAAAATTAGTGGAAAAGTTCTTGAAGATTTTTTTGATTCAGGATTATTTAAAGGGAAAAGTGGGGTAAAATGGACATTTTGGTGCGATGACTTGAGGGGAATTTTTTTTGATGATTCCAGTGAAAAACTGGGGAAATTTCCGGTGAAAAACAGGAGTTTAAAAGCTTTTTTTGTGATTTTTTTTGAAAATTCGGATCTTTTTGAGGCAAATTGAGGGTCAAAGCCTTTTGTTTTGCGATTTTTTTTTACTTTTCTGGGAATATTTATAATTTCTATTTGTCGCAGCAATTTTGGGTTGATTTTAAATGAAAGGTGAGATCATTTGTCGTTGTTTTATGGGGTTTTGATTGAAAAATCATCGATTTTTAAGGTTTTTATAGACACAAATCGATTATTTTTTGTTCAAAACCACATAAATCGATGGAAAATGATCTCACCTTTCATTTAAGACCAACCGCAAGTTTTTGCGACCAATAGAACCGGAGATATCCTCAGAAAAGTGATATTTTCCAACTTTGCACAGGGGAAACCCTTAATTTTGCTCTGAAAAAATTAATTTTTCAAAAAAATCATAAAAAATGAATTTCAACACATGTTTTCCACTGAAAATTTCCGCAGCCTTTCACTAGAATCATAAAAAAAAAATCCTATCTCAAATATTTCCCCTAATTTTCCACGATTTTTATTTATATAATATATAATATATAAAGTTTTGCTAAAATTTCGTCCCTCATGTCCTTTTACCCCATCCTACACTAAATCGGTCTATCATAAGGACAATCACATAAAATAATACAAAAATCAATGAAATAATAATGTAAACTCAATAACCATCCCCAGTTTTCGCAATACCTGATTTTTGTGCTAAATGAGGATGAATTATTAGAGTTTTAACTGTTGTTGCTATTTTATCTGTTATGTTAATTGATGATGCATGCAATTGGTTAAAGAGCAGAAGCACAATTGATAATGAGATGTTAATAAGGCAATGGATGGATAAATGAAGAGAAAGAAGTGATTTCAAACTCTGGCAATGGCTGTTATGTAATGTCAAATTAAGAGAAAAAGCAATTAAAATAAAATTGTCAATTAAAACAAATCAAACCTTGAATGTTACTGCAAAAAGAACAAAAAAAGTCAAAAAGCAGTGATATATATCAACAAAAATGAATATGCAGAAGCTCTGAGAAGCGGGCAAGCATCTAAAGACGTTAGAAACTGAATAAATTCATTATTTTTTTTACGATTCTCAAAAATCTAAATTTTTCATAATTTTTCATTAAAAAATCTTTTTAAATTCATTGTTTTTATTTTTTTTTTCTCTTCTCGTCATAGCAAAAACAGTTTACCATCTTCCAGAGATTGATCTTTTGTCAACGGCTTGACGTTCGCCGTAGGCAGTGAATTTGGGATATTGATGACGTTTTGTTCTCCAGGGCCAGAGCTCAACTCACTATTCGGTTTGTTCATTTGTGCACGTGGATCCCTCGTGGCACCTGGCATTCCCATAACAGGACCCATAGCACCCATTGCCATACCGTATGGTGCACCATACTGTCCGCCCATTGGACCCATTTGTCCCATCATTGGATGTCCATAGCCAGGTTGAGGCTGATAGGATTGCTGTCCCATCGATGGCTGTACTGTCATCTGAAATTGCAATTAAATAAATAATTAAGACCATGAAATTCTGAAGAAAATCACTTTAAGGAAAATTGGAGCAAAATGGACATGGATAGAGAGATTGATCGAGGGTTTTTTTTTGGAGGTGATGACTCTTAAGAAAAAATTTGAAAAAAATTGGGAAGATGCTGTAACATGTGTACATTGTTGCAGAATTTTTTTTAAAGTTTTAAATGATGCGCTTCCCTCCAAAAAAAAATAATTCTAAAAAAATTTGGATTTTTTTTTAACAAATAAATTATTGTAACTTTTTTTTTTCAATTGTACTAATAGTTTTTTTTAAATTTTTTGCATGTGCATATTTTTTATTAAAAAACAAATAGATTTGTTAAAAAAGGGAAAAATGAATAGAAATTGTCAGATGTTTGTTATTTTTAGTTTTATAAAAGAAATCCAGATCATTTTGCCCCACTGGTCCATTTTGTTTAGATTTTTACTATTTCATCATCAGTTTTTTGAGGAAATCTCGGAATTTAAGTGAGATAGAGCAATTTTCATGATAACTTTTAAATAAAGAATTTCAAGTGAATAAATAAATAAATAAATAAAAAAAGTTCGTCATAAAAATTGCTCTATCTCGGTAAGATTCCGAGATATTTCTAAAAAAACTGCTGATAAATTGATATTTTTTGATAATTATCAAAGCCATAATTTTCGTTAAAATTCAAAATAATTACCTGCACAATTGCAGGATCGTTAGGAATTGTGTTAACATTGTTAACAACACGAATATCCTTGATATCAGAGCCTCTGAATAAAATATACTCATAGACTTGATTCTGTGGTGCCACAGGAAATTGCGTCTCTCTCTCTTCCGTGCCAAATGATCGTACTGTAAACAGAAAAATCAAATGAAAAATTAATTTCACCTCTTTTAAATTTATTTTTCACATTAAAATCCAAGTGAAGAAATACCAAATTTGTGTGTGTGTGTGTTTTGACTAAAGACGATTAAATTCAAGTGAGACAAAAGAGCGATAGCAAATACGGATTATAATTGTGTTATGTTCAAAGTGACAAGGACAAAGATGTAAACAAGTGGTATCGATGAAGACAATGGGGATAAATCTGGGAATCCATTGTTTGAGAAAAGGCAAAGTGTTTTCGTTTGAAGAAAAATAAGAAGATAAAATTGAAAAATACTCTAAACGTTCGAAATTTTCAAAAATTTCCTTTCTGCCATATAAATCGAATTTTCTGTGGCAATTAAATTGGAAAAAATTCGAAAAAAACGAATTTTTTCAAAAAAAAAAAAGATTTACAATTTTTTTAAAGAATCAAATGGAAAAAAGGAAATGAGAGAAAACTCGAAAATTTCAAATTTTCAAAATTCAAAATGATGAAAAGAAAACCGTTGGAAAAATAGCCGGTAATTCCCATTGTTTTTCCCTCTGAAAAAAATAAGCGGGACAATGAAAAATAATTAATTTCTTAAAGTTTTCAAAATTGAATAAATAAAAATTTCGTTATTTCAAATAAAGCTGAAAGTACCATTAAATCACAACGAACAAGTAACCAATGAGTGAATAAGCAAGTGAAAGTATTTTAACCGGATAAAATGGAGCAGTTGATGCTAACGTAAAAGCCTACGTCCATCTTGAATTTACTGAAATTTTTTTTTCATTATATTTTCTCGAAAGATGTATTTTCAGTGTGTAAAAAAAAAGGAAAAAAAGTGATAACTCACCATTGGCAAGAGCAATTGTGCACTCCTGTGGATCAACAGTAAATAGTCTTCCCTCGTATCTTATATCGGCCTTCGATATTAGGCTTATCTTAGAGCCTAACTCTGGCATTCCAGCGCTCATCTTGATTTAATTTGCGTATTACAAAGATTGATGCGATGTTAAACGATACGCGACACCATCTGACGAAGCCACCAAGCCGACACCGTTAACTCTACTCAGTTCGCAGTGTTGCCAATTATTGTTGCGCATGCGCATTACCTCAATTTTTTAACCCTTTTTATTTGAAAACATGAAAAAAAACCGTTAAAATATTTTTTACCATTAAAAATCGTTATTTGCCTCATTAAACCCCTTTTTAAATTAATTTTAAGCTATTTAATTGATTTCGCGCCTTTAAATTCCCGCTTTTTTCCCCGAAATTCAAATAATTACGTTGGCAGAATTGACTCGAGTCAATGGAGCGACTCTCCACCACAAATTTAAGAAACCACAATTATTTAAATTACCCAAAAATGAATTAAAAAAAATAAAAATTCAATTTTTGAAATAAAAAAAGAATTTTTATGGAGTTTCTAAGCGGGAATTTATAAATTTTATTTGAATGATAAATTGTTGACAGTTATGGATTTGACTTGCGCTCTTTGCACATTGCACCTCTGGCCAAGATGGCAGCTTCGATCGGTAGAATTTGTCGGTCAGGTCTTTTAAAGCCTAACAATGCGGGTTTATACAATCAGGTGAGTTTAACAGTTATTTTTAAATTAATTCAAGGAATTATAAAAAATTGATTTATTGGGTAAAGTTGATAAAAAAGATATTATTCAGTGAATTATGTTGGATGATCCAACTGTGTTCAGGGGTCTCTTACTGATGTCTATGACCATCTGTGTGTGTGTATATATATATGTGTGTGTGGCTCCATGTCATTATTCCTTTTATTTATATGAAATGAGAAAAGGATAATTTGATAATTGATAAATCCTCATTTTTTATTTAAAATGTTGTTTGGACTTTTTGTCACTGAAAAATTGATGAGTCGAGGGAAAATTAGAAATTGGCATGTGTTATGTAATATGTTATATGCTCTGGGTTTACTCGACTCCAATTTGCCCCATTCTCGAAATATTTGTCAGGATGTGACATTCGATACTTTAATTTTGTAACTTGATTAAAAGAATTTATCCCATTTTTTTTAAAATTTTTTTGCAGGATTTTTTTTACTTTTTTCCTTTTGGAGCAAAGGAGTTTGACGTAATTTTAATCTTTTGGTTTTTATTTTACAGGCTAGTCAATTCTCGACAGTCAGGGACTGGTCTAGGGGTCGTAAAGCGGTAGGTTTTAACTGATAATATAGTAGAATTTTGAAAAATTGAAGATTTTACAGTTTTTAAAATTTTTTGAGTCACTGTGCTTCAATTTTGCTCCATTTAAATTCAGTAGTGAAGAGGTAAAACAAGATAAGTCTATTTTTTTCTCATTTAGTTGTTTGAAAATACCTTAGAAAATAAGCGAAATAGAGCAATTTTGCCCGAAAAATCTTTTGTAACTCTTGAAATTCTCTAAAAAAAAAGACAAATAATATCACCTTATCTCGCTTAGTTTCCGAGATATTTCCTTCCAAATGATCGCAAAGATAAGTCGACTTATCCTGTTTTACCTCTTCACTACTGAATTTAAATTTGAGTTAATTTCTATTCAGGAAAAGGTGGAGAAAAATGAAGATTGTCGTAAAATCATGTGAGATAAATCATTTTTTTAGGTTTTCGTTGAAAAAATGGATTTTTCTGAATTTTTTCTGAAGATTTTGTGTTTTTTTTCTACTGAAAATTGAAGATATAACGTTTTTAATTATCGAAAATTTTACGTTTTTTGGGAATATTTTTGCTTCTGATTGTGGCAGTGATGACATTCGATGACCAGTGAAAAGGTGGCATCATTTTTCACCGATTCATGTGGTTTTTGAATACATTTTGCAGAAATATTCCCATAAAACCCAAAAATTCAAAGAATAAAAGAAAAAGTTGAAGATGTAGATCTTTAATTCTCGATTTAAAAAACGAAAAAATCAAATCTGACTCATTTTTTCCTGAAATCATCATAAAAAATATTTCATCTCAAGTATTTTCGCTAATTTTGCACTCCTTCCATCCTAGAAATGATAAAATTGCCCATTTTACCCCACCATCCCTTACAAATGATAATAAACGAACGATAGCAAATATCTGACAATTTTATGAATTTTTTTAGACAATTACATTATTATAAAAAAAATATTTAAGAAATTTGCATTTATAGTTTTTCAAATTTTCTATACGCGCATATTTTTTATTTTTTCAAAAAATAATTCATTTGTCGAGAAAAAAAAGCCTAAAAATTGTTAAAATGTCTGCTATTTTGAGTATCATCCCTTTCAGCTCCTTTCCTCCTTCAATAGCCCCAGAAATTCATGATTTGGTGTTTTCAGATGATGACATGCCTGGGTGTGGCAGCCGGAGGCATTGGTGCTCTACTCTATACATTGGAAAATTCAGTAAAAGCCTTTGAAATCATCGCCCATCCTCCAAATTACCCATGGGCCTTCAACGGGCTCATCGCCTCTTTGGATCACGCCAGGTAAATCCTCAAATCACCCAAAAAAAACCTCTCCTCCTCAATTAATTAACAATTTTTCTCTTCAATCTCGTTTTTTCAGCATGAGGCGAGGATGGGAGGTGTACAAGAACGTTTGCTCTGCATGTCACAGTCTCCAATTCGTAGCATACCGCCATCTCGTAGGTGTAACGCACACGGAGGAAGAAGCCAAGGCCTTGGCCGAAGAAATTCAGGTGAAAGATGGACCTGATGACACGGGCGAGTACTTTATGCGACCGGGTAAACTCTCGGATTACGTGCCTAGCCCCTATCCCAACGAGGAGGCTGCTCGTGCTGCAAACAATGGTGCTTATCCACCAGATCTATCCTACATGATCAATGCAAGACACAATGGAGAGGTAATTCTTCAGTAATTTAATTATGATACTGAAAATAGCAGTGATCTGCCAATTTTTTTTTCTCGTTTTTTTTATATTTTAGCAAAATAAAATATTTGAGAAAATGAAAAAATAGGCACATATAGAAAATTTGCAAAACTATAAGTGCAAATTTTTTAAATATTTTTTCGATGATAATTTGTTTGAAAAAAATTCAAAATATTGTCAAATGTGCATTAATTTCATTATCATATTCAATTGCTCGTATTTTTGCTCAATTTCTCATGAATTTAACACAAATTTCTCTTCCAGAATTATGTCTTCTCGTTGTTAACGGGCTACTGCGATGCACCCGCTGGAATTCCCATCAGGGAAGGCCAGAATTTCAATCCATACTTCCCTGGTGGAGCTATTGGTATGGCTCCGGTGAGTTGAAGCATCTTCATTCATTTACTTCGAGGAAACTCTCAATTTTTCTTTTTTAGAAATATCTTGGAGTTCAAGGGAGATAGAGCAATTTTGATGGAAACCTTTATTAGTGGCTCTTACTTTTTTCTACCACGAGGCCATCATATGGATCGCTCTATCTCGCTTAAATTCCCAGAGATCCTCATATAATTTATGACAAAATAAAATTCGATTTTCATGAAAATTTCATAGTTGTTTATAATTAATCATTCGTTTTAGCCGATTTACAACGAGGTATTGGAGTTTGAGGATGAAACACCAGCTTCCGCATCTCAAGTAGCTAAAGATATTGTTAATTTCCTCATGTGGTCGGCCAATCACGAATACGACGACAGGAAAAAATTATTCATCAAGGTAAATTGAAAATTTACAAAAAAAAAAATGACAAAAAATCATATTTTATGTTTTCAATTTTACAATTATTATCATTTTGTGTTTCAGGGAATGATGATTTCCGCTATTTTAATCGCTGGTGTAACATACATGAAAAAACACAAGTGGACAACTATAAAGTCCACTAAATTAGCATTCATCCCGAAGAAGCGATCAACGTAAAGTGTTAAGCATTTTTTATAAACTATGAAAAATAGCTGTCAGTTGACGCTAATTGAACAACAAAATGATAAAATGAAGGAAGTAATACCAAAACTCATGAAGCGTAGTTGTATAAGTTCAATAGAGATTTACAATAATCGGGACATCGATTGATGGTATGTTTGGGATGTGTACGAAAAAAAAAAAAAAAAAAAAAAAAAAAAAAAAAAAACAATTGCAAGTTCTGGAGTTTAATTTGTGCTTCATTTATACTTCTAATTGTGATGTTTTTTTGAAGTTCCATCCCTTTTATCCAGCCATTAAACGCCGATATGACGATGGAAAATATCAATTCGTTCAATGTAAATAAAGAGAATAAAAAAAAATAATACGATCACGTTATTTGTCAACTCTGATTCTCTTCGATAGTATTAACAACAATTTCAAATTTAATTAAACGTGAAAAATCATGAAAATTGTAGAAAAATTATGAAATTATTGAAATAAATAATTTTTTTTTGCCGGAAACAATTGTCATTGTTCACGAGTCAGTTTAATTGGGAGGAGAAGGAGTAGATCAATTTTTAGACATTATTGTTTATTAAATAATATCCGCAAATAAAGAAAATCAATGAATTACCATTTTCCCATTTCCTGAAGAATTCTGCTCCAAAAATTTGAATTTGGCGCCACACATTGAAATCGATTTGAAAGTGTGACGCGCCGAAACGGGAAATTCGAGATGTTGAGTGTTTCGATTATCGATTAGTCGATTATTCAAATAATCGATTAATCGAAACTCATGACGATAGCAATGAAAAGCGCGCTTTGCGCGTCTGCATGAATATTTCTTCCTTCTGGAAACAGCAAATTCTAAAATTCTTACAATAAATTGTAGTATTTGTTCTCTAACAGTCATTTCTCCAGTTTTTCAGTATAATTATTAGGAGAATCCCATCTCAAATACTTCCATTAATTCCAATCGATTGTTTATAATCTACAATATATATTATTTAATATATATATTATATATTATTTTTTTAAAAATTTGAAAAAAATTTCGAGAAATCTCAAATATTAAAATAAAACTGATTTTTGAAATTTCAAAACAAATTTCAAATTTTCAAAAAAAAATCAAGAAGAAAGATTTGGGAAAAAATTCAAAAAATCTCAAATATGAGGATGAAACAGATTTTTTTTTAACATAGAAAATTTGTAAATTCCCATTTTTCATTCCATTTAATTCTAATTTTTTGAATTTTTTTTTATGATTATTTTTTCCATCCAAATTTCGACCAATAGAATTGCACCATTCGACGAAACAAAATAACGCCTACACGATATTTCACTGGAAATTTTTGGAAATTCCACTGGAAATTTTTCATGTTGCCTATATATAAAAAACAAACGATTTGTCAATCCATGTGACTCTAAATTTTGAATTTCTAACTGAGAATTTGTCTCATGGTGCAATTCTATTGGCCCAAATTTGGATGAAAAAATAATCCCCCGAATACCACTCGAGCTTCAAAATTAATCGGGTAATTTTCCTCTAGGTTCCCTGCAAACAAACGAAGTCGTCAAGTTTTTCAGAAAAATCACTCGCGCTTCGCGCTCGTGATTTTTAACCTGAAAAACTTGACTCCTTCATTTGTTTGCAACGAACCTATCGGAAAATTACCCGATAATTTTGAAGCTCTTGTGGTATATTTATTTATTTAAAGAAATTCTCAACAGTTATCAGTTGTCTTCGTCAAATGGACCGAAATAAGTCTGGAGGCAAAAAAAAATCAGTTGTATGCAGGGATTTTTATTAATTAGAAATCCTCAAATTATCCATTTTACCCCACCATCCCTCACAGTTCCTCTCCTCTTTCAATAAAAAATTCACGATTCGGAGCTCTCAGATAACTCGCCTGGGTGTTGCTGCTGGAGACATCGATGCCTCTAACTCTATAGTACATTGGAAAATTCAGTGGAAGCATTTGCAAATTTTCAGTTTTTTTTTATATTTCAACGAATAAAATATTAGAAAAAAAAAAAAATAAGCATTTGTTAAAAAATAAAAAAAATGCATAAGTACAAATTTTTTCAATATTTTTCAAATAATAATTCATTTATTTAAAAAAGATATCTTCGCCGAGTGTCATTTTTACAAAATAATCCACACACTTCATTTTTCACGACATTTTCTGTGTCAAATTTTCGGAAGTAGTCGTTCTTCCCTTTGTTTACAAATAGAGACAAAGGAGAGGCGGCAGTTACTTCCGAGAACTCACAGACGTGAAGTCTTTCTCTCTGTGTGTGTTCGCGCCGGACGCTCTGATTGGGCAGCAGTCGCCCTACCCCTATCCTATTGGTTGCGTCCAGCGATCTACCGGCTTCATTCCCGCTTCAGTAGTGGATCGAGTAAGGTGGATTTTCACGCAGGCTTACTGAAACAAAGAGAATGAGGTAAATAAACTAAAAAAGTCTTATTATTTGGAAATAATCTGCGGAAATTAAGTGTTTTTTTGGTAAATGTGTAGTATAGCGGCCTTTCCAAATAAAATTAATTCAAAATTAATTTAAATTACCTCAGGAAGGGAGGTGGCGAAAATGATGTAATATATCTTGGTCAAAAATTTGAAGGAAGGTATAGGAACTCGCAATAGCTCAGTGGTCAGAGCACCTGACATGTAATCAGAGGGACGTGGGTTCAAATCCTGCTTGCGCATTCCATATTTTTTTCCGAAGATTTGACTTTGATAATTATTTAAATTTTATAAAAAAGGCCCCTATAGTACACAATTACCGTTTTTTTTTTCACTAATTAATCGAAATGATCAAAATTGATCGCGTGTATAAGTGAGTGATTTTTTTTTATGTGAATTCTTTTTTTCGGGTTAAAAATAGATTTTTTAAAAATTCGTGTTTTTTGGGGATATCTTCAGTTCTTCTGGTCGTAGCGAAAAAATTCCGATTGGGGGTGACAGGTGAGATCATTGGCCATCGATTCAGGGAATTCTAGAAAAAAAATCACGATTTTTGAGATTTTTGTGGGCAATTTCGTGAAAATCAGTTTTTGCACCACAAATACATTAAAAATCGAGATTTATTTTTATGGAACTGCATAAATCGATAACACACGATCTTCCTTTTCATTGCTCTTCAGAATCTCAAGACAAAGACTTGAAGAAGCGGAAATATCCTCAAAAATATGAAATTTCTCAAAACGCCGGTCAATTCCTCAATAAAAAAATTTACGAAAAAATAGACAAAAAAAAAATAGGCTGTGGAAAAAATAAACAAGGAAAATATATCCCATATATAGTTAATATGGTCGATGTGGGGGAGTTGAGTGAGGAGACAGTGTTGAATTTTTCCATTGGCTGTTTTTCCCTTATCTATTTTTTTGGGTCTATTTTTTCCATTGGCTATTTTTTCCACAGGCTATTTTTGCTTTGTCTACTTTTTTTTTGCTATTTTTTCCTTGGTTATTTTTTCCAGTTTGTTTTGTTCATGGGCTATTTTTTCAGTTTACCCTCAAAAAACCATACGGAGTAATCCCCCCCCCCTCCTCTGTTCTCCTCCCCCGATATCTACATATTCTTTCCAACATTGCTATCTTTCTTTTTTTTTCTCGATATTTTAACAAACTCGATCAACTGATTTTTCGACTTTTTTCCGGAAAAATCGTATCGTTTCCTTTTCTGAAAAAAACGGAGAATAGGATTTCTCTTAAAGTAAAATTGGTGAAACGGAGCTATCGAATAATATGCGTATCTCGAATGTAATGCGAGATGTCGCATCAATTGATCACTTATTTGAAATTGATTGATCGTCTCAAATTAAAACAGGTGAAACGGAACTATCGAATATGGAATACGATTTTAATTGAATATTTGAAATTGACCGATAAGAAGTTGATTTTGAGGTGATTTTTTTTTTAATTTTATTCATTCATTAATCGATATGTCGATTTTCTCGCTTTGATTTTTTTTCTTGAAAAAATAGATTTTTGAAAGAGACAAATTTTCTGAAGATCGATTCTTCGAAAATCGATTACTTTTCGGAGCTCGCCGCATCACTACTTTACACAGTGCATTAAAAATTCATAATAAATTATGAAATTACGTTAAATTATATCGGAAAAATACCGACATTCAACAGGTATAATCTTTGAGATGGAAAATGTGTCATGAACCCAAGAAATGTGATTTCAAAAAGTTTGTTTTCCAAAAGCGCGAAGTAAGACTAAGGTTAACTTCCCGAAAATCAGCATTTTTCGATACAAATTAATTTATTCTAAAATCACCAAGTATCTAATGGATTTGAGAAAGCTCTTAAGGCCCGGTATCCCCTTTGTCAAGATGAAAAAATCCCCTAGTTTCAGATAATTTTTACGCCCCGACTAATTACGACTTCAAAATTGCACCAATTATTCCGATTTTGGGATCAAATGAAAGGGAATAAAATGCTGCAAGGCGGAAATTATGTCTTAGGGGTGGGAAAAAATTATTCTGAGCATAATGAGACGAAGATAATTATGTACTTTTTTATCGTCTCGAGATGCTCCCTTCCAGTCCAACATGGCGGCTGGGAGGCATTTTCACAAAAACACTAATTACTTTCTTCACACACACAGAATTACTCCGAGACATAATTTCCGCCCTGCAATTTTTTTTTTTTGATTTTTTGGAATATTTTGCACTATATTTACGTGTAAAATACGTCCGTAATTAGTCGGGGCGTAAATTGAGTACTCTGCTGTCAGCCGTACAATTTTACACTGCCGACAGATGGCACTATGTGTACCTCTGAGCAACTGAAACTCTATGTCGGGATTTACCGACACGAGGGCTCAGGAACGGATATGCTGAGGGCCTTGCGGGTTCCTTGAGTATTCGAGCGAACATGCAATTCATATCACTTCGACCGCTCATTCCATCAACACTCGACTTGCTATTCCCATGACACCTGCTCCTTTTATTGCATAATTCGAAAAGTTTCGATAACTTCAAATCACATTTTAGCGAGGACTAAAAAACCCATCCTGGGGTTTCTAATGCAATAAAAAGAAAAAACATTCGAGGGGTAGAAACGGAGGTTCCTACTTTTCTTCACATTCGATCTTTATAAGAATATTTCGAAAATTGATGGAAATACGCCATTTCCGTTTCAATGCGTTTGTGTAGCTGTCGACATTCTCCGCGAAAAATAATTCAGGTGAAATTGCGCTATATTCATAGTTTGAAATATATAGCGAAAGCAAGTAACGGAAAAATAGGCTTATCCTTGACAGATTTTATTGTCCAATAGTTTTCTGGAAATATTACAGAAACTATTGAAAATTCACATTTATTGTCATGAGCCTTTGTTGTAGCTTTCCCAATTCTCTAAAAAAAGTCATCGAGGTCGAATCGTTCCATCTCGCTTGGTTCCCAAGATACACTAACGGAAAAAGCTGAAAGATAAAAAAATAATCCAAATTTTTAGCGGTTTTTCAAATGGCCCTATCTTTCTCGAAAATGATTGTATCGGAGTAAAAAAAAACAATTGGAAGCTTGAAGTCTCTAGTTTTGGGATCTTGAGACGAAAATTTCTTTCAAGTAATGTGCATCGCGCGGTTCTAACGAATATAGCGAAAATTTTTTTTCGATATTTTCTGATTTTTTTTTCGTCCACGGACTTGGGAACAATTTCCCAGCTGAACCACCATAGAGACCGGATAGGTTGTTCATTCAGCTTCAATTTGTTTTCTTTCACCTTGATTCGACCATTTCTCGCTGAGATATCGGACTTCGAATGAAAAAAGATCGTTTGGTCTTTAATCATCAATATCTCAGCAACTAATGATCGCACAGAAAATTAACGGTGGGCTTCGAAAAGCTGAATAAATTCTCTACAAGAACGAGCCATTTTTTTTACAGAAAAAATTTTTTTTTACATTCTTCATATGAATTTGAAAGAAAACACAAAAAAGGCTTTTGGTGAATTTTTGAAACATCAAACTTCTAATCAGAAATATTGAGAGAACCACGAATGTTAGGTGTGCCTTTTACAGTTCAATATACCCACAAAAACCCTACAAAGTTTCAATTCAATTCAAGCCACCTAGCCGTTTTTTTGTTTTATTCGATTGAATTTTTGGAAAGATTAAAGGATCACGTTTCTTGCACTTAGCAGTTTAGGATCTTCAACGAAATGAAAGAAAAGAATTTCCTCAGCTTTTTACACATTTTCATCGCGAACAGCGTTCAAATTAATGAAAAAGAAAAATTGAGTAGTTTTATTGTTTTTTTTCCATAAATTTAAACACCGTTCAGAATGAAAATGTGGGAAAAGCTGAGGAAATTCTTTCTTTTCTTTTCGCTAAAGATCCTGAACTGTTTAGTGCAAGAAACGTGATCCTTTAATTTTTTCAAAAATTCAATCGAATAAAACAAAAAAACGGCTGGGTGGATTGAATTGAAGGTTTGTAGAGTTTTTGTGGGTATATTGAATTGTGAAAGGCACACTTAACATTCGTGGTTCTCTCAATATTTCTGATTAGAAGTTTGATGTTTCAAAAATTCACCAAAAGCCTTTTTTGTGTTTTTTTTTCAAATTCATATGAAGAATGTAAAAAAAAAATTTTTCTGTAAAAAAAATGGCTCGCTCTTGTAGAGAATTTATTCAGCTTCTCGAAACCCACCGTTAATTTTCTGTGCGATCATTAGTTGCTGAGATATTGATGATTAAAGACAAAACGATCTTTTTTCATTCGAAGTCCGATATCTCAGCGAGAAATGGTCGAATCAAGGTGAAAAATAACAAATTGAAGCTGGATGAACAACCTATCCAGTCTATATCGTGGTTCAGCTGGGAAAATTAATAAATTTTATTAATTACTTTTTTATTGATTAATCTTAATAATAAATCATTACATCCATAAAAGAAGAAAAATTTCACTGTACTCGTTAGAACAGCGCGATGCACATTACTTGAAGAAAAATTCCGTCTCAACAACTCAGAACTAGAGACTTCAAGCTACAAATTGTTTTTTCTTACTCCGATACGATGATTTTTGAGAAAGATACGGCCATTTGAAAAACTGCTAAAGATTTGAATTTTTTGTTGATCCTTTAATTTTTTCCGCCAGTGTATGTTCTACGCATTATTGAGTAGGGAAATCTAAGAAAAATTTTGTAATTATTTCTTTGAAAACATTTTGGAAACTGAGCAAGATGAGTAGAGAATTTTGAGAGCTTGAAAATAGTTCCAGAGTGAATCGTGCTATTCCGCTTAATTTCCGGGATATCCCCAAAAAACTGTTGCCAAAAGTATCCACTTTTGCTCTCGAATGAAAGCTTTGCATTCGCAATTTTTTTTCGAAATGCCAATTTTCATTGGAAACCACTCAAAATGATACGGAACGTCGAGAAATCATAATGAGGAAAAAAGTAGACATGTATGTGTGTGTCTGTATGTACGGATTTACAACTCTCTATTACTCGAGAACGATGAGAGATAAAAAAACTGAAATCTTGGCAAGATATCAGTTTTAATGAAGTGTATGTTCGATCAAGATTTCAGCGAGATCAGCCTAATGGTTTCTGAGATATAGAATTTTTTAAAAATCGCATCTTTCATAATTTCTCAATTTGCGTGGGACGAATTCCGTTCAAAATTTTACTCGAGATTTTCAACCATAATATCTATTTTTTGGCAAATTTTAATTAATTTAATCCCATTATTCTATTAGTTATTAATTTTTCTGTGCTTATTTTTTCGAAAACTCGGTTTTACAACCATAGCTCAATCAATAATCAACTTAAATACTTTAAATCTTTTCTGCATATGTACTTTCCGACAAAAATGGTTGGGATTGGATTTGAAGCATATCGGCTGAACGGTTCTCGAGATATTTTGAATTGAAGTTTTTCCGAAAATAGGCTGTATCTTCCAAACTACTCATCCTATTTCTTCGGGATAGAGCTCAGAAGAGTCGTCTTCATGAGCTGAACAAACCGTCAATTTTTGGAATTTTTAGACGAAATTCTCCGCTTATCACATCTAAAAATGTATTTTTTCCTCAATATTTCCACAAAAAAAATCCAGAAAATGCCATTTTTCTCGATTTTTTTGGATGGACACCCCTACTTTCTATTTGGTTTTCTGAAAGAATGAATTTTCCTATTTCAAATAAGTCTCTACTCACCTTCGTAGGGAAATCAGAAACTGTATCCAATAAGGAACATCGAAAGTGAAAAAGTGATGTTTTATGTAAATTTTAGGATAATCTGAAAATAATTGAATTCAATGAATCTCAATCACTTCACCTTATATTTTAATGCATTATAACATGAAAAGAGAAAGAGATAATAGAGAAAATTCAAAGAGAACCATTCGGAAGTATTCTGCTAATTCATTAGCAGAAATTGAAAGGGAGAAATAGCGATTTAAAGGATAACGTCAGAGGAATACTGACTACCGCAGCGACGAACGCCTGCTTGTTTTAATTTTACCTCCTAGTTCGAATAAAAACATTGTTGAAAGGATATCTTTCCGGGGTGAAGGGGTGAGGGAGATTTTTGGAAGAATCTACAGAATGCTACAGTATGTCTACATCATTCACTAAGAAAACTATTTATTCAGCTCATCACTCAGATCACAACGTTAGTAACTAGAAAATGAGAAATGATAAGTAAATTAATTATGCTATTATCTATTATTATCTATAATGACAGGCAGCTCAAAATTTTCAAGGTAAAATTAATTCCTCTTCCGAATGCTATTGTCGTGATGGCAAGCCCTGAGTCTGACAAAAAAAGCATATTATTTCCCACACGAATACATTCAAGAAAAAGGGAAATACTATTATTTTATTTCAACAGTGTTTAAAAAGAAATACCAGCGAAAGCTAGATCGCAACGTTTCGAAGAAGTTCATGCATCTTTTCATATCTTTCATGGGTTTTGGATTACCGAAAACTAGAATTATTATACACTGATCACATGAACGGACGTCTTTTACAGTTTCGAGAAAGGAATATCACTATAAGCTCTAAAAAAATATATCGTCGTCTTGGAGACGAAGTGGCGTAAGTGCCATCCTTTTGATGGAGAGAATGAATTGGCGTTTGTTTTTTTGTCTCATCGGGTTTCTCATGTATTTCATGCAATAGTGGTGAAAAAAACAAAGTAATATATATTCATATATGTCGCCTACTACTGAGAGAGGGACGCATTCCTAACACTTACGTCTCTTCTTTCATAGTTACACATTGAATTTTCTTCCAACATTTATAAAAATACTAATAACTGTCTTTCAGTTGTATTTTTTTCATGAGGAACACGAGTTTGTGTGTGGATCCCGTTGAGAATGAACCAGTCAGCTGATGATTGGAGTTGTAGACCATTTACAGGACTGGGGGCTATTCTCTGTGAGGGAGAATTCCTGTTTCTGGAAGACTGGATAGTCAGGAGGAGGCACATCAAATGCAGGGTCCATGGTGCATGGGCCCATTATTTCTGCCGATAAGAGGAAGAACGTGCATGGTAATTCCGAAGGTTGTTTCTCATAGTTTCGAAACTATTGGTAGATAAGTATAAGGTATATATGAATGGCATTTGAATCTAATGGAATGATAATAGTGAATTCACGGAATGAATATAATTTACTCAATATTCAAATTTTCCCCTATCATTAATGTCGCATTATCGGTGGATATTCCATGAATTATTCCTTGCTTTCTTCATTAGTATATAAATTTCAGATTTGAAAACCCATCGAAGCTCTTTTAAGAATATGGCTTTTCCTTCTACAACTCGTAATACGAAGATGGAGATTTTCTTACGTTAGCACTAATGGTGGGCATCCGATTTATTTCCAAATTATCCTTCAGTAGGTACGATGAGTTCCAGCTGAAAAAAATTGTGGATTTCTTGCCTCTATATAACAAAAAGCCATAGTTGACACGAAATTAGGGAATATCTACACACTGAAAAAAAAAAATTTGTTGTAAGAAAATTTAGTTGAAGAAAATGTACTTCACTCAAGAAAATTTCAATATATATAGATGAAGAAATTTTAAAGGAAAATTTTGAATTTTCTTGCTACAAAATTTTTTTTTGTCAGTGCATGAGATTGTTGAGGATTTATCGGGCAAAATTCTGAAATAAATGAGCTTTCGTCCTTTGGATTTCTTTATTTTATTGATTAAGGTTATGGTTTTTTTCTGGAATACTGCTATTCCATGCATTCAAGTTCATTTAAATCAAAGAAATCATAATATAAGCAAATATTATCGACTTTATTACTATTGCAGAGGATCTGGTGTGATGATGATCCTTTTTTGTGATCAATTCTCAAAGTCTTGTTTAAATCTCTTATTCTCTTTTCCTCCCCTTCTTGTTGCTGAATCCAATAATACTCCACCTGGAATGTAATAAATTAGACATGCACATCTAATATAAGGAATCCCTAAGGACAATTGCGTTGGTCAATCAAGGAGCTCAATTATAAATGGAAAGATACAATAGAGGCTCAATGCACTGCAAAAAGAAGTGTCTGAATTTAAGACACTTTGGTAGTCACATATAAGACGTTTCGGTAGTAACTTTTGAGACGCTTTATATGTCTTTTTCCAAGACACTTAATGTGTCTTTTTTCAGTCACTTCATAGTCCAATAAAGAAGAGTTTTAATTCATCACTCGGCTACCAGCTTAATTTTTTTTTAATAAATTTGTTTCGATCTATGTTTTGATTATCTGTAATTGAGAAATCCCAAAAAAGTGGCGGAGGGGTAGAAAAAAATCAAAACCACCCCAAAAATGACTTTTCTTGCCAATATTTCGGAAATGGCAAATGATATGAAAAAAAGTTTCGAACAAAAGTTGAAGATATTAAAATTATCTAAAAGATTGTTCTGAAACACTTTTCCGCATTTGCAAAATGAACCGAAATATTAACAGTTGAAAATTTTTGTATACAGTTCAGCCGCGAGAAAAATTCCAAAATCTTCAAAAAATTGTATAAATATGGAAAATACATATTTTTTAACTTTTTTTTAAACATATCTGCAAAATACGGCGAATAATTTCTGAAAACCTATTTTTTTTCGCAGACTCACTCAAAAATAATTAATTAATTAATTGTTTAAACTTATTATTTTACTATTCAAATTGTATTTTAATTTTTTTTTCTATATATTTACATTCCCTGAGGTGTGCAATCAATTTTTGAAGATTTTTACAGGTTATTTTATTTATTCTACAAATTTCAATTTTTCTAGTCATTATTTTTTTCTAGTCAAACTTTCATCATTTTCAATCAATTTTAAATATTTTGACACTTTATGAATTTATTTGATTTTTATTTTTAAGAATTTTTAAGAGATCTTGAAATTTTTTGGAAATTTTTAATCAATTGAAAAAAACTCTGATGAATCAAGAATTTTTAATTTTTAATTTTTGACAGAATTCAATTTCGTTTGACTATATAAATTAAACGAGTTTTTGTGATACTTATTCTCAAAGAATACGATGATCTAATTATTTATTGTCCAATTTGAAGACTTTGTTTAAGGTACTATTGTTTGATTGATTTTGAACAGATAATTCCATCTTCAGATTCCCTTCACTCTCGTATCTGTCCAAGATGCTTTGAGGTTATCCATCAGTACGCCCATGGAAAAATAAAGACACGTGAGGCGTCTTGATTTTTCGTGTCTTTTTACTTTAAACCCGTCTTTGAGTCGAAGTGTCTTAGACTCCAAGTGTCTGATTGTGGTCTCACCGTCTTAAAATCAGACACTTTATGCGTCTGACTTAAATGTCTTCAATTTTCAGACGGATTAAACGTCTTTATTTTTGTGAAGACACCTAAAGTGTCTAAATTTTTCATAAGACACTTATGCAAACGTCTTAATTTCAGACACAAGACACTATTTTGGTGACTTGTGTCTGAATCTAAGACACTTGATAAGACACTTCTTTTAGCAGTGTGATGTTGTCCTCGAATTATTCCTTCTTCCAATAATACTTCGTCTCACTCTATCCATCTTCTCAGCAGTTGCTGAGATAAGTATTGAGGATATAGACTTGAACCATTGAAAAATATCCGCCCAGTTTCATTTGGACTCCTCCCATAGTTACAAGGGGTCGGTATACTAAGCCGAAGTAATGGCGGAACACAAGATTAAAAAGTAGCATCTCCTGAAAATATAAAATTTACGTGTTCTACTCTAGAGAATACACTTAAAATAAAATATACCAGTGACTAGTATAGTTTGATACGCGAAACAAAAAGTATCATAGGAAGCATGAAAACATACGAGCAGTGAGTCTAATATAATATTTGTCATAAGTACATTATAATACTCGAAGTAAATGAATTGTCCACACGTATAGGAAAAAAATTAATATGTGCTCCACGAACGACAAAGATCTTTGTAACAGAAGGTTTTCCTGGAGCGAAACTCTTTCTATTGGGAAGGCCTCTTCTCCATCCTTGCTGTATCATGTGCTATCTCGCTAGATGAATGGAAAGTGTGCTAGTATTGGAATACTAAATTCAATCATTTTTCACACTCAAATTTGAGGGAGGCAGAAGAACAGCATTGAGAAATAAATTCCGAAGAATTCTGTTCGAGGAAATGAAACTGAGAACTATAGATTATAGTCATGATTCTAAATTTATAATTACGAAATAACGCCATTTAGAAGACAGAAATTAAGAACACATAGAAAATGAAAGTGATTTTTGTTCTTTGGGTATTTTTTTTCCATCTCGTTTTTGTAGAATTAGCGTTATTGACCACGTTATTCCAAGTTTGGTTCTCTATTTCGTTCCTCTAATAACGTTATTCCATATTCTCTTTTCAATTCTAATCTTCCCCATGAAAACAAAGAGAATCCCGTTCTCGGTCCATGCGGCTTCTATGTAAAGTTTCAAAATAAATGTTATATGAAGTTAACATTATGAAACGTTGCCGAATGAACTGGTTGCTACGGTGATTGAAGACAATTCATACTTCACATCTTACACTGAGAGAATAATATGAGTTTTTATACAATGATATCAAAATTAGCGCAAATCGGACTTAATCCTGATCGAACTATTGTTGACCTTTTGATTGTTGGTTGTGTGTCCATGTTGATATGATCATTCAGTTGATCTTTCATCGGTCAATGGTTGATACGAATTCTGAATTCTTTGGAAAACCAAAATGACGACTATCAATCACCGCCTGTCTAAGTCAATTCATTTCCATTCTCCAAAAAATTTCCGAATTTGCATCGACGAGCGATCGATGAAAGGTCGACTGAGTGAACATATCGATATATGTAATCGACGGGTCCGCCGGAGAATCGAATAGAGTCTACTAACGACATTGCTTCTAATATCAAATCTCAATAAAATAATTGAAACTCTTATCAGAAAAAGATACTTCTTCGACAATAATAATTTGGATGGACACTTCTCTCATTGTACGGAATGATTCGAAGTGCTCTATAGAATCATATTATAAATCACAGTTACTATTTCTTTGTTCAGGATAGCATGAATGAATTCATGTCTCCTTTAAACAATTCCTTTACTGCAAGCTGATTCAATGCAATCACTAGCAACTAAGCGTAAATTGCGCCTCATTCATTACTCCTATAATTGATTTTGCAACATGAAGGAATTCAACTATCGTCAAAAAATCATTCCAGTGATATCAAAAGCGAAATATTCTTGAAATTGCTGATAATCCCTTCAATAATACTCTAGACATTCTCATAATCAATTCGTAAGCGATGGAAGTGACTGTGGACGAGGATCAAGTGAGTGTGAGTGAAGAGTTAGTAGCATCCTAGTTCATATAGTCGGTCTGACGCTCTTCCATCTGAGCTACCGGGAGTTCCCAAATTTACCATTCAAATTTCAATCCTCATGAATGAAATACTGACGTAGTATTCATCTAATATGCCTCCACTAATTATTGCATTTTCCATTCCACAATTTGCATGGAGTGTCTTTTTCTACTTTTAATTAGTGCAGGGATAGAGATGAGGAAAGAAATTCGGAATAAATAGGGAATGCCCGGGTGGGAGTTGAACCCACGTCCTTCAGATTGCCGCTCTGCTATTTGTTTCAACGCTTTGCAAAAATTTTTAGTTGCAAAATCAAATACAACTTTGTAATGAGCGCCCACTCACAATGATGGTCTCAACCTCGAACAGCGTGAAAAAATGAACTAATGTTTGTATTGGGACAAAAATCATTCATGAGACACTTCTTTTGGAAATTTCGTATTCAAAGTTCATTTTCCCTCATGCTATTCTGCATTTCTTCAATTCATCCTTATCTTAAGTTCCACCTCAGATTGATCATATTCTACTCATTACTATTTTCATTTGGAAACGAAATAATTTAATATTAATTCAATCTCGTATTGGCAACAAAAATTTCATATTTCATATCAACTTTCCCTGTGATTTTCAATTTTTATTATCGACTTCAGATTAGATGACGGCGATACTCACGTGAAATGACCAATCCAGGTTGAACTATAGAAATTTCTGAAAAGCATTGAGCTCTTCAGTGGAATTATGTTGAGCCCTTATGCATGCCGTTTGGCCCAGCCACTTTTTTGCATTGAGTTTCCCTCAACTGATTCAAGATAAATGGCATGCATTCCTGAATCCACGTTTCTTTACAAGTAACCCCTAGGCTACTTGCACATTCATTTTCGTCTTTCCATGCAAGATTCTATACTGAAAATAATGAAAATTGTGCACTAGAAATCTACTCAAAACAAAGACTTTCAAATGTAATTGAGTTCTACGCCTCAATCATGATTTTTACGCATAATCGATAAGAAGGAACCTTCTTGCTATAGTCGAAGAAACTCATAGTTAGTACATCTCGTATCATCTTATGCCTCTGTTACTACAAAACAACAATATCATGAAACCTCCCAATATTTCCATTTCTCCTCCGAGAAGAGAAATACAGTCCCGCACTCCACATTCTCACTATCTTTTTCTCACTCTATCTGTATCCATCCTCATTTTTTTGCGCATGACTGAACATGCGCAAGGTGACAAAGATAGTCAAATGAAAAGAGAGAGACAGTCAGTTAAATGACACCCTCTACCACAGATGTTAGAAGAGAGTGGCACTATCTGTCTTCTTTCTCACACTTAGGAAGAGTGGGGATTGCTCAAACCTCCCAATGTGTCCAGCGGAGACCCCCGAGCAAGAATATATTGGTAGGTTTCACTGTATTTTTGTCAGAATCAAGTGGTTTTTTCAAGCAAAACTACAATCCCTGATAATCTCAAACGGGAATCAGAAATCGGGAAATGCAGAAGCTGTTGGGTTCGATATATTCTAGTCAGATGGGCTCGGAGATCCTGTTCAATATACAATAAATCACTAGGATCACACATATATATCAAACTGACCGCCACCGCTATTGCAAAAAGTCCACAGTCTACCCCATTAGTCTGTTGCTGCATTGGTGGAAAAATTATGCCTTTACGTTGAAATGGAAATTCAGGTAATAATTGCTTCAAGTAAATGTAGTAATCATCTCTAAATGGCTTCTCATTTCCTGAAACTAGGGAATCATAAATGAATATATTTTCACCATCATAATATGCACATACCCAATGGTTATTGTTATAATTCAATATTTGTATATGTTTCTTGGATGGATCAACTGGCTGAATTCTCCATGGTGTTCTATGTAATGAAACGGATTGATAGCTGTAGATATCGTTTGTGGCATGCATCATGATTTTTCCGAAAACATCCATATGACTATCCTCTAGCATATGTCCATCGCGGAGATTGTCAAAGTCTTCCCCAACCAGTTCTGAGCTCATAAAATCATCTATTCCTCCATCATCAGCAGCTGGCTCATTACATATGATGGGGATGTCATAATAGTAATTAGAATTAGAAGTTATTATCTTAATTCTATTCCCACACATTCCATCCTCATTATTTTGAGCAGTTGAAGGTGGAAACTCCTCAGTTCTTGACGTTCCCGACGCTGTTCTCTGATATTTCTGTGACTGAGGATCATCACGTAATTCCATATTCCTTTTCAATCTACTATCAACAATTTCTGGCATCATATACTTTTTATAGAAAGTTGTGAGCTGAGGGATCATTTTATTTTCCCAGAAACTATCTTCACGTTCTACCCGTATTTCGTATCTCCCTTTGTTACTCGCAATTATAAAAGTACAGAATTTTTTCTGAGTCACAGCAAGAGTACCCATAACAACGTAGTACCATTTATTATTTCGATTAAGGCTCTTCCCATCTTTGGTCAATATCACATTAATTTTGAGTCTTGGAATCTTCAATGCTTCCTCAATGGTATAATTCGCAATCAAATATGGAGTATGCATTATAACAATACCATCATCTCCGCACAACCCATGCGGCTGTGCAGCAAGGAAGCAATGTTCGCGGTGTATAATGATGCCACATTCCCTGAAATTGCTCAATTCTTTCTTCAACTTTCCCTGAAGAATTTGTTCATGCTGCGAATGAAGGCTGTTTCTCCCGGATTCAGTTAATATTTGTTTAATCAATTGTACCCTAGAGGTTGATTCTCTCATGCGACACACATCTCCAAAAAATCGAGCGAGGAGCAATTTTTGGCGTTTAAAATAGTTTTGACTAGGATCATTGCGCGTTCGAGCTTCCACTTCGGTACGATTCTCTTGCCAATCCTTCAGTGTATCCCACAATCTCTTTTCAGCGTCTGCAAAGTCTGCTTCTGACATATCAGGTTGCTGGGTGTTAGTCCCATAGTCTTTTGATTTACGCAAAGATTCTGTTTCACCTGGGTCTAATGTGAAATTTTTCGGTTTCTTGTATTTTCTATTGTACTTGTTCTTCTTCTGTTTCGCCGCTTCAATTTTGAGAATAAGTTTTGGAACTTCCTTTCCTAGATATTTGTGCAGGGTACTAGCGACAGCCTGCGTGTTGAATTGCACGACTGCCCTCGCAATGCGGCCTGGATACATACCTCTCAATTGAACATTAACAGCTTTATCAAAGCAATATCTAGCTACAAGCGAATTGAAGCATTCTACTAAATTTGTATTTTTTCCCATCAATAAATCTTTAGCAGTGCTAGCCCATGTTATCATCACACTCTGCAATGCCTCATATAATCCTGAGCTTTCAGCTAGAGGAAACCAATTACGCTCACCTGGCTTGCTTTGTTTATTACAAAAGTACCCAGCGCAATTTTTATGATTGCCTAATATATGGGCTAACATATTTTCAATGTCGTACTTCACCCCTTCGATCTTTTCTAGCTGAGTACCATCTCCTTTCCTCCAATGGTCAGCAGAGCTTTTCACGTCATTGCAAAGACGAGAAATACTTTTGGAAATAAAAGCTTTGAGGTCCTTTATTAGAGGATTTCGTTTTGTTGGGAATGTCTTCACAATATTTTTCACATCTTTTAGTCGGCATTTCTGATTATGTCTAGTGCAGCGAATCCATGTGGGCACATGAATATCTGGATAAGGATTAGCATTGACTAGTTCATGGTAAGTAGAGCTGTCTCCATCTCCTATCATATCAGAATATATGAAACCGTGTTGGTTGATACTTGCTTTGAAGCCAGCAACTATAACTTTGCTCTCTACACCTAAAATACTTTTACCTTTCGGATAATTTGCCCAACAGTCAGCATGCTCATACGGTGTTTCTGTGAATTTCATTTTACGCTTGCATACAAGACAATAGCGATTTCCATAATCAGCCCATAGTACTTTCTTCGACCGTGCTCCAATAATCGATGCCATTCCAGCATTTGAGCGAACAACTTTATTGTGAGCAATAACGATCCAGGCTCCATCTACAATCACTGGACCTGCTGGGTAACCATTAATGAATGATCCCAACTCCGTAGCTAGTCGTACTTCTTCTTCACCAGCTTTCTTCATTTCGATTTTTGCTGCCTCGACATAGTACTTATCTATTTCAACAGTCAGCTTAGCATACTTTTTGTCACTTATATAAGGAATGTTACAATTAGCCAAGATATCCTTCAAGGCAGCATTTGCTCGCCCAACATTGGTGATACCGATTACAGCACAGCGATTGATGTCAAGATGATGTTTGTCTTCGAGCTCAGACACAAGTCGAGAACGTACATTACACATATTACAGCGCAACAACCAAATCGTTTTGAGTCCTTCATGAAGGATTTTTTCTATAAATAAATTCTGAATACGGCAATCAAAAGGGCCATGGAGACCATCTTCGAATTGTTGTTGGAGTTGCTGCAAAATGTGAAACATTTTGACGATGCTTCGCATTTCTTCATCAATTACAGAAGAAGTTTGATGCGGAGAAGCGCCACTACTTTGCGCCTCCAACGGAACTGAGTCAGCAGTGTTAGATTCTTCATCGTCACATTCATCATCCTCTTCTGCAGTGGTCGCATTATTTGACTCATTTCTATCTGGAATATGGGTTGGATCATCTCCGTCACTGTCCCAAATATGCGAGTATCCATCATCGGTTTCACTGGCGTCATCATAGTCACTGCAACTATTTGGTTCTAAATCTTCGCCTTCATGAGTTTCATTATAGGATTCTTGATTGGCTGATATTCCTGTGGCACAGTTTTCATTATTGTCCTTAGCTGGATGTGAAGAATTATTTCGTGACTCATTCTGTTCTTCACGTTGCGAATGCTCACTTGGTATTTGTGAAGTATTCTCACGAAAGCTAGTATCTCCACTATCCTCAAACAGAAATCCTTCAGGAATAGTATTTTTCATGAGAAATTCGGTACAAGAACCACTGCTCTGGGAAACACTGCCCACTGATATTCCTGCGGCACAGTTTTCAGTATTGTCATCACCCAGATGTGAAGAATTATTTCGTGACTTATTCTGTTCTTCATTTTGCGCATGCTCACTCGGTAATTGTGAAGTATTCTCACGAAAGCTAGTATCTTCACTATCCTCGAATAGAAATCCTTCAGGAATAGTATTTTTCCTGAGAAATTCGGTACAAGAACCACTGCTCTGGGAAACACTGCCCACTGATATTCCTGTGGCACAGTTTCCAGTATTGTCATCACCCGGATGTGAAGAATTATTTCGTGACTCATTCTGTTCTCCATTTTGCGAATGCTCACTCGGTAATTGTGAAGTATTCTCACAGAAGCTAGTATCTTTACTATCCTCAAACAGATATCCTTCAGGAATGGTATTTTTCCTGAGAAATTCGGTACAAGAACCACTGCTCTCGGAAACACTGCCCATTTTCTCTGAAAGAGGGCTGTTCTCCTTATGGTCTCTGTTGAGTGATGCGTCCATTTCCCGGCTTTTTCTGAAGAATGCAGATTCTGACACTCGATTATCCTCGCTCTCCGATGCTACTTCTGTAGAGAATTCATCTTTCGTATTTTTTCGAAGCTGCTGATTATCAATCGAAGGTGTATCCACTTCCATGAAACCTTCTCGATCCATTACGTTAACGTGATGATCTTCATCAACTTCCATAATTAAATCAGCTTCTGTGAGGTGTGATTTCTGGAGAAATGAAGTCAAAGGGGTACTGACACCTGACATATCAGTCGAAGTTGATGATGAGTCTCTTACGATAATATTATGATCATGTTTTTTGGACTCAGATTCTTCCTGACATCCTCTTTCCGGTGACAGTATGTTCTCCCCTGCTCTCGCGCTGATATTCGATCGTGTAACGTCTAAAAAATCTGTTCTACTTACCTTACGTGGGCTACCTCCCTCAGTCATTGTGGTAGATCTGCGTTTGCTTCCTTTCTGCGGAACGTTGATATCTTCATCCTGTGATGAGTCTCGTCCTTTTCCCTCAGGCTCGCCATTGCTTTTCTTATGTAGGCTGCCTCCTCCTCCCTCGGTTGTCGAAGTGCGCTCATTTTCTTTCTTCGGAGCATTGATATCTTTCCCTTGCGGCGATTTTCTTCCTTCTGTCCGAGGTTCACCATCGCTTTCTCCATGAAACTCATTTGAAGTTTCTTCAATTGAAGATAGTCGCCTAGAATTGTAAAACCGCAGAAAATGTAGTAAAAAAAAAATATCAAAAAAGAGACACTGGCTATTCATACATTACAAATTCAAAGATATTCAAGAAAAAATTGAAGAGTGCTGCACCGGGAAACAAACCCTCGATCTCCCGATGTCACGTCAGTTGCTCTACCGATCAAGGAGTTAGACCACTGTAACTGTCCCCCCAAAAAGGGTTTTTCCTGCATTTTTTGTGGAAAAAGAAGCGTCTAGATTCATAACATTCTGGGGACTCGATTCTTCATGAGTCTTTTTATTTGTGATAAAAAAATCAGTCTGATCGGAGCATTCTAACCATAAAAAAAAAATCGTAACAATGAGCACTTTTTCCGGCCGTCATACTAGAATGGCCCCTTAATTGATGGAGGATGAACTCCACTCAATTCTTTTTCTCAATTTTCTGGTGGCGATGGAAAGAACTGAAAGTATTTGCAGAGGAAAATTTTTTTTTGAGATGTCAATTCATCTGACCCTCGTTTATTAGTTAAAATAGTGTCATATTAACTGAAAATTACATGGAATCTACTGAAACATACATTGTCTCTAAGAAATTAATCAGCCCTGCGAAGGCATTTTAACACTCTAAAAACAAACTCCGTATTGCCACCATTGAATCAGACGTAGCAGTGATCGGGATTGGTAGGAGTTCGTCTCCAGAGGGTTAAAGAAAAATCATATTTCCAATCGATTTCCTTATTATGAAGGATGGTTTTTCATAAAAATAAGTAATACATTGTCTTGGGAACAAATTGGCGTAATTGCCAAAACTCTCGGTTCTGGAATAAAAGAGGCGTATCTCCCAAAACCACACTCGAGTGTTTTTCATGGTGTCTTTGACATTATTTATCTAACTGAAAATTGGAATGATGAGTGACGTAATTGCTAATGGTTTAATTGGAAGAGAGGTATCCCGCACTTACATCGCTTTATTTCTTTTTCGTTTCTCAGGCTGCATCTTGGACTTAGGTCTTTTCAGTAATTATTATTTTTACTTTACGGAATCCTAGTTTGACACTTGCGTTCTGTTATTTTTATAATTAGTTCATATGACGTAGTGAAATTTAAAGGTACATATTTTTCTTTTAATTCTTTATCATATAGAACTTACCCCTTCTTTTTTTTTCTAATTCCATCTTTTCGTTTCTGTAGTTCTTCTAATAAAATTCATTCTTCAGACTTGCAACTATTTGTTTTCAGAATGTTTGAAAAAAATTCAATAAAAAACTAAAAACAGAAAGATCTAAGTGCTGGAGATACTTCTTTTCGTTCGTAGTAGGTAGGAATTTACGATTCTATGTTATTTTTTTTTTACTATTATTGCATATAATGCACAGGAAACTTGATTGGAGCCAGAGAAAAACCAACGACACTTTATTTCCAGGCGACAATATAAAATGTGTGTGTAAGAAACTTGAAAATTCATTTGAAACTCCTCAATTTGTGGAAAATATATTCGCTCTAACAATATTTTTCTTTTCCTTGTTATGATAGTTAAAAGCGAGAATATTTCGAAATTAGCAGCAACTCCTGGAATGGGCAGAATTGACCTTTAAATTTTTGGCTGATGATCAAATTTCAAAAAATTTAAAATATTTATTATGCCGCACGAGAACTGGGGGATATTTCCTCTTTCCTCAAATTGGAAATCATTCTTTTTCATCGTATTTTTTTGAAATGTGAAGAAAATGAGTTTCCTTGATCATGTGCGGAAATGGGCCTTCACCACGTGCTTCGCACACGGTAAAACGTCACTTCCACTCAAAGCAGATAAAACTATAAACGTTACACGTCAGGACGGGCATTTTTGACGATTGTGATTACCTCTCACCTCACAATCGTTCAGATAGCCCTCCCACGACTTGTAACGTAATATACTATTGTCTGTTCCGTGCTGCCGAGTAGCGTAAAACTTCCTCTCTCCACGCGCCTGAAGCCGTTCAATGAGTAGCATCCTTCAGAATAACACGATTGTCATCGATAATAACATTAAAGATACGCCCTTCTCGCACTAATCTCTGTTTCCCAGATATTTCTAATGAAAATGGACAAAATAATTGAAAATCTATAATTTTTAGATGAATTGTTTCAATTTTGCCGTCATTCGTTTTTAATCCATCGGAAACTGAGCGAGATACGGCGAATCTGCTTTGATCGTTCCTTATAGAAAATTTCAAGATATAAAAAAAAAGATGGTAACAAAATCACTCTATCTAGCTTACTTTTCATGAGAATCTCTCATCACACGACTAGAGAATGTGGGCAATGTAGCGTGACCACTGACGAGGTAATTAATGAGTTATTTGATTGAAAACAAATTCAGTCTGTATCGATTAAACTATGAATATCTATTGATAATTATCAATCCTTTTCTTCTTCAGTTAAAATGCGGATTCTTTGATAATAGATTTTTTTTCTGAGTGCTGCAATTAAACCCAAAAATGTTCTTTAAAAATTCGCGATTTTCAGCACTGATTAGGATGATAATTTTACCCAATTTTTTCTTATAATAAATACTCTGAGATAATCAATCATTTGACTTACTTTTTGGGCCCCCTCTTCCGTCTCTTTGATGATAAACACAACTTCTTCTTGTCATTTGTTCCACCCTTCAACACTCGCCTCGAAGCATCCATGATAAAATGAAAACACTTTTCACTAAATGAAAAAATATTCTGAATAGTCGCTGCACTGATAGATCTGAATTAATTAATTAAAATCCCTTTATTTCGTGAAATGTACTTCGTAAAAAAACTCGTTGAACTGATGGCTGTCATTACTGATCAGCCGTTGCATGAAGAGTATTCAGATAAAGTCTTTTTGCCTAGTCAGGCAAGCTAAAAACTTGGGTGAGAACTCTCCTCATTGGTCGGTCGCATTTTTATTGGAAAAAAATCGCGCGGACGATTTCCCCGCCCACATACGCATGTGAGCTGCTGGGTCCAGAGTTGCCGAAAGCATCATTTGCGCATGCGTAGAGAATATTTTGAGACTCAAAGGAACGTGTTGTTTACATTGAAACAACGACAGCATGGCAAGTAAGTACTGTTGCGATTTTTAATTTATCCATGTTTATTTACTGCTTTTAATTAGAATCGAAGTTAAAGGAGATGGTGTGATATACTGTGTATTATTTTTATAAGAGTGAAAAAATAAAAAATGTCGTGATTAGGTTGTTGTGTTGAAATGAAAGATATGATGCGTCACGATTACGAAGTTTTGGAATTATGTACCCCGAATTACGCGCATTGGCCAAAAATGTTACAATAACGTGCTTCGAAATTCGTGTTCATATTTTTCTAATACAATTCATATATCTTGTAGATAACGGCACTTCATCAGGACAGGTGGCAGAGATTGCTGCTGCAAAACTCCCCGGGAGTCAGCCGAACATAAATCACCCTGATGCCATGGAAACATTGGCGGCATGGTACAACCGATTCTGGCCGGTGAGATTATTTGGATTCATTATCAAAATATGTATTCAAAGAAATGGGCTCTATTCTGGAATTTCGTTTCTTTGGATTATCTCTAGCAATACTGGTGATATTAGAATTTTTGTAAGGGCCTTTTTTGTAGAACATTAGAAGAGCTATAAAAAAGGTGCTATTGAATATGTCCATATCTTGAATCGATTTCGAGATATTGAAGAAAGAGAGAAGACAAATTGGATTTATTAATTCAAGATTTTTTGATTTCGGTTTTTATTTTTTCGGAATATCTCGAAATCCAGTGGAGATACGGGAACTTTCATAGAGATCTTTTTCGTAGGGAAAAACAAGAGCTTCAAAAAAGGTTGAAATGAAAATTTCGATATCTCCATTATTTTTGGAGATATTCGAATAAAAACCCATTTCAATTTGAGCTACTCAAAAAATTCGGTTAGATTTTTAGCTAATGAGTTTGTAGATGATATTCCTCTCAATTATCGCGCAAAATCAATTCTCGTAAAGAAAGAAATTTTATCTCATCAGCCTACGACAATCAAAGTCAGAGATATCAACAGAAAAATGGAAATGTACTGATTCAACGGAGATTTTTATCTCGGAAAGTCATGTCGTGCATCTATTCTTTCTCGGGAAATTCCATCCTACAGCTCTTGTACATTCTGCATGATGATCAGTTGACCTTGAAAATTCATAGTACCGTGAAGGCACCAGTCACCGGACGGTTAAGACAATGGTGACGGTTCCCGGACAAGTTAGAATTAAATTATTAAAATGATAAAAAATTTCAATTAAATGAATCAAACAATTTACTTAATTGTTATTTCAACATTTTGCAAGTATTGAAAAAATAGATTTTTTCACTTGAATAGTAATGATTAGTATATTTCGCTGGTGCATCCGGAAACTGGGACCCGCCCGGTAACCAGATCCACCATAGTACCTGCAGACTGCGCATATTCTTATCTCTCCACGTACAAAATTTATGCTTGAGATTTACCACTGCGAATACACATCCGTTCTTTATTATATTCATGTCGATGAGTTAAGTTTGCTCCAGAGCTTTTCAGCTATAGGCCAAAAATTTTCATTTTGTATGACTGAATTGGAATGGGAGAAAGTCAAAAAATAGAGGGGGGGTAATAATTCTTCTGTCCCTGAAGGAATATTTTTTTTTTTTGGAGAATATTTCAAAGTTTGAACGGGATGGATCGATTTTTTCGTAAATTTTGTATAGAGAATTTCGAGGGCTACAAAAAAGAATGACGACAAAATCATTCTATCTCGCCTAGTTTCCGAGATTTTTTTTTAAAGCTCTTGATAGGAAAATCATGTTTTACCGCTTCGCTACTGAATAGCCTATCTGACCTCTACATGGAACAATTCGACGAAAATTGAGTTAGGCTGCTTGGTTCCCGAGAGATTAAAAAAAAATTAGTGATAGAAAGAATCGACTCATCTTGGTTGACTGTTTTGCTACTGAAACCACTGGCGGTAGAAGAGTAGTTTCTTCTTGCACTCAGGAAAAATCGGAAAAAATTTCATTGCATTATCGTCTTGTTTTGTTTTTACAGATGATTGGACGAGGACAACCACTACCTCTACAACAACAGCAGCCGCTAGCACAACGGCAGCAGACATCAGCCCAAAGGCAGCAGACCCAAGTACAAGAACACCAGGCCCTAACACCACAACAGCAGACATCACCAGGACAGCAATCATCAGCATTGCTAATTATCACCACATCATCCGGTATCGACAGCACAACATGCAGTACCAACTCACACAATCATATATCCAACACATACACTACTAGCACATTACACAGCAACATCGGTATGTGCTCCGACAGTGGAACATCTACTCACACCACCAACACTTTGCCTAACAATATCACCACACCGCGCATAAACGAATCAAGTTATCCTGCATCACCGCTGTCATTTGCTCCAATCGCACCATCACCTCCAGCAATGCAATATCCGTTTATCCCAGGGCAGTATGTATCACCAATCCCACTATCTGTGCCACTCATCCAGTATGGCCAGCCTGTCTTTAGTCAGCAGTACAGCCAGCCTTTCCTCTTCAATCAGTACGGACAGCACCTGTTAACTAATCAGCATACCCTCCCCCCTCCTGCGGAACATTATGCACATCCAGTTGCGGCTGCTCAGCCTGGCCATAATGATAATGAAACTCTGGTATGAATTTCTAAAGTTGCTTTTTTTCTCATTTTCTTGCATTCAATTCATTTAATACCCATCTCATTCTAGTTGACATCAATCAAAGCCATGCTTGACAAGGACAAGAAGAAAAGCAGCAAAGAGCAAGGAGGAAAAGAAGAGAAGAAGAAACAGAGAACTTGCTGGAAATGTGGAGGACCTTATCCCTTCCGAGGAGCTTTTCAACCTGGCCATAGTGATCAAGACAAACTGGTATGAATTTGTAACCTGGCTTTATTCTTATTTTGCTACGTTCAAGTCATTCACTATTCATCTTATCCTAGTTAACATTAATGAAAGCCATGCTGGACAAGGATAAGAAGGGAAATAACAAAGAGCAAGGAGGGGAGAAAGGAAAGGCGAAGCAGAGAACGTGCTGGAAATGTGGAGGTCCTTATCCTTACCGAGGGGAAACGAATGAGAAAGCAAGTGGCAGAGGAAAGGAGAGGAGAGGTGGTGGGAAAAAGAAAGGTCGTGACTCCAAACAATGAGCAAATACCCATTGGAGATGACAAATTTCATTTTTTTTCATTGTACTCCATAATTCATGAAAGTTTCGAGTACATTGTAATATTTTTAAAATATTATTCATCAAAATCAATAAAGGAAAAATAATTTCAATTCAAATTTTTTTCGTTTTTCTTACAGCAAATCAATAATCAAGAAGTACAACCGGATAAGTCTTTTTTTCAGAATTTGCAACGAATTTTTAACTAGAATTATATATGGAATGTATACTGGAATTATATACCTTTGCCTATAATTATTTTTATTCAATAGTTCAGTTAACAGACGCATTGTCGGACATAATTTACGAGAAGACAAATATATGATATGAATCAAAAGCAAAAAATGAAATGTTGAACAAAAACTCGGGTTCAATCAATTTGGAATTAAATTTTTTACCACTCGCTCCATTGTTAATTCCAAGTTATGCTCATGATCGGCACATGGATTTATAAACATAGTGATTGCACTGTACACCTCTCACATTTTTTTCCTATAAAATTTATTTCTCAGACCAAAAAACTTGATTATTTTCCAATATTTGTCAAAAAAATCGCGAATTAATTTTACAATTTCATGAATTTTCACATAAATTCTTGCTTTATTGTCATGATTCAATGCGATTATTTACTTCATAGGAATCTTATTTATAAAATTTCTCTCATGAGCATTTTAGATCAAGGAATAGGAATCCTATTTTGAATATCTCCCCTGTTAAACTCTCTTTGAAATGTCGTGCAAATTTTATAAATTTAAGAGCGGGGCTCTCGAAATTTCATTCAAATTCGGCCCTGTAGAACTATCATTTTCTGCAGCTCTCAGAGTTATCGACGGAAGAAATTTTGACATTGAGCTTCTCGATCTGCCGCGGATTGGGAGGGCGCAAAAAGCAGAAAAATAATCACTAGGGCGGGTTACCGGGCCTTAAACTGTTCTTTACACTGTAACGATTATAATTTTTTAAATTACTCAAAGGAAATTGAATAATTTCAATTTGATCAGAAAAGAGACGAAAAATAATAATGAGGAAAATATAAAAAAAATCACAAGAAATAATGCCGTGCAAATAATTGTGTAGACGACTTTATCCATATAAAATTAAATAGATAAATAAAAATAAAAAAAAATACATATAAAAGTAAAGAACCGATTATTTATTCAAATTTAGAAATTATCAACCATTTTCCAATTATATTTCTTTTTAAATATAATTCGAAACAACAAAAAAAAAAATCAATGAATATTTGTTCCTTTCAAGTTTTATAAATAATAAAAACGTGGTACGTACCATTCAGTCTCTCACACACACACACATACAAACCAAATTGAATTTTATAATTTTAATATTTCGCAGTCAATTTCAAAAGAAAATGAAAGTCGTCCAAGTAATATAATTGAATCAAAGGTCTTCAAATGAGAAATATATAATTAATTTGTCAACGATAATGAATTACAAATTTAGATCTAATTATTTTTTAATAAGAATGGCCATTGCTCGTAAAGGTCAAATTATGTGAGCAGTCAACCAATTGATTGCTGTCGAGCTAGTGAGTCAACGTCGCGAGTCCTTTTGCCTGGTGCTCCCAAAATTATCACCTGACCTTCCCACCCTTTTCACTTGGATTACAAGTGGGGGAAGTGTTTGGTGTGTCCATAGAGGCGATCCATTACAACACATTTATTTATCCATTATGGTAGTTTCTCCCCTAAAAACCTGTTAATTGCCAAAAATTTCTTGTTTATAGACAAAAACTCATAAGGGACCGTGTGAATTGAAAAATCTTTATATTTTAATTTCTCCCGAACAAGATATCCAAAGAGTTTGAAATTTCAAAAAAAATTCACTTGTGCTTTTCAAAAATGTGCTTTTCAAGGATGAAAAGATGAGGAAGAAGAAAGTGTAGGAAGTGTTATGCGAATATCAGTCTTAAGGACGGTAGGGAAAAAAAAGAGAAGTAAAGACAAAATTGAATCGAAATTAATACAATTTTCATGCAACTCACCGGCACTTGTCGCAGTCAATTGTAATTCATCCATGTTATTGCTGATATTCTGGAGGAAATCATGGCTCTCTTTATCTGTAATATAGAAGGGTTTTGTTAAAAAATTGGAAAAAAATGAGCGAGGAATTTCACCATAAAAATAATTCGAAATTGATGGAAATATTGAAGATAAGCTTTTTCTGATGATTCCACAGAGAAGCTGAGGAAGATTCCCACGAAAATCGTATGTCAAAAATGATTTCTTTCAAGTTTTTCCAGAATTTCATTCTTTGTTCAAGATTTGAAAATAAAACCTTTCAGTTTTCAAACCTTTCATTTCACCGAAAATTCCGCATTCTTTGATATGTAATTGGAATGATTAGTTAATACTCACGATTGGGCAGATCTTTCACCCCGTAGATCTCAACCGTTCTGTCACGTGTTTCATCTTCATACATGAATTCCACTGTCAGCATGGAGGTATATCTATCGTCCTCCAGCATGTGCTCTGTTCCCCCTTTTTTTTTTTAAATGAATGAATAAATGGAAAAAAAAATAATAATCATAATAAATAAATAATAATAGATAATTAAATGGAAAAAAAAATGAATCAACAAAAAATTAAAAAATCAATGGAAAAATAAAAAAATGATGAAATAATAATAATTAAAAAAATAAAAATAATGGAATATAGATATTAAATAAAGAAATAATAGAAAAATAATGAATGAAAATGGACGACGGATCAACTCTCCGATTACGAGGAACCAACAGAGGTAGACACATTGGGTCAAATCTCAATAAACGAATCAATCCATGTCACGGATTCCCGCATACTTTGATATGTAATTGGAATGATTAGTTAATACTCACGATTGGGCAGATCTTTCACCCCGTAGATCTCAACCGTGCTGTCGCGTGTTTCATCTTCATACATGAATCCCACTGTCAGCATGGAGGTATATCTATCGTTCTCCAGCATGTGCTCTGTGCACTCATTTTTTTTTTAAATGAATGAATAAATGGAAAGAAAAAATAATAATTATGATAAATAAATAATAATAGTATGTATGATGTATGATTTATAGTTCGGTGGCCGGAGAGGCATAACGAGTGTAACTATTTTATGCCCGCCAGGTGGCGACCACCTTAGTTCCAAGGTTCGAGTAGGTTGGCGATCCTAGCAAAGTCTAGTATTCGTCCAACCTCATCCCTTGTTACCTTTAAATTTGACATACTAGTGGAGCCGAAAGCCTCCCATCTCTCTCTTTCGAAGCCACTGCATCTCGTCAGTAAGTGGTGGGCATCTCCATCCTCCATCCCACATTTGTCACAGGTGGGCTCATTTACGAGTCTCAGCCTGTGTAGATGGGCCCTGGTGGGCCAGTGTCCTGTGATAAGTCCAATCAGGCATCTGAGTTCTTTCCTTTTCAGACCAATGATTGCCTCTGACAGGGACTTATCCGGACCTTCAAAGAGGCGCCTGGTATGTTCCAGTTTCCCGTTTGTGTGCCAGATCCTGTTGAATTCCCTCTGTGTCCGGGTTTTCAGCCACTTTTTCAGGAGTTCTGGTCTGGCACCTATATTCTCCTCTTCCTCTCCGGTCGCTTGGTAGCAGCCCGTGGAGGCGAGTGTATCGGCTCTCATGTTTCCTTCGATGCCCGTATGTCCCGGTACCCATAGGATCTTGAGGCTGTTCTTCGCTGCTATATTGTTCAGCAGGTTCACGCAGTCTTTTACCAGTTGAGACGTTATCTTAGTCCTTTCGAGTTCTCTCAAGGCCTGCTTGCTATCCGTACAAATGTAGATATGTTTCATCCGGACATCAAGCTCCAGTATTCTGCCAGCGCAGCGTTTCAGTGCTGCTACTTCCGTTTGCAGCACCGTACAATGTTGGGGAAGTCGTGTTGAGATGCTGGTCCTAGGTCCTTTTGACCATATCCCAGCGCCCGCTCCGCATCCCTTTTTGGCCCCGTCTGTATACCAAGTCGGGCCCTCAGGTTGGAGGAAGGGTCTATGTTCTAGAGCCCATTCCTCGCTCGTCGGTCTTATGACTCCAAAGTTTCTGGTGAGGATCCTCGTGCCCCCGCATACATCACTGCCCAACCGGAGCATTTTTTTCGTGCTCCTGTCGTTAAGGAGCGATGCATGCCCATAGGTCGAGTTCCTCCAGAGTCCAGCAGTCCTCAATCTGATCGCAGCACCCTTGGCTGCCTCTATTGCCAGTAGATGTGGCGGCTTCAGGTCAAGGATGGCCATCAGGGCCAGTGTAGGTGTGGTTCTCAGCGCCCCACTCATCCCTAATCCTGTCCATCTTGCCATCCTGTCCGTTAGCTGTATGATAGTGGTTTTTGTTAGGGCCCTCCACCATACTACAGATGCGTAGGAAAACTGTGGCATCAGTACCGCCGTGTAAATCCACTTTACCACCGTCGGGCTGAGCCCCCAGGTCTTCCCCATCATTCGTCTACATGCCCAAAAGGTGTTAGACACTTTAACTAGTTGCTTGTCAATGTGCGCTCTCCAACTCAGTTTCCGATCGAGTCTTACACCGAGGTAGTCCACCTCGTTCGAGAACCTGAGTTCAGTTCCAAAGATAGATGGAGGTTTTACTTTCCATCTTCTTCTCCTTGTGAAAAGCACCATCTCCGTTTTGTTTGGGTTCACCCTGAGTCCCTGCTTTACGCACCAGGACTGGACGAAGTCCAGTGCCCTCTGCATGCGCCAGTGCAGATCCTCCGCGTGACCGCCACTCACTACGATAGCCACGTCGTCTGCGTAGCCTATCGCTTTTACCCCCAGCTTTTCAAGTCCCACGAGTAAGTCATCTACAACGATAGTCCAGAGGGTAGGTGAGATCACGCCTCCCTGAGGGCAACCCCTCCCCACCCTGGCCTTTACCCGTGCGTCCCCGAAAGAGGTGTTGATGTTTCTTGTTCTTAGCATCTCCAGTATCCATTCAGTCACCGTTTCACCAAACTGAAAGTTCCTGGCTGCATTACCGATGACATCAAAGGCCGTGTTGTCAAACGCCCCCTCAATGTCGATGAAAACTCCGAGCGAAGCCTCCTTTTTGTGAAGTGCTCCTTCTATCTCTTCCACCAGTGAGTGAAGTGCCGTTTCTGTGGACCTTCCCTCCTGATAGGCGTGTTGTGATTTACTGAGAGGTCTAGCTCGTAGAGCTCCCTCTTTGATGTGTCTATCAACGAGTCTTTCAAGTGCCTTAAGGGCAAATGAGCTCAAGCTGATAGGTCTAAAGGCCTTTGCACTGTCATAGTTGCATTTGCCTGGTTTGGGGAGGAAGGCCACCCTGACCTCCCTCCAGCCCATGGGTATGCGCCTGAAAGACAGGCTAGCTCTCATGGTCCGGAGTAGTCTTTTCCTTAGTGTCACTCCTCCCCTTTGTAGCATTGCCGGGTAGATGCCATCCGGCCCCGGACTCTTGTAGCTATCGAATGAATCCAATGCCCATTCAAGTTTTTCCGGTGTTATAATCTTCCTGGCCGTTTCCCAATCTGGTCTCCGCCCAGCAGGTGCGTTCGAGCAGTCGCTCTTCAATTCCTCCTCCTCCTCCACCTCCATGGAGTCTGGGAAGTGTACCTGTATCAGGTGTCGGAGAATGTCTTCATGTTGGGTAATAGTTCCTCCTTCAGGGAGTGTAATATTCCCCAGTGGTGCTTTATGGCCCCCCACGAAGATCCTTTTTAGTTTGGAGACCAGTGACAGGTTCTCCAGCTCAGAGCAGAAGTCCCTCCAGTGCGTATCCTTCGCTAAGACGATCTGGTACTTATACTTGGCATTGGTTGCCCTATATGTCTCCCAGTCCTCATCTTTCTTAGTCACATAGGCTCTCCTCCAGAGTTTCCTGGATAGGAGTCTGAGTCTAGTGAGTTCATTGTTCCACCAGGCTACTTTCTTCTCAGTCCTGGCAACTTTGGCTTTACAGTGCTCATGGTAGGCCTGGGTGAGATTTTCCTGTATGAACAGTGCCTCTCTATCCAGTCCTATCTGGCTCCTGAAACCCCTACGGTTGCCCCCCAGTGCCACCTCTAGGGATGCATTGAAGCCTTCCCAGTCGGTGTTCCTGGGGTTCCTCTTGAGGGTTGCCTCGGGGTGGATGTTATTCCCCTCCAATTGGAACCTTATTCTTCTGTGGTCTGAGAGTGAGTCCTCATCGCAGACTTCCCAGTCCCTACAGTGTTCCAGGATCGATTGAGTGCATAACGTCACGTCAATCACTTCTTGGCATCTTGTGGTGACGAAAGTGGGAGCAGATCCCCTGTTAAGAATCTCCCAGCTCTCCTCAAGCAGAAGTTCCACAAGGGCTTGACCTCTGTTAGTCGTTTTATGACTGCCCCATAATGTGTGCTGTGAATTTGCATCACAACCCACAATCAGTGGCAGCCTTAGCTTCCTGCAGGATCTCGCTAGTTCCCTCAACTCCGGTGTCGGCGGAGGTTCGGCTGAGTCATGCGGTAGGTAGGCCGAGCAGAACACTACATCCCGTCTCGTACCACCCAGCGCGATCTTCGCCACCACCCCCACCAAATCCCTGGAGCAGAAGTTCCTTAGTAGTCTCGGTTGGCAGTTGTTGTCCAGGATGATGCAGGCCCTAGGTCCCGTCTCACCCTGTGCGTAAAAGGTTTCCTTGCCCGGAACGTTAAGACCTCTTACGTGACCCCCCACAACCCAAGGTTCTTGAATGAGACATACGTCTGTCTGCTCCACTGCTATGCAACGGTGCAGAAGCGCAACCGCCGCTTTGCAGTGCTGCAGATTAATCTGTGAGCAGCGAGTGTTCCTGATGCCCATGTGAACACCAGTATTCACCCCTCCTCTCGATTCCGTCGTAGAGTGACCTGTCTGGTTGCCCCCCGGTGTGGCCCCTATTGGGGTCCATCCCCCTGGGTCCCGCCTTTGGGGTCCACCTGAGACGGGAGAACAGGGAAAACCCCCTCTAGGGTGCGCTGTGCGCCCCCCGCGATCTCTCCCCTGTCCTCCCGTCCCCGCCCCCCTCTCCCTGGCGGTCTCCCTCTACGCCTGGTCCCTCGTGGTGTACACGGGGACGCTGAACCCACTCTCCCTGGTGTAAAAAGTACCTGGTTCCCCATCAGGCTCCGAGGTGATAGCACAGTGGCTGCCCCCATCGGATCCTGACCGGTACCCACGGTACTCGGAGCATTGTCTCTTGGGGGTGGGGCATTTTGGTTGCCACCACCCTCCGTCTGTGTGCTGTTCTTTTTTGCCTCGTAAAACCTAGCTTTTCCGAGGCCGTAATGAGGTGTCATGTTGACCGCCCTCAGAACGTCGAGTGCAGCTTGGTCCACACCAACAACCAGGTTAGTGCAGCCCTTGCCTGCCGCGACGCTCCAGACTTTCCAGTTCTCTGTTTTGAGTCCTGGATTCTGCCATGCCAATCTCCTCAGAGCTTCCGCCCCCCCCCACCGGTGGTCCCGGCAGGGTTGCGGTTGCCCTAAAGAGCTTCGGGATGAGTTCGTCCCTGTGTTTAACCGTCAAGGCCGCCCCCTCCCAAGGCACTAGAGTTGGCACAACTCTGTTCAGCCACGAGACAGAGTCGGCGTCAGAGCACGTCACCCAAAAGATGCCGCCCTCCAGCCGCGCGCCCTCAAATCTCGGAGCTGGCGTGAATTCGTTGGCGGGGCTGAAAATCGCCTCCATCAACGCAACCTCCAAAGCAAGGCCTTGCTCTTCGTTCATCGTCACCTCCGGGAAGGCTTCCGGCACGATGGCGTATCGTCCTCCTCCCGCGGCAGCCACACTGAACAAAGGGGCCATCTTGCTCTCATTAACCTTCGGCTTCTTCGGGGGACCATCCGACGGTGGTGTGTTTCCCGCTGAGCGCGGTCTTTTCCCCCCGTCCTTCGGTACCCCCTCTGTCGCCGAGGTCGTCGCACCCGTGTTGCCCGCAGCAAGAGGGAGTCCAGTTCCCCTTCTCCTTTCTCTGGCCCTCCTTCTCTTCTGCGCCCCACTTAGCGGCTTCCCTCTCTGATTGGGTACAGTGTTCAGGGGGGCTCCCATGTTCCCAGCATCCACTGGAACCACAGGGGGCCCTATCTGCTCACCGTCCCCAATCTCAGCTGATAAGGTGGTTTTGGCCAAGGCCTCCGCCACCTCATCCCTCATATCATTTGAAATCCTTTGGTCGGTACCGCCATTGGCAGTCCCAACCTCGGGAGTTTCTTGTTGATCCTCTCGGGTGTCACCAGAGGTGTCCCCTGACAAGGCATCCATCTTTTCGTCGTTTTGTTTTTTGTTTTGTTGGTTCTCCATAAGATTCCCACGAGTATCCGGGAAATAAAGGTCCGCCCCCACAGAGCCCGGTATGTGAGGGTAAGGCCTGTCTTGCGACACGATACAATGGAGGGTGACCTGGTACCCCAAGGACATCGTTAGTGACACACTGACTCAGAGTTTCATCAACTCCGAGTCACCCCTTGTGTCATGCAGCCTTCGGCACGATAGGTTTACACCACTGGCTTGGGGGAGCTGGTCCGCGGTAACGGCCTTCGTTCGACTGCCCGGGCTTTTACCCCCGTCGTCTCCCTTATTGTACCGTCACTTCACCAACATTTTCGGAAGTTACATGGCTGGATCTGGCTGTTTTACCAGTCAGCTCCCTCCTGTTCCCTCCTACTTGTGTTGGCTACCTCCCCTATCCGCCACCTGGGGACGCGCCTCGATCGATAGCTCAACCGCCGGGACCAGACTCCCATTACGAGAGTTCGGCCCGGATCGAAGAAATAATAATAGATAAGTAAATGAAAAAAAAAAATAAATGAATCAACAAAAAATTAAAAATTGAAAAATCAATGGAAAAATAAAAAAATGATGAAATAATAATAATAATAAAAATGAAAATAATGGAATATATATATTCAAATAAAGAAATAATAGAAAAGTAATAAATGAAAATGGTACTTTGATATGTAATTGGAATAATTAGTTAATACTCATGATTAGGCAGATCTTTTATCCCGTAGATCTCCACCGTTCTGTCGCATGTTTCATCTTCATACATGAAGCCTACTGTCACCATGGAGGAATATCTATCGTCCTCCAGCATGTGCTCCGTGACGAGAAAGCCATTGGCACACTCGATGGTATAGTTTCCCTCTTCAAAAGTTTGAGGGACACGTAGCCTGTTCGATCGGTCGAATGTTCTATCTATGTAAAGAAAACAATTATAAAAAGATGCATATTAGTGATTTGTGATCAGCCTTAGATGAAAATTGAATTATCTCTAATCAATCTGGTTAGTCTTAGAATTTTTTCCATGCTTTTTTGCGAGACTTGGTATAGCTTGTTTCATAAAAATCCAGTATTTTTATCATATCATCTTTGAAAAGATAATTTTTTTTTCAACACGAATTGAATTACCTTTTCATTTGAGCTTGACTTCGAGTTATTACCACATATAGATCTGAAGATATTCTTGAAAATATAAAACTTCCATTCGGAAGCAGCAATAGAGCGTTCGAAGAATTCTCAAAATAAATTCTGACATTTACTTTTCAACAGAAATTTTCTCAGTTATTCAATGCAATCATCAAAGAAAGCCCATTCCAATTTGATAATGATGGTAAAACAGTATAAGTCAATTTTCTTGGTGCTCGGAAATTGAACGAGATAGTGAAATTTGTGTAGAAACAATTTTTTGTAGAAGATAATCAGCTTTACAAGAAATATTTCTACATCAATTTTGCTATCTCACTTAGTATTCGAAATATTACGCAGAAATGAATCACAGAGAAATCACTTTGTCCTGTTCTACCTCTTCATCACTGAATTATTCTCCCCAACTCCGCGCGATTGTCATACTATAAAGATTAGGAACTGAAACGATCTCGTTTCACTCGTTATACCGTTTTTACTCTACTCTTCTTCATAACAAATCAAAAAGAAAAATCCCCTCTTTTATTTTTGTACCCCTGAATAAAATACTTAAGCCCACTGTAAAATATGTGAGTCTTCTCTACCTCCTTTTCTTCTGCTCTCTTGACGATCGTTGTGATTGGCTTTAACTTTCTCGGCACTGGAATGAAGAAAATTACTATTAATTTGACTTGAAATAAATATAACGAAGCTGGCTGTATAAACTAACAGTTGAAGCCCAGCTGCGACCAATCGCAGCACAATTGGGGAGAAGAAGAACGAAATATAAAATTCAGAAAAATATGAATTCCAAAACTTACGGTGATTGAGTCGATTCCTCGTAACTCTCACATGTATGGAGGCACGATCATGTGTTATTCCGCATTCATTTACTGTGACCCACGTAATTTTGTTCATGTCTCAACAGAAGAAAAAAAGAATTAGTAAACTCTGTCGAGTTTCGTATCCTCGAATTCTATTAATCACGGGTAGGAAAATAGTGCGGTCTCGTTACTCGCACGTTCTACGGTCCTCACGAGGATTTGTGTAGAAACAACTTTTTGTAGTTCTCACTCTCCTCTACACGGATCTCTCGTGTAGAAAAGTGTGAGAGCTACAAAGAAGAGATCCCCATGGAATATTTCTTTTTTTACAAATAATTTTCATACTGTGTCCCGGGAAAAAATGTTCAGATCTGATCAGATCAAATTAGATCTGAGTTCCTTAGATCTGATCAGATCTGAGAATTGGCACGCTCTGATCAGATGTAATTAGATCAAATTAGATCTGATCAAATCCAATTGGATCTGCACAAAATCCGGAATGAAAATTTTAAATTTTTAGAGAAAATGAAAAATAAATAAAAATATGAATTCTTCACTAAACAAATGAATTAAAATTGGAATTTTTAAAGAGAAAAAAATCGAAAAAAATGTGCTCCAGCGGGATCGAACCCGGGACCATAGATTTACCAGTCTATTACTCCAACCATTCAGCAATTGCACGATGTCTTGATAACACTTGAAATTTAAATGGTTATAATTGAAGAAAATCAGAAATATTAGAAGAAATAACTCCGGAGAAAAGTCGGGACTGCCCAAATGGAATGCAGAATCATCCATGGAAATAAATATGAAATTCTACGATAATGAAATGAGCACAGGTCTGACACATTGTGGATTTTTTAAACAGATAAATTTTCATGTAATAAACATTTCAAAAAAGTCGTATTCGTAGTTGTATGGATTTCCTACATGTGCATATTTTTCATTTTTTTTAAATAATGTATCTGTTAAAGAAAATTCAAAAAAACTAGATATTGTCAAATGTCTGCTATTTTCAGTTTTATTAAATTCTACCATATAAAGTTTTCATCCATCGCCTGATGCATCATAATGTGAATTGGATTTGATCATATCTGATTAGATCTGATTGGATCCAACTAGATCTGAATAGATCTGACTAGATCCAATCAGATCTGGTTAGATCTAGTCAGATCTATTCAGATCTAATCAGATCTAAACAGATCTAATCAGATCTAATCAGATCTGATCAGGCATTGATCTGATTAGATCAGATTTAGTTAGATCAGATCTAGTTAGATCTAATCAGATCGATTCATATCAAATTTCTCAATTTAATCAGATCTCATCAGATCTGATCAGATCAAATTAGATCTAATCAGATCTAATTTGATCTGATCAGATCTAAACATTTTTTCCGGGAGTTTCTTATTCTCTTAGATGTGCCCATTCCATATGATGAACATTTGCATTTCGATGGCACCTGGAATATGAAGATGCAGGCATGAAGGATCCTACATGGTCCCGCGGGCTCTGCCACAAAGCCTGGCGGGGTGCTTTGTGAATCGTGAGGAAAGGGAAAATCTGACCATATACCACAGCAGAAGACTCCAAAAGCAAGGAGTTACCATAGTCGTGCGTCGACCATTTTCAAACCAGCGAAGGAGCCAGTCAACCAATCGCAGTGAAGGAGCCAATTAGCTGGGCGTAGCTAGTCACAGCTATCTGTTGCCCAGGGAATCACGCGATGGTTGAAAGTGGCTCAGGCTACACAAGCAGAACAAAAACGTTAGTCGCGAGTTTTATTAGAATAGAAGAAGATGTAGTAAAATGGTAATGTATCAACTTTTGTATTTTGCACTCTGGAAATAACTCGAAAACGCTGTAAATATGAACAAAAACGTTTTTTTTCGAAGATATCATTGGAAAGCTGAAGGAATCTCCCATTGAAATCATATGTCAGAAGTTACTTTTTTGAATTTTTCAAAAATTCCATATTTAGCTCAAGATTTGAAAGAATTGTTTTTGAATAACTTCTGTTTTTCGAAAATATCTCTGGTTCTATTGGTCGTAGCGACCTGGGCTTGATCTTATATGAAAGGTAAACTCATTTTCTATTGATTCATATTGTTGAAAACATAAATAATCATCTATTTTTCAAGTACTTATAGAGAAAAAACTGATTAACAGAAAATGGCCTGTAGGTATTTGAGAAATGAATTTTTTTAAATTTGAATTGAATAAATCGATGAGAAATGAGGTCTTCTTTGATTTGAGGTCAATTTCAGATGACTGACAATATTTCCGAAAAATCGATTTTTTTCCGATCGATCCTGTTCAAACATCGATCAATCGATGCGATATCTCGTCTCTCAGTCGATAAGTTCTCTTTCACTAAATTCCTAACTATAGTCGACCTATCTAAAGATTCCTTTCACAAGCGACATCTACACTGACTTAAAGCTAGGTCACGAGAAGTAATCTTTTGATAATCAGACTATAGGTTTAGGATGATCCGCCATGCTTGATATTCAGGCCTTGTTTCTTTCATAAGGGGTAAGGGGTTAAGGGGGATAGAGAATTCTCTATTCTTCCTGCTTTGTCGAAGAAATCACACGCATACACTTGCAATTTTGTTTTTAAGCTTCACAGTGGATGAGGAAAATTCTGTCGTGACTGTGTGACGAGTACAACACGACCTGTTAAAATACACAGTGAAAAACAATCGGCGTGGCGCCTCTTCGTTACCGAGTAACGTCATACAATGGTAAATATAAGACAAAAGTTCATTATTTCATAAAAATTCCAAATGTCTTCTAATCCTCCTGGACAATCCCTCCACTTCCTAATTCCCCAGAATCTCCAGAAAATCATGCTCACCCCATTTCCACTAATCTTTCTCCAAAAATTAATTATTGGTCCTCAATCCCAAAAATTTACCCCCAAAATCTCCTCGTCACTTGTTGATTCGACCGAAATAATCTTAATAAATTAAAAATTCCAGGAGAGACTGAGATGGACGTTTCTCTTGCTGATCGCTTCAATTCTGGAGATCCAAGGATTTTACGTGCCTGGAGTAGCACCAGTTGAGTTCAAAAAAGGCCAGAAAATCGATGTGAAAGCTGTCAAAATGACGAGTATTCACACACAATTGCCATACGAGTATTATTCACTGCGTTTTTGTTTACCAAAAAATGGAACATTATTCTATAAATCGGAGAATTTAGGTGAGGTACTTCGTGGTGATCGTATTGTTAATACGCCTTATGAAGTATCAATGGGCGAGAATGTTCCATGCAAAGTATTGTGCAATGATCCATCAACTCCAATGACGTGGAACGAGGAAGACTCAAAACGTGTTATTGAACGAATTAGGCACGAGTACATTGTTCATCTTCTGATTGACAATCTTCCAGCTGCTACGAAGAAAATTCATAAGGATGACAGTGTCATGGTTTATCATGGCTACAGACTCGGAGAAGTACTTGGAGATCAAGTCTACATCAACAATTACTTGAAATTAAAGTTGAGCTATCATAAACATGGGGAAAATGTGTTTCGGGTAGTTGGTTTCGAGGTCGAGGCAAGATCTGTTGACTACACTCAGGTTGAGTTTGATGGGAACAATTGTCAGCCACCTGGACAAGTTGGACCGCAATTTGTCAATCCGAAAAGCACGAAATTATTGTTCCTTTATTCTGTTGAGTGGACGCAGTCTGATGTCAGTTGGGCTAGTAGGTGGGACATTTATCTGGGGATGAGCGATGTGGAGATTCATTGGTTCTCGATAATAAACTCGGTGGCAGTAGTTGTGTTCTTGTCAGGTAATTAATCTTGATTTGTCACGATTTTATTTTGTCACCAGCTTTTTTGGAGTATTTAGAAATTTGAGAGAGAAGAAAGGGCGATTTTGCCCTTATCCTTTTTTATAAAAGATCTACAGAAAGGCGTTAAAGAAAAATTGATTTGAAATCGCTCTATCTCGCTTAAATTCCAAAATATTCTCTAAAAACAAGAATTTGCATTTTTTTAATTTATTGCATTTTGTCATTAGTTCTTTTGGAATATCTAGGAAACTAAGCGAGATAGAGCGTTTTTCTCTAGACTTCCCTTGTTGTGCTTTTTAACAGCTTTAAAGAAGGATTAGGGCGAAATCGCTCTATCTCGCTTAGATTCCGAGATATTCTTAAAAAACACGAATTTGAAGTATTCTCATTGAATTTGCTTTGTCAGCATTTTTTCAAAGAATTATCTTTGAATCTTAGCGAGATAGAGCGATTTTTACAAATCCTTCTTTTTTTAAGAGTTACCAAATCTACAAAAACATCAAAAAAGAATTGATGCAAAATCGCTCTATCCCGCTTAGATTCCATGATATCTTTCAAAAAACAGAATTTCAAGTTTTTGAGTATATTTCATTTTGTCATCAGTCTTGTAGAAATATTCAGGAATCTAACCGAGATGAGGCGCGATTCTGCCCCAATTCTTTTTTGTAGAGAATCTCTAGAGCTACAAAAAAAGAATTGAAGCAAAATCGCTCTATCCCGCTTACTTTCCATCATATCTTCAAAAAAAACAGACGAAATAAAAGGGATCTGTTCAAAAAAATTCCTTTTTCTCTTGATTTGTAACTGAATAAAACTCCTTTTTCAGGAATCCTCACGATGATAATGGTGAGAACCCTGAGGAGAGATATAGCGAGATACAACGCCGGAGAGAGCGACTCTTTGGCTGGCCTAGATGAGTCTATAGAGGAGACTGGATGGAAGCTCGTGCATGGCGATGTCTTTCGTCCACCAACGAACACGAGGCTTTTTGCTGCTGTCATTGGCAGTGGCATTCAAATATTCTTCATGGCACTAATCACCATATGTAATAATCCAATATCTCCCTTTTTTCCAAGAGCTCCAAAGCCATGTTGAAATTAGCCCACATCTCACATTTTTTTGCATTTTTCTTAACGAAATTATTAATTAAAAAATATTAAAAAAATTTGCACTTGCAGTTCTTCGAATTTTCTACATGTGCATATTTTTTTTATTTTTTTTTAAATAATTTATTAATTTAAAAAAATGAAAATTATGAAAATTGTCAGATGTCTGCTATTTTCAATTTCTTGCAAATTCCAGAAAATAATCAATTTTTTCATTTAATATTTAATTTTCAGTCTTCGCAATGTTGGGAATGCTCTCACCAGCTAGTAGAGGAGCTCTAGCCACGTGTGCCATATTTCTGTACGTTTTTGCTGGACTAGTAGCTGGATATTTCTCAGCCAGACTCTACAAAACAATGAGAGGAAGAGAATGGAAGAGAGCTGCATTTCTTACTGCAATGTTTTATCCTGGAATCGTCTTCACCACTTGCTTCTTCCTGAATTTCTTCGTCTGGGGAAAACACAGCTCTGGTGCTGTGCCTTTCACCACGATGCTTGCACTTCTATGTTTGTGGTTTGGTATATCATTGCCACTTGTGTATCTGGGATACTTTTTTGGATACAGGAAACAACCTTTCACACATCCGGTTAGAACTAATCAGATACCAAGGCAAGTTCCTGATCAACTGTGGTACATGAATCCAATATTGTGGTGAGTAAAAAGGTTTTTTCATGGTCCAGAAAATTTCTGGCTTAATACTTAAAATAGCAGACATCTGACGATTTTATTTATTTTTTTAATAAATAAATTATTAAAAAAAATGAAAAATTTGCACTTGTTGAAAATTTGAAAAAACATGAGTGCGAATTTTTTAAATAATTTGTTTATTTAAAAAAAAATCCAAAAAATTATCAAGTCTGCTAATTTCATGGAATTGAAAATAGCAGAAATCTGCCAATTTTAAATTTTTTTTTCTCCTAACAGATAAATTATTTTGAAAAAAAGGAAAATATGCAAATGGAAAAATTTTAAAAATTTAATTTATTTCTTTAAAAAAATGCACAAAATTGTCAAATTTCTGCTAATTTCATTATCATCTCATTTCGTTGGAATTGTTATTAATTCAATTATTTATTTATTTATTTTTTTTCAACAGTACACTAATGGCAGGAATTTTGCCTTTTGGAGCAGTTTTCATCGAATTATTCTTCATTCTAACGGCACTCTGGGAGAATCAGTTCTATTATCTCTTCGGCTTCCTCTTCCTCGTCTTCTGCATTCTCGTAATATCGTGCTCCCAAATATCCATTGTAATGGTCTATTTCCAATTATGTGGAGAGGTAAGAAATATTCTTGATCTGACAATTCTCATAAATTCAATTTTTTTAACAAATGAATAATTTTTAAAGAAATAAAAAATATACAAATGTAGAAAATTTGAAGAACTACAGTTGCAAATTTTTTTTGTTTTGTTATAATCATTTATTTGTTCAAAAAATGCTAAAAATTGTAAGACGTAGGTTAATTTTATTATAGGGGAAGGTGGGGCAAAATGGACATCAGGGGTAAAATGGACACATCTAAATTTTTAAGCAAATATTATGGAAAACTCTTGAAATTAATAGAAATATTGGCGGTAGATTGTTTTTGATGATTTCATTGGAAAACTGAGGAAATTTTGGGCGGGAAACAAGTGTCGGAATTAATTTCCTTGAATTTTTGGCGATTTTGCCTTTTTTGAGCATTTTAGAGGGGTAAAAGCCTTCCTTTTTTTGAAAATTGTCAGTTTTTTGAGAATATCTTCGGTTCTATTTGTCGTAGTGTAAAAATCCCAACGGGAGATGGAAGGTGAGATCATTTGCCATCGATTCATAGGGTTTTCAATTTAAAAATATCGATTTTTAAGGTACTTATAGGCATTTTTGTGAAACACTTTTGTGAAACAGTTTTTGGCCTATAACTATCCCAAAAATTGATATTTTTGAATTCAAAACCCCATAAATCGATGGCAAATGAGCTCACCTTTCATTTGAGACCAGCCCCGAATTGCTACGACCAATAGAACCATAGATATTTGCAGAAAACTAAAAATTTTCAAAAAAGGAAAGGCTTTTCCCCCTCAAAAATGCCAAAAAATATCGAATTTTCAAAAAAATCGAAAAAAATACATCTGACACTCGTTTTCCGGCTAAAATTTCCTCAGCTTTTCAGTAGAATCATCAAAAAAAAACCATCTCTAACCGCTTCATTACAGTGTCCATTTTGCCCCACTCTCCCCTAATTAGGGATTGATCGAGTTTTTTTTATTTTTCCAGGATTACAGATGGTGGTGGAGAAGTTTTATCGTTGGTGGAGGATCAGCAGTTTATGTTTTAGCATATTCAGTATTCTATTTTATGACAAAACTCGAAATAACAGAATTAGTGCCAACACTAATGTACTTTGGCTATACAGCACTGATGGTTCTAACATTTTGGCTATTAACAGGAACTATTGGATTTTTTGCTGCATATGCCTTTATTCGTAAGATTTATGCAGCTGTTAAAATCGACTAGTCAGATGAATCTGTGTTGGTCAAGTGAGAATATTCCTGTAATATTAACTTGTTTTTTTTTTTTTTTTGAATCAATCTTTATTGTGAATCAATGGCAAGTGGAGGCCAGAATGAATCCAGCCGAATTATTTATTTTCGGTAACTTGGAAAATTCCAAATAAAAATAATGAAAAAAAAAAGAGTAATTTATGAAAGAAATAAGTTAATGACCATAGAAATTGAATAATGTCATATTTTGTAAAATAATAATTTTTTAATGATAAATAACGTGTATGTGTATGTGTGTGTCTGTATGTCTCGATTGAGTGGAGCTTCGAGAAACGATTGAAAGTACGAATGATTCGTGATAGAATTATTTTTCTTCTTTTTTTCATAGTAAATCAAATTTTTCGGTTTTTCAATACAAAATTAATGACCAATAATTGACAAGATTAATTTAATAATTGGTAAATTATCGTAGAAATCATTCCTGCATTGAGTACTTAGTATTCTCATAATTTTCCAATTGAGAAATTGATCTAGCACCATAAAAATCATGAATAAAATATAAAAAATAAATTAAAAAGAAATTTCTTCTTCAATAATTTCCAATAAACACCTTCATCTTATTTTATGCTATTATATTTAATTTATGTACAATTCATGGTGAGGCAATCAAGTAAATTACGGACTAGTTCTGAACTAATGCATTGTAATGAGTGTGTATAAAGTTAAAGTATCAAAAAAAAAAAGGAAATTAATTACATACAGACATAAAAATCATATCAATAGCACGTGTGTCAGTGGAGTTTCAAGAAATTGTGGAGATTCATTTTTTGTTTAGCTCTGAATAATAAATAAATTATGATCAGAAGAATACCAATTGTGTAAATAGATATTACAGTTGATTCTTCAGGCATGTAACATTTTGAGTAAGCGTAATTATTCGGTGTAAAGATACCCTGCAACAAAAATAATTTGCTATTGTTTAGAAAAAAAATGCGATAGAATATTCATTGCTAAAATGAAAAAAGTACACATCTGACATTTTTTTAGAATTTAAACGAATAAATTATGAAAATTTTTTTTTAATTTCCACTTATAATTTTTCAAATTTTCTACTAGTGCATATTTTTAATTCTTTTTCAAATAATTTATTTGTCAAGAAAAATAATTACTAAATTTTTTAAAATATCTGCTATTTTCAATATCTTCACCATTATTATGAACGATTCTATTGAAAATTTAGTTTTTGCATACAATAGCAGATATCGTATGATTTTTTCATTTTTTTTTCTCTTAACAAATAAGTTATTTAAAAAAAGAGAAAAATTTGCACATCTAGAAAAATAAAAAAAAGTATAAGTGCAATTGTTTAATCATTTTTCAAATAATAATCTATTTGTTAAAAAAAAAAATCCGGAAAATTGAACGATTCTATTGAGAATGTAATTTTTTTTTACCATTAAAAAAGAAGGATTATTTTTATTTCTCCAGCTAAAAGATGGAACAGTAATTTCCAACGTTTGATCTCTGTGCATTTTTTTGCAGCCATGATGTGTATGACCATCTACAATTAATCTCGGATTTAGTATCTCAAGAAGTTGCTCAGATGCTTCTCTAGACAGGCACTCCCATCTTTCCCTGAATTTAATATCTTTGATATCTTCTGGTGCTTCATCTGGTTCGGAACACATTGAATCAGACTCTCTGTACATTGGATAATGCTGGAGAAGTATTGGTCGACTGTAGCGTTTTATTGGCTTTATAGAACAATCGCCAATGCCTTTAGCACACTTCAAGTGTTTCGCTATTTTATTAAGTGCTACTTCTGTTGGTCTGCACAAAAAACAACCATCGCCTTCCAGAGCCATGCTGTTGACCAGAACAAAATGATTTCCTCTTATCGTCACTCTTTTTACACTCGGCGCTTTCATTGCATTCATAAATCGCTGATTCAAGTACGGAGTTATTACGTAATGAAAGCCCATATCGTGATTTCCAGCAACTACGTAGATATATGTGTTCTGAGGCACTGAAAATAGGGAATTGAATCTTCTGACGTAGGCCTCGAATTCGGCAGATCCACACCAGAGCCCTTCATCAAAAATATCACCTGAAAATCACAAATTTTTGGTCATTATTCAATGGAAATGAAGGATATCTTGGAAATCGTTGGAGTTAGGAGAATTTATTAAGAGACCTTTTTTGTAGAGAATTTAATTCTCTACAAAAAAGGTTTCTTGATATTTTCCTCTAAATCCACTCGCTTCAAAGATATTTAGGTGGGAAGAACTATTCCTTCAAATTAATCAATTTTATTCTATCGGTTTTTCGAGAATATCTGGGAAATTAAAAGAGATAGAGCGATTTTGCCAAAATCCTTTCTTGTAACTCTTGAAATTTTCATTATTTTGAAGAAAGAAAATTCATTATTTTAAGCAAAATCGCCTTATTTTGCTTAGATCCCGAGATTTTCTAAAAAAAACTAATGACATGATGAAATTAATGAGTCTGAAAACTTTATATTTTTGGGTGAGAATGTAGAACATACCCAGTACGAAGACAACATCGGGTTTATGAAGGCTCATGACTGTCTGGAATGCTCGATACATTTGCCATTCTCTAGAAATAAAAAAAAAATCATTTAGAATGATAAAAAATGAAATAACTCTAAAGCTTTCAGATAACTCGATTTTATGCAACCAGTGGTTTTTTTGAAAATATCTCAGAAACTAAAAAAGATACGAAAATTTTCATAATGACCTTTTTTGCAGAGGAGGAGAGGTTTTCAAGAGCTACAAAAAAATGATGATGATAATGAAATTAGCATATATCTGACAATTTTTTAATATTTTCTTAAACAAATAAATTTATACAAAAAAAAAATATTTGAAAAATTTTCACTCATATTTTTTATTTATTTAAAGAATAACTATTTTTGAAAAATAATTTATTTGTTGAGATAAAAAAAGGATTAAAAGGTGTCAAATGTTTGCTATTTTCAGTATCAGGAGAAAGGTCCTTAAAAAAATTTGCTATATCTCGCTTCTATTTCTCAAGAGATATAAAAAAACAAAAAACTGGTGAGAAAGTGTAATCAGTCTGAAAACTTCGTATTCTTTAAATCACCACCTTAGAAACAAAAGGGCGTAAGTGCTGTGTGTAAGCATAGCACTTACGCCTCTTTATTTCTAAGATGACGAAATATAAAAGGATTAAAGGTTCCACCTTCGAAGTTTATCGAACCAATGTCCATTTCTTGATCCCAAAAGATGAGGATCTGCAATAAACATCGCTTTCACTGGCCTCTCATCCAATTTTGGAGGTACAATACTAGCATCAGCCTTCTCAGGATCCAAATGAGGCCATCCACACTGTAAAAAAAGAAATCAACCCATTAATTCACCAATTCAACCCCAATTTATCCTTAATTTTAAATAAAGACAAGAAAATAAAATTTTGCAGAAAATTTTTTTTCTTCTAATTTATTAGTTTTTTTGAAATATCTCGGAAACTAAGCGAGATAGACCAATTTCACTCGACACCTTTTTTGCAGGAAATTTCAAGAGCTACAAAAAAGGTTATCTGCAAAATCGCTCTATCTCTCTTAATTTCCGAGATATCTTCAAAAAAACAAAAATAAATCTTTTTTTTTTTCATAAAAAAAAAATTAATTCACCCAAAAAATAAAAGAAAATACGTCTTTTTTTTACCTGTATGAGTACAACATAGTAGATTAAATACTCGCAGAACAAAAATAAGCAAAAAACTCCAAAAGAAGCTTGAATCAAGTGTTGCTTGAACAATTTCCTCTTATTTCCCAGCATTTTCCCTTCTCAAACTGTCATTTCCATCAACACAACACTCCCCTCAAACCCCTTAAACCCTTTTCCGCCCCCTCCCATTATCATTATCATTATCACTGATCCCTTTTTTTTCCTTCATTAACTTGATCTCAAAAAAATATCATCATCGATCCAAAAAACAAGTGTTATCCTCAATTTTTGTGTTTTTATCGATTCAAAAAAAGGATAAATCGTCATTTTAGAGTCAAAAAGGCGTAAGTTCTGTGTATAGACATAGCACTTACGCCATTTTGTTCCTAGGGCAGAAATAACACTAGATTCGTGATCAAGCAGTAACTGTACTTGACGTCATCAGCCAATGGCGCTAGTCTCGCCTCGAAAGAGAGAGAGAAAGAGAGAGGGGGAGGAGGGGGGAAGAGAGAGAGAGAGAATCTGGGGAGGTTGGTGTGTTATAGCTGATTTTTTTTTCGTCAAAAATCCGAGATTTCCACGAGTCAAACAATTATATATTTCCCCATAAACAATTAATTCTGCAATATAAATTACAATTAATTGTGCTTTTAAGTGCAAAAAAAAAAACACTTAATTTAATAAATCCGATTGATTAATACTAACCGGCAGGATATCCGGTTTCTTTTTTAATAATTTTTGTTGGAAAAAACACAGGGAAAGGAGTGTGTGTGTGTGTGTGTGTGTAACGTGCCCCAGCAGAAAATTGTGATCATGGCGGTGCCCATGGCCGGTGTTGGTAAGTCACAAATTTTACTAAAAAAAACACGTAAACTAAATTATTTCATTTGTATTTTATTTATATTAATTGTGTTATTGTGTTTGACAATTGATTTATGGTTAAAAAAAAATATTTGGGATTGATTGTTTAAATGATTTTTTTTCAATTGTAGGTTTGACAGTTTGGGGACTTTGGTCAATGGCATCAGATCGAATTTTTTGCTCCAAAAGACGAGATTTTTGTTTTTTTTTGGGGGATTTAAAAGGCGCAGTTTATTGGGGGGGATTTTAATGGTCTTTGGGGAAGTAGGGGGAAGGGAATTGGGGGGAAATCCCTTTTTTTTGGGGGCTTAACCTCCAATGAAAATGTGAAAACTTGGAATTTTTGAGAATTTTAATGTTTTTGGACACCAAATTTTAGTTTAAAATGATTTTGGCGTTTTTTTGGTATATCTCGGAAAGTAAGCGAGATAGAGTGATTTTGCATGAATCCTTTTTTGTGGAGAATTTTGAGAGGAATAAAACAGGATTAGGGGGAAATTGCTCTATCTCGCTTAGTTTCCGAGATATTTTGGAAAAAGGGATAATGGGATAGTTTGTGAATTTTAGAGGTAATTAATTTTGAAAATTAATTATGTTTCAGTGGTTCCGAGGAACTTTCGCTTACTGGAGGAACTCGAACAGGGACAGAAGGGAGTTGGTGATGGTACTATCAGCTGGGGATTGGAGAATGATGATGATATGACTCTTACTCATTGGACTGGGATGATTATTGGGCCTCCGAGGGTAATTTTTTCAATTATAATAAAATCAGCAGGTGTCTGACAATTGGATGCATTTTTTTAAAGAAATCAATTATTTAAAAAAAATATATTTAAAAAATTTGCACTTAGATTTTCAAATTTTTCAAATGTACATATTTTTCCTTTTTTTTAGAATGATTTAGGGGAACGTGGGGCAAAATGGACATTGTAATGAAACAGTGGGAGATAATTTTTTTTTGATGATTCCATCGAAAAGCTGAGGGAATTTTAGGCAAATATCAAATGCCAGAATTAATTTTTTTCAATTTTTTGAGAATTTGATTTTTTTGGGGATTTTTGAGGGGTAAAAAATCTTTAAATGAATGAAAATATTGGAGATGGATTTTTTTTAATGATTCCATCGGAAAACTGAGGAAATTTTAGTCGAAAAACATGTGCCAGAATTAATTTTTTTCAATTTTTTGAGAATTTGATTTTTTCTGGGATTTTTGAGGGATAAAAAAGCCTTTAGATTTTTGAGCAAATTCAGTTTTTTGGGAATATCTCTTGTTCTATTGGTCGTAGCGACCTGGGACCGATTTTGAATGAAAGGTGAGATCATTTCCCATCGATTTATGGGGTTTTGAATTCAGAAATATCGATTTTTCAAATAGTTATGGAAACTTTTGTGAAAAATTATCATCATCGGTTTTCGCCCCATAACTATGTAAAAAAACGATATTTCCTGATCTAAAACCCCATAAATCGATGGGAAATGATCTCACCTTTCATTTAAAATCGGTCCCAGGTCGCTACGACCAATAGAACCAGAGATATTCCCAAAAAACTAAATTTGCTCCAAAAACAAAAGGCTTTACCCCTCAAAAATCGCAGAAAAAATCAAATTCTTAAAAGATAGAAAAAAATTAATTCCTGCACATGTTTTCCGACTAAAATTTCCTCAGTTTTCCGATGGAATCATTAAAAAAAATCCATCTCCAATATTTTCATTCATTTAAAGATTATTTCATAATATATTCATAAAAACTTAAATGTGTCCATTTTACCCCTTGTGTCCGTATTGCCCCACCTTCCCCTATTTGTTACAAAGAAAAAAAATCAAAAATTGTTAGATTTCTGCTATTTTTAATTCATTAATTTCATTTGTTTTTTTTTAAATTAGAAGTTTACAGAAAAATTGATTTCACTTGGTCATCAGGTTTTTCTTCAATATCTTAGAATCAAAGCGAGATAGAGCGGTTTTGTCCTAATCCATTTTTCCAGAGAATTTCAAGGACAAAAATAAAAAGATTAGCATAAAATGGCTCTATTTCGCTTAGATTTTACAATATCCTCAGAAAAACTGATGATAGAAAAGAATTTATTTGTCTGAAGATTTAAAAATCGTTGCTTCTACTCATTTAACGAAAAAAAAACAATGAAAAATGTGTCGAAATAGGTTCATAATGAATATAAATTTTACAGACGCCCTACGAGAACAGAATGTATAGTTTAAAGATAGACTGTGGTCAACGATATCCGGATGATGCTCCAAATGTGAGATTTTTAAGCAGAATTAATATGAATTGCATCAACAGTACTACTGGAGCAGTAAGTATTTAATTCCTTAAAAAATTAAGGAAAACTTGTGAAAATGCGTGGAAGTAGTTGGGTCACAATATTTTCGATGATTTCATCGAAAAGCTGGGGAAAACTCACGTGAAAAACCTGTGTTTAATTCTTTTTCTTCATTTTTTCAAAGAAATTTTGTTTTTTTTTTAATAAAAAAAATTGTAACAAGTGTTTCTCTGGAAATTTCATCAGTTTTTCAATGGAATCATCAGAAAAATGTTCTCTACAACCATTCCATTGAAAATGCCAATTTTTCCATTGATTTTCCCAATCATTTCACCTTTTAATCATCATTTTCTCAATCATTTCACCTTTTAATCATCATTATTCCAATTATTTCACCTTTTAATCATCATTTTCCCAATCATTTCATCTTTTAATCATCATTTTTCCAATCATTTCACCTTTTAATCATCATTTTCCCAATAATTTCACCTTTTAATCATCATTTTCCCAATCATTTCACTTTTCATCATCATTTTTTCAATCATTTCACCTTTAATCATCATTTTCCCAATCATTTCACTTTTTAATCATCATTTTTCCAATCATTTCACTTTTTAATCATCATTTTTCCAATCATTTCATTTTTTAATCATCATTTTCCCAATCATTTCATCTTTTCATTATCATTTTCCTAATTATTTCACCTTTTAATCATCATTTTCCCAATCATTTCATCTTTTAATCATCATTTTCCCAATCATTTCCCCTTTAATCATCATTTTCCCAGTAATTTCACCTTTCAATCATCATTTTCCCAATCATTTCACTTTTCAATCATCATTTTCCCAATCATTTCACCTTTTAATCATCATTTTTCCAATCATTTCTCCTTTAATCATCATTTTCCCAATCATTTCACCTTTTAATCATCATTTTTCCAATCATTCCACCTTTTAATCATTTTCCCAATCATTTCATTTTTTAATCATCATTTTTCCAATAATTTCATCTTTTAACCATCATTTTTCCAATCATTTCACCTTTTAATTTAATTTAATATAAAAAAAATTCAATTAAAGGTGGACAATCGCAGTGTACCAGTACTTGCTAAATGGCAACGTGAATACACAATCAAGACAGTACTCCAAGAATTACGTCGTTTGATGGCACTCAAAGAAAACATGAAACTATCTCAGCCACCTGAGGGTAGTACCTTTTAGCCTAACAACAACAGCAATTATTCGCATCTTCCTTATTGCAGTGGCATGAGACAACATCTAGTTACCAAATGATTGAAAAAAAAAGGATAAAGCGAAGAGAATTTTTCATTTCATTCACTGGTGCCCTGGTCTCCATTTCAGAAGGGAATCATAAGGAACAATGGAAAAAAAAACAGAAGAAAAACATTAAATTTAAGATGAAAAAATTGAGAAAAAAAATACATGATGAGTAAATAATAATTATCAATCTGGCACATACCACACATACACACTCATGTACAACACAGTTTAAATATATATGTATATATATTTATATACATTCATGTACACCTTTTCTTTTTTTTTTCTAATTTTTAATGAGAAAAAAAAGGGTATATGCAACAAAAAAAAATCGTATTTTCAAACTAAACTGCGAGAATAGAATGAAATTCATAAATAAACTCAATAAATAAAGTTAATGAAATTAAATTGAGTGAGATCGCGAAAGGTGTTTATAAATTTAGAAAAAAAGAGAAAAAAAAAACATCGTAATTTGTGAAAATGTCTTATGCTTTTTTGAATAATTATCACATTCTAATCTAATGAGTTAAAGAATAATTGAAGACCTATCGATGCAGTAAGAAGTGAATTATTTCATCTACGATAATGATTAATTATTTTTCAAATTAACTGAAAATCTATCGGGATTATTAGTTTTTCTCTACTTTCAGCCTCGATGTGTCGTTGAGTAATCTTCCTGTGTCTTAAAATTGATTTATTAAAAAAATTTAAATTTATGTGAAAAGAACTAATGATGTAGGTAGAATATTTCTTTTTTTTCTTAATTTTAGAACCTCGAGATAAAAATAAATGATAATACTGAAGATAACAGACATCCGACAATTTTTAGTATTTTTTTCTCTTAATAAATAAATTATTCTTCAAATAATTAAAAAAAATGCACGTGTAGAAAATTCTAAAAATTATAAGTGCAAATTTTTTAAATATTTTTTTATTATTATTTATTTGTTTAAAAAAAAGCACAAAATTGTCAAATTTCTGATACTAAAAATAGCAGACATCTGACAATTTTTCAACTTTTTTTCTTCCAACAGATAAATTATTTTTTAAAAATTGAAAAATTTGGATATTTAGATAACTCAAAAATTTACAAGTGCGAATTTTTTAAATATTTTTTTTAGACTAATTTATTTATCTAAAAAAATCCACAAGATTGTCAGATTTCTGCTAATTTCATTATCATAAATAACGAGGAATTTTTGGAAATATCGTGTGGTCGAGGCCTTCACAAGTAGATAACGACCGTCACGATGGCAGAATTATGCTTTAATCAGCAAAATTATAACACAGCCGGTAGCTTTTCAAATATGTAAAAAAAGAAAAAAAATAAAGAAGAAAAAAACGAAGAAATCTAACGAATTATTTAAGAATTATTTCCGATAATTAGTGGCATCGCGGATTTTTTTATTATTTAATTCAAATTAAAACTGTGTTTTACTAGATAAAAATGATAATAAAATTAATTAATACCGAGAATTATCATCGCAATAACAGAAGAAGAAAAAATATCCTTAGATTAAACAAATTCCAATTAAATAATCAAATAGAAAAGAATGATAAAAACATTTTAATAATGATATTGATTAAATGAAAAATCACTAAAATTACAAGACCAAAAAAAAATTGCTGATTAAATTGCAGTTAATTTACTTTTTCTTTTTCCTACAATTATCACTAAAGTGTTAGCTTCGCAATTGAATAAAGAAATGAACAAAAAAAATTATAAATAACAAGAATCTTTAAATATTTTCATGTTTAAATTATTTAATCGTCACCTATTAAATTTAAGCGTTTGAACGAAAAAAATATTGGGTAATTAAGGAAAAATAATTACACACTAATTTTTTCTGGGTATAAAGGTCGAGCCTTCCTGCTTACCTTTATTATTATCATTATTTTATTTTATTTTTTTTTTTTCATTTTATTTTTCATTTAATTCATTAGGCTTATACGAATGATAATAAGACTGGTTTGGATGACACCGGTAAATTTTTTTTTAACATATTTATTAATTTATTCATTTTAAATTGCCTGTGAAAATAAGAAAAGAAGGGAAAAATCATACTTAATTTAATAATAATAAGCATATATAAGTGAGAAAAAAAAATAAATTGATTAATTAACAGATAAATTAAAAATCGATAGATATTTTATAAAAATATCATCAATTTTTTTTCATTTTCTTTTTCTCAAATCATTGTCCCTGATTTTCTTGAGAATCACAGGGATTACCGAAGTCATTCAAAAATTAATCTATAATATTATCATTACCATAAATTGTTACAATAAATTCCCCCATTTATTTAATTAATTTCAAAATTCATTATTTTTGCTTGAATTTTTGGCAATAGACTACGCTTCGTGACGTTGTTTTATAATCGTTTTTTTTTTTTTTTATGTTTTATTTTTTAAATTAAATAATGAAGTTTATACTAGCAGAGAAATAATCATAAAGCAACGGAGATCGAATCGTAGATTATTACCTCTAATTATCAAATTTTTCGCATTTTCTTTTTAATTATATCTCTTTTTTTTTTGCTTTTTTTTTTTCAAACTCCTTTTTTTTCAAAATCAATTCTTATAAGCTACAATTTGAGGAACATTGGGGTTGTTGTGTGTGTATTGTGGAGTAAAATACGAATTAGGTGGTATACAAACTCCAAGCTTTGAAAAGTTATTAAAAATGAAAAAATAAAAGTTAATTATTAAGTAAATAAATTTTAAAGGAATTCATTTGACTACGTACAAGATGAATATTTTTTTGTTTTTTTTCTTCTTTCTTTTTTAACAAATTAATATTCATATCGTTTTAATTTCTACAACAAAAAGTGATAATGAGAAAATTAATGGAGTAAATAAAGAAAAATAAAATGAAAATAGAGAGAACAATTCTCTAAATTTTATAGATTTTTTTTTTTTTTTTCATTATTTTGAGGCGATCGAGGGACTGGGGAATTGCCGCAATCTCGTCTCAGACAGATTTTTCGATTTTTTTTTCCTTTTTTCAAGTTTTTCTTTTCTTTCATTCAATTTAACTCTTTCAATTAATCGTGCTTGATAAATAAAATGAGCGTGGAATTACCTAATGTCAATCTTTTTTTAATCATTGTTTCATATTTTTTTTTTTTTTGTTAAATTCTTTCAGAAAAACGCGTGGACGTGTCACCCTTGCGGAAAAATCATTTTTTATCAACAAATGTATTCAACAATTTTCACAGAATAATAATGAACGAAAATAAGAAGAATTCTATATGAAAAAAAAAACAAAGAATGATCAACTTTTATTGAACAATAAGAAAAAAGATAGAAAAAAATAGGAAAAATAATTGAAAATGCTTCTCCGCAAGGGCAATAATACTGCGAGTAAAATTAACAAATAAGAAGGCGCATCCACAATTCCAAGCGATCATTAACACTGCTGTTTACTCTTATATTACCAAAAAAAAAAAGTTGCTCTTGTTTTTCTGCATTTTTTTTTTCAATAATAAAAAGAGGAACGTAGAGAGAAAAATACGTGATTTTTTTTTTTTTTCATACCATTAAAATACACACGGAAGAATTGTGCATTATGAAGAACTGTGTTTTTGCAGTCTCTACTTATCAATTGCTTGATTAAGTATATTATTTTTGCCCTGATTATTAATATGATTAATGGCATCATTTGTCGCTGGTTTATCCTTCTTATTCTGGGTATTCGTTACGCTATCAAGGCCAAGTTTGCTCAATGTTCGAAGAGCTGTTAGTGCTGCTTGATCACGACTGGCACTTGTTGTTGGTCCATGACCGTGACAGACCTGGGGTGGATCAGTGCTGAGTGATACAAGCGAGAGATACTCCTTGTAAACGCCCTGAAAATTCTATCAGTTTGAGTAATTGCATTTAGTCCAGTAGTTCTATTAAACGAAGAGATAAGGGAAAGTGGGGTAAAATGGAGATTTTAATTGAGCGATTATAGACAGAGATTTTCTGATGATTCGGTTGAAAAGCTGGGGAAATTTTAGGCGGGAAACATGCGTCAAAATTAATTTTTTTGAATTTTTTACAAATTTTAAAATTTGATTTTTTGGAGAAATTGGAGAAAAAAATCATGTTTTTGGGGATATCTCCGGTTCTATTGATCGTAACGATCTGCGGTTGATCTTGAATGAAAGATGAGCTCATTTTCCATCGATTTATGTAGTCATAACTTTTTTTTTAAATCGACTTTTCAAAAATTTACTGGTCGTTTTCTGAAAAATTATTTTTTGCTCTATATTCTTATTTGAAAAGATCGATAATTTTATTTTTAGAACTGTATAAATCGATGGAAAATGAGTTCACCCCTCATTTGAAACCCTTCCTATGTCGCTACAACGGATAGAACTGTAGCAAACCTGAAAAGAGGAGAATCTTCAAAAAAACTCCAAAATTTTCAAATTTTTTACGGAAAAATAGAATTCCTTGAAAATTCAAAAAAAAAAATTTCTGGCTCATCATTTCCATCCGAAATTTCCTCAGCTTCCCAATGGAATCATCAGAAAAAACCCATCTTCAATATTTCCATCAATTTCTCCCAATTTTCACAATATCGTCCCCTTAGAAAAAAAGTGGCGCAAGTGCTTATGCACCAGCACTTAAGCCCCTTTATTTCCAAGACAACGATATAAAACAGTTAAAGCTAAAACTTTTTCATTTCACCCCTGATGCCCATTTTACCCCACCTCCCCCTGTCCCAAATATCAACCAAAAATTACCTTTGGAAAATCACTGAATTCAACTTCAAAATTCAGTAGTTGCGCCAGATACTTGAGCTGTTCTTTCGGCGAAATGCCTGAAGGACTGCTCTGTTGCTGTTCCCTGAGCTCCTCCGCAACTGCCTGAACACTTGGTCCAGAATTCAACTTGCTCTCCTGTCCACCATCCACAAGTAATAACCCCGGTACCAATTGCCTCCCAAGTGATCCCCCATGACTCTGCGGTTCTTCCTGCTGTTGACTCTTCGGCTCATCCTCCAAAAATGTAACCTTCCTCGGTTTATTTTCAACAGTTGAATTATCACTGTCTGCAGTCTTAATAGAAGGTTTTGTCGGTTGTGCCTGTGGTTTACTGTATCCCAATTGTGCTAATAGTGCCTCAGCAGCAGCACGTTTACCAAGTTTTTTATTCGGTCCAATTCCCTGCGCTTTGTGTCGTCCTATTGATACCTCCATGCGAAATTCACGCCTCCTTGGTGCACCCTTTTCTTCAAGCAGCGTATAAACCGGTTCTCTCTCCCTTTTAGCCTGTTGTATTTGAACTAAACGTGAAATTGGATTAACATCATCAGACGCCTCTGTCTCAGAACGTGGCTCCTGATAATCTTTTATTAAATTACGTGACTTTTTCTTTGTAGCCGGTGGCTTGCGCTTCAGTCTGATCGAGCGATTCTGTACATTACCAGGAATCGGTGGAAGCCTTTTGAGCTCATCTAACATGAGCTCAGCTGCACGTTTCTTCGATACTTTCTTAGATGATCCTTCACCTAAAGTTATCTTTTCACCAACAATGCACTTTGTTGTGAACGTTCGAATATGCGGTTTACCACTTTCCGAGACAACCTCGAAGCCAACGGAAAGACCCCTTTTTAATGCGGTTTCATGGACCAAAGAGACTGGACTCTTGAGTTCTGCGTTTGGATCCTCGACTGTTGTTGATGAGCTCTCCGTGTTTGTGGTTGTCACCTCTTCAGGAAGAGGCAGCTGCCTTATCTGCTCTAAAGCTCGACTAGCTGCATCGTGTCGTGCTGCTTGAGCAGTTACACCTTTTCCAATAAATTCACGATCTCCAACTTTTAGAGTAACGAGAAAAAGACCTTCCGATTTTGGGTGATACGCTCGGTTCAACTGGGGATAAGGTGGATTGAAGATTCTAAGGTGATTGGGAATGTTGCCATACTGATTTACGAAGGGTTGAGGATTTGCTGGAGCTTGTTTGAATGTGTAAATCGTCTGTTCACCTCGTTTCATTGCTAATGCATTGAGTTCAACTGTTGGAGGTAAATTACCAGTAAAATTACCAGTTGTCGTTGGACTTTTACCCTGATGGCCAATTCTCATGCCACGTGGCTTTGGCGGTGGCTGTCTGTACCAGGTTTTTGTTAATGCCTCTGTTGCTGCACTGTGCTGTGCTTTTTTTATACTTGGACCATCAGCTACGTACTCCTCTTCTCCCAATTTAAGGGTCACTGTAAAACGCTTTTTGTGAGCTGGTCCCTGCTCATTTGTGAGTCTATACTGATGTTGAATTTTGTTGAAACGTGCCAATTCATTTACCAAGCACATTGGTGTCTTCTCTTTCATGTTTGCCAAATTTGCATTTGTTGCATTTGCGTGATTCTGATTGGACGGACTGTGGTCCCTCGATTCACGGCTATCTTGGACTGTTTTTTTCTTGTCCGAGGGATTATTGTTTTGGAGAATTTGTTGCGGCTGCTGCTGTTGTTGTTGTTGTTGGTTTTGTTGCTGCGCCTGTTGTTGCTGGGGCTGCTGGATATTTCCTTGGTGCTGGTACTGCACGACTGTCTGACTCTGCAGCACCACTCCGTCCGTTTGTCTGTTCGCGCCAATGCTTACCATTGTGCCTGTGTACATAATCAAACTTTAATTTATGATAATTTATTTTTTGGGCAGAAGAATTTTTCGCAGATTCGTGCAAACTAATTTTTTTTTTTTTAATTTTTTTGTAAAATTAAATTTTTACAAAGTGAATTTGAATTTCGAATTTTGCTTGAAAGAATCTTTCTCCAAATTCTCCCGCCTTTTTTTAAATTTTACCCATTAGCACATGTTGAAGCATCACATTTATCAACTACAAAGCAAAACTCAAATTGTGGATGCTCGTGAATTTTTTAAATAAGAAAAATCATTTCATCAGCTTGGAAACAGAGTGGAACAAGTGTTATATATATTAGAATAGCACTTGCGCCACTTTGCTTTCAAGGCGAGGATTTTACAAGCAGTCTAATATATTTACAGGCATTTAGGAGAGACTGGGGTAAAGTAAAAATTACCGGAGGAAAAAACTTGATATTTTGATTTAAAAAATTATTTAATGATAAAGTTAAAAAAACAAGATTTTAAGGAATTCATTGATAAAAATAAGAACATAGTGTGAAAGAGTTGATGTGTGTTGATGCATCGACAAGACTCTCGATTCCCCATTTGCGTAATCAAAAATTTTTCACGGTAAAATAAAATAAAAAAAGAACCGGTAGATAAAATAAGCCATGGAAGATAAAAAGCTTTTTATTTATAATTTTTTCTCAGATTTTTGAATTGTCTAAAATTTTTTTTTTTTTTTTTTTATTTAAAACAAGTAAATTTTGAGGCTTTTTTCATGTTTTTTTTTTTTTTTTGTAAAATAAATTAATAAACGAACCGACCTTCAATGCACCCGGTTGGTCCGAACAACAGGTCCAAATTTTCTAGGGTATACTCTAAGATTGGACGATGTGTTTTTGCTTCCACACCACTTGCAAGTGCCAGTAATAGGCAGAAGGTTAAAACGCGCCAAGATCCTAACAAAATTAAACAATAATCGAGATTTGTAGATTATGCAAGTTCTCTTTTTTACTACCCGAAATTTCCCTAATGTTCGTATTACCGTTAATTAAAAAAAAAATTGCAATTGAAAAATACAATCGATTAAAAAATTTACCCAGCACCATTAAATAATAATACAAATTGTGGCAAAAAAATCCCAAATTAATCTGAAGGAATTCTTCGAAGACTCGATGCATGAACTTTTGGACCTCTCTAATTTTACGGTTATTGAAATAAAAATTGAGTGAAAAGCACGATGCAATTAAATCAATTTAAATAAAATAAAGAGTATCTTGCATAATTACTGGGGATGAATTGTGTTTCGAATGGAAAATAAATAATAAACTTAATTATAGGAGAAAGAGGAGGGATAAAATGGAAATTTCGATAAAATGGCTCGAGATGGAATTTTTTGGATTATTTCATTGAAAAGCTGAGAAAATTTCCGGTGAAAAACATGTGACGAAATTGATTTTTTTCAATTTTTTGAAAATTCGATCTTTTTAGGGGAAAATTGATAAATTTCACTTTTTTGGGGATATTTTCGGTTTTTTTCGTTGCAACGACTTGGGGTTGATTTTAAATGAAAGATGAGATCATTTGCCATTCATTTATGTGGTTGTTATTCAAAAATTCTTGATTTTTAAGGTTTTTACGTTTTTTTTTGTTGTAAAAATCAGTTTTTGCTTTCGAAATACCTCAAAAATCAATCATTTTTATTCAAAAACCCCATAAATTAATGGAAAATCATCTCACCTTTCATTTAAGACCAATAAAAACCAAGATATCCTTTAAAAAACGAATTTTTCGATTTCGAAAAGGGTTAGAGCCCTTTTTTCCCCTAAAAAGTCAAATTTCCAAATAAAAATGTGAATAAAAAATTAACAAATGATTTTCGTAGCAAATTTCCTCAGCTTTCCAATGGAATCATCAGAAAAATTCTGTCTCAAATATTTCCATAAATTTCTCACAATTTCCATAAAACTCAAAAATCCATCCATTTCATCCCTCATCTCCTTTCCCCTAAAAATGGCCATTCCACGTCTATAATAAAGGTTAATTCCATAAAATTCAATTGTACAATTCAAAAAATTAAATGAAAAACTCACCATTCGGATTTTGTGCGTTTGTACCGATAATCAGTGGTTGCCTTGGCCCAGTGTGCTGCATGTGATGCATTGGCTGGCCAGCAATTGATATTATCTGTTGATGTGGTGCATGTACACCACGATGCAGATGAATGTGCGGTGGTGGTTGATGAGGTGGCATCATATTCGCCTGCGACATTTGACGAGTCCCTCCAGCCATCCTAAACACAATCATTCAAAAATTTTCCAGATATCCAAGAATTATTATAAAAAATCATTAACTCAATTTTTCAATTTAATCATAAACATTACTTCTAATAAAAAAACAGCAAAAATCTGACAATTTTTAGTTTTTTTCCTTTTTTTTGGCAATTAAATTATTTTTGAATGGAAAAAAATATAGGCATGCTGAAAATTCAAAAAAAAAAAAGCGCGAATTTTTAAAATCCCTTTTTTTAAATTTTTTAAAAGAAAAAAAAATCGAAAAAATTGTCAGATTTGTGCTAATTTTAATTTTTTTTTTAAATTTTGCGCTCTTTTTTTTGTTGATTAGAAATAGTCAAACCTGCTTTGATCTCTCAACTGATTTTGCATCGAGTGATGCTGATGCCGTAACATCATACGAATGTGTCAAGTGATCTGCAAGCACATGTTGACAATAATAAAACAATTGGGGGGATAGAAGATTTTTTGTCGTTTTTGATCAAAAAAAAAAAAAAAATGAAGATCAAAAAGAGGCGAAAAAAAAGGAGTAATTGAAATTGATTTTTCGGTTGAAAAAAGGAGTTTTTCTCTGGGGCCTTGAAAAAACCGTTAATATTATTTATCTATAAATAAAAATTTGTCGATAAACAATGGGGCTTGGCCCCCGGCAAATGTGCAAGAATTATTGCAGAAAAAAAAGAGGGGAAAAGAGACAGAGAACACACACAACCGTTAGTGATAAAAAATTTTAATTCAAAAAAAAAAAAAAAAATGGAAAAATACTTACCAAATTTAATTTACTTCTTTATCATTAACAATTGGCGATTATTGTCCTATTTATTGTGAATTATTGTTGATAATATCACTGAATATTAAACGCACTTATTACTATTATTATTATTATTATATTTTTTTTAAATAAAATTCCGTAATGGCTCTTTTGGCAAACAGCAAAGAGAGTCGTATCACTGGAGACTAAAAGGCGGCCATTTTGATATATTGAAAATAAATGGCGCGAAAGGCGGATTTTCATTGAAGTCTACTCTGATTTAATTTGCGCGGGAATTTAAAATATTGTTCTTGTGATTTTCTTAATTAAATGATTTTCAATGAGAAAATTGAGTTGGAATTTTTTTTTGTGAGTGCAGGAGGGGAAGGTGGGAGGAGAGGTAATTTGTGGAAAATAATGAGAATTTTTTGATAAGAAAAAAATTATATTTTCCAACAAACACTATTTTTTCTTTTCTTTTTTTTATATAAACAATTGTATGTATTTACAAAACAATAATGATACTCTCATTCTTGATATTTTCATTCTTTTTTCTTCTTTTTTTTTTTGTATATATTATTTACAAATTCACAATACACAATTTTCAATGATAAAACAACTACAATTCATTTATTTTAATAAATTTATCCTTTTTATTTTATTTATTTTTTTTTTTAATTTTTTAATTATTTTTCATTAATAAAAATCGCACTTGGTGTCATTAATTAACTTTTTGATAAAAATTCTTTTTATCTTGGTGCAAAGTCTTTATAATTAAGCGTACAAAGACGATTTTTTCTCATTTATCCTAAATTTTTGAGAGAAAATATATATATATATATATATATATATATGTATATATATATATATATATATATTCAATATACAATATACATAATATCCATTTAAATAAAAGAAAGGAAAAATGATAGTTTTTTATGATAAAAATTGAAAAAAATTGTAGAAAAAGAACGATTTTCATGTGAGACAATAAATCCATGTATTCAACAGATATATATAACTTAACATGATCAACTTTTAAATTTTATTAGTACAAATTTTTAAAGCGACTCTCTCAAAAGTTCGCATTTCTTATTTCTCTCACTTTTTTTCTTTTTTCTCTCGAAATTAACTTAAAATTCGATCAAATTTAGTGTATTTTATGTACATTTGTGTGTAGATTTAAAAAAAAAAACAAGTGTAACAAAAGGATGATTAAAAAAAATATCATAATGGTTTAACTATGAAACATCCAAATTCGTTCCTATTTCGTCGCGCTGGACGGTGTTCAAGTATTCCTCCAATAATTTTGCCAAATTACGGCGTTTGAATCTCAATGATTCTTTGACTATGTCACGAACAAAAGCAACTCGAATATCGAGGCTTCCTTTAACCTGATGAATGTGTGAAAATAGCGTTTTATAATCTACAACAGAAAAAAAAGTAAAATTTTTTTTTAATTAATCAAAAAAATTGATTGTTTTACCTTTTGATATCAGTTTGATATTTATGTGTATTGAGGATAAAAGAAGAATATTGTTTGATTAAGGTAGTATTCCAGAGTACGATCGATAAAACAGAGAAAAAATAAGGATTTGTAGGATAGTTTTCAATTAATTCCTGATAATTCGGGGGAAAAATGCTTTAATTTACCCGAAAAAAGCGATTAAACTATGCGAAAGTCATATTTTCAGCTTATGAATATTATTTTACATCAATCTCAAATAATTAAGATTACCTTCTAATTAAAATTTCTCAATAATTATACGGTGAATTGAATATTTTTTTCTTTTATTATTTAGTTAAAATGCTGTTCTTTTCGCCAATAGTTTTTAAATAGGGGAAGGTGGGGCAAAATGGAAACATCTAAATTTTTAGGCAAATATTATGGAAAACTCTTGAAATCAATAGAAATATTGGTGGTAGATTGTTTTTGACGATTTCATTGGAAAGCTGAGGAAATTTTAGGCGGGAAGCAAATGCCGGAATCAATTTTTTTGAATTTTTGGTGATTTTGACTTTTTTGAGCATTTTAGAGGGGTGAAACCCTTCCTTTTTTGAAAATTTTCAGTTTTTTGAGAGTATCTTCGGTTCTATTTGTCGTAGCGTGAAAATTCCAACGGGAGATGAAAGGTGAGATCATTTGCCATCGATTCATAGGGTTTTCAATTTAAAAATATCGATTTTTAAGGTATTTATAGGCATTTTTGTGAAACACTTTTGTGAAACAGTTTTTGGCCTATAACCATCCAAAAAATCGATATTTTTGAATTCAAAACCCCATAAATCGATGGGAAATAAGCTCACCTTTCATTTGAGACCAACCCTGAATTGCTACGACCAATAGAACCAGAGATATTTGCAAAAAACTGAAAATTTTCAAAAAAAGAAAGGCTTTTCCCCTCATAAATGCCGAAAAGTGTAGAATTTTCAATAAAATCGAAAAAAATACATCGGACACTCGTTTTCCGGCTAAAATTTCCTCAGCTTTTCAATAGAATCATCAAAAAAAATCCATCTCTAACCGTTTTATTACAGTGTCCGTTTTGCCCCACTCTCCCCTAATGGATCAAACCTGTGGTTTTTTAGTAATTTCGTTATTTCCGTCTGATTTAGGGCGTTTCAAAAATTATAAGGATCTAACTATACTCAACTTCTCTGAAATACTACCTTAACTAACTTTTCTCCTCTTATCATTGAATAAATTAAACTTACTCGTTCCTCTCTTCCTAACTTCCTTATGCACGAGTTCTCTAATTGACAAATTGTGTTTTCTCACATCCTCCAATTCCTTTTTAGACAGTATTTTTTCTCCTTTAACAGTACTCTTGTTGTCCTCCACATGATTCGTGATGCGTTCCTCCTTTTTATCATTAGAATTAACACTATTATGACCCTCATTAGTAATCTCCCTTGTTCCCTCATTGCACTCCACCTTGATAGCATCAATATCCATTGAATTTTTTTGTTTAACTTTGATATTATTTGTTGTAGGTGCAGAGGAATGATTTTCAACAGGTTCAACAGCAATTGCCTCGAATGCAATTACAGAAACTAGTCCATTTGTCATTTTATCAGGTATAGGCGGTGATAAAGACGTAGAATTAGGTACACTTGGTGCTGCTAAAATTGGAGCTGGTGGAGGTGATGATGATGGTAATGGAGCAATTTCTGGTACTGGTGATGTTGGACTCTTGGGCTCTGTTTGACTCCATGGTACAGGTGATACAGACGGTGATTTATTGATTGGTGATGAGTAAGAAGGTCTTCTTACAACTACCTCCTTTGGTATTGGTCCTGGTTTTCTTTTGCACTGTACAACAGCTCTCGTTGTCAATTGACCCAAACTACCATTACCACTATTATTGTCTACCAATGGACGTTTCAAGCTGCCTTTTATCGTAATTCCTGAATTATTTAGTATACCAGTGTTTGGTAGGGAATTTTGCGATGATAAATTTGGTGCTGATGCAGTTAATACAGTTGATGAATTTGAATTATTTGAATTTGCAGATGACGATGATGTAGCACCTACCATGTCTATGTCAGCCTCATCTACCATCATTCTCTTGTCGATTTTAAATGGATTACCAAACATGTGCTGTCGAACTGGGACACTCTCGATTTCTCGGAGAGGTGGAGTCATGCGTTTGAGGTACTCCTGGTAATTTCCCATTTGTGATACTGGCATTGAGTGGACGTAATCATCGTCAAGTAATTTTGTGTGCAGCAAGCCTGGCTGCAAAAAGTTTGCTCTCATCCTGACGACTTGGTCCAGTAAACTTTTTCTTGGGACATCAAATGCGTTTCTGTAAGAGTGGGCACCACGTTGCTGCTGCTGATTTCTCACGACTCGAACGGTAAATCCACCGAATTCGTTTAATTGATCTCGTAAACCGATAAATTTATCTTGCAGCAATGGATGAGACACTAGATCCTTTTTTAATGGACTTCTTGGTATCACACGAACACCCTCTGATAATGCTGCTGTTGTACCATTTACTAATAATTTATTTGCATTAGCATTAGCTACTTGTTTCGATATAACTTCATTGCATAATCTGTCAAACTCTATTTTTGCCTGATTTTTTAATCTTTTCAAGTGATTTAAGACACTGTATGACAATGAATTGTCCATATTATCTGGTATTAGAGTTTGTGCCAATGGTGTTGGTGCACCCATTCTCGTTAATGCACGTCTCAATGATGCAGCATAATAAGTTGGCATTGTTCTCATGTAATTTGCAAATTGTGTCCTCCACTCATTCGTTGGTTTTAATCTATGTACTTTGAATAATTCCTCCAATAGGGGCAATAGTACAGGATAATTGTAAGGCATTACGAAGAGATTAACACATGTTAGATTTGTGCTGGCTTTTAAATATCCAAAAGGATGTCCAACTTCACTTGATTTGTAAGAATTTGCTACAAATACTTGCCAACATGTTGTTGGCTGTTTACGTGCTAGTATATACTGGGTCAATGGACTTGGTTCTAATTCATATTTGTCAAATGGTAAATTTTCAATTACCATTGGCTCTTGACTTGTGCATGTAAATTTTACCAATGGATGTGCTGTTCTTGGTGGCAGGGTACTTGCACTTAAATCGGGCCAAAAACTCTCTGGTATTGGCCAAAAACCTACGGCAAAGCCTTTTTGTGCCGATCTAGGTACGTAAATTAATCTTCTGCACGAGTGCCATGCTGTATTACCAACAGCAGCTGGTTGAGGGAGATACTGGGATTTAGCACCATTAGCTGCCATCGATGAATTCTCATCGTCATTCTCCTCTTCTTCTGGTTGAATCGACAATTGAGCTGGTGTTTGAAGGGAATTCTGCGTCTGTGGCTGACCTGGTACTGCCACTTCATTCGTCAAAGGAGGCGGATCTGGACCGATTTTCTCGAAATTTATCACTACACCGGATTGTACTTTTTGAACGAGAGAGTCTATGCACTGCATCATCATCCTGTGCGACGTTATACAATAAGAACGACCTGTAAATATATAAATTTTTAGATAAATAGGAACTTGGAAAATTTGGATGGATTTAGGATTGTTTTATTACCTCCAGTTATTTCGCACATTGCATCGATCGGCGATGTGTCACTAGCAACTAAACCTGTATCTCTGTCTATTGCTGGAGTTCCTGAGAGCCTAAGCACTAGGGAAAACACCCGCTGGTCCCATCTGAAGGGCTCTTTGGTCAGTTCCGAGCCCACTATTGGTGGGTGCATGGGCAGAGTAAACTGAAAAAATTCAAATAAATATTAATAAACAATAATTTTTAAAATACGTAAAAATTAGTACATTCATTGACTTTTTTGCTCAAAGTTGTCATTTATTTGAAAAAAAAAGGAAACATTAATTCCTGATGTTTTGGTCTCATTCTGAGATCCTCGTCAGTTAAAATATACTGGAAATTTTGAATATTTATATAAGTTATTGCAATAAAATCATTTTTTCTTCTTCTTCTATAGAATTTTTTGAATAAAATTAATATTTGTCTTTTGATTTTTTCTAGAATTTAAAATCGTGGAGAAATAATGAATAAAATCTGTTGAATTGATTTAATGTATTTATCCGCGAAAAAATGTGGTAATCCATCCAAATATCATTTTTCTAATCGAAACACAATATGATGTTCATAAATTCAAATAAGAGCCTATAAAACTGTTGAATATATCTAGTAATCATCGAATTTTTCATGTTCAATCACTGGTGTCTGACGAGTCTTACCCGTTCCACCACTGGACCACTCACCCTGCAAATTTTTCAAAAAACCCGCCAATTCTTTTTACTTACATCTTGTTGTACTCCACTTGTCGTCGTATACTTTCCACCGTCAGTGATTAAAACAATGACTGAAGGCTCCAAATAAAATGGACATCTACCCTGTCCATAAGTATCAATTCCCGTTTGCATTCTGTTGATATTAAGAACATCAAGTGCGTGTTTCAGAGCTGCACAAAGTGTTGTAAGACCAACGCACTGTAGATTTTTTAGCTCGTTCATGAAAGTAGCTAGATTTTCCTTCCAGCCCGCCTGAAAAAAAGAGGATTAATCATGGATATTAATCGATTAATCGTTTAGATTAAGATAAGGCTAGAGGCTGAAGGTAGAAAAGTGCCTTTTCGTGTCTTTAACATGCTCTTTAAGTACATGTACATGTTAAATAAAATACACTTTAACTGCACTTAAATATTAGTGTCACTTAATGACACTAATATTACATGCAGAATTCAATGCTTTTATAATAAACGAGAGATTCATTTTGTAATAGACGTATATAGGGGAAGGTGGGGCAAAATGGACATCGGGGTAAAATGGACACATCTAAATTTTTAGGCAAATATTAAGGAAAACTCTTGAAATCAATAGAAATATTGGTGGTAGATTGTTTTTGATGATTTCATTGGAAAGCTGAGGAAATTTTAGGCGGGAAACAAATGCCGGAATTAACTTTTTTTGAATTTTTTGCGATTTTGACTTTTTTGAGCATTTTAGAGGGGTCAGAGCCTTCCTTTTTTTCAAAATTTTCAGTTTTATGAGAATATCTTCGGTTCTATTTGTCGTAGCGTAAAAATTCCGATGGGAGATGAAAGGTGAGATCATTTGCCATTGATTCATAGGGTTTTCAATTTAAAAATATCGATTTTTAAGGTATTTATAGGTATTTTTGTGAAACACTTTTGTAAAACAGTTTTTGGCCTATAACTATCCCAAAAATTAATATTTTTGGATCCAAGACCCCATAAATCGATGGGAAATGAGCTCATCTTTCATTTGAGACCAACCCCGAATCGCTACAACCAATAGAACCAGAGATATTCGCAAAAAACTGAAAACTTTCAAAAAAGAAAAGGCTTTCCCCTCAAAAACGCCGAAAAATATCGAATTTTCAAAAAAATCTAAAAAAATACATCTGACACTGGTTTTCCGGCTAAAATTTCCTCAGCTTTTCAGTAGAATCATCGAAAAAAATCCATCTCTAACCGTTTCATTAGTGTCCATTCTGCCCCACTCTCGCCTACATAAACATACATATATAATTAATGCAAATATGTAATTAAGTTAAGTAAAACATGTTTTTAGTAGATAAAAGAGATAGAAGATAAGACAAACCGATGTAGAACAAATATTGTAACATCAAGGAAATCAATTCTATTCTATTCTTCAATGCATTTAAAAAAAATACACTTTTTTACCTTCAGCCTTGTCATTTCAGATAAAAAAACTATCTTATATTTACTTTTATGTTGTGAGGTGGATCCTCGAATGTCAGCAGCATGTATCTGTCTCCCCGACTCTCTGGAGATCTCTGTCTCACCTAGTGCAAAATAAATTCCCATTAAAAATAAACTCTATCATTAAATTTATAAACTCACATAAATTCAGTGTTTAAAGATAATTTAACATAAATTTACTTTGACAAATGTCTCGACTGCACTTTTAGCAACGTCGAGAAGCGTGGGTCGTCCACCCAAGTAAGCTCTCTGATTCATAGAGGCTGATGTATCGATGAGAAACACAATAATTGTCATTTTTGTGTGTATGTGTATTATTAATTTCCTTGTACTTCTCTTTTTTTTCAAAAAATCCCTCCTTTTTCTCTATGTACAACAGGTTTTGGCTCTCACTTTCTCTGTTATTATATTATATCCAAAAAATCTTTTTTATCCATTTATCACCTTTTTTTCTTTTCTGTTGAATAAATAATTAAAGCTCTGATATTAATTCTACTGTGTGTGTGTATGTGTGTGTGTCTCTCTCAAAGTTTCTTTTTTCTTCTTTCTTCTAATTTTTTTCAAAAAAATCCTCGGATTTTCGCTTTTCTTCTTCTTCTTCTTCTTTTTGTTTTTGTGGGTCTGGCCTGTTTTACCCCTATGTTCTAGGGGGCCAGATGCCACATCTACTGCTTTGGTTGTTGTACTTAGTGGCTTTTTGCTTGGGTATATATATACCTCTTCTTATTGGTGAGGGACCCCCTTCAAGTTTTTATATTTTTTCGAGGTTAGAGCTTTGTGTGTGTTGTGTAAAATATACAGCAGTAGTAGCCCCCAGTGTTGCCAGACGCTTTTTTTTTTCTCGTAGAAAAATTGAATATATATATATATCTATATATATATATAGAGCAAGATTTCAGTACGCCCTCAATGCGGCGTGTCTTCGGCAATCAGCGCCATCAAGCATTATAACGGTGACTACAATAAAAAATGTGAGGTTATGTTTGATATACTAAAATAAATGATTAATATTTATATTAATTAATTAAACAAAAATTTATACGTGTAATATTGTTTGCTATGTTATATCAATGTATTTTTTTTTTGCGATTATTTGAATTTTTAGATTAAAAATTTTTTTTTTCTTGAAAAACTAAATTACTCAATTTTTTTGCAGAATTATATTTTTGTAACCGTGACCTCACCCTCTTGTTCCGATAATCACCACCAGAATTATGGCAGCACTATAGGACCACATTTTACCAGCCATGGAAGTGGAAAAATAGGAGAAAAAGGAGAGAGGAGGACAAAAAAAGGGACTTTCACGACATCTATAAATATAACACACACACAATTGAAACGTCAGCTGATTATATTTGACAGTGGTGTGAAAATAAAAGAAAGAACGACGAATAAAACGGAGCAACCGCGCTTTTTTTTCTGGTTTATTGGAATTAAAATTGAAATCCTTTGTTTGTGAGAGAGGTTTTTCTTTGTTTTTTTTTTTTTTTTTAAAGAATTGCTGGGGAAAGCTTGTGACGAAGAGGAATAATTTATTTATATTTTATTCTTTGAGGTGATGGATTTTTGGAGCATGTAGGAGAAAAAGAGGAGCAAAAATATGAGTCGTTCTGATCTTAAAAACTGGCCAATACTGAGTCTATTGGAGAAGGATTTTGCCAGTGAAATCAATACTGTTCTTATTTTTGGTGAGTTATTGTCTTTTGGATTTTATAAGTTTTTAAAACACTGAGTTACTTGTTTTTGTTAGTTTCTTGGGGGATATCTTGGAGGCTAAGGGAGATAGAGCGATTTCAATAATGGCTTTTTGTAGAGAATTTCAAGGGCTACAAAAAAGGTCATTTTGAAAATTTCTCTATCTCTCTTAGTTTCCGAGATATTTGGAAAAAACTGGTGATCGAGTGAGTCAGGATTTTTTTTCGGGGGAAAAAGGGCGCGGGAAAATTTGAAAAAATTTGAGAAGATGCTGCAATCTGTCTGCATTGTTGGTGAATTTTTTCAAATTTTTTGGGAGAGGCCTTGACACTTTAAAAAATTTCAGACTCTTGGGTTCTCCTCTTTCCTTAAATTTTTTTTTTTTTTTTGAAATTTTCATGTTTTTTTTTCCTTTTTTTTGATGAGTTGATGAGGAGGAGGATTAAATTGCCTTTTTTCCATAGGACTGGGAAGTGAAGCACTCATGGTGACCAAGGACGATGTCGTTTACGCACTGGGAAGCAATACTTCCGGTTGTCTAGGTACTGGAGATGCCCACAGTACTCTTTATCCAGTAAAGGTCGAGGCACTTTTCCAAAAAGGGATAAAATCATTCGCCTTTGGCATTGGACCCCACGTGCTCGCCCTCACTGCCAAGGGAGAAGTTTACTCCTGGGGGCACAATGGGTACTGCGAACTTGGCAATGGTTCGTCGAATCAGGGCTCGACACCGACAAAAGTTGCATCGAACTTTGAGGATAAGGCCATTGTTGCGGTTGCATGTGGTAGTCATCATTCGTTAGCACTCACTGAGGATGGAGAGGTCAGTTGAGATGAGAGGATTATGGGCAACTTTCCTTTTTTCGATGGAGGGGAGATACGGATTTTAATTAAACGGTCTTAGATGGAATTTTTTATACAGAGAAAAATGTTTTCTTAATTTAAGAATGTGCAGTCACTTAATTTAAGAATGTGCAGGTCACTTAAATTAAGAAAGAAAATGTCACTTGATTTAAGTGAGAAAAGTCACTTAATTTAAGTGACTTTTACTTTCTTAAATTAAGAAAGAAAAAGTTACTTGATTTAAGTGAGAAAAGTCACTTGATTTAAGTGAGAAAAGGCACTTGATTTAAGTGAAAAGAGCCACTGAATTTAAGTGACTTTTACTTTCTTAAATTAAGAAAGAAGAAGTTACTTGATTTAAGTGAGAGAAGTCACTTGATTTAAGTGAGAACAGGCACTTGATTTAAGTGAGAAAAGGCACTTGATTTAAGTGAGAAAAGGCACTTGATTTAAGTGAGAAGAGCCACTTACTTTAAGTGACTTTTACTTTCTTAAATTAAGAAAGAAGAAGTTACTTGATTTAAGTGAGAACAGGCACTTAATTTAAGTGACTTTTACTTTCTTAAATTAAGAAAGAAAAAGTTACTTGATTTAAGTGAGAAAAGTCACTTGATTTAAGTGAGAAAAGGCACTTGATTTAAGTGAGAAGAGCCACTTACTTTAAGTGACTTTTACTTTCTTAAATTAAGAAAGAAGAAGTTACTTGATTTAAGTGAGAACAGGCACTTAATTTAAGTGACTTTTACTTTCTTAAATTAAGAAAGAAAAAGTTACTTGATTTAAGTGAGAAAAGTCACTTGATTTAAGTGAGTTTTACTTTCTTAAATTAAGAAAGAAAATCACTTGATTTAAGTGAGAAGAGCCACTTAATTTCAGTGACTTTTACTTTCTTAAATTAAGAAAGAAAAAGTTACTTGATTTAAGTGAGAAAAGGCACTTGATTTAAGTGAGTGTTACTTTCTTAAATTAATAAGGAAAAAGTCACTTGATTTGAGTGAGAAGAGTCACTTAATTTAAGTGATCTGCACATTCTTAAATTAAGAAAACATTTTTCTCTGTGTAACTTGAAGCTGAGGAAAATTGACGAAAACCAATTTATATTGAGAAGCTTAGGAAATTTCTGGGGGGAAATATATCGTCGCCTTGGATTAGAAACAAAGGGGCGTAAGTGCTACGTTTATGTACAGCACTTACGCCACTTTGTTTCTAAGTCGACGATTTGTCAGAAGTGATTTTTTAGAATTTTTTTGAAAATTTGAATTTTTACGGGGACGAATTGAAAGTTAAACTCTTCCGCTTCTCGATTTTCTTCATTTTTCCGAGGATATCTCTGATTTTAGGAGTCTTAGCGACTTGGGATTGGTCTTGAATGAAAGTTGAGATCATTTGCCATTGAATTCATGTGGTTTTGAAAAAAAATGATCGATTTTAGACGTATTTATAGAGAAAAAGTTTTTTTTTTACAAAAGTTTCCATAAATACCTCAAAAATCGATCATTTTTTTTTCAAAACCACACGAATTCAATGGCAAATGATCTCAACTTTCATTTGAGACTGATCCCAAGTCGCTAGGACCAATAGAACCGGAGATATTCCCAAAAAAGTGAATTTTTTGAATTTCGTAAAGGATTAAAACTTAAATTTCTCCCTAAAAAAGTAGAATTTTCAAAAAATGTCTAAAAAATGAACTTTAACATGTGTTTTTCATCGGAAATTTCCTCAGCTTTCTACTGAAAACATCAGAAAAATCCTTATCCCAAATATTTCCCCAAATTTCTCGCAATTTACTCCAAATTCCTTCACTTTTTTTTTTCCTTTTCTATTTAAATTTCTTTATTTCTCAAGAAATATTGAATTAAAATTGCTTCCAGGTTTACGGATGGGGCCAAAATACATGCGGACAAGTTGGCAGTGGCATAAGTACAAATCAGAATACCCCAAGAAAGATAAACTCAAATCTTGCTGGTAAAAAAATTGTACAAATTGCCTGTGGACAAACTTCGAGTATGGCTGTGACAAGTAACGGTGAAGTTTATGCCTGGGGAAATAACAGTGTTGGACAACTTGGTATAGGCACTTACATAAACCAACTCAGTCCAAATAAAGTTAGTGGGCTCAATGATGTAGTTATAGGTGAGTGCTTCTCTCTCTTCTTTTTTTATCGAATTTTCCATCCCATCCAATTTCTTTAAATTGAGAGGAAGGATGCTCGAGGGCTCGAAGAAGTTGAAATTCAATTTTTTCCACGTGATGATTTCACGTAGAAAAAAAACGTGTGAATTGATTTTATTTTACTTTTTTTTGCAGTTAAAGTCGTTTGCGGATATGGTCATACAATGGCACTCAGTGACGAGGGAAATGTCTATGTTTGGGGTGGAAATGGCTATGGACAATTAGGAATTGGCACAAAATCAAATGCCTGTCAACCAGTAAAAGTAATACAATTCAAAGAAAAAATTCAAATTTCACTTTAAAGTCATTAATTATTTTGATTTAAATCAATTATTATTAAAATGGATTATTAATAAATCCGATTATTAATTGATTATTTTAATTATCGGATTAATTTCCATTTTTTCTCATTTAATACTCTAATTATTCATTGGGACATTTAAAAAATCATTAAAAAACATGAAATCTTTTTATTTATGATTAAATTTTGTTTTCCTCTTTATAAAGAGGTTCTTATAAAGGGGGAAAAAGGGGGGGGGGGTCACCCTCTGATTTCAGAGCCTGAAGAAGCTGACATTTACCAATAATTTGATGTTTTTAATGATTTTTTCAATATTTCCATGAATTAGAATCATTAATCATTAATTATTGTTGTATATTCAATTTATTTAATTAATGAAGCTAGCGATGGGAGAAATGGGAAGAGTATCTGACATAGCAGCTGTACACTCGAATCACATAAGTGCAGCACTTGCTGAAGGTGGTAAAGTCTTTATGTGGGGTCAATGTCGGGGTCAGAGTGTGACGACACCCACTGCAACGCCACTTCTGTATTTGCACGATGTTCTGGCATGCTACTCGACTCCACCTGTAATGCACGAGCCACTTTTTCTATATTCTCAAGATGAAACGAGTATTCTGGACTGCTTGAGACAAGCATTTGACGATCCAGTTAGTAAAACTTTTTTTTTCTGCATTTAATTTCACTTTAATTTTCGTGAAATTCTCATTAATTATCGAATTATCTGAAAAAAATGATTTTTTTTATAGGCAAGCAGTGATTTGACGATTCAAGTCCAGGGTAAACCCATACATGTTCATAAAGCTGTGTTAAAAATACGCTGCCAGTATTTTCGATCGATGTTTCAAGAGCACTGGACCGAAAACAATCAATCGTAAGTCAATAAATTATCTCAAATTAATTTAAATTGATTTTTTTTTTTTTTGGAGCATTAAATAATTTATTTTAAGGGTCATTGAGCACGATGAATTTTCACACGATGTCTACAAGTCCTTCCTGAGATATCTTTACACCGATGAAGTTGATTTACCACCAGAGAATGCACTTGGTAGGTCAGAAAAAAATAAAAATGAGAAATTAAGTGATACTTGTGTTAGCACTTCCATCAAATTTTATACAGAACTACTCTACTTGGCCAATGCATATTTCGAGACACAACTCAAGCGTAAATGCGTACAAATGATCAAAAGAGGCATCACCGTCAGCAATGTGGCATTTCTTTATAAAACAGCTATTGAATACAATGCTCAAGTGAGTTTTGAATGTTAAAAAATTGGAATACTGTGGTGGCTGCCCAGTTTCTGACGGTATAAATCGAAGGCAAAAAACTATTTGCTTATTAAATGTAATTTAATTATATTTAATGCATTTAATGCATTTGTTAAATATATATTATAGGGGAGAGTGGGGCGAAATGGACCCTCGTGGTAACATGATTAAGGAATTTTTTTCGGAATGAAGGACTTGACGAAAAAATCTGAAAAAAATGGAGAAAATCCTCCGACATGTCTATATTGTTTGTAAATTTTTTCAGATTTTTTGAAGCAACCGCCGCTTTTTAAAAAAATCTCGAGTCATCTCATCTTGTAGGTCCATTTTACCCCACTCTCCCCTATATTTAAATAGAGGAAGGTGGGGTATTATGGACACATTCCAATTGAACGGTTCGAGATAGAGATTTCCTGATAATTTCATCGGAAAGCTAAGAAAATTTTAGGTAGAAAACATGTGGTACAATCAATTTTTTTAATTTTTTTTGAAAATTTTACTTTTTTAGCCAAGTTTTGAAGGGGTGAATCTCTCGAAAATTGAAAAAATTCACTTTTTCAACGATATTTTCGGTTCTATTGGTCGTAGCAGCCTGGGGTTGATTCCAAACGAAAGCTGAGCTCATTTCCCATCGATTCATGTGGTTAAATTTTTTTTTTTATCATTTTTTCAAAAACTCATTGGCCATTTTCTGAAAATCAGTATTTGCCCTATAAGTACTTGAAAAATCGATAATTTTTTTTTAGACCACATAAATCGATGGAAAATGAGCTCACCTTTCATTTAAGATCAACTCCAGATCGCTACGACCAATAAAACCAGAAATATTCTCAAATAACTGAAATTTTCCAAGAACAGAAGGATTTTACGTTTCAAATTTTGAGCAAAAAATGAAATTTTGGAAAAATTCGAAAAAATAACTTCTGGCATATGATTTTCATGGTAAATTTCCTCAGCTTTTCAATGGAATAATCAGAAAAAAAGAATCTCCAATATTTCCATCGATTTCGAGTAATTTCCATGGCATAAATACCAAAATTAACACATGCCCATTTTACCCCACCTTTCCCTATAACTCCGGAAATTACAAAAATTGTCAGAAACTGGGGCCACCACAGTAATTGAAGAAAAAGCATTGATAATACATAAATTTCACAGGAATTGGAGGATTTTTGCTTTAAATTTGCATTGAATCATATGACTGAAGTCATACAGACAACGCACTTTGGAAAATTAGACGAGGCAACATTGAAGACTTTTATAGTAAAAGCTGCACAAGCTGGAGCATTCAAGACATGAAAAACTTAAAATAAATGAACGAGTCTCTCTATCTCATTCCAATGAATTGTGCATTTTTAATATGAAATGATGAAAAATTATGAAAAATTATTTGTTTAGTGCCAAAATTAAAGAAAAATTGTGTTTTAAAAAAAAAACGTAAATTCATTGGTACATTATTTTTATTACGATATAATCTCATCATCACTGTCACCCTCTCACTTATCATCGTTTATAATTACTGATATAATATTTATATGTATTTATATTCTGTATTCATATATATATATGTATTATATATATACAAGCAGTAAGTATTCTTCATTTTGTCGTTATTTTTCTTCTTCTTTTTTTTTTCATACAATATACATGTTCTACTATGAAACAGTAGTAATTAATATTTTCTTTTCACGTAAATGCATTATGGCGTTAATATATTATTGTATAATAATCTGCGATAATTTGCAAGGTGTTAATTTTTTATTTTTTTTTGGACTCTTTCATTTTTTTTACGAAGAGCTTTATTTGCTTCATTTGCGAGTGTTCTACGATTTTCTTTCATTTTTTTAATCATCTTTTCTTCACAATTCAATTTATTACGCTTTTTACATATAAACTTGGTCACACAAGAATCCCGGAGCACTCACTCGATTCATTTTTTTGATTTAAATGAAAGAAAAAAGGGAAAATGCAGTAAATTGATTTTTTTTGTGGTTCCGGATGAACTTTGGGGCTTTTTACGAAATAATTTACAATATATTTAGACTCTTTTGGCAATGATTGTGTGATGTTTTGGAGAGTGCACCGGGTTTCATTGCCTTGGTAAACACATTTTTTTTTTTCATTATCTTCGATCTATACTTCTTCACGTGCACAGTTGATCATGTATTATTTTCTGTTTTTTTTTTTTTTATTTCTATAAATAACGATTAGAGCGTATTTAGGCCTGCGGGCTACTTTTCCAGCGACACGCTGTGGGAATACCATATTGACATAATTAATTTAATTTATCTTTTCCTCATTTCCCTTATTATTTCTTTTTTTCATCATTTCTACAATTTAAAACAATGAAATTAGCACAAATTTGACAATTTTTTAATTTTTTAAAATTTTTTATAACAAAAAAATAACATTTAAAAAATTTAGACTTTTTTTTGAGAGTGAAGGAGTCTGCGAAAAAATTTGAAAAAATTCAACAACAATGTTCACCTTTTGGAGCATGTTTTCAAATTTTTTCAGATTTTTTCATCAAGTCCTTCACTCCAAAAAAAAAAATCCTAGATCATATTGCCAGGGAGGTCCATTTTGTCTTATTTGAATATTTCTCATTTTCTTATTTAAATAATTTATTTATTAAAAGAAGAAAAACGTCTAAAAATTGTCAGATCTCTGCTATTTTCAGTATCATTACAATTTATCAAATTAAATTGCTCGATTGATTCAATTATCATTCTTTTTTTTTCAATAAACTACATTTCTCTCTTTCTACCTCATTTTTCAATATTATTTCCTTTCTCCCATTAGCGTTCGCTTAATTATAAATGGTGACAATTGGTACGTGCGCGCCTATATAATTTTTTTTTTTTAATTTTCAAAGCGAAGAATATTGAAACACAAAAATCTGATGCATCAGAGTTATTCTCTATCTCATTTTCTTCGCTTTTATACGCAAAATTTCTTATAATTTTTTTCATTAATTACGCTTTTTTACTTCCGAATGGAAGTTTTATTTTTTTAATTTTTTATACTTTCACAAATTCACCTCCATCTCATTGATTTCTGGAAGTTCGTCAGTCTGGCAATGTGTTAACTCTACTATTTGCTTAAATTTAATAGAAAAAATGATAAAATTTAATTATTTAAATAATAAAATGACAATAAAGTGCATGCGGCAGCCGTTATTTGCTTTTTTTTTTTTCTCATTACATTTCACTCTCAATGCGCCCGATTCATTCGAATTTTTTTTTTCCCGCCAATTCTCATTACTTCTCGCGAATCTCTTCATTTTCAATAAATTAATTATGTTACATGTATTTATAGATACATAGAGCCACATTTAATGACACACGACTTAATCACGCTTTGTTCTTACGCTAATTTTTTTTTATTTATTTTTTCGTCTTTTTCATGTTTTGTATTTTTTTCATAAATTTTTTAATATATATATATATATTTCATTGATAAAAGCCCTATTGTTTAATCTCGTGATAAACTTGTTCATTAGTTTTCTTTTTTCCTCTTATTTCAACAGTCAAAGCACACTGATTTTTTTTTTTGTTTCATTTAAAATTAATTAATTATTGCTTTCATCAGCAAATTTAATTTTAATTTAATTTTAAACATTCAACGTTTACGTTAAATATCTTATTTTTTCATCTGTTTTTTTAATCTGTGTGAAATTTAATCGCGGAAACGCCTGGCGTCTCGTCACGTTGCAATATTAAATCCGTAATTAAATGCGTTTTTTTTTTTTTAATTTAATTTTTTTTTTTTCTATTAGTTTTATTTAGCGCGCGTCACTTTTAGTGGTTTAGAGTCCTTTTTATTTTATTTTTAAGACTTTAATATAATTTTTCTCACAGAGCAGTTGGACGCTAGAGAGGGGAGGAAAGAGAGGAAGTGGTGGGGGGGGGGGCATTAATATTCCGCGTGGTCTGACTAGAACGAGTAATTTTCACTTGGAGATTGGGGGGAAAGAGAAAAAAAAGCTTTATTCTCGGGTTTAAATGGGATAAAATGGGGATTTTGATGGAATGGTGAAAAATTGAATTTTTCTGATGATTCCAATGAAATGCTTAGGACCTTTCTGGCGGGAAACATGCGTTAAAGTTGATTTCTTCTCAATTTTTTGAATTTTTTAAAGAGTAAATTTTTAAAATATTCGAATTTTTGGGGAATTTTTCTATTTTTTTGAGAATATCTCGGGTTCTATTGGTCACAGCGACTGGGGCCTGATCTTAAATGAAAGGTGAGGTCATTTTCCATTGATTTCATGTGATTTTGAGAGAGAAATTATCGATTTTTTGGGGTTTTGTGAGCATTTTTTGTGAAAATGCAGTTTTTGCTCTATAAATACCTTAAAAATTGATATTTTTTTTTTCGAAACCCCATAAATCGATGGCAAATGATCTCAACTTTCATTTGAGACCAACCACAAGTCGCTACGACCGACAAAAATCGAGATATCCTCAAAAAAGTGAAATTTTTCGATTTTCCCTCAAAAAAGTGGAATTTTCAAAAAAAAATCAAAAAAGAAATTTTAACGCATGTTTTCTACCCAAAATTTTCTCAGCTTTTCAATGAAATCATCAGAAAAAACCTATCTCCATTATTTCCTCCGATTTCTCTCGATTTTTCCAATATAAAACATGAAAATTAAAACCTATCCATTTACCCGATTTTCTCCTACAAATTTTATTCACCTCATCTCATTTCCCAGGTTTTTTCCAACTTTAATTCACTTTTTTCTACTTCCTCATTCACCATTTATTTATTTTAATTTCATTCATTATTCATTGACTTCATTAAACTTTACACCCATTTAATAATTCCCATAATACCCACTTTTCCTTACTTTCCACAGAACTTTTGCGCCCTTTGCCACTAGATAAAGAAAAAGTGGAAAAAACTTTTTTTTAATCAAAAGAAAAAAAAGGAAAAAATAATTAAATTTAAAAATTCAAATGTTACCGCCAGTGCACGTGTATTTTCCTCTAAACTTTTTTCATCCTCGGGTAAATCCTATTTTTTCCTCAAATTTCATTATTCCCTCTCATATATATATATATATATAACTATATATTACTTTATATAGTGAAGATAGTAAACAAAAAAAGGGGAAAAAGTGGATAAAAGAGGATAAAAAAAAAGAATATGATATGAGGTTACGGCCAATTGTTTCCAAGGGCTTCATAGACCAAAAAAAAGAAAAAAAAAGGAATAAAAGAATGAAGAAAAAAATCTACAAGGAGGAAAAGAGGGTCATTGAGGCGTTGGTCGTTGAGCGCGTTGAGTAGCGTTGACATTTTATATATATATATATATATATATATATGACTATCACACACGATACACTATATAATGTATCTATAGATATATATATATATATATATATATATATATGTAGGGGAAGGTGGGGCAAAATGGACATGAGGGGTAAAATGGACACGTCTAAATTTTTAGGCAAATATTATGAAAAACTCTTGAAACTAATAGAAATATTGGTCATAGATTGTTTTTGATGATTTCATTGGAAAGCTGAGGAAATTTTAGGCGGGAAACAAGTGCCGGAATGAATTTTTTTGAATTTTTGGCGATTTTGACTTTTTTGAGCATTTTAGAGGGGTGAAACCCTTCTTTTTTTTGAAAATTTTCAGTTTTTTGAGAATATCTTCGGTTCTATTTGTCGTAGCGTAAAAATTCCAACGGGAGATGAAAGGTGAGATCATTTGCCATCGATTCATAGGGGTTTCAATTTAAAAATATCGATTTTTAAGGTATTTATAGGCATTTTTGTGAAACACTTTTGTGAAACAGTTTTTGGCCTATAACTATCCCAAAAATTGATATTTTTGAATTCAAAATCCCATAAATTGATGGGAAATGAGCTCACCTTTCATTTGAGACCAGCCCCGAATTGCTACGACCAATAAAACCAGAGATATTTGCAAAAAACTGGAAATTTTCAAAAGAGGAAATTTTACCCCTCAAAAATGCCGAAAAATATAGAATTTTCAAAAAAATCGAAAAAAATACATCTGACACTGATTTTCCGGGTTAATTTCCTCAGCTTTTCAGTAAAATCATCAAAGAAAATCCATCTCTAACCGTTTCATTACAGTGTCCATTTTGCCCCACTCTCCCCTATACTTTCAAAAATAAAAAATGACAATTTAATCTCAAATTTCGAAATTCTCTAGAAATCTTAATTTTTTCTGCACGATATATCGTATAATATGCATATTATATATATATACATATATATATATATGTATATATATAGCGAATACAAGAGAGGCAGTGGAAAAAACTCCTCCATCAGAATCAATCGAAAATCGCTTCAATAATCGAAATTTCCCCCAATATCGCCCCGATTTCTTCCTCTAATCGCAAAAAAACCGGACTTTTCCCCCTCACTCCGGTCATTTCCTCTTCCTCATATATTTTCCTATTCTTGCCTCTTTTTTTTTCCCCCTCAGGATGCGAAATAAAAATCAATAGGATACGGAATGGCCTCTTGGAAATGTTCCAGAAATTCTTTTATTCTCGTTCTGTACCCTCCCTCCCCCTCCCCCTTTTTTATACACACAGACATATATATATCTATCCATGTATATTTTTTTTCTCCTCCTCTTCACTTTTTTCCCTCTATTTTCTCCCTCTTCACATCATTTCTCGTGTATATATCCTGAATACTCCTATTCCTACCCCCCCCCCCCCACCCCACCCACCCACCGAAAACCAGAGTAAATGGCTTGAGCTACTAGGGCCTCTATCCAAGTGAGTACTACACTGTATATATATATATATATGATGAGTACACGCGCGGGTCAACCAATCAAGTTTTATGGGGTCAACCGGGTGTTGATAAAGATACGAATGTGTATTTTTTTTTCTATATCCAGGATTTTTTTTATCCTTCATCCCCCACCCCCTTGTCCACCTTTACTTACTCTCATTTATTAACTTTTTTTTCTATTTTTTTATTTCTTCCTCTCTCTGGATTTAATGTGCGATGAAATGATACGATATTGTTTTTTATTTTTTATTACTTTTCGTTTTTTTTTCTGTTAATTATTCTCACCTGAATTTTTTTATAGTCATGATTTTTTTTCTTCACTCATTGGACAATGATAATCATAACAATATCTAGCAACGACAATCAATGAAATGCCTAAGATATGTATTTTTAATATATATATATATTTATTTACTTATTTTTTTTGTAAAATTTAATGAAGACTGTTCGAAAAACTCTTTGGGTCAATTAATTTTCTACTTTTCTTTTCCCCCACTTTTTTTTTTTTATTTTCATTAGTTTTTTTTGTGTATATGTGATAAATAGTTTAGATTTTTTGTTTAAAACTTTGTATTTTTTTTTTTGTTTGATAATTTTAAGGCAGCGCGAAACTGTCACGAGTTTATTTTTTATTTCTTTTCTTTTAATGTTAATAAATAAGTGCGATGAATTATCAACTCTTGTAAATTTGGCGTCTAGAAACACATTTATAATTAATCACTCTCACTTTCATTCATTTTTTCTTTTTTTTTTTTTTTTTTTGTTTAAAATTATTATTTAGGTTTAGTCGCATTAATTAGGCCCGATGACCGGATACTTTCTATTATAGTGATTTAAACATCAATGTGTTTTTATTTTTTCTTTGCTTTTTATGAATAATGCAGAAAATCGCGGGAGATTTGAAAAAAAAAAAATTTTTATTTCTTCAACAAATAAATTATTTTTGCTTTTTCTTCAAATAAAAAAAATATGCATATGTAGGAAATTTGAAAAAAAAAAAGCTATGAGTGCAAATTTTTGAAATTGTCGTCTTATAATTAAAGGGGCGTAAGTGCAATGTATAAGCATTGCACTTACGCCCCTTTGTTTCTAAGGCCACAAAATATTTCTGTTTTTTCTGATAATAATTTATTTGTTTGAGAGAAAATCCACAAAATCATCAGATTTTTGTGTGTATATGTGTGTGTGTGTGCTAATTTCATTTAATTATCATTTTTTTTTCCAAATTTTATTTCATTTTAATTATTATTTCGAGTCAAGAAATATATAGAAGTAACAATGAGGATTTGGTTTTTTTTGTATTTATAATTTAATCACTTGTTTCTCTTTTTTTTTTTTTTGGTTTTTTCTTTGAGTGTAAAACGAAGATGAGAGGCAACTGATTATATATATTATCGTTTTATATATAATATATATATATATATTTCTCTCATTTTATAAGAAATATCGATTCTTGAAAAGCACGATTTTCTTGAAAGTTTTTCTCTTTTTTTACCGTTTTCATATCATTATTATCGTTGTTAATTTATCATTACAATTACCATTATCATCATTGATATTATATAATTTAATAATTTTTTTTAATTCATTTGTATCACTCTATGTACCCATTAATGATCAATTTGTTTTGTTTCTTTTTTTTTATATATAAATAGTATAAAGCTTACTAGTAGGCTCTCGTTTTAGTAATGAAATTTCATTTAGATAAATCTTAAAATTCATCATATGTTCTCTGATTTTTTTTTTTTACTTATTTTCACTTCTATTCATTCAGTAATTTAATTTTTTTTCTTTTAATTTCACACTCAAACACATTCTTCCGCACTCTTACACTAGAATATAGTTATTTTTTTTTAATTTTCTCTGTTTTGTGACACATGTACTCTTTTTGTTTCTCGCTTTTCTTCTCTCGTTTTTTTTTTCGTGTAATTTCTTTTTTTTCTTCATAGTGCTTTTGGTACTACACGGTTTTCTCGTCTAGCCACAGAATGGATGGCATACACGTGGATTATTTCTTTGACTCTAATACAACACTTTCGCTCGTTTTTTTTGTTTTTTTTTTACTCACTCATGCACAAGAGTTATTTTCTCTTTGTCTGACGCACGAGCGATCACAGGGAAAAACAGGGGAAAATTAAGTGCAGTTCTAACTTGGCGCGAATTGTGAATTGAGAAAAATCAAAATTTAAAAGTGAATGAAAAAAAAAATGAGTTTGTCTCATTCGTTTTTGGATAGGATCTCGGAAGATAAGCGAGATAGGGCAATTTTCGTAGAGACCTTTTTTGTAGCTCTCATTCTGCTCTACAAAAAAGGTTTCTTCCAAAATTTCGCTATCTCGCTTAGTTTCCGAGTGCCTTTTCGATAAGAAAAAAATGACATGAAAAAAGCCTTTGATTTTGTTTTTTTCTTCAAAAATGAATTCATCGCTCTTTTCAATTATTCTCCGTTTTTCTGCTGTGTCACATGATTCTGCTCCAAATTCACTTTCCTAATATGGATTAAAATACAGAAAATCCTGCTGGCACAGCGAAAAAAAATTCAAATATCAAAAGCCCAAAGATTGGGATTAACCCAGAAAAAAAATTTCAAAAAAAAAAAAAAAGGAATGGAAAAATCCGGTGAAATTGTGTGTGTGTCGTGAAAACAAATGAAACTTTAAGTGGTACTTTTCCCCCAAATCCCTGAAACCACTTTGTCCCTTTCATTCTTTCCTTCCCTCCCTCTCCCTCCCCCCTCTTCACCCCCCTCTGTATCCTCCGGCCTTTTAAATGGAAATGGATGTAAAAAATGGAGCGAAAATGAGAGAAGAAAAGAAAATAAAAAAAAATGTAAAGTATGGTTTTGCCAAAAGAATTCCCCTGACGTTGCCCAAGGGCCTCGTTGTTCATCCCGCGAGGCAACTCGAGGAAGCGAGTCCCCTGGGTAACTTTCAACCATAGTCGCTCGATTATCCTCTAACCCCCCCCCCCCCCCCCCCCCCCCCTGTAAAGCCGAGGAACGCGCGCGCGCCAGACTTGATATGTCTGCCTTTATTTTTGTTACATTTTAATTTAAAAAATAACTTAGCAATAAAAAAGACGTTCGAGGGAACGCGGATTCAAAAAATTCAAAAAAGACAGAGAAATGAAAAAAAAAACGCCAGGACAACTCTTCTTCAGTATACAGTAGATTTGAAAAAACTTGTGGAAGTTTAATGCAAAAAAAAAAGATACTTCGTTGATATATATTGGCGAAAAAAAGTATCTCTCTATTAAATTATCGTAATGAACAGATTTGACTAGACGAGATTGCCTCTTTTTGTTGTTGTTGTCATAATATTGCTCGGCAGTCCCGTGTAAATTAACATACTCATTAATGCCAGACTCAGTATCAATGCACGATGAAGACTGTGATTTACACTGCCACTGCATGTCACTTTCGGCGTCATATCCAGTTTGGCTGAAATACAAAAAATAAAAAATAAATGAGAAACTTTTTCAATATTTTCAATCAATGCTCGATAACAGAAAAAAGTATGCTGAGAAAAGAAAATAAGGGCAAAATCAATTAAATATTGATACCATTGGTACCTAGCAACTATTCTTTCGATATATATAGTCTAGAGATACTGAAAAACTCTAGGAATAGCGAAATTTCCAGAAATTTAGTTAAATCTCAAATTGTTTGAAATAAAACTGATTTTAATTGTTTTTTTTTAAATTTTTTTAAATTTTTTATTATATATAATAATTCGAAACAGCTGTTGAATTTACTGAATTTAGTCGATTCAACTAGTTAATCTGTCTAAATTAAGGATGTTCTACATGGACCGTAAGCGGGGGCTGTGCGGCATGAGAGGGGCAGTGATTTCGTCAGTGTTCCAATCCATGAACATGAGAAAATGAGTTTTTGAATTCCTCATTAAAATGATTTTCAGGGAATTATGGAACGCTGCGGGTGTTCAAATATCATATCATTATCATTACATTTCATAGATATTTTTTTTATCCTTTATTCAATTAGTTTGAGAATTATTTTGAAAAAAGCGTTGCATTCTAGGAAATTCTGGCGACACAAGTTGGCAGCACTTATGCGAGATTGACAATTTTTCAAGCATTTTTATTAATTTTAATGCCAATTATTGACCCAATCGTCGTATAAAAATGTAAAGTTTGTGCCGGGGGGTAATTTCTCATCTATATCCAAAATTTCATCCAATTTGAAGAATTTTTCGAAAAGTTTCTTAAGCTTTTGTGAATTTCCCATAAAAACACATGTTAAACGATGGTTTTTAAACAAATTATAACTTTTAAACCAGGTATGAAAAAAATCAAAAATTTTGCATACGGTTTCTTTATGAATTGGAGAACCTTGGAAAAGAATTTCATTGAATTCTTGCATTTTTGAATTTTAATAAGATACCGGTAGAACATTCTCAACTAAATTCTGTAAATTCAACAATTTTCCTTTAATTATTTCAAAAATATTTGCAGAGGACCATTTACTCTCAATATTTGATTGTTTTTATCGCTATTTTTTTTTAGTGTACTGGCGGTTAAATTCATCACACTTTGAGGACGAAATATAGCTATTATTGATCTTAATCTCCCCAAAAAAATTTGGATAAGATCGATCAAAAGTTGTTTTTTCTTGAAACATGCGTTTTTCTTGGAAATTATTTGACGAATTAAGCTGAAATTTTGAGGATAGCGAATAACACAAAAAAAAATATACTGTAAAAAAAAATTGAGTTTCTATATTGAGTAATTGCTGAGAAAAGCCATGAAATATCAGGATCATACACACATACATATACGCACACTCATTTCTCGACGTTTTAGATCATTTCGAATCATATTTCAATGAAAATTCGGATTTCAAAAAAAGTTAGCGATTACACTGAGAAAAAAAAATTCGTAAAAACAATTGAAATATTGAAATATTGGTCCCAAACGAATATTTCTTGCAAAATAATATAAAAAGTTGATGAAATCATTTAAAAAATTGTGGAATTTACTGAATTTGATTAAATTCAAATTGATTAACTATTTGAATTAACTAAATTCAGTAAATTCAACAATTCCTCCAATTATTTTCATTTTCAAAAAAAAAATCCTTAAAACCAATGATATCAATATTTGCTTCTTTTCACCACGTTTTTTTTTTTCATTCTCAGCCTACAAAACTTCCATCTGTAAGCAAAACGCAATTTAAAAAAATAAATAAAAAAGCGGAATAATACCCCACTATAGGTGAGCTTGCGTGACACTTGAAGATATAAATTTGATTGTTGTATAATGTTAAACGATAAACGGTCTTTTTTTCTTTTTTATCATGAGAATCCCTCGAAATATCACGAAGTGTAAATTTTGAAATCGGGGCGAAGGTTGCCTGCCGGCAAAATTTAGATCAGTTGCCCGGATATGGGGTGCCATAAACTTAAAAAAAAGAAGGGAGGGGGGGTGTCGCATTTGAACCGGTCCCCGTAGAGCGCGGCAAAATGTACAGTGTATTGTGTTTCATACATACATACATACACACATATATATATGTATACATGATGCGGAGACACGCGTGGCGCATCAGTTTGACCCGGTCTTCCGAGTCCAGACTTCGATGGTACCGGTTGGATCCAACTAGTACATACATTTTGATGAGGCCAGTTGGAATGGGAATGGGATTATATTTGGAGGAGTGGGAGGGGGGGGGGGGGGAGAGACTCCAGGACATGGAACGTTAACGGTGGACGACGTCAACGTCGTCGGAAACACACAGGGGGGTAAAGAGAGAGAGAGAGAGAGGGGGGGGGGCGGGTTTGGGTGCGCGAGAACTACGCTCGACGATGCGGTGGCATCGATCCACCACCGGCCAGTTCCACCCCTTTTCCTTTCCACCTCTCTCTCTCTCTCTCTCTCTTTCTCTTCTCTTGCGCACAATTCTCTCCATCTCTCTTGCCCTACATCTTTCTTCTTCGTCGTATTCTATTATCCTCGAGTTGCAATTTTTCTTAATTATATTTTTCACGTTCCTTCACTTCGCTTTACTACTCTCTAATTAGAAAATATAGCATCAACAAGACTTCCAAGAAAAATACAGTTTGTTTATCCATGATTATATCATGTTACAATTTCAAGTTGATGGCATAATGATATAAAAGGATATTCTGCATCATTAAACTCAAGAATTCTCGTATTTTATTTCTCTCGGATTTTTTTGCAACGAGAAGTGGAAGTACCTTGGAATAGAAATTACATTATAGAATTGGTTATTTTCTATTCTATTTCCTCGTACATTGGGGAAGAAGTCTTCTATAATTCATAATTTCCTTGTCCTTGTCTCTCTGATAACTCGATTTTTTCATGAATCTTTCATATTTCTCTCTTACACTACACATACAACACCAAAGCTCTGCATTCACCTGTTTTTTCATTCTCTCTTTTTCTTCATCCACGAGAAAATGCAGATGGTGAAAATAGAGTGAAAATATACTTACAGGTTGCAGAGAGAAGCTGCGGCAGATATTTCTTCCAGAATGCACATTGGCGCGTTCTTATGCCATAGCCAACGTCTGAAGCGTTAGTGTCGAGTGTCAAGTACTCCTTGTCCTTAGCCGTGTGCCGAGGCCAAAACGCCTCGGTCCATGATCCATCGTCACCCATATTGGGATCACTGAAAAAAGAGAAAAGAAAAATAATAGATTCATGAATACATTATTCCATCAAGTAAACCTGATTCTTGCTTTTTTTTTATAAAAAAAATTCATGAAAAAACCCATATGCTTACCCAGTTTTTGCGAAGTTTGCCCAATATCGCATCATTCTCTTTGACAAATGTATTTCTTCTCGTGTATATTTTTTACTTGGATCCAATGGTTCACCAAATATATAACTTATTTCATCAGCATGCATAACACCAGTCCATCTTGGCCATGGATTATTCAATGATCTGTGCTTGTAGTAATACATATAAACTGTATTGCCAGTTTCAGCATAACGTCCAGCAAATTCATTAACATTACACGTAAATTGATAATCACCAACAATTTTATCAAGTGCATCACGATTAGCATCAGGATCATCTGGATGTAACCAATTTGTATATTCATATGTTATAGCATGTCTTGCTATTTGATTGACATATGGATTTAATTCAGTAACAGCTTTTACAAATTCATCACGTGACACTTTAACATCATCTGTACCATCAATACGAAATAATTCAGTTAAATAATATATTATAAAATAAAAACCCTCCTCTGTATTTGAACCCATTAGTATATTTGTTTTTTTAAATGATGTTGTTGATAATGATTGTGCTGGTGTTTCATCCAAAAATGCACCATCAATAACTGGTACAAATGGAAATTCACATATACCAAGTGTACCCCACTCATTGTTCACAAGATCCAATGGATCTTTTTCAATTAAACAATCAATCACTTCCCGTAAATTATCTTCATTGTGTGGACATCCAACAGCTTCAGCAAGACGCAATCCACGTACTAATGATTCTTCACGTGATATTATTGCCCAGGGTGCTGTTGGTGAACCTGACTGCATTATTGCCTGATTAAACAAGTTTCTGTAATTAAATAAATCATTACAGATCAGTTAAAAATGATTAGAAAAAATATCCTGTGAATTATTAATTCTTAAGACATTTACTTTGAATGTATTGTATTAAGAAAATTCAATCATAATTTAAGTTAAAATAATATTTGCAATAAATTAATACATAAAAATTTAAAATAATTAGTTATCCTGATTAAATTAATATAACGGTTGGATAAAAATTGAAAAAAAAAACAAATCATTTTAGAAAAAAATACTTTTAAACATCAATTTTATGAATACACGGAGAGAAAGAAACGATGAACATTATAGAAAAACTTTAGTATAAAGTGTATTTTAAATTGATTGAAAATTGAATTTTGATAGTGAATTCGTAGAAATCAAATTGATTGTACTAACTCAAAAAATTACTATTCAGCATGATAAAAAATTAACAATTAGACTTAAAAATTTAATTATCTTGTCTCGAATTTCGAATTTTTTTTAGATTTTTTTCTCTCTGTCTAGAAAATGTAAAATAAAATGTTTTGAAAAATACCTCGATAACGGTGAAAGTAGATGCATAGATACAGAAACAGCTCCAGCACTTTCACCAAAAAGCGTGACATTCTCTGGATTACCCCCGAACGATGCAATATTGTCCCTGACCCACTGTAGTGCCATTGTCTGGTCAAAGAGGCCGGCATTACCCGGTACGTCTGACGTACCAAAATAAAGAAAGCCCAGACTAGCAACACGATACTGCATCGATACAAGAATTATATTCTCCTCCGAAACAAGTGTCTTTGGATCATAGACATCAAGTGTTGCTGAACCAGAGTAAAAACCACCTGAAAAATAAATGCTATGAGTGCTTTATCTGCTTTAGATTGTAAAATTATTTTCAGAGGAAAAAAAAATTGAAATTTCTAACGAGGAAACAGAATTTTGCATTAAAAATAATGGAAATTGACATAACTCGAGAACTGAGGATTCAAAAAATCTGCTAAAAATACATACAGTTGGAGAATATGATATAAAATGATATGAATCAATCTGGACGAAATCGATTGAGAATTTTTCGATAAATTGCTTCTTTTTTTAAATAGAAAATTGATCTTTCTTCAAAAAATTGTATATTTATCGTGATAAATATACAGTGTTTTGAAAAAAGATCAATATGAGATTTTTTGGTGGAATTTTTACTGTTTTTAAGCGAAAAAAAATGAATTTTCGGACACTCTAGATCATTTTTAAGGATAATTGAAAGGTACAGTGGGGAAAAAGTTGATTTTTTGTATAAAATTGTTAAAAACAACTTGTACAAGATGAAATTATCGAATCTGATTCAGTGAGTCTGTAGAGAATGTAATGAGGAATAAAATGAGCTTTAGAAACACAAAAACAGTTGAAAACTGATAGATTACCATTTTTTTACATTCCTTTGAATCTTGAAAATTTTGGAGAAATGTAAAAAAATAGTACAAATTTTTCAATTTTCAATTAATTTTTTGTTTTTACGGCTTATTTTGTTCTTTATTACATTCTTCGAATATTTACAAAATCAGTTTTGAGATATTTTATCTTGTATACGTTTTTATTTACGATTTTATACAAAAAATCCATTTTTTTTCTTCCGCTTTTACCTTCCAATCATTTTCACGTTTACAAAACTTCCATTCGAGAGCAAAAAAGGCAAAAATTGTGCAAAAAAACACTGTTAAAAATTTCTGTCTGAATTTTTCGTGCAAAAACCCGAAAATTTCAAACAAGTCACATTTCTACTGAAATTTCAGATAATTACGTCATTAAAATATCAACACATCATCGATTTTCAAATAATTTCATGCCTGGATATCAATGAAATTTGTAAATTTCAGTTTAATTGTTTCTTGAAAATTTAGTAAAAATAGGAAAAATTCAAAAAAAAAATTGAAAATTCAAGTCATTTTGATTCCGAATATTCAAGTTGAGTTGAAAATTCAAGTAAATTGTAGAATTTCCGTCTCAATTCTACTCAAGACTCATAGATTCCTTTGAATTTCCTCTGAAACTCACAGATTACATGACAAGCTCCCCATAAAAAAAAAAAAATTCAATATCACGTTTATTAAAATTTCCATCAAATCATCAATGAAATTTCCCATTTTTTTTTCAAGTGGAAAATAAGGTGATTGCAGTGATTACTCACCACCAAATATCCACACCATTACAGCTGCATTGCTCGGTCTTGGACGTGGTACAACAACATTAACATACAAACAATCCTCATTTAATTGTGTATTTGGATTCCACATTGTTGCACCAGAAAAATCACCAAAAACCGTGTCATATATTTGTACACAACTGTTTGGTAATGATGTTGCATTTAATATACCATCCCATGCTTCAACTGGTCTTGGATGACGAAATCTCAATCTACCAATTGGCTTTTGTGCATATGGTATACTGTAAAATGCATCAACTTTTTTACCACTGACAGCTGTCAATGTCATTCCACGTACACGTCCTTTTTTTGTTTGTACTAAAAGGGACTCGTCTGTGCCACTTAGTGGCTCAGCACGTGGAAGCTCCTCCATCACGTGGCTCATTTTTCTTGGCTGCTGTTGCTGTTGTTGCTGATGCTGTTGACCAGCTGGACTCTGCTGATTCAATTCATCGTGTGAAAAATCAGCATGATGTCTACCTCTGTGTGATGGTGATGCTCTAGCACCAAAATCAAGGGTTGTTGCAACAACAACAGTCAGTACCACTAGTGTTTCCACATTCAGGAGGGCGCTACGACCTCTCGTCATCGCCATCGTACTCGCGCCACTCCTCTCCACTCCAATTCACGCCTGAAAAAGAAATTTTATTTAAGGGGTAACACTACTGTAGAATTTTCAAAAAATCGATTTTTTTTTCTTGCTTTTAAAATTACTTTGGGCCTTCCAGAATACGGGCAAGAAAAGTTATCACCTGAAACCCATTATTTCACATGAAATTTTGAATTTTTCCCAAGGCATTTCTTCATATTCATAGCCCGAGTCAAAACTTCAATCGTGTTTTTCTCGAAACATGATTTTTCAAATTGGCACGCAGCATAACTCCAATAATTTTCATTATTTTCATTTGAATTTACCACAGCATCTTGAAAACAATATTCCGAACAGTAATACGTAGGGGATTTTCAAAAAATTGATTTGCACATTTTTTATTGATAAAAAATTGCCGGTTTTTTGGCCGAAATTTGAATTTTTTCAGTCAAATGGTCACCAATCACACAAAAAACAATATTTTTGAAATCCCCTACGTTTTTCTGGAGCAATGTGTATCTAGACTGAGCCAATTTTTTTTTTTTCAATTGAAATTTGAACCAGTTATACTGCGTGTCACAGAGTGTTTTAAATTCGAGGGGCCTCGCAAGAATGGCTCTTGTATCGTCATTTTTTGATATTTTTTGATGATTTTTTTTTCTGAAGACTCAAATATATGCTCAATCATTCCCTCAAATATCATTATTTTATTACCACTTTTTCTATAGAAAAAAATATATTTTTTCAATGTTTCTATGGATTGGTAGATTATTAACAACACAATACTCAGATAAAGTGAGGGAAAACGGGGCAAAATGGACCTTCATGTTAAAATTATTCACGACTTTATTTCGGGGTGACGGAGTTTGCGAAAAAATCAGCAAAAAATTTGGGAAGATACTACAACTTGTCTGATTTGTAAGTGAATTTTTTCAAATTTTTTTGTAAAGTCCTTCACTCCGAAAAAAAATCGTAGATCATATCGATTTGGGGGTCCATTTTGCCCCGGTTTCTCCCAACTGCTCGATTCATGTATTTGTGTGGCTATAGGGGAATGTGTAGCAAAATAGACATTGTAATGAAACAGTGGGGGATAATTTTTTTTTGATGATTCTATTGAAAAGCTGAGAAAATTGTAGGCAGATAACAAGTCCCAGAATTAATTTTTTTCAATTTTTTGAGGATTTCATTTTTTTGAGGTATTTTTGAGGGGTAAACACTTTTTGATTTTTGGGCAAATTCAGTTTTTTGGAAATATCTCTTGTTCTATTGGTCGTAGCGACCTGGGATCGATTTTGAATGAAAGGTGCGATCATTTCCCATCGATTTATCGGGTTTTGAATTTAGAAATATCGACTTTTCAGATAGTTATGGGAACTTTTGTGAAAAATTATCATTATCGGTTTTTGCCCTATAACTATGTAAAAAATCGATATTTTCGAATTCAAAACCCCATAAATCGATGGGAAATGATCTCACCTTCCATTTAAAATCGGTCCCAAGTCGCTACAACCAATAGAACCAGAGATATTTCCAAAAAACTGAATTTGCCCAAAAATCTAAAGGCTTTTACCCCTCAAAAATCCAAGAAAAAATCAAATTCTCAAAAAATTGAAAAAAATCAATTCTGGCACATGTTTTTCGACTAAAATTTCCTCAGTTTTCCGATGGAATCATTAAAAAAAATCCATCTCCAATATTTTCATTCATTTAAAGATTATTTCATAATATATGCATAAAAACTCAAATGTGTCCATTTTACCCCTTATGCCCATATTGCCCCACCTTCCCCTATTTATAAATTATTCATAAATATAGGTATAAATACAAATATAGGCTTAAATTATTGTCAATTTTCTGCTTATAATCTTCCAATTTCCCATAAAACTTCGAAATAATAATTATTAACATGAAAATTAATTCGTCCATCAATTTATTTACAAATTTGAAAAAAAAATGAGATTGATCAATTTTAGATGTTTTCCAATAATTTGGCATTTATTTTTCAATTTTACAATTTATTCATGTCAGCAGGTGTTCGGAACTTGTGAAATTGAAGGGTGATTAATTGGATTTTTTTTTGTTGCTATACACACATCTTTTGCACGTGAATTTTTGCGATAAAATAACGATTCAATTGAATTTTTTTGATTGAAGCTATTCTCATCTCTCTTTCTCTCTGTGTTTGTTTTTTGCATTGAGTTGGAAATAAAAAAAGTTAATTAAACGCACGTATGCTTGTTAACAGTATAAAGCTTTATCGTTCACGCTCACAGAATTTTCGAAGGCTCTCTCTCTCTCTCTCTTTCTCTCTCATGCTATAAATTTTCCATGATTTTTCCATCAGCATGCTTGTGTGTTTTGAAGTTAATCAAACTTTTTTTTTCGTGTTTCATGCAGAGTCTTTTTTTTTAATGAGCTTTTATACAGAAGATGTGCTCTTTTTGAAAAATTATTTGTCCTTATAAATCTTAAAAAAAATTAATTTGAATAAAAAAAAAAAAAAAAAAAAAAAAATTTCATAGTCAATTATTAATTTCTACAATTTAGTCAATTTGAATTAAAATATTTTCAAAAATTCCGAATTTATCATGTGAAAAATGAGTTAATTTAAATAATTTAATGTTAATTTAAAAAAATTAATTTAAATAAAGATAACATTAACAGACCTCGTTAACTAAAATTCTCTTTTTTTTCTTCTTAATTTCAAGTATTAAAATTCACTTTTTGTCATTAACCTTCTCTGTCTGAACAGCCACTGACATACACTACTTATTTATGAAGAAAAAAATTCTACTCACCTCACGTCAATGACGACGTCCGGATGCCTCTGGTTTCTTTTTCGAGATTCCTTCTGCCGGAGCTCACGCCAGCACTGAGGACGGGGATGAGGCCTGGGTAACACTGGATTATAAAGAGAGGGGGCAAGGGGGGGAGGATGGAGAAAGGGGAGGATGGTAGTAACACCAGTTGTGTTTCTTCTTCAGCAGCAGCTACATCACCGTTTCACCGGTCATTGCTTTTTTCTCTTTTCTCTCGATTTTTCTCCTTTATTTGCTCTTCGCTAAAATCAAAAAAATTGACTTTTTTTCAATAAAATTATCTTTTTTTGAAAAAAGTTAACTTTTGTGAAAAAAGTTGACTTTTTTTTTTGGAAAAAAGATGACTTTTTTTTGGAAAAAAGATGACTTTTTTTGGAAAAAAGATGACGTTTTTTGGAAAAAAGATGACTTTTTTTTTTTTTTAATGACTTTTTGGAAAAAAGATGACTTTTTTGGAAAAAAGGTGACTTTTTTTGGAAAAAAGATGACTTTTTTTGGAAAAAAGGTGACTTTTTTTTTTTTTTTAATGACTTTTTTTGGAAAAAAGATGACTTTTTTTTTGAAAAAAGACGACTTTTTTTTTGAAAAAAGATGACTTTTTTTTTGAAAAAAGATGACTTTTTTTTTTTTTTAATGACTTTTTGGAAAAAAGATGACTTTTTTTGGAAAAAAGATGACTTTTTTTGGAAAAAGATGACTTTTTGAAAAAAAGGTGACTTTTTTTGGAAAAAAGATGACTTTTTTTGGAAAAAAGATGACTTTTTTTGGAAAAAAGATGACTTTTTTTTTTTTTTAATGACTTTTTGGAAAAAAGATGACTTTTTTGGAAAAAAGATGACTTTTTTTGGAAAAAGATGACTTTTTTGGAAAAAAGGTGACTTTTTTTTTTAAAAGATGACTTTTTTTGGAAAAAAGATGACTTTTTTTTGGAAAAAAGATGACTTTTTTTGGAAAAAAGATGACTTTTTTTGGAAAAAAGTTGACTTTTTTAAATGAAGTTGACTTTTTTTGGAATAAAGTTGACTTTTTTTTTTAAAGTTGACTTTTTTTTGAAAAAAGTTAATTTTT